>CM034154.1:591960605-592608383 GCA_019776745.2 Taxus chinensis | reverse complement strand
TATATGCCTTTATGTGGGCGTTAGGGCATCCTTCACCCTTATACTTTAGTAACTCAGTAAGAGGGTAAGAAAGGAGTGTCATACGAATTTTGGAATCAAGGGGTTCTTTTAGATATTACACAAAGGTTCCTAATGCACCAAAATCAGTAGCTAGAATTTTTTTGCATCTACAGTTGGTTGTAAAACTTGAAAGTCACCAATAAAAGGGGGATTTGGAATTGAAGTATAGGTAGGGAAATTTTGTGTGTGGAAGGTAGGAAAGAAACTGTCAGATTTGGAGTATAAGTGAGGGTAAGGTGGTATAGGACCCGCAGGAGAAGGACCAAAAAACTATTGAGCGGGTTGGGAATGGTTTGTAATGGTTTGGGAAAATTCTACAAAGACTAAGCATAGACTTGTGGTTGTTAGATATAGGTTTTTGGTTCAGTGTAGGTATGCAATGCAAATGTGGATTGATTATATGGTTGTGCATGGTTTCTATGTTCAAAAGCACAAAATAAGAAGTTATATTATTATCTGGTGTGTATGTTGGAAAAGTGTATGATGAGGGTATACTCATGCCCAGGGTTTATTTTAAGGGAAAATTTTCATGAAATGACAAATATTAGGATTTTGAATTTTGAAATTGGTGAATTTTTTTACTACCGTATGGTAGCGCACTCACCAAAATTTTACGGGTCCTAAATAAATTTGACCATAATTTCACTTTAGTGTTTCCACTAAGGGTCGATCAATGTTAGTATATTCGCCTTCATGTTATAATATTCTATTATATATAGGATTAATTTTCCATAATATAGTAATACAATATACTATTATAAGTTGAAGGTAAAAGCGAATAAGCCTCTGAAAAATCTGAAAGCATAAGCCAAAAATTCGAGGGAATAAGCGAAAGAGGTAAGTGATTTTTTTTGAATTATTTGTCTTTCAAGGTTGTTTTTGCATAATTTTTACCGGAAGACAATATAAATATATGATGCTACCTAGTAAGGTGATTATGTAACGTCGAATAGTAACAAGATTGTGTTACCAGGTAGTAAATTTGATTTTTGTTTCCGTTCAGTAATAAGTATGTATGCAACCATGCGGTGATCTAATATCATGTTCACATAACCCTGTTCGGTATCCTAACCCATGTTATCATGTAGCATGATCTTTATTTTTCACAATGTCTTGCATTTCTTTTTTATAGATCTTATTTGAAAACTTTATATTTTTGTCACATGTATAGACTTCAAAATCACCCATATGATTGTTCCTATTGCAAATGAGAAAAGAACTCAAGGAAAAATAAAATGCAACATGGAAATTTCAAAATATTTCAGTCATCCCACAGTAACACCAGTGCTAAGAGGTAATTTTGACTCTTATTATGTTAATGTTACTTTATATGTTGATTTAATTAATGATGCAGTAAGCAACCCAATTTCTTTTAAATGCAAAAAACCCTAGCAACGACCTTAATCCAAATGAAATTCCCAATCAGTAGAGTAATTAAATTCACGCTGATAGTATATATAATCCTAGTTTCCATAAAACTCAAACTTTAGATAAACATTCAAGAAACACACATCAGAAACGTAAGAGTGGGAAGTGAAATTTAGGAAGGAATTATAAATTTTAGTGGCCAGCCAAATATCCATTCATTGAACCTGTTGAACTAGAAAAAAATATTGATACTCCTACATGATGTAGATGTATTATATGTAATTAGAAACTAGGAAAATACCACAAAATGCAATTGAATTTGGACATAATAGAGAAGCATTGTGGGAAATTATATGAGTCTTAAAAGCAAGATGATGGAACCATAATAAAAATAACTAGATGAAAAACCGAGGAAGATTGTTTATGTATGAGATATGTAGCACAATATGACAATCAACATAGATATCTTCAAGACCTTGTTGAGAAAGGTGGAACAATAAATGCTAAATTCACAAATGCTAGTAATGTAATTATTCAAGAAAAACTAATACAATTCAAAACAGTCTTTCACGTTTTAAAAAGGGCAGATTGATTTTAGATCTCATTGATTATAAGATATTATTTCAATTTAATGGGTTTACAAACATTACAACAACACACTGTTCAGATACTAATGTATGGGAAATGGAAAAGTGTATGGTAGAAATTGAAATCATTAATTTGAGAGAGAAGGTAAAAAATGTGAATTTTATCACATTGTTGATTGATGAGGTCACAACAGTAGACAATACATCCTGGGTAATCATGCATGTCTAAAATTTTAATTTCAATAACCATTTGAGGGAAAATCATCTAATAGATATGCACAAAATGATGGATAATTATAATTATGAGAACCTCTGCAAACTTGTTATTAAAAATTTGAAAGAAATAGCTAGTGTGGATGATCATTCAATCTCTAAAAAGTTGATTTATGTTGGATATGATGGGGCATCTGTCATGTAAGCTCATAAAATTGGGCTTTGTATTCTCCTTCAAACAATTTTTTCCCCGTACATGACACCTATTCACTGCATTGCTCATAGAATGAATCTCGCTTACAAGATTGTAAGTAATTTTGAAGAAATTTCTAAAGTGGGGGATCTTATAAGGGACTTACATTCATACATGTCAAAAATTCCTAAAATATTTTTGGAGTTTCAAAGATTTTCTGTTGGAATAAAAAATGGTAAAAAATTGTTAAAAAAATGTTGACACAAGATGGATATCATTGTATGATCCATCTTGCAGAATTTTTTAGGAATACAGGTCATTAACAGAGTATATGTTCAAGAATCGTAGACAAGTTGACAAGGCTAAAGATCTTTTGTATCGCTTGACAAATTTGGATACATTAAATTAACTTTATGTGGTATTTTTCCAATGCTGAAGGAAAAAATGGCTTCGTGAAACAAGCTTAGGAAAGATATATATACATTGGTAATTTTATAAAATTAAGGAAACAAGTATGTATGAATTTGGATAACTTATATTCCTTGTTTCAGAAGCCAATATTCAGTAGATTAAAGGTTTTGAAAGATACAAAATATCCTAGCAACTATTTTAAGTTTAATATCAATGATCATCTTTATATCTCAGTTGATGGAAAAAATATTCCAATTCACACTTTCCACAAAGATCCTTATGTCCTCAGTTCTGAAATTGAGGATTTACTAGTCAAAAGCCTTCTTTTTTATGCTAGAGTTTTGATACATGGAAAAAATTGATAAAGATATCTGAAACATTATCTTCTGATATCAAAGAGCATTTTAAGAATAGTGATCTTATTGAGGCCATGGGAGTTATAAATCACAATTTCTGGAATCCAATGATTGGTAAAGAACAAAGAGCTCAACTCTCTGAGAAATACATATCTACACTAATGGATGAGTTTTACAAATATTCAAATGTTAATGGAGGAGAAATGAATGGTATATTGAAAATAAAATTACTCATATCACAATCATCACATTTTGCAATGACAATGAGTGATCACTATAAGACTCTTGCAGAACAAACAGAAATGGGAGCTATCACACAATTGTGGAGAAAGCTGAATCACAGTAGCATTCTGAGAGAAACTTTAAGTGAATAATTCAAACTGTATGAACTCACACAGACAATGATTCTTGGGTTTGTTGAAGATGAAAGGGTTTTTAGCGCATTAGAATTTGTGAAATCAAAACTTCGCAACAGATTGGAAAAAAATATGGAAACTTGTTTGAGAATGTTTATTTTAAGATATGGAGTGGACATAATTTCTATATGAAAGATCATTAGCTACTTGGACATCCCTTATAGAGCAGAGAGTTGTTAATTAGATAACAAAAAATGGAGACTTAGATTATGAAAAAATTGACTTCGACTGTGACGGACCATAAATTGTAATAGATAAAATAAGTGATGAAGGACCATTTAGGATAGGGTTGTTTCAGCTACCAAATAGTTGAACGTATTCATTTTTCTAAAATATATATTGTGACTTATCATTTATTTATTTTTCCTTTACATATATTTTGTATACAATGTTTGGAAATTTTAAATCGCTTCTATGTTTTTATAATGTGTGAAAATAACAAACAATAAATAGTTGTGCAAACTGTAAATTGGATGATGTAATTAAATTAAATTTAATTACTAGGAAATTATGTTCAATATTTTATTTCTCAATATAGATTCCACATGTATTCACAAATATATTATAATCCATATATCTCATCATAATTATTAGGATTAATAAAAAAACATAGCATTCTAAAGATAATGTTTTGTGTATTTAATTCAGAAGATTTGAAAATACACTATAATTATAGTATATCTATACATGAAGAATCAACTATCAAGATTTAACAACAAAATTTACATCCAAGTTTTCAATATTGACGACATACATGTTTGAAATTGTAGTCACTTTCTTTACCAACACCCTAGGCACACTAGCACCTCATCTAGCAGAAGCCTGAATGCTCACCAAAAGTGTGCAAAGGTACCAGGTCCCTCTTTTAGATCAGCATTGTCAAGGTGTTAGCATGATCATACAAACATTCCATATCCATAGCAAGTAATTAAAGGTAAAGCATAACTAGAATCAGATCACAACCATGATGCATAATGAATCAAACAAGGATTAAGATTAGATTTATCATGCAATAACCAATAATAGATATATCAACAACCAATATACACTCACAATGATCCATTATATTAATCCATCAAAACACAATATTTTAATACATCAAAGTTATCATCACAAGATCATGCACGCAAAACCATACCAGTAACATAACTTTATAACAATCCAGTATATAACGATCCTCTCTAAGTTGTGCAAATCAATACATATATATAAGGGTAGGGAACTTTCTCTTCATTGCCCATACACTCTCAAAATAGGTTGCATGTTAAGAATATCCATGCGCCTCTACAAAATGAAACCAAGAAGCATGCTAGATTTTCCTAATAATAGATCACCCATAATTAACTCTAGTTCTAATCCTATTATTAGCTTAAAATCTACACAATGTTCCATCTTCCTTTTTTCCCAAAATAGCTTGGTGTATCCTCCAAGTCTTCTCATCCTTATCCCATGCGTGCTCAGCACTCCATGTCTAATTTTGGATCATAACATGTAAATCAATTAAGTCCCATATTCCATCTCCTTGGGTTCAAATATACGAAGCACAACTCTGTCAAAATTCCACACCTACTCCCTTCGCGCCACTATCAAATGTGCTCTTGATACTTAGAAATAATTCTTCCAATCAACATTAGCCCACACTAGCTTCATTTCCACCCCCAGCATCCATTTTCAAAGAACAAAGAATTAATTATAACAACAAATTTACAGAAAGAAAGTAAGAATAACAAACTAACTCATGAACAAATGCGTTAATCTTCTGTAGATATCAACAACTTGGGGTACTAATTCTTGATATCTACTTCTAACTCCTCCCAATCACTGACTTCCCTATTGGATTTAGTAGGGATGTCACCAAGTACAACATCCATTTCTTCTAAATTCATATCCTCACCTTTGTTATGCAACACCTTGACTAGATTCGCCAACCCTGATACCATGTCATCCATAACATCTATATGTCATGCCAATAACTTCCCTAATTCCTTGATCCTATCATCATGAGGGTCTCTGGTTTCTTTAAGCATGTCACACTTCTCTATTAGTGATGCCAACCTCTCCTCACACCCTAAAGTGTCATGGTTCTTTACCACAAGGATTTCATTTTCTTCTTCCAGTGTCCTTGTCTTAATGATGTTTTCAGGATCTTCAAACTTTTTGAATGCCAAATTTTCCATCTTCAATTTATCCCTTAAAGTATCAAGTATGGCATCATACTCAACTATCTGACACGCTATCATTACCTTAGTTCTTTCAATTCTATGTTGTAATATCCCTCTGTCTTCTCACAACTAATTCTACCTCACTCGACGCCTACAATGTATCTGTTATCACCGAATCACAGCACCCCTGCACATGTATTTGAACTCACAGTGTGATTGGATAACATTGGTACTATCTCCAAGTTGTGAGACTTGCTACTTGAGATAGACCTCCAGAGAAAGCTGGTTCTTGCTCCTGAACTACCTGCCACAATCTACTCTAATGCAGGATAAGCTAACTGTTCTAATCTAAATTTCCAAGGGACCAGGGAAAGAGAATACATAAAATGAAAGCCTACACTAAAGCTGTGATACACCAGAAAAGGAGGATGGGAGAGTAGTCTCCAAATGTGTGAAATACAGAGGCAAAGTGCACACTAGAAGAGGTGATGACAGTTCTCCACAATCTAGCAAAATGCATTCACAGTAATATTCCAAGCACACACAATGATAATGAATTCCTGCAAGAACATAATAATAGACACAATATTCTTGTAGAAAGATAAAAGGGGCAAGAAGAATGCAAGAAAACACAGCAGGGGAAGATACATCCACAAACTTGTATTTTATTGCTTCCTGGTATGCACAGTTCAGTCTATTACAAGATAAGGGCCTGGATCACCATGCAAGGAGTCCACTACAAGGGCCTACAACCACACTGGCTTCACAAAGAAATTTTGACAGAGCTTTGTTACCTAAAAACTCCCCCCCTTACAATGAGCCCAACACTCCAATTTATAGAAAAAATGAGAAGGAGAAGAGAAGAGAAAATGTAAATCCCGAAATCTGTCCTTCAACCACCTGTAAGAGGCATTAAATTGAGTGGAATGGTTGTCCATTACTTGCAAAAGGCTCCCCATACTGTCCCATGTGCTGCAGCAGAGAAAGAATGATGACCATGCCTCTTAAATGCACTCCCAGCTACCAAATAAAACACTGTTCTGAACCCGGCCACGTTTTCTTAAAAATCTCAATAAATTTCTGATCAAATCTGGAATTTTTTTATTTCTGTGCATCGGGCTCGGAAACACAATTCCAACGGGTACCAATTTTGTGTGATTTTGTTGAGAAATGCAAAAGTTATGGCCTTCTGAGTGCAGGCAGCTATTTTGGACCTGGCAGGCGTTTTCTGTCATTTGACGGGAAAGAGCATTTACTGACTGGAGCCGAACACATTTCCTTTATTTAAATATATCTATCCTCATTAAAATTAAGAAATCCAGTTTTTGTGGCGTAGAGGACGTCGTGCCCGTTCCAGAAAGTCCAATTTTATCAAAATCGGAGCTCGGAATCAAAAGTTATGGCCGTTTGAAGTTCCCGGACCAAACGTTGACTTTTCCTCCTGTGACACGTGTCATGATTTGATTGGTCCTCGGCCTCTTCGGGTTTTCGCGTCCCACGCGTCCCTTTGTCCCATTTGGTTTCGGTGCTCTTTGTGCTGATTTCGGGCGAACCGGCCGGTTCGCGCCCATTTGGCCCCAAATGTCCCCAGTTTGTTTCGGACTGCTTGTTCCCATTTCGCCCGGTTCGGCCGGTTCGGGCATTTCTGTCCCATTTGTCCCATAGCAGTTAGTGTGGTTCTCCTTTTTGGCCGGTTCGGGCATTTCACGTTCATTTGTCCCAGACGTCCCATTTGCCTTTGGACCCTTTGGGACAATTTCGGCCGATCCGGCCGGTTCGCGCCTTTTCGTCCCGACTGTCCCACTTGCTTTTGGCCGCCTTGACTAATTTCGGCCGGTTCGGCCGGTTCGCGTACTAATTTCCCAGATGTCCCAGACTTCCTGTTTCAACAGTTAGTCAATTTTTTCAACTTTTCGGCCAGCTCGGATTTCCGCGTCCCGCGCGTACTTTTGTCCCATTTGTCCCTGTTGCGTTTCGGACTGTTTGTGCTGATTTCGCCTGGTTCGGGCTTTTCTGTCCCACACGTCCCAGAGGCGACCTTGAGCAGGACTTGGCCAATTTTCATGATTTTTCCTGGATCGACCTATTTGCCTTTTGAACCTTTTTTTCACATTTTCTCAGAACTTGCTCTGTTCCTCTTGGACAGGGGAGTTATACAAATATGAGGGGACCCTAGGAACATGAATTTTCGCCCTGAATCAATATAATTGCTTGCATGTTATCAAAATTACCTTGGGGGTGAATCTTGGATAACAGTATCATCATCTAATACCAAATGAACTAATGTGTGTAAGTAATGCAATGCATATGGGTATCTCTCAGACACCTTTTCTTCATATTGTGGCCTTTCCTACAAGATTTCATCACCAATATTCTCTGCCATATCTAAAATTGTTCGCAGCCTTTGCCTCAACTCTCTCTTTTTCCTCTATCAAGCGCTGAATCTCTTCCTCTTTGACCTTGTTATCCTCTAACAACGTGTGAATAGTAGTCACTTTATCTATATTCCTATGGGAAACATCTGAAAATATCTTCGTTAAAGCATTAATCTCTTGCTCATCTGAGAACTAAGCTGGTTTCATAGTCACATATCTAAAATGTGGAGGCTTCTTCATTATTCTCGATGCACATTATTCCTCACACATGTCAAACATAGGCTCATCCATGTGATTCTTCATACCCCATGATAATTAATTTTTGGTGTGGGTGTTTGCCATTTCTGGATCCATCAGCTCCCATCCATACAATTTATCCTTTGCAATGGTGCTCTAGAACATGACACGAATAATTTTTTTCGGGTCATTGATGTACCCAATGTTGTACACCTGCACCATCTCTTCTTCCCTTTTCTCACAAGCACACTCACCTATATGTCCTTATGTTTCGACGCCCTCCTTCTCTTCTTCTCCAACTTCACCTTCAGGTTCCTTGGTCGGGTGCATAACATTATCTTCAATCTACGTATCTCCAATAGCATAGATTTTATCTTCAAGTCCATGCACCCTTAAATTGGGGGCGTTTACATCAAATTAATGGTTGTTTTCCACCCATACTCTTCATCCTCTCTCACCTCCAAGCTAGGTGTGGCAACATCATCTCATGCACTTCCCATTTGAGGACTCCTTACCATTGTCCTTCACAAGTACATACTTCCACCTCTTCTTTCTCTCTTCCTTGGCCTTCTTTACGGGTGTGATGTGCGTTGATCGCCTCAAAGGATGTGAGGTTCTAGTTCCTACATCTACATTATTTCGCCCCATGTGAATTATTCTTATACTATGATCAAGGGGGAATATTATCTTCTTTCTCTTCTTCTTCACGCTCGAGGACATTCTGTAGGCCCTCTTGTTCTTGCCTTTCCTACCTAGGGGGTGTGTTTTCAAGTGGCCTCTTCATGTCCACAACTTGTTTACCCTTAGGAGGATCTGACATCGGTAAGTCCTCTCCTGCAATAACTTTAACTTCTTTGAACCTCGACCTAAGGTATACATACATGTGTGCAGGCTCAATTTTTCCTACATCCATAACCTCTGGAGTAATATCAATGTTGTCAGACTCCATTGTTTCTACATATGCCCCTTTATTAGGATAGACATATGTTTTGCACAAAAATGTGGATATATGTGTCTACTTTATCAGCATCCAACTATAACTTCCACACATTATGTAATATGTTCACTGAATCTTCAAAATAACAGGCTGTAAAGATGAAAGGCAACTTACACCAAAGGCTCTTCTCGTTAGTCTTCATGAAGAATTTTCCCAGACATAAATGATGATATGCCACAAACTTTGTTTGTCCCTCTAAAACACTAGGTAATTTACATAGTATGTGCCACTCTCCTTTAAATCATTTGTGCATCCTCCTGAACCACTTCTCTTGACGTTGTTGTATATGTATTCGATGAACCATTGCACGTATACTTGGAAAACTTCTTCGCAGTGGATTTGTCTTCCATGGGATACTCCCATGCCTTCTCCTTTGGCCCATTGGGCACACCGACTTCACTAAAACACAATAAACAAAAAGATGACACCCCAAGTTATTTTATCAACTTTGTTTATTTGGACATGCACCTCTGCCACCAAGCTCTCAGTAATGTACCCTGTAATGTTTTAGTATGTCTTATTTTCTATTTTATGCGCTACGTGCAGCCAACCATTTTTTTACTTCCTTCCACCTCTTTGAGGCACCCAACTTACAACTAACCAAACGCGTCACTACCCTAGTGTCTAAGTCTTCTATGTTCTCAATATTAAAATCCCAACCTCCCTTTTGATAATTAAAGGCGGTATCTTTTTTCTTCAATTGCATCATCATCTATCAAATCACCTGCAATTTCTATACCAAAGTCATGTAAACCTATAAATTTTCCAATCAATTTTGCTATGATCCTCATTCTTCTCCAAACAAAGTAAAATAAGTTTTTGTGCACGCAGGACATGAGCCAATGGTTGAGATATCTGGGCCTTTACCAAAGCACAAATTATCATACAACTAAATAACACCAACACTCTCTAATAACTCGTAAATTGAATTGTCCATAACCCTCTTTCCATCTACTATCATCCTGTTTGTTTTCAAAATAGTCTCTACCTTGAGATCCTTTAGGTTTTTCTCAGTCCTGTGATTAAAATCATTGATCTTGAATTTAGTTAGCTAAGATGTCTACGACATCCCTTCAATTACTTCTTCTGGGGCACTGCATCTCGAAAAACCACTTCTGTGGCGCTTCTTTAGTCTCCCTCTCAACGATGAGAGATATCTTTGGCGTCATTACTCTTCTCAATTAATAGATACAATTTGAAAAACTGCAACCTTTCCACTACCTTTCCTTTGCACACCTTGAAATTAACTAGTCCCTTTGGTTTCACGTGCCCCTAGTGTGCCCTAGTTGCAATTCTACCTCCGCTAAACCTTAAATGTGTAAACCTTCCTTCCTTACCCACTTGAAAAGCTAAAACACACCCGTATATGGAACCTTATTAATGTCGTGCCATGAATTCACCTGGTTTTTCGTTCAATAGCTCGCTTGTCACACTACACACTTCATCGCACTTCACAACTTGAGAGCACAAATCATGTAAAGTAAAAATAATGTTGCTGAATCTGATAGGTTTTTCAAAATTTCCTACATTAATTTATCCTCAACCACCACCATACGTGACATTAATTCTTCTCTTTCACTCTTTTGTGTGTCGCACCTTATTCTTCCATGGCTCATTTAATAACCTTTTGGTGTGCCCACTACTTCTCAGCCACAAATCTCCATTCACACGCTTCATTGTGCCAAAGTACTTATCCAATGTGCCTCATACCAAGTAGTTTTCCCATGTTGCATCCTACCTTGCATTATACTACGCATCTATCTATCTACACGTGGTATTCAATACGAGAAAATTTCTTGGAATTCTCTTCATAACCATCTTTACTTTGAGAACTTGTAATTTCATAATGCACACCAATCTGGAACAAGACACCAATCACTTTCTAATCCACCCACACTAAAAGTATGCACAGTCCTTTGCACATGAATTCAATAGATAGTAATCAGCTACTGGCACGCAAACACGCTTATTACAAAAAAAAACACTAAATTGAAATGACAAAGCATAAAAACAATGAAAGGAAAAAAATAAAGAAATTGCATTAAAAGGAAACCTAATCTAAGTGGCAATATTGCCTTGTTATAAACACCAAGAAGACTTATTTATAGTAGGGCTTCAGCCTACTCCCATTGAGTTAACTAGGAAACCGTAATCCATCTAATGCCTACAACTAATAAGCATCTAAATCAAATATATATGTGTCACCACATACGGTCCCCAACCAATGCACCTTCAATTTTATAGGGTGGCGTGAAAACTTGGATTCATAAAGTAGAACCGTCTTTCCAACTTCAAATTGCTTATTTTTAATATGCCTATCATGTCATGCCTTTTTCTTGGCCTTTAGGTATCTATCTGGGGTGGCCAAATCAGGTATAGGGTGGGGCAGACCGGGTCTCTTCTCAACCAACCTTGTAAACAGTCCTTCTATAGAGAGAGGGCCCTATATATATATATATATATATATATATATATCTACCTCTCTATCTCTCTCTTTGTCTTCTAGCTCTAATGTGTAATGGTGAGCCTCTCATCCAACTACATTCAATTTTTCTATACATTCTTCAAGTGTTTGTTCATCATCTAGCCCTCTTATGCACACAATGCGCGGGGAGGGTAACATAAATTCTACCGGTAAAACAAACTCTGTGATAAACACCCAATTGAAAGGATGTGGTTTTATTCAATATTTTGTAAGTTGTCATGTATGCCCAAAGTACAACAGAGACTCTATCATCACAGTCTTTCCTTCGAACATCACATATCTTTGTCAAAAATTTTCCCTAATATCTTGTTGAAATCCTTAACAGTTACATTATCCTGTGGGTGATAGGGTGTTGTCTTATGATGTGCCACTGTAAACACAGCCAATAATATTCTGATAATCTCATTCAAAAAGTGTGTTCCCCTATCCACTTATCAAGCCCAATGGTACATCCCATACCTGCTAACGATGTTCTCCCATAAAAACCTTGTTGTTATATCTATCGTATAATCCTTTATAGGCATTACTTCTGCCCACCTGATCATATAATCTATGTATGTAATAATATAGCGTGATCTAGTTCTACACGCAAATGTGGAAATAGGACCCACAAAGTTAATTTCCCATTTTTCAAAAGGTTCTACACTCACTGTATGTCTTAAAGGAATTTCATCACTATGCTCAAGCTTCCCAAGGTGGTGACAATGATCACATGCCCTGGCATACTCTTTACAATCCTTATATAGTGTTTTCCCACCAAAGGCCGGCTAGTAAAATATTACGCGTGGTTAGTATTTCCTGCATAATGTCCACCTGCTCCCACCATGAGGTTCCTCCATTATAGCTTCGTGTTAATGTTCAAGTACACATCGACACAAAATCTCATCACACCTAAATTTTATAAATCCCCACTGATCAACATGTAAGGCATGGTGTGTATGGAAAGTTGTTTCTTATCTAAGCTCTTCATCCCTTAAAATACCACACCAGTATGTAAAAAGACAAATAATATATTCTAAATCAAAGGGCACGTAGTTCAATTGGAATAGTTGTGTATTCAGCATTGTGTCCTCAATGCTCTATGCATCCTCACCTAAGTTAATTCTTAATAAATGATCTAGTCTGGAATTACTCTTTCCCAGTTTTACAACCACTGTAAAGTCAAATTCCTAAAACAAGAGAATCCACTAGCATATGCGCTCCTATAAAAATAGGCTTATCAACCAAATACTTAAGTGTCATGTGATTTGTATAAAATATAAAGGGGGTTGCTAACAAATGTTGTCTAAACTTATGTAGCATGTAAATCATGGACAAAGCTTCACGCTTTGCAGTTGTATAATTCTCTTCAGCTGGGGGGTCAACTTCCTGCTCGCAAAATAGATAGGATGGTCAACAATCCCATCACCAGGTTGTGATAACACTATACCAATGGCCATGTTAGAGTCATAAACATGTACATGAAATGGTTTATCCCAAGAAGGAAAGTGCAAAATGGGCGCATAAATAAGTATTTTCTTTAATGTCTCAAATGCTAATTATTATTCCTCTCCCCAATGGAACTTTCCTTTACTTTTCAACAATTCTTCCAAGGGTGCAACAATATTAGCATAACCCTTAATGAACTTCCTGTAGTAACCTGTTTTCCCTAAAAACCCATGTACAACACTCTAATTGGTAGGCTCTCTCTAAGCCCAAGATCACAACAAATTTAGCAGGATATACCAACAAACCTTCCTTGCATATAATAAGTCCCAAAAAAGTCCCAAAGGGTTTCACAAAGATACACTTCTTAATATTCAAATAGATGCTTTGCTATTTACACCTCTCAAACGTAAGTCTCAAATTGTCACAGTGATCTTTTACCAGCCCATACACAATTTAATCATCTAAATAAACCTGTTAAAACTTGTGTATAAAGTCCTCAAATGCTTGTACCACAATGTGCGAAAAGACTGCAGGCGTATTCTTCAACCCAAAGGGAATAATTGTATATGTGAAACTTCCCCACTCATTAGTGAAAGTTGTCTTTTTTAGATCTTCTTAAGACATCTACACCTAATGATAACCATAGAATCCATCAGTGAAAGAACAAATCTCGCACCCTACAACGCCTTCCTAGATCTCCTTAGTAAAAGGTTTAGGAAAAGGTTCTATAACATATGCAGCATTTAAATCTTCATAATCCACACAGATCCTTATCCTACCATCTTTATTTATGATTATCATTATAGGGATAACCCACTCTGACTCGACAATGGACTCAATGATTCCATATTTCAACATCTTTTCAATCTCTTCCTTTATTTTGACACACAGATTAGGATTCATCTTGCAAGGCCTCTTCCTAACTGGGCGTGCACCTTGCTTTAACTTGATCCTTATCTCTCCAAAAGAGTGATGCACTCCAATCAACTCATGGTGTCCTCGTGGAAACAAGTCCTTAGAATTCACACAATAGCTCAATAATATTTTTGACCTCTTGTTCAGACCAATGGTCACCAATAATAGCTTGTTTAGGTGTTATATGTCCCAATGTTAACCTTCTTCATTTTCATAGGCTCGTGATAAGCATGTTCCTCCTCATCAACACTATCCAAGACCTCATCCATACATATAATGTGATCAACATCAATATTCTCTACTTCATCATCAATCATATAAACCATCTTACTATTTTTTAGGAAGGCACGCCCATGTTGCTCCTCATATGTCTCTTCTTCTTCAAAGCACGCCTCCAAATCTAACTCTACAAACATATTTAACAGGAGTTTCTTAGCTTTTGCACTATCCCTCATCGTAAGACACTTTATAATTTGTAATGCTTCATTCACCAGGAGGTTTAGTAGAAAAATAGTCAAAGGTCTTAATCATACCTGAGGTCATCTCCTATCAATTCATTATTGCTCTTGTTAACTCTACATGAACATACCATCCGCACGCAACTTATTAGAGTGGTATAGAACTTATGTACCCATAGGTATGGCGGTAAAGGCCTCCTACCCCTCCATCTAAAGTTTTCTCACACTTCTGAACGTGGTGCAAATTAGAATCCTTTCCATGGAATTCACATATCTATGAAGGTACATTGTTCCTTAGAAACTAAGTAGAGAAGGAAATTCTCACCTCTCGTCACTCCAAAATTTTTATCTCTTTGTGTAGTTCACCAACACATTTTTTTCCCATGCAAGGTATAGAT
Source organism: Taxus chinensis (assembly GCA_019776745.2). Lineage (NCBI taxonomy): Eukaryota > Viridiplantae > Streptophyta > Pinopsida > Cupressales > Taxaceae > Taxus > Taxus chinensis. The sequence goes on along the minus strand of CM034154.1, from coordinate 592,593,324 downwards.
CAACACATTTCTTCGATTACCCTCATCCCTTCACTGGGCTTCCATGGCACGTAGAAATACCTTAGGATTTCCTTCACTAATATATCGATAAACCTGACTATGACCCAAGCACCTAACCATGCACTATCTGATTACACGAGTAACTATGTTCTTGAGCTCTCTCCCAACCATCTCATACATCCCATGTGCCAAGTTATCACATTAAATATTGGTTGTATCACTCATAGAATGACCATCATCCCTCTATATAACACCTTCGTTAGATGGCTCAATCACTTCAAGATACCTAACTATACATGCATATATCCTATTAAGATCCTCTTTGCTCAAGGGTTATACATACGGTGCATTCCCATCTATCAAAGGAATAATCACGTGTTCCTCTTTGTTCTCAAAACTGAGATAACCTTTATTATAATGTAGTTCAACATTATTTGTGTAACCCCAAGGGTGCCCAAGTAATGTTGGGAAATTATCTACTTCTGTAAGCATCAAGACCTCAAATTCCCTAGTAAACTTGGCCCCTTCTATCATAATAGTTTACATCCTTTAATACTCCAATGGACATGGCTCTAGTCTTGTTCGTCAATATACAAAACATTCAAGGAGGGTTATAGAGGTACTCTTCCCATCTGATTCCACACATCCAAAGTGATTACATTCACTTTTTTAATTGTATCAATCAGTATATTACTCAAAATCTAGCCATCAACAACTCTATTCATAGTGATCTATTTATTATACTCAAGACTGTGAGGAGTTAAGTTCACATGTAATATATATCTCTCACGCTTAGATCTAATGTGTGACATATTGTCCCCCCAACCATTTCCCTAACAAAGGAATGATATTTTCTTGGCACCGACATCTTACAAACCTCCTTCAAGTCATCAACATATTTCTAAGGAAGCTCAACCTTATTTACTTTCTCCAGCTTCCATGACTACTCCTTCAAGTACTTAATTTCACCCTACAAGTTTTTAATACCTCCATAGTCTCTTGATATACCTCTTTCTGATGTTCAGGATCTAGATGCTTCACATTTATCACCTCTTGCTTCATAATAGCAAGCTTCTACTTCAGGATCTCACAAGTGTGCATAGCCTCAACATGAGTAGTCACTAACACATGAAACATCTTAGGAATAGCCTTAGGCATTCACTAATCTTCTACGGTACATTGAACTTTAACCATCTTCATGCCCTTATCAATCTTCTTATAGTTCTTACTCATGTGCTCATATAACTCAGGACATTCTTTAAACTTATGTTTCTTCCTGCACCATAAGCATAATACATTCTAAGGGCATTCACTTTTATAATGATCAATGGATCCACATGTAAAATAGGTGACTCGCGGGAAATCACCTCTTCCACCACCGAAACTGTGGCCTCTATATCCTCCATGGTAACCTCTACCTCTACCCACCTCTATTAGAGCACCCTTCATGATGTTTTCCTTCCTACTCTTTTGAATTATTCACAATGTTGGTCTAACATATGCCAATTTCAATAGGTTCATGAATCTGATCAATCAGCCTATAATTCTTTATATCATGAGTGTGGGATTTACAAATCTTACATTAATAGGATACATTCTTCTGAATCTCATGCAAATAAGATCCTTTGGGTTCACGCAAGAACTAAAACCTCAACTACCTCCAGATAGGAATAAGCAAAAACATTGTACTCCAATGTATAACTATGTAAAACACCACTCCACCAATGATCTACAGTGCATGTCCAAGTCAAATCGACATTATAAAGAGTATGGTAATATTTTTGTTTCCAAATAATTCTTCTATACCTCCAATTTTTCTTTGATGCATATGCTACCAACCACTTGTACATATCTATAGGAAAATAGAAAAATAACGTCTCATAGAGTTCATGATATAGATGTTCTTCAACCCATGTGTGAGCATCAAAATCGGGTATGGTATTATATCTGTGAGAAAATAGTTCTTCTAAATCCTCAACCCAACTCTTAATATTGGCTAAAGTCAACTGATACATCTTCATCATGTAACATCCTTGCAACTGCTTGAAAAGAGGGTCCCAGAAACATAACCAAAAGGTAGTCACTTTCTTTACCAACAACCCTAGGTGCACTGGAACCTCATCCAAAATAAGGCTGAATGTTCACTCAAAGCATGAAAAGGTACCATGTCCCTCTTTTATACCAACTTTATCAAGGTGTTAGCATGATCATACAAGCTTTCTATATCCATAGCAATTAATTAACAGTAAAGCACAACAAGAATCAAATCACAACCATAATGCATAATGAATCAAAAAGGATCAAGATCAATTTACTATGCAATAAATAGTAACATATATATCAAAAAACAATATCCACTCACAATGATCCATTATATTAATCCATCAAAACACAATAGTTGAATACATCAAAGTTATTGTCACAGGGTCATGTGAGCAAAACCATACCAACAACATAACTCTGCAACAATCCAGTATATGATGATCATCTCTAAGTCGTGTAATTCAATACATATATATATAAGGGTAGGAAACTTTCCCTTCACCACCCATGCACTCTCAAAATAGGTTTTATGCTAATAATAGCCACGTGCCACTACAAAATTCAATCAAGAAGTATGCAAGCTTTGCTTAATAATAGATCACCTCTAATTAACTCCAGTTCTAATCATATTATTAACTCGAACTCTACATGATGTTCCACCATGCTTTTGTTCCCAAAATAGCTTGGTGTATCCTCTAATTCTTCTCGTCCTTCTCCCACGTGTGATCAACACTCCATGTGTATTGTTGGCTGATGACATGTAAATCAGTTAAGTCCCATATTCCATCTCCCTGGACATGAAACTATTGTGTGCAACTCTATCAAAATTTCATGCCTACTCCCTTTGTGCCACTATCAAATGTGTTCTTAATACTTAAAAATAATTCTTCCAGTCAACAGAAACTAAATTTTACAATGTAAATCCTAATTCTAGAATCCATGTATTGTTATTCATGAACTATACATGATTGGAAAAAAGATAATGTTTTCATTTGACAACAGACATAAGAGAAATAAAATGATTGACAAATTGACATCAAGATAATGTTTTCATTTGACAAATAAAATGATTTACATCAATATTTTTCCTTCATTTGGATCCTTGTTCTCAAGGAGCTTCTATAAAATCAACATTTGAACTATCTTTAATAACACTAGATTGGACTAATTCTTTTGTAGCTGCATTGATATATTCAAGATTTTTTCTGCCCTCATTAGTTGCATCTCATGCTTAAAGGAGAGAAGGATCCTCATCATTTTTTTTTCTTCAACATAATATCCAGATCCAGTCCACACTCCTTTATAATCCTATGCAATGTATTGTTCTACTTGATTAACAGAACAATTTTCTTTTTAAAGGAAATTACATTGCGTACACCTTCTCTTGCTTTTTTCAGGTGCTCATCTAAGACCCGCACCTCCTTCTTCAATTTTTGGTATTTGGAATGTAATTAAAAAATCCCATAGTTATAAAGTAGATAAAATATAACAACATAAATTATAATCTTCAAAATATTAAGTACTTACCATGGCAAAGTCTTTATCTACATTTGCAATAGTGACAAGTTTCTTGTCTCTCTTCCACTTATTGTAATAAGACTATGCTTTGGTATTCAAATTAGCTAATTTGTTAAGAGTTATAGTCGAAACATTATCATTATTATAAATATTTTTGGTGACAAAATTACCAGATTGTTCTTGAGAAAGTAAAGCATCAATCATCACCGGTTCATTTTTAATCAATGAAAAAAAAATCCCTATGTTCAAAATTATGATATCTTTATTTAATTTATTTAATAAGATATTTCACTCTAATCACCCATATCTTTAGTTCCTTAATATCAGGAAGAACATTTTCCATCACAAGGGTTGTAGCATTATCTGCCACAATGATGTCTACTAAAAATTCTATTTTCCCATCATCATCCAAATTTTCCTCCCTAGTTGGGGAAGGAGGATCTAAACAGGATGGTTGTTGTGGCATTGGAACCTCCTTATGTGCAGACCGAATGATATTTTCAATATGTTTCCTTGTTTCTGCAATGTCATAAATGTTTTCAAAAATAAGATACTCCTCATCCATATCAATATTATTTAAAACAAAAGTGCCTCTGGAACTTTACACATCGCCAATTGAAAATTTGGGGAACTTTGACGCTGTCAAACTATGTGTCCCCTTCTCGTTCTAGGGACCACTATCCTCTTTCCCCTACCATAAGATGGAAGGGGAGGTGGGTGTGATGTACTCCTTAAGTGTTAAGTAGTGGGGATGGCCTTGGGTTGAATGTGAGATTGAGGTTGCAAAATTTTCTGTGAGCATCAATAATTTAACAATATCAATATGTTGTATTTACGAATTCAAACAAAAAAATAGTAAGAACTTAAAAAGAATGAAATCAATAAATATTTCTTACATTGTGAATGTTGTTGTTAATAATCAATAGTCTTTGGCACTGCATAACCTTAATTTAACGAAAATCAGTTAAATAGAATGATAAAATCCTAAACTAAAGACTAATATAAATAAAATTTAAATCACTATTTATTCATACCAAAACTTGAAGGGAGGAGAACTGATGTAAACTGAATCTCTTCTTGCTCAAGTATATATGCAGTGTTTATAGAAGTAGACACCATGGGTCTCAGTGATGTGTCGGAAAAGGTTGCACATTAGGAAAATGACATAATTCATTATCAAGACTCGGATTATCGTTAGTCTATAAACAAGTTTAATCAAAATTAAAACAAGTGTGCATTATGGATTAATTAAAACCTAGATTGGCCTTATTATGTGTTCTTCCCTAGCTGTGGGATGATTCCATATAACTATACACCTTTTTGGTTCCCGTTCTACCTCTATGTTGTCAAGTGCTAGTGATAACCATAGAGTCATCAGTCGTGGTGAGATCAACTAAAACTTTGTCACTAGACCACTCAGGTCCAGCAAGGTTCTGTGCGCAAATTGACACATTACATCGAGCCATCGTTTTTATTTCTTTAACCTGTTGAAAACATATTATATATTATTAAGAATTTATTTTGAAATGATTTTTTAATGAAAAGAATCAAGATATAATTATTTTAAAATAAAATACTCACCAACTATTGGTCCAGAGGCATTGCATATTTTTCCATCTTCTCGTACAGATCAGTTGGAATAGTTGTTCATTTGAGTCCTTAAAAATCCTCATAATAGAAAGCAAGAACAAAACAAGAAGAATAAATAACTGCACTAGGATTCATAATGGCTTTGTCATGGTCAAAGTGAATCCTTGTTGAAAGAAATGTACACCAATAAAATCAAACACTAGAAATGGTTTGGAGATGGTAGTACACTTTTTACTGAAGAAAGTTAATGTATCTTCCATGTAACATGATGCGAGCTTCGAAAAATTCCACCATGGCCAGGAGAAAGGGGTATTTGATTGATTGTGTGTTAATCCCTATTTTAGAGGGATTTTTAACCTCGGCCTCAATAGAAAGATGGTAATGAGACTAAAATTTTATTTTTCTCATTAGGTAGAATGGTTTTTGCGGATACAAGCAATGTGTTTTGATGGGGTATCCCTGTTAGGTGATGACTATCATTAGGGTTTATTCTGATGATAAATTGGTGGGATAGTAATGCAATTGTGAAAGAACCTTCAAAGTTATTAGACATTTGCATTAAATTGTTTAACAATTTCTTTTTTGTCTCATACTTAGGCATGTAAAGAATCCCATGGAACACTGAGTTACCAATCCAATTTGATTGACTCTTAATTTGTGGGTCTTCTATTACTTGTAGTAACTGTGGATATAATAGGTTTCTATAAACATAGGATGGAGTGCTAATAAAAAATTTTCTTGGTGCCCTAAATCTTGAATCTTGATCTTTTAAATTTTTGAAAAAATAGGTGTTCAAAGATACCTGTATACAAGGATTGTAGAAAAAATCATGTGGATAATATTAGAATTGGATTAGGAGCGTAAAGCAAACCATTTGCAAAAGTGGAGGAATCTTAGAAAAATTCTAGTCTGGAGAAACCTGCGAGTGTAAACATGGCCAAATGAATGGGGATGGGTATATATATATAGGAAAGGGAGGATCCCATTGGGTGAGGACAGGAACATGGAATAAGGAATATCTGGTAATAAAGGACTGTCACCAGGTGGCAACACTAACAGGTTACCATGCAGTAACACAGGTAAATGATGCCCAAAATCCCCTCTATGTTGCCAAACATTGATAATATCCCTGAATTATTACAATGCTAGAATTATGAAGCCATAAACATCTGAAAGATTGGAAAATATATCGTACACCAACAACTCTTTCTATCTAAACCATACGGCAACAAAAATGTGCTATCAGAAAATAGTGCCTATGTAATTGACATACGTCAATTCTCTGTTATTACCGGGCGACAACCAATATGCATTACCGATCAAAAATCAAAGGTTTTTACTGACTAACAACCAAAGGTTATTTCTAACCGATAACTAAATATTGTTACTAGTTGACAACCAAAGATTATTACTGACTAAAAACTAGAAATTTCTTACCGGTTGATGACTAATATTTGATACCATACAGTAACAATACTGGAAAAAACTCTAGATTTGCCACTATCCTAAAACCCTCCTTTCCAATATTTGTCAACAATGGGAATATATTTTTTAGAACATTCACCACCCATTCGATAATATTTTTTTGGAGGGGTGTCTTAAAATGAACCATGCTCATGCTGAATGTGTCAGCACCTATAAGATGGTATCTTGGGTTTCATTACATTATGTAGTTGGTAAGAGGGGTTTGTTGTGACCATTATTGCATCAGTTAGACATGGACTTATTTTTTAGGCTTTACATTATATCTTAGACCTTTTTTATATGTTTTGAGAAGGTAAGGAATTTTCTAGTTCTCAAATTCATCTTACTAGGGAAGAAACAAGGTTTTCTAATGGGCCAAGTTGATCTTGTTGGATATTGTATTTTGCATTTGGTTGTGGAGGGGGTAGATGATACCCTATAATAAATTGTTCAATGGTTACCCCTCCTTTTTTATATGTAGTTCCAGATCTTGGTAGGATAGAAGTAAGTTTATACAAAAAACCTATGCACTTGGGTACATTTCTAGGTCCTAGAGCATACTAATATATACATGATTCCTAATAAATAAAACTAGTGGTTGGAAAATCCTTTTGGCATTTTTTTTATCTCTTGTCTTCTTTTGGTCTTACACATCTTATAGCCCTACTAAAACTTGACTTATTTATCTTTTCTGGCCTCGGTCACTAGCACCCAGTTAGGACACAAACACCTAGGAACTCCTATCCCTCCTAGGTGCTCCTGACCCTCTCTATCCTTTTCTTACTCTTTTGGGTATCTTTTACCTCTTGGGAATCTTCTAAAACTTTAGGTTAGCCTTCCATTTGTCAATTTCTGAATTCAAACAAGGGAATCATATATATACTTATTTATCACTCTCAAATAAAGTCCCAAGCATTATCATTATCTACCATCACCTAAGCTTGCATCCAAAGGCACAAAGAGAATTACAAAGTATCCATCTAGCACATTCACTCAAGGGACAAGCGTTGCATCATTCTACATACACAACATAGGAAGGGGAAGTTGTATTCTATTCCATCTCACACATTATATACATTTTCTATATTCTAGATCTAGCTTGTTATCATTGTGAAACTTTCACAAAGGCATCCTAGTGCATCATTACACACACACATTCACACAAAACTACATGGAGTCTAAGATTTAGTGCAACGTCGGGTCGTAAGATCACTCTTTAGGTGACCATTGGGGTCAGTTCAACTCCACATTCTACATCTTTTTATTAGATTTGATGTGGTTTGTGGACATGTACACGTAGACATTTATTTTGTAGGTTACATGTGTGATTAGAACCCTAATAGTGAATTCAGAGTGACAAAATGAATATTGGAGTGAAAACCTTCTAACCCATAGAAATTCAGAACTTGAGCATATAAGTGGACACTAGCACCCAAATAAGACACTAATGCCTACCGCTAGTGTCCTCTTGTGGTAGTTTTTTTCCTACATACTTCTGAGTTCCATAATCTTCATTGATCCTTTACAATGTTGTTTTTAGCCTATTCTAGTAGATACTCAATCCAAATCACACTCTAGATCACACACAATAAGCTAAGTCACTTTTCCTTCTTATTTTCTTAGGGTTTTGTATTATTTCTTGCTTATTATTTTTGCACTACTGTATTTTACTAATTGTCATATCATTAGTATAGTAAAGTTACTCTGAAATATAGATTTAATTCCATTTATATTAAATCATTTGGTGAAATCATTCCTTACATGCCCATTATTGGATCTTTCATGGCTTCCCATCCCTTTGATTCCAATTCTTCCCCATTTTATATCCAGGTTCATCTTCATAATCTTTTGTTAAGCATGTCGTAGTTGATCCTAGAATCTAGTATTAATGTATGTAATGTTTCCTTTCTCCATCAAATAGGACTTTCTACTACTCATCTCAATCCATCTACTATTTGTATTTGTGGATTTGATAATATACCTAAGCAAGTGTTGGGCACAATCTCTCTTCCCCTTACTATGGGATCTTGCACTCTTAATGTTTTATGTCACATTATGCCTCATGATGTTCCTTATACTATCCTTCTAGTAAATCCTTGGTTACATACTATTCATACACTTCTTTTTACCCATGCCATAACACACAATTCCCTTGCTACACCTTCTTCTATACATATTATTATAGTAGATTTCACACCTCATGTTGTTACTCCTTGTGATATTCCTCTTACACATGATGCTCATGACATTACCTACATTATACATCATTCTCCTCTTGGGATACACCCTAGTGATATTGATTTACACTATCAATTTTCTATTGGTACCCATGATACTCCTCCCATTGTGTCTCACTCTCGATGCACTTCTATTTATCCTATGTTTAGTGCTTACAATGGTGCATCTCTCCCCACACTTTCCTCATCACACGTTAGAGCATTGTACATTACTTTTATAATGATTCCTAATGCTCCCACTTTCCAAGATCATATGCATGATTCATTTACTATGGATACACCTTATCTTGTTACATTCTTGGGGACTATCCGTTCCCCTCTTGCTACATTTTTGTCTATGATCATAGGGGCTAGTTCATACTACTTTATTGCTTCTAATATTCCCAAATTACACCCTTTATTCTATTTTTATTACTACTTATGAGCATCATATTGAAGCCCTCATATTACATATGTTACACATATTTTGACTCACATACTGATCCTTATGTTTGCACTTAATTTTTCCACTATTTCCAACACACACAATGTTACACCTATTCTATTTTCTCCTAATGGGTACATTTTTATTGCTTATACACTTCTTATTCATCCAGTTGGGATATTGGAATCTATCAATTTTCCCCTCACCATGTTGAAATTATCCTTTGGTATCTCTTGTGTTTACCAATGTTTATGACCTATTCTAGTTTTTCCACATGCATGGAAAAATCCTACTCCACATGATATGATACATGCACTTTTACATGACATAATTCATCTTCTTTAGCATATCATAGGCCCTTTCCTACTACTTTCATTACATAGATTGGCTTTTTCATCCACATTTGGGGTCAACAAACTTCTCCCCTCATATTCGAACGTTCACTAAAGAGTCGTGTCCTTCCCATATTGTTCTAATTACATACACATCTTCATACATTACTCTTATTTTACAATTCACATCAATATATCTAGCAGAACATTTTCTCTCATCTACACTATGTGCACACCTTTTGACATCTATCTATGCCCCTATGTTACTCCATCCACATTTTTCTACTCATCCTTACTTATGGGATCATTGTACTTCTATGATGCACACACTACTCTCTATTCTATGGTATACATTCTTTCATGCAAATATACATACTCTAGCTATGTTAATTCTCCACAATTATCACATCTATTTGCTAACAGCTCCTGATATACAAACTTGGGGGGCATCGCACTTTCTCCCTTAGTCTCTCCATCACTACTTGATGTCTATATTTTTTATGCTCTTATCTCTTTTTCTACACTTGACACTCAGTACTTCATTGATAACATTTTTCCTCATATTACAATCTTAAACACCTTGATTACCTCCTCTTTATTCACACACTCTAGTGCTATGATTCACACTTGAATTTTGAGGGCACACTTCAATAATGAACCACACCCTTTGATATCAATACTTCATGAACATTTTTCATAACATATATTATTCTCTATCACTCTGCGCTTCATGACTATCTTTTCGAGCATCACCACAACATTGATTCACATACATTTTCTTCATTACCCAATGATGCACTCTAGTTCCATGGTTCATACTCAACTATTGAGGGTACAGATTCCTAATTAACTTCACATTGTCTACGCTTCACATTTATTACTTCATGATAACATATTTTTTTAGCATCTACTTTCACACAATATACTCATTTCTTGATGACGCACTCTAGTGTTATGGTTCACACTCGACAGTTGGGGGTCTACTTTTCTATAATGAACCTCCCATCATATAATTTTTCTACACACTCCAATATGTGCTTCACGATACATGTTTCCTATCATATACTCTTCTACAACACATTCAGTACCTGATGACACATTCTAGTTCCTTGGTTCATATTTGAATATTGAGGTAGCATTCCTAAATGAACCTTGATCTCTCACACATATGTTGGTGGGAAACGTTGTTACACTACATTTTCACATCCCGGTTTCATTTAATCTTGTTAGCTTATACTACTTAAACATATTGCACTTTGTTTCCTATGCTAGTCAGATTCTTAGTATGTCATTATCTTTTTCTATATACACATGTGTGCTCACTTGGTATTTTGAGGTGAATGCATGACCTATCACAGATTCATACATGATGCTCGATGATGATTTACACAGCTCTTTACAAGCCCCACAAAGGATCTTGGGGGCATCTACCTTTGTTACTCTAATACTCTACACTTTAACAGGTTCTATCATATCAGTACTTATTATTTCCAGTAATTATCACTATACTTCATGTGTAATATTTTATACATGATGTGACATACTTTATATTTTTTCTAAAATTGTAGTGGGTGCCATATGTCAAGTGTAGATTGTTTTCGTATAGGATCAATACAACCAATTTGGCCCTTCAATTGTCTTGTGACATTGTGAACAATGTCCCATGTATGAAAACCATTTTTTACGGTCCATCTTGTCTTCCTAATTACTTGTTACATTGTCCTTCTATTACATGTTAGCTTTTTACTAACACTTGTTACTAGCTTACCTTGTTTGTATGTGCCTTGATTTCTACCATGCAGATCCCCTACACCTATACAAGAATCTACTTCAGATATGTATTGGGTCCTCTCCTTTGGACCTGGCATTCTCTGTACAATCGTCGCATGCACCCCAAATGAGGGGGGAATCTATTGGGTGAAAAAATCACCCCTACATTAGCTCATAGCTACAGTACAACACATATTACAATATAAAGGAACACAATTTAGATTAGCTCAGAATCATACTTGGGCCCAAAACAAAAAGTAGACACTAGCACCTAGACTTGGATAATAACGGTGGGTGCTTATGTCCCCCCTTGGCACTTGTGTCCTGGGTGAAAATAGTCAAATTCTTAGTTCAACACAATCTTCAGTAGTTTAAATCATAATTCCTCTATTAGCAGGCACTTACCTTCAGTTATAGAAATCAGTCTATCAATCCATTTCACTTACAATCAGAACAATCAAAGCAATCAGGAATAATTAGAAATCAGAAAAATTTGAAAGAATCAGGGACATACCATCTGCATTGGTGCTTATTCGGGAAGCATCATGGAAGGAGAGAAAAGCTATACCTATCTCCCCAAAACTCTTCTCTTGGCATGAGATCACGTAAAAAACACACTCTTGGCGTGATATCGCCCAAAAAAAACTCACTCTTTGGCGTGAGATCACCCAAAAAAATTTCTCATGGCATGAAATCACCCAAAAATTTGTTAGCCTTACAATTTTCCATTGCTAAGAGGGCTTTAAAATTTTTCTTGCAAATTTTTACCTTACCCATTTTTTTAAATTTTTTGGGAAATTTGTTCCAAAATTACCTAAGTATCATTTTTTCACTAGATTTCAAATTTCGGACGTCAACATACATTTTACGTGAAAAATGCACGTTGAGTTCCGAAACCTAAAACCCTCCCCAAATACATTTCAGAACCGAAAGTCAGAACTTTGGGTGTAATTTTTCATGCAAACTCCATACCGGATTCCAAAGTCCAATTCCCCACTGGAATTTTCAGATTTTGGAATCAATTGTGTAGTTTGCATACAAACTACACGTTGACTTCCGAACTCCGAACCCCGAACATTTAAAAAAAAAATTGGACTTGAGATTATAATGTTCAGTTTGCATGAAAAATGCAGATTGACCTCTGATCTCTAACTTCTGATGTCCAATAAATGCCAACCACCCACACATGTCGATTCCAGGGTAATTAATTTTCACTTTCCTATAAATGGGGAAAGTTTTACTTGTCATTTTTACCTGAAAAAATGATACACTGGCATGTTGACATGCCTTTGAGTTCTGACCGTACCCCTTAGGTAATTCTTGAATCATTTTTTCATTTTTTCTAATCAGTTTTTTGAGTAAGTTTACACGTTTGTTTTTACATTTCCTTATGGTATCTTTTAGGGTTTTATTATGTCATATTTTTATCTCTCTCATGGGAACCCTTCTATTTTATTTCTTCATGTATTTTAATTGTTTTTTATTTGAGTTCCAAACTCATTGCTCTTTTACCCTTATTATTTTTATTATTTTTGAAACTTAGGCTTCAAACCCTTAGAAGAAAAAGGAAAAGATTACTTCTGAAGAAGGGGGATAGTTTTTTCAGAGATTAAAGGTTGTTTTACAACGTTTAAATTCCACTTTTCAGAGGCCAGAGATCAAAAAACATGTTGCAAGTCAAAAAATATAACTTATCTTCTGATTTCATAACTTCAGAGTTGTAGTGCAGGGTTAGAATTCCGATTTCATGATTTTGGGTCAGAGTTTCACATCAAAGACGCGGATTGGGTTTGCAAATCTTATTTGCAAGGTTAGATGTCCGCCCTAACTTCCGATCCTAATTTCAATGATATTTTCTAGGGTTTTCATCATGGAAAGATGTCTTGATCCTATTATAAGGGGAAGGATAAAATGAAGTACAATTTTCAATGGGTGATTCCCCCTTCAAGCATTTCATCCGATGTTGACAATATTGGGTACAAAAAATTAAGGCACATCAATCTCCCCAAATTATAGGAGAGATTCAAGGCTTCAAAAAAATAAACCATAGATATAGACAATCTTCGAATGTTGGATTTCACTAGCTGCTACCTTCCCCCATCAATGCAATGCCCAGAGTTCGTTCTCGTTTCCACTTCACACTTTGATAAAGACTCGCACACAGTGAAAGACGATGATGTGACGGTAGTTAATCAAACTAGAAAGTTATTTTTTTTGAATACATATTAAAGATTCCTAATGTTGAGGAGTATCCTACCATTTCCCTAGAATCTGAGACTTGCATAAAGATTTTCTAACAAGAGTTATTTGGTTAAATCCAAGAGTTCATTGTCTAGGTTTCCTAAAATGGTCCATCAATTAGAATTTATTCAGGAAGTGAATGATATTATCACATTGTTGAGTAGGGCCATAGGGCTTCCTTATCCCAAGGACTTCTAGGAATGGATGTATCTGTGTATTGCTTCTATCTGGAAAAATAGTGATCTTATTCGATGGGCAGAGCACATCAGTAATTCTATTTGTTTCCAATTGTCAGAATGTTTTGACCTCTGGGAACTTCTTTATGACTTCTTACCTTGTATATGCAGCAGAAGGTATGAGAAAATTACCAAAGTTTACCCTAGTAGGATCAAGGAACGTGTCTAAAATTTATGAATATTATCCTTAGCTCAAAATTAAATAGGGACCTAAACATTTCCGAAGAGTGAACGATGCTTTCTTCGCAAAACATTTTATAATTTTTTGACAAGAACTGTATAACCAAAGAATCTCAAATGATTCCTGGAAGGAAGATATGGAATGAGGAGGCATCTATTTATAATTCCCAATGTTCATATACATCATGGTGCCCAGATTCATAGGTGCTCCTATCAAGCTACCCAAGTGACCAACAGAAAAATGGATTTTGATGGAGCTGGATCTTCAGTTGTTGCACTACCATAAGATTAAATATGACCTACATAAGGCATGAGCCTAGTTTCTTATAACTATGGGACTATATATGTGTGCTTTCACATACAAAGAAAATAATTTTGAAGGATAAATGTAATAAATGACTCTGAAGACATTTCACCCGCGAACTTGTTTCGTTTATTGGGACAAGTTTGGTAAATCAAGGTCAACCATCATTTACATAACTCAATTGGAGGATATTTGGATCCATTGTAGGGATGAAAATGTAATAAGGGAGAGGGATTTTTAAAGGCTAACTCTTTAGGAAGTAGCATAGTATGGAATTGTAGCCATCCTTGGAGGCCTCCATGATGACAAACAATTTTTGGATCCCTCCTATGATCTGAATAATGTTAGAAACCAACCATTATCATGGATCAGTTGGTCGCTCAAAGAATGTAGTAGTATGAAGGAAAGGGTGGGTCCCATTCTAAATCCGACCTATCAATGGCTGATGTCATTAGGGAATTATGCCCAAAACATCATAACAACTCGTTGCAAAAAAAATTTCAAGTACAGTCATTGGTGGGCGATACCACCCCCTCTAAAGGGAAAATGGCAACTCCCAAACCCATTTCAAAACCCCACAATATTTTTTTTATTTACAGAGGTTCAGTATCTTCCTTTAGAGTTTCTACAATGAGATTTGCATCTCCTAAAATTATTGTTATCAATTTTTAACACCCTTACAAAAATTGAACAACTTGGATAAGTGTAGACTTGAGAAATTCATCAATATTCAATGTCGTTGAAGTCTAGAGAAAGTTACGGGCTAAAGGAACAAAGCTGAGGAGAATATTAAAAGATTTATGGGTCAAAGGAACAAGACCGCAGAGGTTTTAAACGGGTCACAATACATGAAGTAAAAATCCATAGGCATATTGAAGGAGCCACACAAAACTAGAAAGTTGTGGCAAGAGGAACTAAAGCCGCGATACATAAGGAAAAGATGCAGAAGTTAGCAAAATCTGCGTATCAAAGGAAAATGGTAGTTTTCTATGGGGAACTTAAAATGGATATAACTTGCGATCCGATGATATGATCTTTACAAATATTATATCATTAGAGAAGTCTCAACCTCCTCTATGTAATGGAAGATGTATTTATTAATTCAAATGGAGGTAGGAGGGTGAAGAAAATGAAAGTGTCTCTAACACATAAAAGTATAGTTCTAGGCATCGTAACCACCAGAATTCAGTGCAGTATGGGCACCCATTTCTTCTGTAACAAGGAAAAATGCATGGGGAAGTTTATTTTCAGAGGTGCTCAAACCTTTTCAGAGAACTTAATGGAAGTGGGTTGCGGGTGAGAGGAGGAATTTGAATTTCCCTATATTTTCCTCTTCTTCTTCTTCTTCTTCTCCCATTTTATATATATTGTAAAGTGATTCTCAGTTAAAATTTTGGATACTTGGGAATGTGAGGGCATCATTTTAATTTTTCACAAGTGTTCTAAGAGTTGCATGCCTTGGATCACAAAACTATAAATTTTTTTACATCTTCTTCCTTCGTTGTAATGATCTATGCATGATTTTCAAGCAATAAAATTACTGGTTTTGTGGCTTGTTTCTGCCTTAGCTGGTGTTTCATTATGTTTTCTTTCCTCTTTGTTCATTCATGGGTATGTTGTGTGTGTTATTCTAGAATCTATATCCATTTTGCATCATGAAAATAGGAATTTGAATGTGTTTTTGAACTGTGGCTTTCATTTTTTCCCTTTTTCATCTTTGTTTTCTCCCATTTTCTCTCTTCTAGAAGTATATTTCCCCTTATTTTTGGTGTTATCACACCTCTAGTTTAGGATTTTTGTTATATGAATCTCCTTCTCACCGTGGTCCCTAGGAATGTTAAAGTATAGTCAAATAGTTGCATTTTAATTCCTAGGAGTAGTTTTAGAACTATAAATAAGCAGAGGAAGTCTGCCTTCTCTAGAGGTCTGTCTCAGTTCAAGTCCCACAACTTGGAGACAACCCCGTGTTACCTCAAAGACCTAGATTCTTGTGATTTAGGATGGGTGCAATTTTTGCCTCCAAAATTTTTGGCATGCCTGGTGGGACATTATAATTAATATTTCCAGCTTTATAAAGTTTGGATGTGTATCTTTATAAAATTCTAGCCTTTGGAGGATCTGCAGCAACACATCGTGTGAATCCAAGCATAAAATCAATTGGTTTCAGTAGTATTGGTGGTTCAAGTTCATGAGAAGGATCCAAATAAGGTCTAGGAAAAGATAATAAGGAACATTTGAATACCTACAACTATCACCGGGTAGAGGAAGGAGAGGAAGACAAATTCAGACATCACCATCTCCAAAAAATACAACTCTTTCAATACCTCTTCTTGGTAGGCCCTTATTGTAGTCAACAAGAGTTTTTAGACCCATCATAATGGCTCAAAAACCACCAAGTCCATTTGTTAATTTCACAGGAAGTATTCCACTTTCCTGGAATATATAAAATCCCATCCCAATATCCACTTTGAATAATATTCCATTATTTATAGGAGAAAATCACAATACTCCAGCTGATCATATCCAAGACATTGAAAATGTTTTTGTTATCCATGAAATTTTTGACATGGATGTATTTATGAAACTTCTAACTTTCTCAATCAAAGGGAAGGCTTTATAGTGGTTCATGAGTTTGAAGACATGATCAATTCAAAATTGGAATACATTATGCACAATTATGTGCAATCAGTTTGGAGAGAGGGCAGACAATCTATCTCTGTTAGAACCATTGACCACCATCAAAAGAGCTCTAAATGAACAAATAACGGATCCAATTTTATGTTCTTGAGAACGTGGGACAGAATTCCAATCCCAATAAGACTATCAATCGAAGGTGTATTTCTCTATTCCTTAAAATATTTAAACTTGGATATAGTTGTTATGATCCAATCTAAATTAGGGATAACATTTTTAAGAGCCTATACACTAGCAATCAGACCTCAAAATAGTTTAATAATAGCCTGGAAATTAGCCCCTAGACCACCCGTGCCCTTTTATTCTAAATTGCATCAAGTTGCCCAACCTTCTATTGCTCATATCCCTGAACAAAATAACCAAACTGTTGCCTCTACATCGCATTCTTTTGTATAGAAAAAGGAAGATGAGGATATGCAAGAATTAATCAAGAATTTGACCAACAAAAATATATCCTTGGAGAAAAATTAAGTCTAATCCTATAGAAATTATCAAAACCAGGGTGTTGAGTTGTGGAGCTAAACTTCTCCACAAATGGCATGCATTGCAGGTTTACTGGTTTACATAGTAATTGGCATTAGTTGGGTAACCGACGTCGATAGCCTAGAGGAAATGGCATCAGTTTGGTAACCGACATCGGTCATATTTGTGTTAGTATTTTTACATTAAACACGGATTAGATCCGACCCTTGGTTATAAAGGTGATCTGAGGGTTGTAAATGCATAGCTAAGTTTCCCTAATGTTTGTATATGCTTATAAGCTATAAAACTAGGATTAGAAGGTGAGTATTGATCATTATTATAAGAATGAATTTCTTATACAAAGAAAAGTGAATATTATGATGGAAAAGTATTTTACATCCATAAGTGGTGTGGAAGATTGAAAATCTTCATTATATTTCCTCTATGAAGAAATAATAATAGATTGGTGGTTTCTTGGTGGACTTAGCCCACACTAGGTAAACTACGTTATATCTTGTGTATTTTCTTCTATTTTAATTTCCATTTTATTACTTGTATGCTTAAATTTAATATAGATATATACAACACTAATATGATCTAACCCTAACAACTAGTATCAAAGATTTTTAATTAGAGGGTTTTGTATGTTGACAAATTTACTCACAGAGGGGTTTCTGATTGAGTGGGAAAACAACAATGATAGAAGATAGTAAATACAAAGTGGAGAAATTTTATAGATGTGATTATCAATTATGGAAGATGTAGCTGGAAGATTATCTATATCAGAAAGATTAATATTCAGTGTTGGATGTGAATGTGAAGCCTATAAAGTTAATTGATGAAGAATGGAAGATTCTTAACAGAAAGGCTCTGAGATCTATAAGATTGAGCCTGAGAAAGCATTTGTAGCTTTGAATATTATTGAAGCTATAACCATGGTAGAGTTGATGAAATCTCTAGATAATTTATATGAAAACCCAAGTTCTTTAAATAAAGTTTATTTGATGAATAAATTGTTTAATTCAAAAGTACAAGAAGGTGGATCTATATCAAGCCAACTTGAAGTGATTTTCATTCCATTGTAAATCAATTAAAATCGGTTAAAATTCCATTTGATGATGAAGTGAAAGAACTTTTATTATTATTCTCTTTGTTAGATAGTTGGTATAACTAGGTAATGGTTATTAGTAATACAACATTTGCTAATAATATTTTGAATTTTGATGACATGGTTAGTATAATATTAAATGAATACATACGTAGGAAAAGTTCAAGAGAGTCATCATCTAGAAATGATTTGAATTTATAAATTAGGGGAAGGTAGAAGGACATATCCAAGAGCAATAATAATGGGAAATGAAAGTCAAAGTATGGGAAGATCCAAATCCAGAGGTAGAGTGAATAACTTACTAGAACTATGGAAAGAAAGGACAGTGTAAAGAAGAATTGTTGGTTCAAGGAAAATAAAGAGAATCTACCAGATAAAGGTAAATAGGTAAATGTTACAATTGAGGTAATGTAAGACGACCTTATTCTCTCCGTGGATAATAAAATAAAATCTTGGGTTTTAGATTCGGGAGCTTCTTTCCATG
The DNA here is from genome assembly GCA_019776745.2 of Taxus chinensis. NCBI lineage: Eukaryota > Viridiplantae > Streptophyta > Pinopsida > Cupressales > Taxaceae > Taxus > Taxus chinensis. The sequence continues at coordinate 592,574,237 of CM034154.1, read as the reverse complement.
ATACCCCTAATAAGGGCTATTTCAGAAATTATGTCCACAATAATTTTGGGCATGTTTATTTAGGATATGATGAACCATGTAATATTAATGGTAAAGGGGAAGCTCATAGAAAATTTCAAAATGTAAATACATGGATATTTAAATATGTGAGGCATGTGCCAAGCCTCACGATAAATCTAACTTCTGCAGGACAACTAGGTGAAGTTGGTTTCATGCTTATATTCACAGCCGACTCTTGGAAAGTTACCAAGGGAGATCTTGTTGTGGAAAGAGGCAAGAAGATAGGAACATTGTATTTATCTACATGTATTACTGATTCCTTTTCTGTTCTATCTACTTCATATTTATATGCAAACATGTGGCATAATCGGCTAGGCCATATGAGTAAAAAGGGAATGCAAATATTAAAGGAAAAGGGTAAGTTATCAGATTTGAAACATTTAGGTCTTTATGTGTATGAGCATTGCATATTTGGAAAGAAAAATAAAGTGATATTTCTTAAATTTGGGGCAACAAAGAATGAGAAAAATTAGGATTTTGTGCAATCAGATGTGTGGGGACCATCCTAGGTAGCTTCTCATGGAGGATCCCAATATTATGTGACTTTCATTGATGATGCCACAAAAAGGCATGGGTTTATTGTATAAAGAGTAAATCTGATATTTTTGTGAAATTTAAAAGATAGAAATGCCTTTTGGAAAATGAAACTATTTTAAAGTTAAAATTCCTTAGATCTAAAAATGGTGGTGCAGTATTGTAACAAGGTTTTTAATGATTACTATTCAGTGAATGGAATACACATAGAAATAATGGTTCCCAGAACACCATAGGATAATGGTGTGGTTGAAAGAATGAACATCACTATCATGGAACATGTGCAAGAAACATGAGAATACATGTTGGATTATCCTTACAGTTTTGGGTAGAAGCAATAGACACGTCACTATATTTAATCAACTACGGGCCTACAAGTGCACTAGATGGTGGAATACCAAAAAAAAATCTTAGACTAGAAAAGAGGTAGATATTTCTTTTCTTAGAGTATTTAGTTCATAATATTTTTTCCATGTTGATAGAGAAAATAGGAATAATTTGGATGCTAAATCTAAGAGATGTACTTTTATTGGTTATGGCTATGGGGATTTTATATTCCATTTTTGGGATTTATCTGATGCTAATATTGTTAAGAGTCATGATATTGAATGGAATGAAAAGAGAATGTATAGAGATAAGATTTTGATGCCTAAGGATGAACCTAGTTGATGAGTTTGTGGAAGAAAATACATTTTCATGATTTCAAACAATCACCTACAGGAACCAGTTTCGGTATGAGAAACCAGTGTGAATATGAACAGGACCAGTGTCGGAATCATGAACCAATGTTGGTAGAACTACGACCAACATCGATAGTAGAGGATCGACAATGATAGCTAGAACTGACTTTGACAACAGGTGACCAGCATTAGTCACTACAACAGGTTGATACAAATGTACTACATGTATATAATGAACCTCAAGTATCCCAATATTTCTATGAGAAGATCACAATGGGAAATTAGACCTCCAGAAATAATTACATCTTCCTTATTCTATATATTATTCACTAATAATGGGGAGCCTAAAATTTTTGAAGAAGTAATGTCGGAGGACACCCAAATGAAGTGGGAGCATGACATGGATGATGAGGTGGACTCCTTGGAATAGATTCAAACATTGGATTTGGTTCATTTATAAGCAGGTAAGAGAACATTGTAGAAAAAATGGGTTTATAGGATCAAGGAAAGAGGAGCATAGACATAAAATATACAAGGCAAGGATTGTGGTAAAAGGGTTTGCAGAAAAACCAAGTATTGATTTTGGTGATTTTTTTCTCCTATAGTAAAAATTACTTCCATTGGTACTATTTTGAGTTTGGTTGTAGTATAATATTTGCACCTAGAAAAACTTTATGTTAATATGGATTTCCTTCATGGTGATTTGGAGGAAGATATGTGTGTGTGTGTGTGTGTAGAAGTTTCTTGGTTATGAAGTCAAGGGTAAAGAGAATTTTTTGTGGAGGTTGAAAAAGATCTTGTATGGGCTCAAGCAAGCTCCAAGGAAAAGGTATATAAGGTTTGATAAATATATGCATGAGCATGGTTATACGAGATGTGAATCTAATCATTGTGATGATTTCAAGAAGCTTGAAAATGGAAGCTATATTATTTTTTTACTGTATGTAGATGATATGCTTATTACAGGATCTAGTATGCAAGACATTATTGAGCTTAAAGAAAAATTATCTCATAAATTTTCAATGAAGGATTTAGGATCTACAAAGAAAATCCTTTGCATGCAAATTCATAGAGACGAAGAAGAAATTATTTGTCTCAGGAAGATTATATCAATAAGGTGTTGCAAAGGTTTAAAATACATAATTCAAAACTTATAATTACACATATGGATCTTAACACTTTTAATTAAGAAAAGATCAGTGTTCCTACATCACATGAGGAGGTTGAGGACATGGCATAGGTTCCATATGCTTTATCAACTGGAATCCTTATGTATGTAATGGTTTGTACTAGACCAGACATTACAGAAGAAGTGGTATTTGTGATTAGATTTATTACCAATCCAAGTAAATACCATTGGAAAGTAGTATAATGGATACTCAAATATTTGAGAGGCACATCAAGCATGCATTTATGTTATGGAGGTTCAGATACTTCTGTATGTGGCTATGTTGATTTAAATATGGTTAGAGATTTGGATGGTAAGAGAAACACCATTGGATATGTATTCATAGTAGGTGGCACGAAAGTTAGCTAGATTTTGAGATTTTAGAAGGTTGTGGCCTTGTATACTACAAAGGCCAAATATGTTGTAGCTACATAGGATAGCAAAGAGATGATATGGATGAGAAAGTTCATGGAATATTTGGGAAAGGAGCAAGAGGATTATATATTGTATAGTGATAGTCAAAGTGCAATTCATCTAGCAAAGAACTCAACATTGTATTTAAGAACGAAACAAATTCAGTAGAGATATCACTTCATATGAAAGGTGTTGGATGATGGGTAGCTGAAACTGGAGAAAATTCATAAAAGTAAGAACCCTTCGGATATGCTAATGAAGTCATTAGAAAATAAAAAAATTGAAACTTCACACAACTTCTGTTGGTGTTCAAGTTTGAGACTTGAAGAGGAAGAAACGAGCCAAGGAAAGGATCCAAGGATGGAGCTCTAAAGTACAATGCAAAAATTTGTCTCCAAGTGGGAGATGGTTAGGTTGTAGAGTTAGATTCACAAAAGGCATGCATTGTAGGTTTAATGGTTTACATAGTAACTGATGTTAGTACCCTAGGTTGAATCAGTATTGGTTGGATAACCGAAATCAATTATCAATGCGTTAATGTTTTTATATTAAATTGATATTAAATTTGAACCTTTGATTAAAAGGTTATTGGAGGGTTATAAATGCATAACTAAGTTTCCTTAAAGTTTTTATATGCTTATAAGTTAGAAAAATAGGGTTAGAAGGTGAGTATTGATCATTATTGTAAGAATGAATTTCTTGGACAAGGAAAAGAGAAGCTTGTGAAGAAAAAGTACTGTACATCCATACGAGGTGTGGAAGATTATAAATATTCATTGTATTTCCTCTATGAATAAAGAATAATATATTGGTTTTTTCTTTGTGGATGTGTCCCACACTGAGTGAGCCATGTTATATCTTGTGTATTTTTCTTCTGGTTTAATTTTCGTGTTTATTTCTTGTATGCTTCAATTGAATATATATATGTATAACATTGGTGTGTGTCTAACCCCAACACCAGGGGAAATATTTAAACTAGGGATATCATCCATATATAAATCAACAATCTAATCAAAGATATGCAAAAAATCAGCAAAGTAACAGAGGGCAGGGGCCAAAATGTTCCTCTCCCATTGGCAAAAATTCCTCCTCCGCAATCACTTCCTACTCCTAGCTCAATCCAAGAATTGGTTCCAGTATAAAACAATATGGTTCAAGAAATTGAGTGGTGTTTTCCATGTCATCTACCACATAACCAACTTAGCTTTGAAAGAGAAATGCATCTTCAAGCTTACATGGTTCAAGGTTCTTCCAATCAGCAAGAGCCCCTTCTAGAAGTACCTAATCCTAATGTGGAGGGATTCCAAGAGAGCAATACTGATTTCAATCTCATGTTCTTTGGAGCTGATGATTTTTGTGTGGTCAATCAAGTAGTAGATAGCTCTAACAGACCTCAAATTAGTTTTGTTGATAATACGATATACAAGAGAAGGATGTTGGAATCACAATCTTCATCTTCTTTTGGTTAGGGAAATGTCATCACTAATTAGAAATATGTTGCATTGGACAAGAACAAGTTTCCTGAAATGCCTATTAATTTTGTCTTGGATAAATAAATTATTGTTCAATCAAGACCACCTATTCAAACATTGCAACAACAAAACGGGATAATAACATGTTAGAGCTATAGAAATGTGTGGGTCTTCCATTTAATATTATTGAAAAAGAATATCAATGTTAATGTAACAATGTGGGATGCATTGGCTATTCCATCATAGAGAGATCTCCTATGTGAAACCCTCAAGCAATTACCTCAAACTTATATAGTGGTGCAAAAATCTCATGTTGCAGTAAATTTTTGTCAAGCAAAGGAACACCAAGTAAGTAAAAGTGTCAAAACCCCACCTTTTTGCATGTCATTGATTGTGGGTAAACACTTCCTACATAACTATATGATTGATTTGGGGACTAGTACCTCTGTAATTTCCAATAAAATTGCTAATATCCTAGGTCTCAAATACAATCATGTGTTTAGGGGAGTTTTGCAATTTGATGGGTCAACCATGGGTGTATTGGGAGTAATACAAAATCTTGAGTTAACCCTCCATGTTTTCCCATATCTCACCATAACTCATGATATATCATTAATTGACTTGCCTCCCATGTTTTCCATTTACTTTTCTAGAAATTTCAATGCCAAGGTAGGCGGTTATTTGTCTTCAAATTGGACTCACATGCTTTTAAGAACTAGATATGGTACAAGATTTACAATACAAGTTGAACCCATATTCTCTTACCATATTGAGTTATATGACTCCACTAAGAAAGGTTCAGTTTCAAATGAGCAGCCTATCCCTACTTCAATACCTGATTTATTGTTAGATGAATGGGCTAAGAGAGATCATAAATTTTATCCCTATGATGAAGAGCATAAAACCTTTTAGATTGGTCTTGGTACTTACTGCATTCTCCAAGAAGGATTTGTTATACCCACACCATTCAAACAATAAAGAGAAAATACTTAAGGACTATGGCAGATGTTTTTTGATGGTTCTAGAAGGAGAAACAAAGTTGGGGTGGGTGTTGTACTGATTTCTTTAGTGAATGAGAATTTATTTGTTCATAGATTGAAATTTTCATGCTCTAACAATATAGCAGAGTATGTGACATTAGTGCATGGTATTTTAATCATTGAAAAGAGAAAATTCAAGGAATTTTAGGTATTTTGAGATACTGAACTGGTTATTCACCAAGTCAATGGGAAGTCTGCCAAAAAAATAATATGTTAAAAGATTAAAAACATAGAATCTGGGATATATTAGAGATATTTGATGCTCTTAACCTACAATTTGTGCCTAGGAAATTAAATAAGGATGTTGATCAAATGGTGGCTCTGGGTTCTCAATTTTCACTGATGGAAGATCTTGTTAAGAGAAATGCGCAACATATCAAAATGGTGGTCAAGCCATCTATTGCATATAATAAGACTAGTGGGTAAGTTTTTAACAATGATGAACAATTTTTCCAATTTATACAAAATAAAGTTGAGTTTTCCTCAAAAATTCAATCTAATTTGCAATAAGTCTATGGTGATCAGATAATTTAACTAAAAACAAACAAATTGCTGAAAGGATTGGTCACTCTAGAACAAATCTTCAGTCCATATGATGAATTTAAAGGTGTGGAGAAGAACATGGCAGAAAAAAAAATTATTTCCAACCGGTCACAATTACACCAGGAAAAGAACTTCTCCTTAGGAAGATATGTGATGAGGATGAAAAACAAGATTTTATCTCCTTGTGCTAGAAGTTCACTGATGTATTTTCTTGGGACTATGCAAATATAAAATAAATCAACCTATATATAGTCCAACATTCTATTGATCTTGATCCCAACATCAAGCCAACTAGACAGAAGCAGAGACCACTTAATCACAGGATAGAACCCCTTACTAAAAAGGATTTATCCAATCTCATTGAGGCCAAGATAATTTTTCCTATCAAGTACTCTACTTGGGTGGAAAATATAGCTCCAGTGAGAAAGAAGAACAGAGAAATCAGACTTTATATTGATTTCAGGGACTTAAATAAAGCCTCTCTTAAGGATTATGATCCTCTACCTTCCATGGAGCAGATTCTACAGACAGTAGCAGGAGCTGAAAGGTTTTCCATGCTTTATGGATACTCATGTTTTAATCAAATAAAAGTGAAATAAGAGGATCATTATAAGATCGCGTTCACAACCAAATGGGGAATGTATGCATGTAATAAAATTTATAGGTTCCACATTCCAAAGAGAAATGGACATTACCTTCAAGAGGTACATCAATGAATTCATTGTGGTTTACCTAGATGACATTATTGTCTTTTCAAAGTAGGGTGTGGATCATATGAAGCATCTGGAGAAAGTATTTGAAATATGCAGAGAGTTTGGGGTGTCTCTTAATCCCAAAAAATGTGACTTTACAGTCCCTAGGGGTAAGATTTTGGGGCACATTATTTTAAAGGATGGAATTACAATTGATCTGGGAAGAATCTCAGCCATCTTGGCTCTTTCCTTGCTAGCTCACAAGAAGGCCTTGCATTCATTCCTTGGAAAAATAAACTTTTTTAGATGTTTCATTCCTAAATTTTCAGGTTTGGTGAGGTCTATTGCTCTCATGCTCAAGAGGGATTCAATTTTCAAGTGGACAAAAAAGGGGAAATATAACTTTGATAAGATAAAATAGGAAATTTCTCAGGCCCCCACATTGATCAACCTTGACTATGCCAAGTATTTCATTATATATGCTTGTAGGTTTGAATCTATTATTTCCATGGTTTAAACTCAGCAAGATGATCAAGGACTGGAGCAGCCAATGGCCTTCTTTAGTCAAACATTGAAAAATTATAAACTGAAGTATAACCACATTGAAAAATAGGTGTTTCCTATCTTGAGAGCCTTGAAGAAATTTAAAAGTATGCTTGTTACTAATTACATCAAAGTTTTAGTATCACATTCCAGTGTTAGATACTTCATCATGGGAGAAAATATTAGTGAGAAACGAGATGGATGGGTAACTAAAATTTTGGAGAATGATGTGACTATCAAGACCAAAAAGTTGATGAGAGAAAGATCACTTTGTGAGTGGATAGATTTAGATGCTCATAATCACCAAGAGATTTCTTTCATGAATGAAGAGCCTTAAAATAATATTGAGTGGTAGAGGGATGAAAGAAATGTATTCAATGACCATAATTGGATTGCCGATATGGATAACTTTCTATCTACAGGAGATTATCCTCTGAGTTTTAACAAAGAAAAAAGAATACATCTGAGGTTGTGTTCTATTCCCTAATCATTGATTAATGTAATTTTGTTCAAAATACATATTTATGGAGTTCTTCTTAGGTGCATTGAAGGTGAACAATGTGACAAGGTTCTTACTGAGTTCCATAATGGTTTCTCATGTGGACATTTTTCTGATATAGCCATAACCATGAAAATCATAAAATCAAGATACTTTTGTCCTACGTTGTTTGTTGATGCTCACAAGTGGGTTAGAAAGTGCAAGGAATGTGCTCTATTCACTGGAAAGAAAAGGTTGGTTGTTATTCCAGTTCATCTGATCTAAGCAGACCAGCCATTTGCTCAATGGGGTCTGGATTTTATCAGCATGAGTAATCCTCCATCTAGTGTTGGTCACAAATGGGTTTTACTGTAATAGATTATTTCACCAGTTAGACAGAAGTTGTATCATTAAAGGAGACCACTGAATCAGTCATCCTGGAATTTTTTGAAGAAATTTTTACAAGGCTTAGAGTCCCACAGACTATTTTTTATAATGAAAAATCCTTCTTGGGATCCAAAATCTCTAATTGGGCTTTTGTACTTGGGATATATCTTAATACTTCTTCCAATTACGACCCCCAAGGTAATTGATTGGTATAATCTACCAACAAGAATCTTTTTAGGATCATGAAGAGGACGATGGACATCAATCAGAGGAAGTGGCACACAAAGGTGAGAAATTCTCTCTGGGCAGACATGATAACAATGAAGAAGGCTATTGGAATTTCCCCTTACAAGATAATATATGGAAAAGAAGCTAGATTTCCATTGTCACTAGAATAATCTTAGCAGCTAGAGTTTGAAGGTAGAAATCAAAGGAAGATTAGAATGATGGAGTTGGTAGAACTATAAGAGTTAAGAAATGTTGCCATGATCAGCCTGGAATAACATCAAAAATCAACCAAATAGTGGTTCGACAAAAAGGCTAGGGATCAAGCATTCAAGGTTGGAGATCTAAAATGGAAATGGGATGCGGATAGAGCTAAACTAGGAAGGTACTCCAAATTTGATACAATTTGGAGTGGACCATACATCATCACTTCTTGCAAGGCGGTTAATTCATTTGAGTTATTTGATATTAATGAATATTCATTTCAAATCTCATTCAATGGGATTCACCTTAAACCCTCTCATTAAGATGTTTCATTACATATTGTACATAATAGATTAGTTTTCATTCCTCCAAATGCTTTCAGCACATTGTTTTGTCGATAGTGTGGGTTTCTTTCCCTAAGTTCTTTGCACATTATTTGTTACCAAAATATTGTGTAACATTATTAAATAAAATGTAATATTATTAATAATGATTTTATAGAACTCAAATTAATAATATAGTTGTAATAGTTTTATTATTGGTGACTTGTGAGAACAACTCAGGTAACTATTTTAGTGTGAGAGATATCTTAGGGATAAGTGTGAGAGATTATAGGGATTGGAGAGAGATATGTGGGTTGTTGAGGATTGGTGTTGACTCCTTGTATTAAGGAGAACATCCTCCTATATAATGTAAACTCCATTTATGTAAAGACATCCCAAATGAATTTTAGTTTCTAGATTATTATTATTTGGTGTTTTATTATTGTGCAATTTTTATCAGCTGTATTAGAGAAGGTTTTCACTAATTAGAGTATTGAAGAATTTCGTATGAATTTAATTCATATATCCATAATCTCCTCTTTGTTCAAAGACTCGTGTGTATTTATATATATGAGGTTGGTGACCTAGTCCATGCATTTGACAGTGATCTATGTTTCTATGTCTTATGTGGACATCATTAGCCTGATCTGTATTCTTTTGAAGCTTGCCATAGATCTTATAAGTTGTTTGAATCCCTATGTGATTGGATGTGAATTTCATTCAGGTTGATTTTTCTTCATTTAATCTCCAGCCATATAAAGAATTTTTTTAAGTATATTTGTGGCATATATGTTACACTTTTGTTTCATGTGAGTCAACTGGATCACTTGAGTTTATAACCGAGTATTATTTGGATCTGTTATATGAAGGTTTGAGAAATATATAACAAGTCTAACAGTCATTGTTTGTTTTCACATATTTAAGAAGTCAAAGGTGAATTTCATGCATGGCATAAAATACATCTGTTGGAACTCAATCTACATCCTTACCACCGTTCAAGCTCCATCAAGCTTAATTCATTGTAGATTAGAAAATTATTAAATCACAGGGTTATAACATCCTCATAATGATTGGAGATCTGCAAATAATATGCATAAAATGATTATGTGTATTGATGAATAGGATCAATAAAATATTCATCCATACCACACACTACCATGCGCAGTCACAGAGGAAGACAAATCTGACATTGGCATGCTATATCACTCATAAACAACTTTTATATCATGTAACAATATATTATAATTTTGGTACCATTTTTAATCTCTAAGAACAATCTCTCTAATGCATCAAACGGTTTAAAAAATGGAGGTATGCATCTCGAATTATCAACTAAACATCGAGTTCATGTCCTATACTTCCATATATACTTCCATATTGACGGTTTTTATTTTTATTTTAAATTTGTTTTAGGTGTGAATTCGTGGTATTTGATAAAGTAATTTTATTTTAAAAGTTATATAGTTTCCTTTAATTTTATCTTATAGGTTTTATGATATTATTCATAAATAATCATTACATTCGTTAACAAAAGTAATTTGCATATTACTTTTTAATCGTTTTATCATTTTTTAATGGTTTATAGGGATTTAGTATCAGTAAGTCATATTTTATGTTTGTAATTGAGAGTTTTTCATCTCATTATAGTCAAAAATTGTGTATTGTCAAAGTAAAGACTATATTTTTGGTTTATAGGTTGTTCAAAAAGAGTCTTTGTTATAAGTGTCATTGTCCTCATATTAAAAAAATTCAGTTACTCTAAATTTCCCGTCTTTAGTGTCAAATTCTCATATTCATTGCTAAACTTATTGTCATATTCAAAGTTGTCCATCATTTTCAAAATGTCAAAATAGTCTCACTGTTAAAGTTTGATTCGTTATTATAGTTTATGATTCATTGTCAAAATTGTGTATTTGTCGATGTTTTTCAAAAGTTTCATTTAGGTGATTACTAGGTTTATCAAATTATAAAAATTCTACCTCACGAACGCATTTTCGGTGTAACCCGACGTTTGATTTGTAAATGAGCTTCAAAATTACATCTTGGTGAGTTAAGCAACAACATTTTATGGAGGAAAGAGGAAATGGAGGAAGGAGGTCAACCAACGACCTCTCATCAATCAGCAACAACGGGGCCGCACGAAGGTGTGGTGGCAATATGTGTGTATGTGTGTTTTCTTTTATTTCAGATTTGCAATATGATTTTAAAGTTCTTGTTTGAATAAGTGAAATTTACACATTGAAGGGGGGAATTGGAACATGGTCTCAATGTTCAATTTTCCCTCTATTCAGTTTGTATTTAGTAAGCAGTGGTTCCTACATGATTCCATGAAGTAAAAACATAGTGGACAAACGAAAGCACAAGGAAAATAAGCGTCATGATATTGAGGTTATTGGTTATCTTGTAAAACTGTCCTTTGTTGAGGTTGTTGATTGTCCTATAAAACCATCCTTGATGAGGTTGTTGGTTGTCCTGAAAAACCATCCATATTATGAGCATGCATGGGTGACAAGCTGCAGAAGGAAGTGTGATTGTTGTTTCTATAATGACAACATTAGGGGAGTGTATATTGGGAATTAATAATGTTAACAATAGAGGAGTGAATGTTACCAAAATATTGTGTAACATTATTAAATAAAATGTAATATTATTAATAATGATTTTATATAACTCATATTAATAATATAGTTGTAATAGTTTTATTATTGGTGAGTTGTGAGAACAACTCACATAACTATTTTAGTGTGAGAGATATCTTAGGGATAAGTTTGAGAGATTGTAGGCATTGGAGAGAGATATGTGGGTTGTTGAGGATTTATGTTGACTCCTTGTATTAAGGAGAACACCCTCATATATAATGTAAACTCCATCTATGTATAAGACATCTCGAATGGATTTCAGTTTCTATATTATTAGTATTCGGTGTTTTATTATTGTGTAGTTTTTATTAGTATTATTGCTTGAGGATGTTCTTGTGCACATTTTGCATCATATTTCCAAGGATGTTAAAGGAAGAGATTCAAGGAATCAAGGATCAGTTGCAATCATCTTAGAAAATCAAATGTAGAGCAAGTAAATTAGATTTGGGAATTCAAGCTCAGGTTCAAATAAAATTTCAATTTTTCTAGGATGACTCCATGCTAATGGATGTTGTAAGGCCACTGATCAATTCATCTAGAAGGTAGATGTTCCCTGTGATTTACCAAAAATGTTATCCATTTTTGCTCCCCTTTTAAAAATTAAACTTGGATAAGTATGGACTTGAGAACTTGATCAGTATTCAATACCGCTGAAGTCTAGAGAAAGCCGCAAGCCAAAGGAACAAAGTCACAGAGAATATTAAAAGATTCATCAACCAAAGGAATAATATCATGGAGATTTTTAAGCATGCTATGGAGGTTTTAAACGGGCCACGATACAGGAAGTCAAAATCCATGAGCATATTGAAGGATCCGTGCAAAACTAAAAAGTTGAGTCAAGAGGAACTAAAGTTGTAACATATAAGGAAAAGTCACAGAAGTTAACAAAAGTTGCGTATCAAAGGAAAATGGTAGTTTTCTGTGGGGAACTAAAAATGGCTATAAATTTCAATCCGATGATCTAGTATTTGCAAATCTTATATAATTGGAGAAGTCTCAACCTCCTCTATGTAATGGAAGTATATTTCTTAATTCAAATGGAGGTAGGAGGGAGGATAAAAGGAAAGCGTCTCCAACATGCAAAAGTATAGTTCCAGACGACACAACCACCAAAACGTAATTTAGTATGGGTGCCCATTTCTTATCTAACAAGGAAATAGGTGTGGGGAAGTGGATTTTCAGAGATGTTAATACCTTTTTAGAGAATTTAATGAAAGTGGTTGGTGGGTGAGAGGAGGAATTCAAATTTCTGTCTATTTTTCTCTTCTTCTTCTTCTCCCATTTTATATATATATATATATTGTAAAGTGATGCTTAGTTAAAATTTTGGATACTTGAGAATGTGACTGCATCATTTTAATGTTGCACAAGTGTTCTAAGAATTGCATGCCTTGGATCATAAACATGTAAATTTTCTACATATTCTTCCTTCATTGTAATGATCAGTACATGATCTTCAAGTAATACAGTTATTGGTTTTGTGACTCGTTTCTTCCTTAGTTGTGTTTCATTGTGTTTCTTTGCCTCTTCATTCATTCACATGTATGTTGTGTGTGTTGTTCTAGAATCTATATCCATTGTGTATTGTGAAAATAGGAATTTGGACACGGTTTTGAACTGTGGCTTTCATTTCCACCCTTTTCATCTTTGTTTTCTCCCATAAATATCTTTCCCCTTATTTTTGGTTTTATCACCCCTCTAGTTTACGAATTTTGTTATATACATCTCCTTCTCGCCCTAGTCCCTTGGAATATTAGAGTATAGTCAGATAGTTGCATTTCAATTCTTAGGAGTAGTTTTAGTGATAGAAATAAGTGAAGGAAGTCGGCATTCTCTAGAGGTATTTCTCAATTCAAGTCCCACAACTTGGAGATAGTCCCATGTTTCCTCAAAGCCATATATTCTAATGATTTAGGATGGGTGTAATTTTGAGCTCCAACAGTTCCATCAATAGAGGACATTAACCTGAGTGTTTCTCTTGTAATATCTTAAGTGTTTCAGTCACCTCTCTCTCCACCTCTTCCATCCACACTATTCTTAGTTCCTCCTTTACCTCTACCCTTCACTCTTCCTCTAACTACTTCATCCATTTCCTCCATTCCCGTTTCTCATACCTCCCTCACTGCATCTCCTTCTATGGATCAAGTTTTCTCTTCTCTTCCCACTCTTTCAACTAGAGATTTTTTGGTGTTAGGATATCCTTTTGGAACTCCTCTTCCCCAAAAAACTCTCCCAATTTCTACTCACATCTCATCGATGTCTGCAACCATCCTTTCCACTCTACCTTCCATCGTCACCACGTATTTTCCTCTCATAGTGAAGGCAACTCATGCTCTATCTATACCCAATCAACTGATTGCCACCATAAAAAATGCATGTGTTATCCATTGAAGCATATTATTCTATCCCTGCATGGTTAAATATGCAAACACCAAAGCAGAAGAATAAGGTTTCAATTATCGATGTTGTTGATCTCAGTATCATAGATCCACCCTCTCTGAGACAAGCCAAGGGGCCAAGGGTTATTTATAACCTATCGGTTGATCAAAAAGGGGAGAGGTTTTTTTAAGATAACTATCCCAACTGTAGGAAAAACCAAAGAAACTATCACAATAGAAAACTATCAAATCTCTAGGTTTTCTCTTGGGAAATCCACTCACGAGAGAGAAAAGTAAGATGTCCAAGTTGCCTTGGATAACCTATTGGATAAACTTGATAAAGATAAAGTGACTAAAGATGGGCTCAAGGGTAAAGTTGAATAGTTGGCCACTATCTTGACTAAAATCACACAACTCATTCATGCTATTGCTCTCACAATACCTCCTAGTTTTGACGACACCTCTTTCTATTTGGTAGAAAATATTGGACAACAAGGGCGAGCAGTAGGAGCATGGATGGAAACTCTAGTTCAGGAAGGGGATAAAATGATTAAGGATGTTATTAATATTTACAATGAATTATATTCCAAGAAATATGCCCTCGCTAAGATGAGTGAACTCCTCACTGAGGAAATTAATAACTTGGAACTCACTCTTGAGACTTGGAAAGAGATACAGAGTGTGAAGTCAGATATACTTTTGAAGGAAGGAGTTATTGATGATATCACAAAACTATTTGAATATAATGAAGCAATGGATTTTAGGTTCCAAATATTGCATGAAGCCATGACTAAGTTGGATGAAATAATATTGAGGTAGTTGATGGCCTCAATGATATTGTGAGTGATTTTGGCATGATTCATTGCAAGTTTGTAGACATGAATATTGATGCACTTTTGGTTGATCATATTGTTACCCAGCTCAATAGCCTAGTGAACCAGGAAAATGATGTAGCTAAATTTTTTGTTCTCGATTACATTCACAGATTGGTATCATAACACAAATTATTGAGTCGTCTCAAGAAATTCATGAACAAGACTAAAAGAGTGTCGAGGAAATTAGCCAGAGAAACTAATTCAACAAAGGTCCTAAATCACTGTACATGTGGATTTGATTATGATGAGGTTTAATAGATCATCAAGTGGTTTCTTGAATATAGGCATTGGGTAGCTACTAAGGAAAAAGAGGAAGAATCGGATCAAGAAAAGGGTGGCGCTAGCCCTAGTTGAACATGAAATCCATTTTTACACAGTCTCCAAGATAGAGCAATGTTGGAGTTGCAAGTTTGACTCAGTCAAACCTGCACAACCATTTCACTATTTTTTGGGAGACTATTTTTGCATTCTATTTCTATTATGTAATAGTTAAGAGGCATAGATATAATTGTTCAACCCTCTTAATCTATAAATAGGAGAATACATTATGTAAAAAAAAATTGGATCTTATTGTAAGGAGGTTATATCATTTTTCGGAGTCCATGAAAAATCTTTAGCCTCAGTGATATTCAGAAGAATATTTTGCCTTTGAATACTTTATGTGTTGTGAATTTCAATAACACATTTAATAATTTTTGATGTTTTTCAATTTCGTGTATGTATTGTTTTATTTTTCCTTCACATTAATTATCTTTCTTAGTCGATCTATAAGTTGTGATATATAATCTTTACTGTTTTAGTTGTGGATTATATTGAATCCCTTCTGTTATTACAAGTGTTGTATTCTTTAAAAGCATTGAATAAAGGGATTATAATGAGATTTGCATATTATATAGTGTTCTACAATAATACTTTGTGCATGTGAAGTAGATCTATTTGTTCCTAAAACTTTTGGTGAATCACCTCTTTTCCATATATTTCAATGATAATCCTATCTCTTTTTCCCAAGAAAAAATAGGGTTAGTGTGTTTCAAAGTATTGTAGTTATGCACCTTGATCTTAAATGAGATACAAATATTTTAGTAGGAAGTCGGCCTTCTCCGAAGGTTCATCCCAAGGAGCCAAGGTCCCACACCTTGGCGATGTTCCCATGTTGCACTGGATCACTTAACGATTCAGTGGGTACGTGATGCACGTGACAAAAAAACTTTATCTCGGTGTGAGATCGCCCATAAAAATCATTCTTGGCATGACATATCCCAAAAACCTCACCTTCGGCATTCAAATCCAATTATTTCCAAAGCAACATGACAACTTTCTATCTTTTACTCTCTCACATATCAAGTTCACACTTTCCTTTTAAATAATTATACACATGTTTCATTGATATTTCATGTACAAAAATTTGACTACTTTCTTCCTATTCTTTTGTAGGTTCGTCCTTATATGTGTTGGCTAGAAAATTTGTCTTGTGGAAAAATTTTGTGGATTTCAGGCCAATGCTATGGGAATCTAAGTCCCTCTACATTTGAATAGTGCAGCTTCCATTGCTTAACATGTAAAACCGAAGTGGATTTGTGGTTGTTTTTCAACCAGATATCCACAGGAACACTCCACTGTCCCTATGGCAATAATAGCAACTCCTTGTTATAGCAAAAGTCGATCTGAGAAAGGGGAGGGAGCGAGAATGAATGGGGGGAGTTCAATGTTGTGAGTAGAGTGTCAGATTCCCACACACATCAACTGGAAATTTCATTACATGCATTCATCAACAGAAGAAAGACAAATTCACAATTTCTGAGCACAAGACAGAATAAAACCTGGTCACAAAGCACCAATCAATTTTTCCATCGAGGGGACATAAAATTCCTTCCTTTTTTATTGATCTCAGAGTTGAAACTTGTACAACAAGTGGGAATAGAAGAAATATACAAAGGAGGAGAATAGAAGAATACTAACAGCCATTTTTTTTCCTCTGTTCATAAAAACATGCTTCTAGTTTCCAAAAATGATTTCCAGCCCCGCGAATGACATTGAAGGGTGATGTTATTCCCCAAATTCAAACGGTTACAAACTTGTAAATTATCCATGCCTCTTCGAATTCCATCCTTGCAAAGAAAAATGCCCATGTAATGTCAAAAACCAGATCCTGCAAGCAAACGTTACACCCAATTTTCCATTTTGAATATAAGACACTCGATTTTCTCCATGTGTTTGGATCTTGGGCCATTGCAAATAGATTTTATCATTTCCCCTCTTCCAGATTCCTCTGCAGAAAAGAAAATGCTTCTGATGAGCCCAAAAAGAGTTTCTGTGTGTAAAAATGTGTTTCATATTTCAATTTTCCAGTTCACATATGAACCGTTTGATCCTTTTCCCTAATTGCATTGAAATCGGGCCATCCACGTGGCAGGAGGACATTGGAGAAGAGTCGAGGGAAACTTTTTGCATTTTTTGCATGCTAGAGACGTTTTCTCAAATTTCTCCCACAAAACTCCATCAAAATTTAAAATTGAAGTTTCCATCATGTATAGAATTTCAACATCTTTCCAATGATACCAAAAACGTGAAAAACCAAGCTTTGGTTCGAAATATATGGCCTCTTGAAGATTTAGGGCAAAACTGGTCAAAATTAGGGTTGGCGGGGTCAAATTTTAAATTTTTCGCTTTTGGAAAAATTTCCTAAAAATCTCCACATCCCCGCCACTATGAGACACATGGAACCTTCTGGTTTGTCCAAAAGCCAAAGACCTGTCCTTTTCCTTGGCGTTTTCATATTGGGAAAATTTCCCGAAAACTCCTTGTCCCCCACTGCTACGAGACACGTGGCACCTTCTGGTTTCTTAGTGGGGATGTGCCTCCATTTTGCTTTTGTGATTTTTTGACAAAAAATCCAAAAAATTTAAATTCTTTTTGCCCCCGTTGTTCCGCCTCCTCCCCCTCTGCAGGATTTTGGGCCAATTTTTTACATGAGTTTTTTTACCAAGCGGGCTAAGAGACAAATTTCTCTTCACGCCTCCGCCAATGTGCTTCCTTCCCCTCCGCGGGCATGTGGGCCACTTTTTTCCTTTTTTCTTTTTATCCAAAATGGATAAGTGAAAAATTTCTCCCCACGCTTCTGCTTCACCTTGACACGTGGCACTTCTCTATTGGATGCGGGCCTGCCTTGGGAAAATTTCCCCATTTACCTCCGCCAAGCCATAACTCAAAAACTACAAAGAGTTAGGAGGACTTCCTTACCTTTCTAGAAATGGGAAAGAATTCTCTATCTGATGAAGGTGTTTCTAAGAATCCTTGATCCCTTGGGAAGTTTCATATTTCAAAAAACTCAGACTGGATCATTTTCAAAGGGTGATAACTCAAAAATTTCTAAGTCCAAACTTGGGAAAAAGAAGGAAAAATTTGAGGGGACAACCGTGGCTCTAGCTTGGGCACATGGCATGGATTGAACAGGGAGAAAATATGGCATGAGGATCCAGAATCTCAAGTTATAAAACATATAAAATTGACCAGTTCCTTATCCATTGGGCATTGCAGAGTCATGTACAATACTGAGGATAGAAAGAATGAAGGAAGTAAACACACCAACCAAAACCACACCAAGACAGGAAACAAACCAAAACACACACAATAGAAAAGATGAAAAAACAAAAACTATGGTACATGGTGAGGGAAAAATCACTTTCACTGATGGTATAGCTTCAAATATTACCCACTTCTAGGCAATCCCAGTGGAGTTCCATCCAAGTATGATAAGAGAAAGGCATTCTCACCACAAGCTTCCTGAATTTGAAATGGACCCAACCACAAATAATCAAACTTACCATGATTTCCCTTTGGCTCTCTCCTCTTGTCCCAAATTATGACCAAATCTCCAGGTCTGAACTCCCTTACTTTGGCTCTTCTATCAAAGAGCTTCTTCACTTTCAGCTGATGTTCTTTGATTCTGTCCACTACCTAGGATATGCTCTCTTCTAGCTTCTCAAGGAAAAGAATCCTCTTGTCAATTGAATCTCTGTATTGGTTGTCTTCCACTGTTTGAAGCATCTTGAGAGATGGAATTTCAATTGTAATAGGAATCTCTTCTTCAACTCCATATAGCAGCTGAAAAGGTGGCATGCCTATTGCCTTCTTAGGAGTGATCCTATCAGACCACAATGCATCATATAATATTTTGTGCCAATTCTTCTGATTCTCATCAACAAGCTTGTGGATAATGGTCACAATATATTTTTTTTTCTTGACTCAGCTTGACCATTCCCTTGAGGATAGTAGTCATAAGAATGAGCAAGAGAAATCCCGTAGCCATAACAGAATTCTGTCAATTAATTCGAAGAGAAATAAGTAGCATTGTCCACCATAATCTTTTGAGGAACTCCAAAACAGACAATGATATTCTCTTTTATTAAATCACAGACAACTTCAGAGCTAGGCCTATTTCGTTTGAATGGCTTCCACCCCATTTGGTGAAGTAGTCCATGATGGTGAGCACATAAGTATGCCCAACACTTGAATGGGGATTCAAAATGCCAATGAAGTCCAGCCCCCATTGTTGAAATGGTTCTTCAACAATCACAGGCCTGAGAGGAAATGCAACTAACTGTGGTTTTCTAACAAATTGTTGGCATGCTTTGCATTTAGAATCCCAGCGCTGAGTATCACCAAAGAAAGAAGGCCAATAGTACCTACCTATAAGAATTTTGTGGGCAGTCACCATGGATGGAAAGTGTCCACCATAAGCTTGATAATGATAGGCTTTGATGAGTTTTTATTGTTGTTCTTTGTCAACACACTTGAGAAAATAGCCATCTATCCCTTTCTTGTAGAGTGCATGATTCCAAATCACACATTTGGCTGCTTTTAGCCTGAGATTTCTTCACTACTTGTAATCTAAATGAGGAGGGAAGTCCCCATAGGTAAGAAAGAAAGTGATGTCTGAATAAAATTCCTCTATAGTGTTCACAAAGAGAATTTGTGGGAAATCTTCTGAGCAGGTTGGGAAAGTGTCATCTCTTTCTCCAAGCTAAACTTTGAGAGATTCATCTTTGGCAATCAACTTGCACAAACCATTACCTCTAACTAGATTAAAGGGCTTAATCTCTAGGTCATACTCTTGGATCATTTCAATCCAATTTCCTCTTTTGGCTCTGGGATCTTGTTGTGTCAAAATGGAATTGATTGCACTTCTGGGGACCATCACCACGGTGTGAGAGTTAAGTATGTAAAATCTGAAATTCTTCACGGCCTTTACCACTGTGTATGCTTGCTTCTCCAATTGACTGTAATTTAGTTCATGCTTCTTCAAAGGGAAGCTCATGAAAGAAATAGGTGCTTCTAATCCTTCATAATTCTTTTGAACTAGGACAATGGAAAGAGTGTGCTTCGAGGCATAATAGTACATGATGAATTCCTTGCTGAAATATAGAGATACCAGCATTTGAGCTTTAGAAATGTCCTTCTTGATTTCTTAAAATGTTTATTTTCTTTCACTACTCCATTTGAAACTTGTTTGAGGCTTCATCATGGAGGTGATATGCTTTGTTAGTTCAAAAAATTCGGGGACAAAGCGAAGAAGAAAATTTACCTTCCCAAAGAATGAGTACACTCCTTTCTTACTGGTGGGAAGAGATAGTGCTTGAATAGCACTTACCCTCTCACGGTCAATATGTGCTCAATGCTTATTCACGATGTGTCCCAAAAGCTTGCCTTCTATGACTCCAAAGATACACTTCTTGGGATTTAGATAAATTCCATGTTTTGTACATCTTCCAAGAATCTGCTCCAAGTGGAAGATATGCTCACTTATCTTCTTTGAAAACATGGTTAAGTCATCAAGGTATATGACAATGCAATGCTTGATATCTTTGAAAGCTAGGTCCATGGCTCTTTGGAAGGTGGCTCCCACATTGATCAGGCCAAAAGGCATCCTACTGTAAGAAAAAGTGCCCCAAGGAGTTGTGAAAGCCGTCTTGCTACAATCTTCTTTGGCCACTTTAATTTGATTATACCCTAAGAATCCATCAAGAAAAGAGAGCATCTCAAATCCAATAACTGCTTGTAGGATATGATCCATGATCGGAAGAGGGTAATCGTCCTTGAGAGATGCCTGATTCAGATTTTTGAAATATACACATATTATGATCTCCCCATTTTTCTTTCTAACTGGTACAATTTTGGCCACCTATGTTGAGTGGTGAATGGGGAAAATGATTCTGGCATTTAGCATCTTGTTCACTTCTTCATTGATAACATCAGAAATCTTTGTATTATAGGTTATTTGCTTCTACTTGAAGGGTTTAGCATATTGATTCAGAGGAATGGAATGATGTGTTTCCTTTGGTTGAAAAGATTTGAGCTTCTCATAAGAGTAGACCAGCACATCAGATTACTGTTCAAGTAAAGAAACAAACTTCCTTTTCTCTTCAGGTGAGCAGCATTTTCAAATGTTTACCATCCTTAGATCTTCAGAAGTCCCAATGTTTTCCTTGTCAAAATTAGATGGACAACGAGAAGATAGCTTTTCTTTTTCACGAATAAATATGTCATGCTTGTCAAACAAGTCCTCTAGAGAGACTAGACCTTTGGGCATCTTGTTACCTTTCAATCTGATCATGCCTTCATTATCCACTCTTTCAATTTCATGTGATGCATCTTCAGCCACAGATTCTCTATGTGGATTAACACTTCCCTTAAAGAATAGATTATTGAAGTTGTCTCTTCGCTCTAAGAAGGCTAGAATATGATTTTCATCATTGAAAACTTGCCATTAATCTGCATTATCAGCTACACTTGGTCTAAACACCATCTCAAAGGTTATTTTGTCCTTTCCAAAAGAAGGGTGAGGAGTCAATAGGGATGTGATGAGTGCATTGTTTGGATCATTGATATCATTCCTTCAAGCCAAAAATACTCTTTTTGGTATAACTTATTAATACATGGGGATGTTTTGTGTAGTTATATCTTAATAGGTTTGGTGCATTTTCCTTGAAATAGCTTATGAAATCTGATTATCACATGATCCTCCTACTAACTATCTTTTTGAGATCAAACGTGATGATGTGTGCAGGAAATGATGGAAGTTGCTAATGGTTATGGAGCTCGAGTTCAAAGCATGCGGCAAAAGAATGTTTCCACCAAGTTGACCTATTAGTTTGGGCTCATTCCTAACTGCCCAAATAAATTTATGTGCTTTAATTAGCATTTGATGGACAATGTTTAATGCCACCTGATATGGCGTGCCTTGTAACTAGTAGTATCTATATGAAGACTTCATCTTCAGAACTTGGTAGTACCACTTTTTGATATACTGAAGGAGATTATCTGCATCTAGTTCTTGATATCTTTTACCGTCTATGTTATGAACTTATTTTTGAGTTAATGGAAGCCATGACATTTTGAGAATCAGAAGTTGTTAATCCCTCTATCCCAAGGAAGAGCAAGGGTTCACTTGACCAAGGAGATAAGAGGTTATTTTGAGTTCATTTATGCATATAGTTCTTTGATTCAATTTACTGTAATTGTTATTTAGAAATCTTACAGGTACGATTTGATTAACTAGATATGTTTTCTTCATTTCTATTTTCATTTAGAATGAATGTTTCTGTTATACAAATACGATTAAAAAATAATCTTGCTTTCTGCTAAGTTTCATTTGTTAAGTGTGTGCGTATTTCCTTTTGCAGTAGAAGATTAGTTTGTAGTTTCCTTTCATCGCAAATAGTTCAATTATGTAGAACTGTATTTAACTTCTGTATATTTGAGTTACATTTCCATAGAATAGTTGATAAACTAAACAACCCCCCAACAGACCCAAATAGAACTGGTTCTCCTAAACTCCATTACATACTGCCTAGGACATAGCCCTGGTTTAGAATGACACTGACAGAAATTATGTCAGTTAAATGATTGGAAGAATACAACGACCCATCATTTTTGGTGCCATTATCGGGGAATTAGCCATAAGCTCCATTGTTTTTTATGCTATGGGTGTTAATGGAGTTCATATTGGTAACGAGTAGTTGTCTCAGACCTCATTTTAAACCAACCAACCTTGATGCACAGGTCACGAGATAACCAAGGGAGATTTATAGCACGTAATATTCCACAAATATCTCTAGACAATTCACAAGGAAGACATACTGAGAGTGATACAGATTCCAATTCAACTCCTAGAACCTCTTATGAGCATTCTGTATCCTCTTCACACCACCCAGAAATGGGGGACCTTGGGAATGCTGGAGAACAACCTTTAGGGTGAACATTTACGTATTTAATTGTCCTCGATGCAGATGAGGATGCACCCATGAAAAACATCTCACCATCCATCCTCCCCGTATTTCGAGGTATGACCAAAGAAGACCCTGATTAGTTCCTGTTTGAATTTAAAGTCCTGTGCCAAACATATGATTATCGAACTAACAATCAAAAACTCAAACTATTTCTTTCCACTCTCAAAGATTCTGCTATGAGATGGTTTATGGGGTTACCATCTAACTCCATTAATTCCTAGGAAGCCATGGAAACCGTCTTCCTAATAAATACCAAGAATATTGTAGGAGAAGGGATCAGAAGCAAGATTTCTTCCAGATACGGAAAAAGGAAGTTGAGAATCTAGAGGATTATCTTGATAGATTCATCTTTCTCCACAAATGTAGTGGGTATAAGTTACATACAGACATCACTAAGACAGTCTTCCTTAAAGGACTGGATGAATAAACCAAGGATTATCTCCATCTTATGGGAGGAGGAGACATGCATAAACTCACCATGGATCAAATCACTGAGCTATGTAGAAGATACTCTAGAACACGTGGAGGAATACGAAGAAAACTGACGTCCAAGTCTTTGGGTACCTCTGAACTTCTTGAGGAAATGGCTAACATGAAAAAAGATATTCTACTGCAATTAACATCCACCATAGATGGACTCAAGGAAAAATCCACCCCTGCTAAAGAACCATTGGACATGTATTGCCCTAAGTGTCGGAAGAGACACCCCTTGAGAGAATGTCCTTTGGATGTCACAGACATGTGCTTAATCTGTGAAGTTACTAACCATGACACTAAGCATTGCACACTTTTACCACATTTAAAGGGAGGTTTAAATGCCATCTCTCAGATTAGTGTTGAATTAAAATTTGTCGAAAGACCAAACAATCAGGGTGGGTTCCCATCTAGGCCGACCCAAAATCCCTGGAGGATGTCATGGCCGAATCAAGATTCTCAGTCTTCTTGGGGACAACCTGAGTGGGAAAACTCGAACTGGATGACTTATCCATATCCACCACCCTACACACCTCCCTACACTCAGCCAGGTTGGGCACCACCACCCGCAGCCAATCCTTGGCACAATCAGTAGTGGGGACCTCAACAATTTTTTTGCTAAAATCAGTCCTAGGCAATACCACAAAACGGTAATCAACAACGCAGATTCCAGCAACCAAAACAATATTTAAAGCCTCCACCTCAAGCCTACTAACAACAAGGACAAGCAACACAAACACAAATTCTATCTCAGCCAATATCAAATCCCAAAAATCAACAGGAAGCTTCAATTGATGACACAGGCCCAGGTAACACCATGCAGGTTAATACCATTGGTAATTTACGACTGCAATTTGGAAAAATATTGAACCCTCCTGTTGTCATCACAGAACTGCCTGTTGATGCCGATAAAGAAGAAAACCTTGAGGGTAATACTAGTTCATCACCAATACCAGATACATCAGATGATCAAATACTCAAACAAAACATAGCCCCTTTTCCTGAGTGATTACAAGACACTCGAACTGCAGATGAAACACAATTAGTTTAGGAATTAAAAAAGGTGCATATTGAGGTCCCACTGCTGGGAGAAATAAGGGACATCCTTGAACTTAACCAAACCATTAAAAATGAGTGTATAAAGATACCAGTAAGGAAAAAGAAATACCCAAATACTGTTAGGGTCGAAGGGAATTTGGCTGATTTAGTTGCTGGCGCCCTTATCTCACCAAAATATGGGGATCCTGGGAGTCATGTCATTACCATTTGTATAAACAACCAGTCAATATCTAACATTTTGGTGGATCTTGGTGCTACTATTAATGTCATCACAACAGAAATGTTTAATTTGTTATCCTTAACATGACTTAAACCTACCAAAATTGTTCTGCAGTTAGCAGATCAATCCATTGTTGTACCTAATGGTGTGGTTGAAGATATAATGGTCACTATTGAATCATGGGAGTACCCAGTTGATTTCATGGTTTTGCATCCTAAAGCTCAGAAGTTGGGATATCTAGTCATCTTGGGACAACCTTGGCTGGCTATGGTTGCCGCATACATCGATTATAGGTCAGGCAACATGACAATTCTCAATGGGCAGAAATCCAAACACATTTCATTATACCCTCCTGCCTAGCCTTATACAAACAATTGTGACTAGGTATGGATGGATTCTTTGGATGCTAACTCTTTGAGTCCTTCTTTTTTGGCCACTATTGCATATGGCAGACGTTGTGGAGTCATATACATTGACTGATTCTAAGGACTCTGCAACTACAGAAATCAGCACCATTGCTACGAAATCCAGAACTCCAACATTAGACATCTCTTCTTCTATTTCTCTGATAGACATTACCTCTACTGAGTCTGGTAGGAAAATCTATGCTTATAATTCTAAATATTCAATCTCTAATTTCTATTTTCCTTTGACTAAGATTCTATCTTTTGATAATGTATCCATCCTGCACATGCTTCAGCCCCATGTTTGCCCATTGAATTCTTTTATCACTAGTGCAGAGCTTGCTCCTGTGAATGGTGCCAAGCAGGTGCTTATCAGTGTGGGAAGAGAGTTGACCATAGGAAATGATTTGGAGGTTAATCAAGAAGCTAAGGTGCTTGAGGTTCTGAAAAAACACTCTCATGCCTTTGCTTGGGATTACACTGATATGAAGGGAATTCATCCTAGCATTTGTACGCATCATATTTACACTGATGACATCAAACCTATAAGACAGCCGCAACGAAGGATCAATCCAGCATTGAGAGACATAGTCAAAAGTGAGATAGAAAAGATCCTAAAGGTAGCTTTCATCTATCCTATATCTGATAGTCAGTGGGTCTCCCCATTAGTTATTTTTCCCAAGAAGAATGGTAAGTGGCAAATATGTGTTGATTACAGGGAACTTAACAAAGCCACCAAGAAGGATTATTTTCCCCTGCCTTCATTGACCAAGTCCTGGACAATTTGGTTGGTAAGAAATATTTTTCTTTCTTGGATGGGTTTAGTGGGTATAATAAAATTAGCATTGCCCTTGCTGATCAAGATAAGACTACTTTTACGTGCCCTTGGGGTACATTATTTTACCGAGTCTTACCTTTTGGGCTTTGTAATGCCCCTGCTACATTTCAACGGGCAGTCTTGGCCATTTTTGCAAATCTTGCTAATGACTGTGTTGAGGTTTACATGGATGATTTCACTATCCATGGATCCAATTTTGAAGAATCTTTGAATAACCTTGAGAAAGTACTCAGTCAATGTGAACAACACTAGCTATCTCTGAGTCATGAAAAATGTCTAATGATGGTTTATCAAGGAATTGTCTTAGGTCACCATGTTTCAGCCCAAGGTATACAGGTGGACCCCAAAAAGATATCAGTCATCACCCAACTACTTACACCAGCTAATCAGACTAACATCAAAAGTTTCCTTGGTCATGTAGGTTATTATCGCCGGTTCATAAAAGATTTTAGCAAAATTGCTGCCCCAATGTTTTCACTGCTAACTAAAGATTGTGTTTTTGAATGGTCTCCTCAGTGTTAGTAGGAATTTGATTCCATCAAAGAAAATCTTACCATGGCCCCTGTCTTACGTGGCCCTGACTGGGGACAACCTTTCCACATCCACGCTGATGCTTCTAATTCAGGCATGGGCGTTGTCCTTGGACAAAAAGACTCAGAAGATCATATGTATGTAATTTACATTATCAGCAAAAATCTGACTCCTACGGAAAGGAATTGCACTACTATGAAAAAAGAATTCTTGGCTGTTGTCTATGCTTTGAATAAATTTTTTCATTACATCACTGGATATAAAAATTTTGTTTACACTGACCACTCTGCCATTCGATATTTGATGAACAAACCAGTGGTTGTTGGAAGGCTTATTCACTGGTTACTCTTGTTGCAAGAATTCAATCTCACCATTATAGATAAGCCTGGGAAATCTAACGTTGTTTCTGATTTTCTTTCTAGATTAAATGTTTCAGGTGATGATGAAGACTTCTAGGATCAATTTCCTGATGAACACTTTTTTTCTATCTCGACTAATACTCCTTGGTTGGTTGATCTTGCAAATTATTTAACAACAGGGAAGTTTCCTACCTATTTTACTCATAAGGAAAGAAGGTGATTGGTTAGAAATAGTGCAACATATAAATGGTGTAATGGATTCCTGTTTAAATTTTGTCTTGATATGGTTCTTCGTAGGTGTATTCGAGAGGATGAGATACATGACATACTACGAGCTTGTCATGATGAGCCAGGTGGTGGACATTATTCAATGAAATGAACAATTCACAAGATCCTTGGAGCAGGGTACTATTGGCCTTCCCTCCATAAGACTGTCAAAAATTATGTGTGGCAATGTGATGCATGCCAATGAATGGGAAAACCTACACTTTCTATGGAAATGCCTCTGAATCCTCAGCTGGTTTTAGGACCATTTGAGAAATGGGGGATTGACTTTGTTGGACCATTTGATCCTCCATCTTTCAGGAAGGAGTATCTATTGGTATGCACATACTACGTCACCAAATGGGCTGAAGTTTAGGCATTGGAATCTGCCAACGAGGATGTTGTTACTGATTTTTTGTACAATTGGATATTTCTGTGATTTGGAGCACTAAGGGCCATTGTATCTGATCAAGGTCCTCAATTCATTTCAAATATGATTGAAGCTTTCTAGGAAATCTACAGAATTAAACACCGGAAATCATCACCATATCACCCCCTATCCAATGGGCAAGTGGAGGTAACCAATCAAGAAATCAAGAATATTCTAACTAAGGTGGTCAATGCTAATAGAAAGAATTGGGTACCAAAGCTTCTTGAGGCTGTTTGGGCCTACAACACGACCTAGAAAACAACTACTAGTTTTTCTCCTTATGAGCTAGTCTTTGGGAAGAAACCATTATTACCTATTGAGTTCGAATTGCGCACCTGGCGAAAAATCATTAGAAGTTGGGATCAATTTGGATGAAACACAACGCGAATGAGTGTTACAGCTGATTGAGTTAGATAAAATGCAGATGGAGGCACAGCAGCAGACAAAAATTCTACAACATTAGTGGAAAACCTGACATGATGCTCGCATCAAGAAAAAGACATTTCATGAGGGACATTTGGTTTTTACTCTTTAATTCCCGCTATCAGCAGTTTAAAGGAA
The DNA here is from genome assembly GCA_019776745.2 of Taxus chinensis. Classification (NCBI taxonomy): domain Eukaryota; kingdom Viridiplantae; phylum Streptophyta; class Pinopsida; order Cupressales; family Taxaceae; genus Taxus; species Taxus chinensis. The sequence continues at coordinate 592,546,154 of CM034154.1, read as the reverse complement.
ATTTGTGTACACGATGGTTGGGTCCCTATCAGGTAAATCAAGTGTTTGATAATGGATCTATTCAATTGATACCAATTGATGGAGAAAAATGGACTCTTCTGGTGAATGGACATAGACTCCAAATTTATCACCAACCACTAGATAAGAAGACTTTCACTGATAACATTTTTTTACGCACAGACATGCATGCTGAGGAGGCTTTTTGCCTCTCAAGCATGGAGTAATCAATTTCTTGCCAATTCAATAAAGGAAGATGATCCTGCATTCGATATTCTTCCCTTAGTTAGCAGTTTTTCTTGTTGTTATTTTCAATAAATGCAGGAATTTTCATTATTTCCGTAGCCACTAATCGTGCTTCATCTCGAATTGCAGGGCGTAGGAATCTACGGATATCGGCCAACTAAACGTAGCATGGGTAAGTGCATCATAGCTTGCTAATGATATTTCTATATAGAACACTCCCCCATGTACGCATTTGTCATCATCATGCCATCATGAAATGATTGTTATATTTATTGTGGATCTCCTTCCAAATCCAGTTCCATGGATGATGGCATAAAAAGGGTAATGTCTCATAATCACCGCGTGCCTTGAATGTGTCGTATTATTCAATTCAAGGCAGGTGGAACTTGCTCCTTAATAATGGGATATGTGCCACCGCTGATATTTTCAATTCGCACGGGTGGTTGGTCCTATTCACTATTTTCCTACTATCACCTTTGCTTAATTTTGTGCCACCCAAGGAATATGATGCTATTTGAATTTAATGCTTCTACAACTACTTCTTACCATTATGATATGCACATCAAGCATGATTTATTTTACCAGTCATTAAAAAGGGAGTGGGAAATACGCTCTGTTCTAGTTTTTCTGCTACCTGGTATTCTTCACCTTCGACTTCAGCATAGGACCACGAAATACATCAGAACCTGATTCACCAGATGCCTTACTCAGGAATGTCACGCTTTCATAGGTATTTCATGATTTTGGATGGCTAGATTTCATTCACCAATTTGAAGGCTTCGATGAGGGCATTGTGGAAGAATTCTTGAACAATTTTGAGTCCACTTGTTCACAAGTTGGTGGAAGGCGGGTGGAAATTACTAGTCAAGTCATTTCTGATCTATCTGGCCTACCAAATTTTGGATTGAAGGTTATGACGAATGGTTCTTTGAAAATCCTGATTGCTCTATTTCATGATGAAGGAGAGGCACTCCCTAAAGTCATCCTGACTCCATTGGGTGTCTAGAAGGGTGTCAAGCAGACAAGTCTACCTGGAATCTGGAGTGAGATTGTGAAATGGGTCAACCGGTATTTTATATGTGATGGTCAGGCCTCTGTTCTGGGTGGTGATGCACTCAAAATGCTCATCCACCTTAAAAAGGGACATGTCAACCAGGCCTTTCGAGTAAATTTTCATGAATACCTCGTGGACTCCATTATTAAATTTTGCCAGAAGTACTGGTCTGGTGGAAGCAAGACTGTAATTAAACACCCGGGGTTGATTCATTTGTTGTGTTCACACCAGGTCTTATTTAGATGAAAAGAGAGGCTCGAGGGATGTGCTAGTGGCGAAGGGTCCAGACCAAATAAATTGAAATCTAGTATCTCCTCTGCTCCTCGTTCTACCCTTGCACCGGGTCCTTTCCCTTCACATGACCAAGCCGAGGTAGCTGATGTTCCTGAGCATTTAGACACAATTGGTACTCTCAAGGGACCATCCCATTCCACTTCTGGTTCAAAAGGCAAGATTGCTATGGCTCTGTCTTCTTCCATGCACCTACGGTCTCGGTAGCTTAGTTCATTTTTGCAATCTGGTGGTTCCCGTTCAAAAACTTTACCTGATGATACCGCCCCTATTCGGGAAGAACTACATGAGGAAGATTCCATGGCTGTTCCATCACCTATTGTTCCTGAATCTATGGAAAATCACCCTAAAGTTCCTGAAATGCTTGGCACTCAAGCTATAGCTTCTCACAATTATTTGGAGGAGATCGTACTACTGAAATCTCAAATACAAGGTATGGAAGAAACAAACCTTTTATTGCAAGCTAAATTTACACAACAAACTGTAGAGAAGGTTCGGGAAATTACTGCCCTGCAGCTTGAAGCGAGTTGTTTGAAGCGACAGCATGATAAGAGTCTTGATATCTTGGATATTTTCCATTAGTTATCCCTTCAGGAAAGGGAATTGAGGAAGGAAAATAAAAAATTAAAAAAGGAAATGGAATCTCTACAAGAAGAAAAACAAAAAGTGTAATCTATTTTAGACTCTGTCTTTCCTTTGGCCCTCAAACTTCTGTCCTGTAGGAAACCTTCTCCAGTCTATAACATGTTCATCCAAGAACAATTTTATTCTTGGCAGTTATTCCAATTGTGTTGTCAAGCTCCCCATGAAATTTCCAATGGCAGTAGTTTCTTATCAGCTTACAAGTGCAGTACTCCTGAAATCCAAAATTTGCTTTATGAATTCTACCTTCATAACATGATAGTGACCAATGTGCCTGATTTTGTAATCAATTTATTTGTAGGTGATTTTTAAATTAAGGCTTTTCAGTCTGCATTGCGCAATCAGATCATCTGGGGTTAGCAAATAGATATTTTTAATCACACTTCTCAGTCCATTGGATTACACATCTACCCAACTCATCACACATATGTAGCCCTGCGGAAAAACTTTCACTCACTTTACTATCAGGCAGGGGTTGGGGTAAATACTTCTCAGATTTTACTTCAGTGTGTCAGTGATTTTGAAAGTTATAGTCAAGAGAACTTTGGGACAGCTTGGCAGGCTTGTGATAGGAGGTGGGATACTTTGAGCCTACCCTTGAAACATAAGGAGGTTCTCTCTCCCCAGAACTTGAGTTGGAGCATGCGCAGGGGTGATGCCCTCATCACCATTATCAAACAAACCATAGAGAAAACCATCCAGCAGTACAATGATGAATGGGTAGGCCTCCAAGTGTGTCCACCACTCCTTTTGAGCCCTCTCACTACTTGGTAGAACAATGCAGCCCAGTCAAATGATAGTTTCATAGCATTGGTAGAAATTACCTCCAACACTCAAGGCTACAAGAATACCAAAAAACAATACGCTGATCAATTTGAAGAGTATGACATGGCTGAGCAGCTTGGTAGGCGGGTAGGATGAAGATGATTTGCATAGAGACATGCAATAGGTAAAGTCGGGGGGAAAATGATGAGTGCATTTTTTAGATCATTGATATCATTCCTTCAAGCCAAAAATACTCTTTTTGACATAACTTATTAATACATGGGGATATTTTGTGTAGTTATATCTTAGTAGGTTTGGTGCATTTTCCTTGCTATAGCTTATGAAAGCCTAATTATCACATGATCCTCCTACTAACCATATTTTTGAGATCAAACATGATGATGTGTGAAGGAAATGATAGCAGTTGTTGATGGTTATGGAGCCCGAGTTCAAAGCATGCAGCAAAAGACTGTTTCCACCAAGTTGACCTATTAGTTTGGGCTCATTCCTAACTGCTCAAAGAAATTTATGTGCTTTAATTAGTATTTGATGGACAGTGTTTAATGCCGCTTGATATGGTGTGCCTTGTAACTAGCAGTATCTATATGAAGACTTCATCTTCAGAACTTGGTAGTACCACTTTTTGATATACTGAAGGAGATTATCTGCATCTAGTTCTTGATATCTTTTACTGTCTATGTTATGAACTTGTTTTTGAGTTAATGGAAGCCATGACATTTTGAGAATTAGAAGTTGTTAATCCCTCTATCCCGAGGAAGAGAAAGGGCCCACTCGACCAAGGAGATAAGAGGTTATTTTGAGTTCATTTATGCATATAGTTCTTTGATTCGATTTACTGCAATTGTTATTTGGAAATCTTACCTGTATGCTTTGATTAACTAGATCTGCTTTCTTCATTTCTGCTTTCATTTAGAATGAATGTTTCTATAATGCAAATCTAGTTAATAAATAATCTTGCTTTCTACTAAGTTTCATTTCTACAGTTGTAATTTCATTTGTTAAGTGTGTGCGTATTTCCTTTTGCAACAGAATATTAGTTGGTAGTTTCCTTTCATCGCAAATAGTTTAATTCTATAGAACTATATTTAATTTCTGTATATTTGAGTTGCATTTCTATAGAATAGTCGCTAAAGTAAACAACCCCACAACATACCCAAATAGAATTGGTTCTCCTAAACTCCATTGCATACTGCCTAGGACACAGCCCTGGTTTAGAATGACACTAACAGAAATTATGTCAATTAAATGATTGGAAGAATACAACGACCCATCAGGATGCTGATACTGCAAGGTAATCAGCTCTTTCATGTTTTTGTCAAGGGATGGCTTCGATAGAGAATGCATCAAATAATTCAATGCAATCCCACACTCTATTCCTGTAATACATGAGCCTTGGGTTCTTCACCTAGTATTGCTGGCATATTTTCTTCACTATCACTTCTACATCACCAAGGCATCTCAGCTTTTTAATTCCCATGTCTTTTTCTACACTTATGCCCAAGAGGAGAGCTTCATATTCTGTTGTATTGTTGGTTTTTTCAAACTATAGTTTGTATGCAAAAGGATACATCACATTGGAAGGAGAGTACAACACAACACCAGCCCCTGAGCCTGCTTTGGAATGGCTTCCATCAAACTCAATAGTATAGATCTGATATTTCTCTGATTCTGAGGAAAGTGGAAATTCTTCTTCTCATTGTGAAGTAAGGAAATAGTTTCCTAATCCACAATCTTGAAAGAGGATATTAGCTCTTGGTTCACCTAAACTTCTTACTGTAAAATTCATTTTTCTTAATGGAAGCAGCTTCTTCATCTCACCCTTTACTGGAATAGTTGCAGAGGTCCAGTCCATCTTTATCTCTCCACTAAGGTCTCTAAAAAAAATTCTACTCAAGAGCATGCCAAAATATGTTGGAATTTCCACCACTAAGATGGTTAGAAGTACTTTCTTATCAAGGTATTCAGCCAAAGCCACTTGTGTATCTTTTATCCTTCCTACTACTAGTACTTTCTTAGATTCCAATGAGTAATAAGCTCTGTTAACTCTGGTTAGTGTCAGGATGAGAGAATTGGCAACTTTGAGTGGCATTACGTTATCAGAAGCTCCAGAGTTAATGATGCAATTGTTGAGCTCAAAACCATTCATGAGAAGAGACAAGTAGAAGGGTTCCATCTTATCTATTTTGGAAGCACTTAGGGTCGGCATGTTTTGAGCAGGTGGTGAAGATGGTGTCGGGAGCAGACCTTTATAATTCAAACTTGAAGGTATAGAACTGTTGCTCCAGACAACATTGCTTAGTCTATCAAACTAAGCATGGTGTGTTTGCAAGTATTCAATCTTTGAGAGCTGCACTTTGGTCTTACTTGCATGTTCCACAAAATAAAATGGGAAAATTTTGGATGAGGGGTAAGTTCCTGGAGTGAAAGAAGGTTTACATGGTAAGGATCTTTGAGGAACTTTGGCTAAATTAGGATAGACTTCATTGGAGGGAGGAGTGCTTTTAATAACTTGTGAGCTAGAAGAAGGAAAAGGTGACTTACTATATATAACAGCCTGATCTCTACCAGCCATTTGATCTAGTTTCATTTTGGTTGAATCCATTAAGGGTGGTAATGGTGAGCCTCTGCTAATGATCTTCTTTTGGGTGGCTGTTCAAGTGGGATATTCTTTATTTTTCTTTTCCTTTTGAGCCACGGAGGGTAGAGCATCTTTCTTGGATTGATCTCAAGTGAAGATAGTACATGAGAAGCTTGGGGCTTCCTCTTCTTCTTCCCCATCATCAACAAACTCGAACAAGCCATTGTGCATATCAACTTCTTCAATTTCAAGGTAGCCTTTATAATCCTCTACTATTTCTCCTTCAAGTTCATCAATTTCAGCATTCTCTCTTGATTCTCTAGTGTCACAGATAGCATTAACAGGAGGTGCTTCAAGGGAAATTTGGCAAGGAGGTGGTGCAATTATTTTCCTATCAAGGAAATTTGGCCTCCTTGGAGCATTTCTCGTTGTCATTTGGGATAGTTGTTTCTTCAAGGCAACCAGATCATTTGCCATTTTCTGGAGCATAAGATATGTAGTTACTGAAGCCAAAGTCTGACCCTTTTTCTTCCCATTTGGGCCTTTCACCTTTCCAGAGAGGATTAAGTCATCATCAGTTTCAATGGAAAAGTATTGAGATTCCCTCAATGTTCTTGGTTGGGCTCTTCTGAGGAAGAATCCAACTTCTGATGGCAAGGCACTGATGAAGAATATTCTCAGGTGATTCTCAAGAGGTAGCACATCTTCAAGGACTCTTCTTATCAATCTTTCAAACCTTGCTACAAATTCCCTCATGGATCCAGAGATTTATTTCTTTATTTGGACTAATTACACCAGCAGCTCTTGACCATCTTCAATGCTCTTGAATCTATTTTCAAATGCTTTTCTAATATCTTCCCAACAAGTAATAGATCTTGCAGGAAGCATGTAAAACCATTCAGCAGCTTTCTATTGGAGTGACTCCACAAAAAGTCTAATCGACACATCTTTGTCTTCAACACCTAACACACCACAAGCAGTGATGAAGGTTGCTACATGTTCTTCAGGGAGTTGAGAGCCATCTCCTTTGAATTTGGGAAAATTATTTCTCGAACCTCTTGGAAAATCATGGAGTATTCGTGGGAGAGCAAGTGGACCAGTATTTCTTCCTCATGGTACATTGGGTGCATGTGCTTCACATTCATTATCAGCCATTTTATTTCTATTTCTAGCTTCTTCAGCAGTTATGGATGCTTCTCTTTCCTCTGCTGCAACTTGGAGTCTTGTAATTTCTTCAAGTTGAGCTCTAATCTCTTCCTCTCTATCAAACCGAGCTATAACCTCTGCTTCTTCTCTCCAAATCCTCAAAAGTAGGGTCAATCACTCCTCCTTGCCTCAGCTGGTGAGTATACCTTCTATCAGTCAGCGTGAAATTTTATTGTCTTCTCTGGAGGTGCTGGAATTTGTCTTTGTCTTCTTTTCCACAGCCCAGAATTTTGTAGCAATGGTGAGATGATTTACACTCTGCCAAATATGTCAAGTAGCCTCCTTCAGATCTGAAATAATATCTTCTTTGATATGAAAGAATGAAGAATGTCTCTAGGAGGATTTGTAATAATATTCATACTCATAATCACATAGATCACAAGGAAATTCAGACTTCAAAACTTAAAAATACTTTAAAACCTTATGGTCATTTTAGGGTGCAGATGCTGCAAACTCGCCCCACGGTGGGCGCCAAAAACTGTTGGCTATTAAATTTTTCTAGTGGACAAATATTGTGGATTTCAAGCAAATGTTATGGGAATCTAAGTCCCTTTACATTTGAATGGTGAAATTCCCATTGCTTATCATGTAAAACCGAAGTGGATTGGTGGTGGTTTTTCAACCAGAGATCCACAGGAACACTCCACTGTCCCTATGGCAATAATAGCAACTCCTTGCTATAGTAGAAGTCGATCTGAGAAAGGGGAGGGAGTGAGAATGAAGGAGGGGGAGTTCAATGTTGTGGGTAGAGTGTCATATGCCGACACACATGAACTGGAAATTTCATTACATGCATTCATCAATAGAAGAAAGACATATTCACATTTTCTGAGCACAAGACAGGATAAAACCTGGTCACAAAGCACCAATATATTTTTCCATCGAGGGGACATAAAATTCCTTCATTTTTTATTGATCTTAGAGTTGAAACTTATGCAACAAGTGGGAATAGAAGAAATATATAGAAGAGGATAATAGAAGAAGACTAATAGTTGTTTTTTGTCCTCTGTTCGCAAATATGTGCTTCCAGTTTCTAAAAATGATTGCCAGCCCCGCGAATGACTTTGAAGGGTCATTATATTCCCCAAATTCAAATGAATACAAACCTATAAATTATCCATGCCTCTTTGAATTCCATCCTTGTGAAGAAAAATGCCCATGTCGTGTCAAAAACTAGATCCTACGAGTAAATGTTACACCCAATTTGCCATTTTGAATATAAGACATTCAATTTGTTCCATGCATTCAGATATTGGGCCGTTGCAAATAGATTTGATCATTTCCCCTCTTCCAGATTCCTCTGTAGCAAAGAAAACACTTCTGACGAGCCCAAAAAGAGTTTCTGTGTGCAAAAATGTGTTTCATATTTCAATTTTCGAGTTCGCATATGAACCGTTCGATCCTTGGTGCTAATTGCATTGAAATCAGGCCATCCATGTGGGAAGAGGACATTGGAGCAGAGTCGGGGGAAACTTTTTTGCATTTTTTACATGTGAAAGACGTTTTCTCTATTTTCTCCCACAAAACTCCATCAAAATTTAAAATTGAAGTGTCCATCATCTAGATAATTTCAACAGCTTTCCAATGATACCAAAAACATGAAAAACCGAACTCTAGTTCGAAATATATGGCCTCTTGAAGATTTAGGGCAAAACTAGTCAAAATTAGGGTTGTTAGGGTCAAATTTTAAATTTTTCCCTTTTGGAAAAATTTCCTAAAAATCTCTACGGCCCCGCTGCTCTAAGACACATGGCACCTTCTGGTTCATCCGCAGGCCGAAGACCTGTCCTTTTCCTTCACGTTTTCATATTGGGAAAATTTCTCGAAAACTCCCTGCCACCCCACCACTACGAGACACGTGGCACCTTCTAGTTGCTTGGCGGGGATGCACCTCCATTTTTTCCTTTGCGCTTTTTTGACAAAAAATCCAAAAACTTTAAATTCCTTCCGCCCCCGTCACTCCACCTCCTTCCCCTCCGCGGGCTTTTAGGCTGATTTTTGACTTGAGTTTTTTTTTTACCAAACGGGCTAAGAGACAAATTTCTCTCCGCACCTCTGCCAATGCGCTTCCTTCCCCTCCGTGGGCCTAAGGGCCACTTTTGCCTTTTTTATTTTTAGCCAAAATGGATAAGTGAAAATTTTTTCCCCGTGCTTCCACTTCACCTTGACATGTGGCACTTCTATTGGATGCGGGCCTGCCTAGGGAAAATTTCCCCATTTACCTACGTCAAGCCATAACTCAAAAACTACAAGGAGTTAGGAGGACTTCCTTACCTTTCTAGAAAGGGGAAATAATTCTCTATCTGATGAAGGTGTTTCTAAGAATCCTTGATCCCTTGGGAAGTGCTATATTTCAAAAAACTCACCATTTTCAAAGGGTGACAACTCAAAAATTTCTAAGTCCAAACTTGGGAAAAAGAAGGAAAAATTTGAGGGGAAAACAATACGCAACAAGAATCAACTCACATCATCAAACACAAGCTCCAATGGTACACTACTACGCATACGCTTCTCCCATAAGCTCTACTTTTGTTTCCTAGTTTCCACAATTCACTTTGTAATCATTCTATGCTTCACTTGTCCACTCGGAACATTATCGAAAAGACTCTTTTCTACAGTATCATAAGGTACCCATCTTATATCTACTTTATTTTATTGAGTATTCACTCAACAACATAAAGTGGGGGAAAATGTCGACATAAAATCTATGCACTTGGGTACATTTCTAGGTCCTAGAGCATACTAATATATACATGATTCCTAAGTAAGAAAACTAGTGGTTGACAACTCCTTTTGGCCTTTTTACTTTATCTCTTGTCTTATTTTTGGTCTTAGACATCTTACAACCCTATCAGAACTTTACTTATTTATCATTTATGGCCTCGGATACTAGTGCCTAGTTAGGAAACAAGCACCTAGGTGCTCCTAACCCTCTCTATCATTTTCTTACTCTTTTGGGTCTCTTTTACCTCTTGGGAATCTTTTAATACTTTTGTTCAACCTTTCCAGCTGTCAATTACAAAATTCAAACATGGGAATCATATATATAGTTAGTTATTTCTCTCAAATAAAATTCCCAAGCATTAGCATTATCTACCATCACCTAAGCTTGTATCCAAAGGCACAAAGAGAATTAAAAAACATCCATCTAGCACATTCACTTAAGGGACAAGGGCTACATCACTCTGCATACACAACATAGGAGGGGAGAGTCTATAATATTCCATCTCACACATTTTATACAATTTCTATATTCTAGATTTAACCTGCTATCATTGCGTAACTTGCACAAGGGCATCCTAGGGCACCATTATACACACATTTACACATAACAACATGGAGTATAAGATGTATTATAGTGCTTGGTTGTAAGATCACTCTTCAGGTAACCACCGGGTCCATTCGGACTCCAAATTATCTATACTTTTATTAGATTTCATGTGGTTTATGGACATGAATGAGTAGACATTTGTTTTATACGTTACAAGTACGCGATCAAAACCCTAATAGGAAATTTAGAGTGATTAAATGAATATTGGAGTGAAGACCTTCTAACCCACAAAAATTCAGAACTTAAGCATCGAAGCAATCAGAAACTAGTGCCTGTCGCTAGTGTCCTCTTGTGGATGTTTTTGCACTATATACTTCTAATTTCCAAAATTTTCATCAAGCCTTTACAGTGTTATTTCCAGCCTATTCCAATAAATACTCAGTCCAAATTACTCCTGAATCACATAGAATAAGATAAGTCACTTTTCCTTCTTATTTGATTAGGGTTTCATATTATTTCTTGTTTACTACTTGTGGACTACGGTATTCTATTTCTTACATATAATTAGTACAATAAAGTTAATTTGAAATATAGATTTAAATCCATTTATATTAAATCAATAACATTTTCTTGTAGGAGGGTAGTGGTGTATGCTTACAACCTATCTAGTGACGAACTACACAATGTAACCCCTTTATCCTTCATATGATTGAAAAATATGGCATGTGGATGGAGGTAAGTATAGTTTCACATTAGTTCCCCTTATTATTTTCCCTGTGCTTAGAATTATCCTCCCTCAAACCTATTCTTCATTGCCCCTCTTCCTCTTTCAAAACTTCATTTCCTCTAGTTAACTATTTTCTCGGGTGACATATAAAATCTAAGTGTTTCTTATATGCCCAACTACTAGAGGGGTTAAATTTTCTATGGTTATTTTCTCTAGAGCTATTTCCAATAATTTTTCAAACTTACAACTAAAAAGGGGGCCTATAAAGTGATACAAGAAGAAAACATCATGATTAGGTTTCAAACTTGGAACCTATTGGATTTTCCTCATTTTTTTAGTGAGTTCCCCTTAAATTTGTATGTGTTATAGCTACCCAAAAAATAAAAGGGTTGAAATTGCAAACAACTTTTGTCATTAGGAGTATTGATTAACCATTCCTTTAATTTTGAGATATATCCAAAATAGGTTGTCTAATGAATTTCACAATAGACCCCATTTCTCCTTCATATAATTGACAAAAATGACATGTGGTTAGGGGAAACTAGATTTTTACATTGGTTCCCCACATAATTTTCCTCACCCTTGGAATTCTCCTCCCTCAAATCCCTTCTTCCTCACCCCTCTTCCTCTTTCATTGCTTCATTCCCTCTAATTTAATCTCTTGCTTGAGTGAAATATAAAATCTACCTATTGTTTAGATGCCCAATTGCTGGAGGGGATTAATTATCGATGATTGTTTATGTGTAAAATGTTTCCTACAATTTCTTGAACTTACAACTGAAAAGGGGTGCTACAGAGTACTATAATAAACAAGAATTACAGTTGGGTTTCTTGGTGAAATAATTTATCATGATGTAAATTATGTGTTTCCACCAATGCTCAAGGGGCTATGCCCCTCCTTCTTGTGTATGGGGAGGCTCCCATTATTAAATGTAAATCTAAACTAATTCTATTGGATGGCAAAATAGGTCAAGGATCACACAGGAAAACTTCACTGAACCTGTGTCAAAGTTTTTTTATGCGGTACAAGGGAAGAATTTTCAGCGATGAGGGATAAATGAGAGAAATTAGGAAAGGGAGAGTTATTGTTGTGAGTAGGAAATAACAGATTTCACACATAATAACCAAATTGGTTCAACATTTAATTAGAGGAAAGAAAAAATGTAGGAAATTAGCAAGACCAACAAACCACAGACACATAATCCTTTAGGATCATCCATGAAGGACACCTAGTTCCTTCTTGGTTACTCAAGATCACTATCCTTTCAAAGTATCAGAAAATAGAGAATAGAGGAAAATATGAGCAAAGGAAATCGAATAATATAGCTTTTATTTCTTGTGTAGTGGTGATACAAAGATTCACAATCTACAACAATCCATAATTTCTACCAAAAATTAAAAATTTTAAGGTCATTTGGAATCAAGAAGCCATCCCAATTTATAGCATTATGTGGACACATAATCACATTCTTGGGTACATTTATAGGTCCAAAAACATTCTAATGTACATATGATTCCTAAGCAAGAAAACTAGTAGTTGAAAATTATCTTTGGCCTCTTTTCTTTGTTTCTTTCTTTCTTTGTGGTCTTACACACCCTACAACCTTGACGAAACTTGAATGATTTATCCTTTATGGCCTCATACACTAGTACCCAGTTAGGACACCAGCGCACACGAACTTCTATCCATATTAGGAACTCCTGACCCTTTCTTACCTTTACTCTCTCTCTTTGGGTCTCTCTTATCTTTTGAGAATATTTTTCACTTATGGGTTGGCATTCCACTTGTCAATTAAGAAATTCAAATAAGGGAATCATATATATACTTAGATACTTCTCAAAAATTAGGACCAAGTACTAAGCATTATTAATACCACCTAATCTTGCATCCACAGGAACTAACACATTGTAGACACAAAATCATACACTTAGGTACATTTCTAGGTTCTAATCATGTACCAATATTCATATGATTTCCAAGTAGGAAAACTAGCAATTGACATCTATATTTGGCTTTCTTTCTTTCTTATTTCCTCTTTGATCTTGTACACCCCACAACCCAATCTGATCTTTATTGCTTTATCTTTCATGACTCTAGAAACTAATGCTTGGCCACAACACTAGTGCCCAGGCATCCTCGTCTAGGCACCCCCAACCTCTTTGTATCTTACTTGCCTCTTTTAGGCCTCTTTTATTTTTTGGGCATCTTGTTTTCTTATGGGTCGCCCTTTTAGTTGTCAATTTTGAAATTCAAACAAGGAAATCATATAAATAAAAAGGTATGTGACCATAATAAGACCAAGATCTAAGCATCTATTATCACCACCTAAGGTTGCATTTAAATGCAATTAAGACCATCAAGGAATCCATCTAGCACTCATTCAAGGGACAAGGGACTATATTTTATGCATACACTTCATCGAAGGGGTAGTTCATTTTGACATCCACACATCTATCTATATTGATACATCTAGTTATTGCTTGTTATCAAGTGCATCTTGCACAAGATATTTCTAGGGTAAGATTTATACACACACGTATAAGAACTACATGGATTATGAGATGTAGTGCAGTGCTCAATCGTAAGTTCACTCTGTTAGGTGACCATTGGGGTTAATCCAACTCCCCATTTACATCTTTTCTTTTTTTAGGATTTGATGTGTTTTGGGGTTTTGAAGGAGATCATTTGTTTTGAAAGTTACATGTGAATTCTACAGACATAGTGTGGCATACAGGCGACCAACAGCAAAGGTCAATGACCACCTTGTGACACTAAAAATTTAGATTTCAACATTTTGCACAGTCATAAATACCTAGCAGAGGTCTCTGGTGCTTAGGCACCCTATCCCCATTCCAGGTGCCCTAGTCCAGGCTTGTTCGATAGTTACATAATTTCCTGAGCATAATTGCGATAGTCTCTCCTTCTATTTTATCATTTTTCCAGTCCAAAACACTTTGGGATTCATTATTAAATTAGCTAAGTCTCATATTCCCTCTCTTACACTTAGGGTTTCATTTTTTATTAGATTATTGCTTGCATAAAATTTGTGCTTTATTATTTATTTATCATATTTAACTCTAAAATATCTAGGGTTTAACATATTTCCATATTTTTAAAATCATTTGGTGAACCTGACGTGATTCAGTCACCCTGTTAAATAGCTTAGATCTTTAGTACATGCATGCACATTACAATCCTACACATTATAGTCATAGAACATAGTTACAGTCATAGAACGACCCAGATTCTAACTTGGGTCCTCGGTACAACATAGGCACCAGCACTAAAACACAAACACTAGTGCTTGGGAACTCCTTACCTTTCATGGGTGCCTATGACCAAGGGCAGTTATAGCTACTTTCTCATATCATCATAGTTTTTAGCATTTCACATAGAAGTCTTCATAGTACAGGCACAATCCTCCAGTAATTACAATGCATTCTATATTTTTTTTCTACTTGGACTGAATAGGATCAAACATAAAACAAAGTAGGATCACACCATCTACAGTGGTGTATAAATTTGGGAAACAATTAGGGGTACAAAATAACACTAGACCTTTCTCCCCCTCCACTTAATCAAGATCCGTCTCACCCTAAAGGACGTAATTACAATGAAAATTTTAGATGTGACTATCATCAATGCATTGGGAAATCTATGGATCGATGTTTTAAAATTCATCATCTCATTCAAGATCTTATTGAAAACAATATAATTGAGCTTCCTGAGACTTCGACATCTACATCATTCAATGAAAATAAAAAAAATCAAAATCTCTAATGATCCTCCTCCTAAGCATGACAAGAAAGATGTTTACTCTTCATCTAATCATACATACCATGCAATTCCTCCTCTTTCATCGAGGTCTCTTGATTATCTAGTTGTTAGTACAGATGCATCTCCACCATTCATTACATTATTTTATCATGATTATCATGTTACATTCTCTTCTAATACATTACATGTCAAGGATTCTATTAGACCTCATGTTATCAGTAATTCAATGATTGATCCATTGATTTATATGGGTGTGTGCTCTATTGCACTCCTTGTTGATGCCAATTATCCACTTTCTCAAATTGCATATCTAGTTCCCAAATCTTATGGTTACATCAAGCTTCCATTTACAGTTGGGCCTCTTACCATGTTTGTGGCATTTGTTGTGGCACCTTCCATCAAAGGTTGTGACATGCTCTTATGTCTCCCTTGGCTTCATGTCACTCAATGTATCATTTCCATGAATCACTTGTGTTTAAATTTCATTCACAACAAGCAAGTAATCACCATTAAAGGGGTTCCACCATGCACCACATGGTCGCAACCTCCTCTTGAGGTTGTCATTGCACTCACTAGAGTATCTAGGTCCCTTGCACCTCTCAAATCTAATGCACAATCTGCTCCTAGTTCCCTTATTCACACACGACCTACCCAGGCTCATCGATCCACTAGTCCATCTCATCATATTAGGTCCACCACTCAGATGGATCCTTCACATAGGTAAACATCATCTCTGCGGTCTCATTCACATAAGTATACATCACCTCCTCAGTCTCCTTCACATAGGTGTACATCACCTCCTTGGTCTCCTTCCAATCGATGTTCCTCACCTCATAGCTATCATTCACCAACAGATCATATGTCTCACACACCACTAATCTCAAAGCATGGTCACACACATTTACCTCTCTAAGCATCAGGTGGAGGACCCTTGCCCTTCAATTTTTTCATATACCTTACTCATCATCATAGACATAGGGGGCATCATGTTCATTCCCCCCTCTTGGTATTATCAAGTGTCTCGCATTTCTACTATTGTGATTTGTGTTTTGCATATAATCCATCTCATTCATATTCCATACATTGATATGCAATATGTATCATCACTACCCTATGGCACACTCTAGTTCCATGTTTCATACTCAATTACTGAGGGTCTCAATCTAAAATGAACCTCACCTTATTCATATTTCACACCTTGTGCTTGATGATACATATTTATATCATTATATTTTCACACATCATACTATCATCTTCTACACTTTGTGCTCTAAAATTCATTCATCTTTCTTTCTATCACACACAATTCAAACCATTACCCTATGACGCACTCTAGTTCCATGGTTCAAACTCGATTGTTGAGGGTATAAATCTGAAATCAACCTCACCCGTTTCACACTTCATGTTCTATGCTTCATTGATCAATCTTTCTAGTGCACATTTCAAACCATTTCCCAATGACGCACTGTTATTCTATGGTTCATTCTTGATTGTCAAGTGGTATTTTATAAATGAACCTGTTATCCATATTTCACCTCTCAAGAAAAATATTGGATCAGCCAAGACCCCGCATGGAAAGAATCAGAGAAAACATATTTAAATCCTGCAAACTAGTTGCAGAGGGACTCTAAAATGGAATTTCAAGGCTTTTGAAAGTTTAAATGACTCTGTGCAGTAAGAAAGAGAAGAAATGACTCTATCAAGTGAACCCATGCCTTAAATTCATCAAACAGGTTACAGGTGGGCTCAGAAAAGAAGGAGCAGTGTCGCAGAGAAGCCAGGAGCAAGAAGGAAAAGAAGAGGTGAAGTTTCAAGGTCTTCAGGCTCAAAGCCATTCAGGAAAGAATCCAAAATTGACTAAGTATGGAAGAGCCAGCAGAGGAAGCCATGTTTCCTAACAACACTCCTCCAAAGATGAATCCAAAGAGAGAGATTGAAACAAGCGTGGTGTCTCCATGTGTTATATCAAGATGGGAAAATAGTCAAACAAATTCAAAAGGTGGAGCTTCAGGGCTGCGGGGGTTTTCTGAGTTTTGCATTTTGTAAAAAGGGGAAAAGGTAAATTATGGATCCACATACCTGATTTTTGCTCTAATCTGGCTGCCACATGTCCCATATCAAAAGGGGACCCATTTTTCAAGTTATTTTCTCGCCCTCCTATACTGACCCAATACAAACTTCGAAGGGGCATATCTTTCGACCCGGGGCTTGAAATATTGCAAATCTGACACCATTGGAAAGATCTCGATGTCGTCTATGCCATGGGAGTATGAAACATTAATTTTGAGGAGGTTAGGTGGGAGAAAAATGGTGAAAAATCTTTGGTCCTTCAATGCATGGTCATCAATCTCAACAACCAGATCGGATTTGATCTTTTTCAACCGTTTCCTCTTCCTTCAAGGTACCGAACCAAGGATCAATGCAGAAAAGATGGATATAGTAGCATATTTTAGCAGAAGGCATTGATTTTTGGTGGTTAAGCTTTTGAAGAAGGATTCAATGCGTATCTCAGAGTGGTTGGAGCTGGATTCGATTCTTTCACTCTTCTCTCTCTTTTCCTTCTATATATACTGTAACACTTCTCGTTTGAAAAGAAGAGACATTCTGGGCATAGAGAAACTCTATCAAATTTGTTTCTTGACACCATTTTTGAGCAGCGAACCTTCTCCCATGCCTAGAAAATGTATTTGTGCCTCTATTCTAGAAATGTAATGGTTTGTGCACCTTCTAGAGCAATGAAAACCATGTTTTTGTGGTGCTCTTCAACCCTTTGCATCGTTTTTTTTGTTTCTCCATGCCTCTCCCTTTCTAGATCTTGGTTTTTCTATGCATGTACTTCACATTTACAGGTGTATGATGCTATGTTTCATGGAGTTTAATGGATAATTTGAAGATCTAGGTCCATGTTACTTTTGTCTAACCTCCCTCATCTCCATTTTTTCTGTTTCTTTCTCTCTCAACAAAATATCTCGCTTCCTTTGCTGGTGTATCACCGCTTTAGTGTAGGCTTTATTTTTTCCCTCTTTCTCTCTCCTTGGTTCCTTGGAATGGTTAGATTAGGTTAGATTTAGTTTTTCCTGCACTGGAGTAGCTCGTGGTAGGTAGTTTAGGAATAGGAACCAGTCTTTAATCTGGAGAGCCATTTCCCACTTTTGCAAGGTCCCACACCTTGGGGAAATGTTCCCATGTTTATGCAAATCACACCAGATGACCTTCTACCTTAGAAAAGCATATTTTTAGAACTCATTTGGGGGTGTTGTGATTTCGCAATAACATAGAAGCGACAACAATCGGTGGCGTAGTAGGTCTGAAGCATTTAATGGAGGCCACTTGAAATTGAAAACCACCCTAGTGTTATGATGGAGCACTTGGTAGAAGATAATAAGAATTCAGAAAGGGAATTTCTAGCACATATGACGATTCCATCTCGTCAAAAACCGATTCTTTGAGTTACATATCTTTTCCATCCATTAACACTACTTTTCATCCATTTTGAACTTGGATCTATTGGTCATTTTCACCCATTCCATGAAGCATAATTTGAAATCATGGCATTGCCAATATTTTCCTTCATGGAACGCACAATTATAGTAGAAATTTGTTCCAGTCTCAAATGTATTTACCATGTCCTCCAGATCAGCATTGATAACCCTTTCTAGGGTGGAATATGGTCACCTATTTGAGTAGTGCCTTGAATGATATTTTGATAATGATGGAATGCAATGTAGTAAGGTACAAGGGGGCGCATATGATGGCAATAGGTTATGTAGATGGTGCTGGTCTACTAGCGATAGCTTCAGAAAATGGAGGCTGGCATTGTTCAATCAAGTGTAAATGACCGTTAACTTTAACCATTGTCAAAATAGAGTTTCCTAGGGATAAAATTTCAAGGTCCCATGGGAAATATGGCCTCATTCCAAGACACTACAACCCTTAGGAGAAGTTTGACATCATGGTTGAAATTTCTACCCCAACTTGCACAACATGGGCTGAGGATTTTATTGTCCCAAGATTCCTTCTTCACGTAAAGTGTTACACATATCTTCTCAATGGGTAAGTACACCATTTTATAGGTTGTATTTTCCTCATTCTCATCTATTATCATTTCAGCAGTATCAAGGTTCCAGGATTCCCATCTGCTGCCCCAAGTGTATAATAAATCATTTAATAAATCTTCTAGTATTCCAAATCATTTCCTTTCGCGTGAATCCCTTCCTCAACTTCAATGAATCTGTGAACTACCCATGGGATCCAATAACTCAATTCCTTAAAGGGACAGGTAGATGAGGGAAGGTTGGTTGGGTGGGGTGTCCATGTTTTGGGAGGTTTGTGTCCAAGAAACCATAATCTTGAAACCATGTTAGTTAATTATCATATTATCAAAGGACCTCCAACAGAGACCTTACTTACAATGGTAGTAAATGATGAAGAGGTTTTTCATGCTAAACACTCTGAGTTTACCTACTAAGGTAGGGTGGTTGAGCTCGTCATCCTATGTCCCGAATTATTTATGATTTCAAGCTGTCAAGTGGTGGATCACCTCCATCTAAAAAAACATCACATAATAGGGGAACTGGGAGCATACTCCTAATAGTAGAAAGAACATTGAGATACATACAAACATGTAGATGGAGGACCCTTTAGTCAAATAAGAGGACTTTTCCAAATATTGTATGGGTAAATTAGGCCATTAGTAAGATCGTACCTACCTCTTGTATTTTTGTCCCACATGATCCCCTTCAAGCTCTAATTTCTAATTAAGAGTATTGAGCTTTTAATGATCTAGTAGTATGTTTTTTCTTGAAGGGAACCATTTTTTTTCTATTGTAGCTCAGGTGGTTTACACTGCATTTAAGGATCTTGAGCACCTGTATTCTTAGATAGTTACGAGGCAGATCTACATTGGTGGTGACTTCAGAGGATTTTTTCTATGGACATGTTTCCCATCATTTGATGTGTAATCTATCTGTCAGATCAAAAAATCACATGAGCTTACTACTATTTATTATAATATGCAGGAATAGTATGTTGCACTTCATATATGGATCTTGTGTAAGAACCAATATTCACTGATGACACGACTCTTCCATAGTCCATCACACTTATTTTTTTGAGTCTTTATTAGCTTTTATCTCATCATCTCTTGTCACTCCATCCACTCATAGTTTTGGTCCAGGTCATAGAAGACTCCATGTCTGTCAGTTGAATTTTAAATCATTGGGCACATCCAAAGGATCAGAATGTGCCCAATCAGGTATTTGGACTCATTGCAGCGCAAAGGACTGAAACCAAAACTAGACATGCCAAACATTCAGGGCATGAGGATGAGCATCAAAGTACCAAGGGTGCTTCATCAACACCTCTTTATGTTTGATGCAAGTCATTTTAAGGAGGTATTTGAGGTCAATTAATTTTGATTTTACCTCTCGTATGATTAAGGTACTAGTTAGCATGGGTTGGGTCCTTAGATGTTCACTCATTCAAGCAAGAGATCCCTATATAAACACAACATACATACCAGTTATATGGGTGCCATAATTCTTGATCAAGAGCTAAGCTATTTCTACATAGATCAAGGGCAGGCTGTATTTTGGCACATTCCCTTTGCATACTAAAAGGAATGAAAACCAGAACATGCCAAGAAAAGAATACATATGCTAATCAAACACCACAATCTATAAGATGAAAGCAATTTGCTAGAATAAATTTACGTAAAACCTTTGCAAACAAATGAGCAACAATATCATATATTATAATGGAACTCAATATAATACATTGAGAATGGGCCTTGTTTAAATAGGTAAGGAATAGCAATCTAAGAACCAGTCAAGGTCGTAGATCAGGCCATAAATAAAGGACATAACTAGTCATCAAATAACTAGTTAAGACCATAGACTTAGGAGAGAACTAGACATCAAGGATCTAGTCAATACCATAGATCAAGGAAAGAACTATACCTAACAACTAGATAATATCTCCTAATATCTAAATAAGATAAAAGAAATATCCACACACATAAATGGGTGAGGATAAATATAATAAAGGTAAATAAAGTACCTAGGTGAAAATGAGCTAAGGTAAATACCTACTCTAACACCCCCCTCAAGTGAAGCTAGGGGAAAAAATAGAAGTGGCATGTCCATAGTATGAGTCCCGACAACTAGGCCTGATGAGGTACTCATGTACAATAACTGGGAAAGAAAGGACACCACAAGGTACCCAAAACCAGTAACAACAAAGTAAAGAGAGTAAAGACCGAATCCAATGCATCCCAAGAAGATCGGATCAAAATAATTGTACAATGCCAAAGAAGTTTGGTGTGCACTGTGGACTGAATCCATTGCTCGATCACAAAACTCAAAAACAACTGACACTGGGTTTCACCAGAATAGCTCCATACAAGGAGACTATCAATGGAGTGATGTCGAAAGTGCAAAAAAAAACACCAAACATAATTTGATCAACTGCTGTAAATAGGTGTGCCACAATCCAAGAACAAAAACCAAAGCAACAAGGCAAGGACACAAAATCTAGAGTGTCACAATCCAAGAAAAGGCAAGGTAACAAGGCAAGAACACGAAACCTGAATAAGTAGGATCATTACCACACCCTCCCATACTACTGAATGGGTGGAGTGGCACTAAAACTCTGTATGAGTTTTCAAAACAACTACTCGAAAAATGACAAAATAACACTGGGCTCCACCAGAATAGCTCCCCCACAAGAGAGACTGTTAACATGTCAAAAGTTTCAAAAATACAGATACAAAATATCTCAACAAACAAGAGAGATACACTACACTTGCTAAAGAAAAATGCTCAAAACAATAAACATCACAATGCATAAGGTATAGAAAGTGGAGCAAGAGGCCGAATGGTGGAGGAGCCATGCCTGTAGAGTCCTCTCAATGAATGCTTATTTCGCTGCCATGAGTGATCAAATATCCACCACAAATCAACACAAATGGATGAAGAAGATGCCTACATATGACTTGGTGTAAAATGCACAATGGGTGCATGCAAAAGAACATCAGAATGTGTGTCAGGTTGATCATGTCTGATAGCTGAAATCTCAAGTTTTTCAAGCATGAGTAAAGGTGCAGAATGCATGTGTTGCTCATGATCCTCATAAAGAGTCGAGTGAACAAAAAAAGGAGCTCTATCAATGTGTGATCCCAATGAAGTATCTACTCGAATACCAATGTCATGATGAGAATTCCACTTAACATGTGGAATAGAGGAAATAATACCTTGTGAATGTCTGCCAATGACTCCGCTAGTGAGACCCATAGAACGGAGCATGCGAGAATTGAATGTAGTGGTATGCTTCTCAAAAATCCATGCAGCTGAGCAGAAGTAGGATACACAACATGTGGTACTGTAATAGGCACAGA
Organism: Taxus chinensis; assembly: GCA_019776745.2. Lineage (NCBI taxonomy): Eukaryota > Viridiplantae > Streptophyta > Pinopsida > Cupressales > Taxaceae > Taxus > Taxus chinensis. The sequence continues at coordinate 592,524,185 of CM034154.1, read as the reverse complement.
TGTGGAAGAGCATGCAGTAACAAGCTTCATAGGTGTATGAGCATCAAAAGCAGGAATAGACTCAAAGAATGATAGATCAATGTCATTGGATTCATGAGCAATAGCTGCAAGTGGACTAGGAGCATGGATATGGCTGTCCACAATATGATGGTGATGTTGTAGGACATCAAGTTTGTTCTACAGGAAGTGTATTATTGTATCCTTATCATGGATGAGTGATTATAGAAGAGAATTTCACTTCTTGAGAAATCTATTTTCTTCCACAAATTTAACAATATCCTCTTGAAATCCACACACTTAAGATAAAAGAATTATTTTTAGAATCCATGATAGATACAAAATGTAACTCCCAGAAGTTTAGAACGTCGGGCTCAACCAAAATTGTGTCCACAATTGATTACAACACTCCTCCATATTTGGCACTTTATAACTATAGTTCAAGTCTCAAAATAAATATTTCCAATGGAAAGAGTATGAAAAAACAAGCACCTTTTGCAAAAAATGGCACTCAAAACTAAGTTACCGATTAAAAGTTACAAGCTTTTGAATATTTTGCTCTGTTAGTTATTTTAATTGTCACTAAAACAAAAAAAATTGTTGTTGCCTTCACCACACAAATAAAATTAAAGGGGGCTAAAGTTAAGCACCTACTGGTAGGAATCACAAGCTTTAAACCCTCATATGACCATACCATATGGCCAAGGGATAAGGAGTTTATAGTCGATCCTAGGGTTTTCACACCTTTTGGATCCAATGGAAGCCTCATATTTTACATAAAACTGCATGCAACAACAAAATACGACCAGATCCCAAATATATGAATATACAAAGATTTTATTTGCAAAATAAACTTATAGATGGATATCAACAACAATCTCCTTCTCTGATACCATGAAAGGAATGATAACCAGATCGTACCAAGCCAAGAAAATAGATGCTAATCAAACACCATGATCAATAAGATGAAATAAATTTGCCAGAATAGCTTTACATAAAACCTTTGCAAACAAATGAGTAACAATATCATGTATTCTAATGGAACTCAATGCAATACATTGAGAATGGGCCTTACTTAAATAGGCAAGGAATAACAATCTAAGAACCAATAAAGGTTGTAGATCAAGCCATAAATCAAGGAAATAACTAGTCATCAAAGAACTAGTGTCAAGATCATAGATTTAGGAGAGAACTAGACATCAAGGATCTAGTCAATACCATAGATCAAGGAAAGAACTATACCTAACAACTAGATAATATCTCCTAATATATAAATAAGATAAAAGAAATATCCACACACATAAGTGGTTGATGATAAATACAATAAAAGTAAATAAAGTACCTAGGTGAACATGAGCTAAGGTAAATACCTAGTCTAACAGATCCTAGATATTTTTCTTTGAATTCTATATGTTTTATAAGGAGGTGTGTAATTTTTCATGATTTATTGGTAATAATTCCACATTAATTTACACAATGGTAGGATGTAAGTATTCAAATAATATTGGTGATTATGAAGGATGTATTTTATTCTTATCCTCTTGTTGAATATGTGGCTCTTTTATTATTGTAAAAGTTACATCATTCGATATTGCATTATTTTCACTAGACATAAATGGATCAACTTTCGGAATCCATTGAGATTTACAATTTGGAGATGAAGGTTTAGTAAAATGTCATGTAGTAAATTAAATTAACCCTTTACCCTTAAGTTTTTGAATTATTCATTATAAAGAATATAAATTATTTTTGTGATGTCCATTAATTCTATGATAATTTCAAAATGGTTGACCTTTGATTCTTTCAAGCCGATAGTATGGGTAGTAATGAGTAGGTAAAAAAGTGATTAAGTTCTTATCGAGTATCTCAAGTAAGATATCCCATTGTCTAACATTCTTACCAAATCAGAGAGGTTCATTCAGCTGTGGTTTCCTTAGTGGTTATGATTGATCTTGTGGAACACACACATTGTTTCATCTATGTAGGACTTTTAATTCACTTGTATAAGCACAAGTATCATGTAAGATATTTATATGGCATGCCATATTGAAAGGATTATTTATATGTGATATAACATCCTTGAGATATTGGATTTCAACATGCATGGCTTATTATTGGGTTTGAAAATCATGTTGTAATGATTGAATGGACTCTATGAGGGTTTTGTAGAAGATAACATCATTAAGAATAGAAGGAGCAGAAATAAAACAAGATATGATGGCAAAAGAAATGAGAGAAAAAAACTCAAATTAGGTAGAAAATAATGATAATCAACACATGGAGGGATGAGAATCAAGGGACCATGGGGATAAGACCCAAAAAGTGATGTTGATCAAAAAAATTATTGTCGTTTGTTGGAGAAATAATTTTTTGCGAGGGTAAATTAGTGGTTTTCACCAATGGCCATAGGAATAGGTCCATCCTCTTGGGAATGGGGAGGATCTCATTTATTGAATGTAAGAAATAATAAAATCTGTAGTGGCTATTAGGCCAGGGATCACACATGAATACTTCACTAAGCCCATGGAAAATTTCTTGTAATGAATACAAGAACTAAATTTTCTTAGGGAGAGGTGAAGGGGAGATAATAATATAGGGAGAGAGGGTTAAGGTAGTGAGTAGGAACTTACAAACTTCACTGACATTAACCAAAGTAGTTCCACATCCAATAGGAAGAGAAACAACTATGTAAGATACACAAATATTAATGAATTAAAGACACACAGTTCTATTGATTTATTCCTCAAAGATACAAAGTTATTTCTTGGTTATACAAGATTATAAATCCTTCATAGTTTAAAATTCGGAAGTAGAAGAACATAGATAAGGGAATAGAAAAAATAACTTCTTACTTTTAATAGGTTAAAAAATCTATCCATCCCAATATATAGCCTTAAAAAATGTCTCTTCATCTTCCCCCCAAGTGAATTTTCACATTCCTACCACTTGTGATCTTTTATATTCCTATAGGAATAAAAAAGTGTCCTTTTCTTATTAATTATTAATGAAAAATAAATATTACAATACAAAATTAAAAGGATACTTAATTAAATAAGATGAAAAATCTAAAAATTACATTCCCAACAAAGAATGAGAATGTGGAGATAGGGAAGAAGAGTGATCAATATGAGGATGAAGAAGCTTATGATGGTGAAGAGCTTACCCTTGGCGAACTCAGTGGATCCTTGCATGTATGAATCTGTTCTTACCCATTCTTAAGAGGTGAATTCTAGAGTGATGATCACCATGTTTTTACAAGTTGGAATTTGCATACATTGAGATACACCTTTCGAAGTGAGGAATTCTAGAATTAAATTATTATCTACCAAATTTTTTCCTTGATTCTGGGTCATAGTGTTGGGCATAAGCTAGGACTATCTCTATGCTTTGAATGGACAATGGATGACCACATAATCTTAATAACCCACTTAAGAAGATATTTTCCACCAAAAATTCATGAGGTCCTAGCTTTTAGACCCTCCAGGTCCATGTTTTTCACATAGCATCCTAGCTTTTAGACCCTCCAGGTCCATGTTTTTCACATCGCTCTCACCCACATTGTGATACTCAGTGTTTAATGTGAAAATTAGTTCTAAACCCAAGTCCTTGACCTTCATGGTGAGTGGAGTTAGTGAAATAGATGGGAGATGGATGATTATGAATGATTTCACCCCAACCTAACACTTCATATTTTTAACAAGTCCCACCTCAAATTGTTTATTTTTGGAAACTTTCTCAAATTGTCACTTTTGAGTGTTTTCCTCTTGAAAGGAGTGATGGTCACATGGAAAGTAGCCTGTTTCTGAAACTTAATATTTTTTAGAATGTGAGGAAAATTTGAAATTTACTATTTATATAAATATCCTTTGGATGTTGGAATGGGATTAAAATGGACTCAAAATTTTAGTTTTTTATCCGGATGCTCTACTCCAAATTTTAGACAATTCTCTCGTTTGGATCAATGGAGAAGTGAAAACTTCATTGAAGAGGGAAGAATAATGAGATAAAACTCAGTCATACATATCTCCAAAAATACTCCACGTCATCATGAAATAAATGGATAAAATTAAATATAATTTAATGAGGATCATCTACTCATACTTTAAGGCAATTTGGCTTGTTAGATCACCGGGAAAATGCAAAGACATTTTCAGCTATTCTAGCAAAAATGGAGTTCTTGGCTGAAAACATATTTCTCAAATAGAAAATAAATCATGCCATGATAACCCCCAAGTCATGGATCATTTGAAATTCATTTTCAAATGGAGCATTTTAGTAATGTTTCAAGGTTTTTCGACTACAGGATCACTGATAATGAGAAAAAGAACATTTTGGAAACATAGAGCACAAAGATGTTTATAATGCTTCCATGGAGGAAAAATGTGAATTTTAAATGGAGTTCCATGTTAAAATTCATCTATTTTTATGTTGAGATTCTATTTTTGAAGGTGTAGACACAAAATCACACACTTTGGGTAATTATCTAGTCTCGATCGCGTACTACTATTCTTATGGTTCATAAGTAAGAAAAGTACTAATTAACCCATGTATTTGGCCACCTTTTATTGCTTTATGATCCTAATTTCAGTCTTGCACTTTTACTTGCTCATTCTATCTTTTTACCTTTTAACATTTGTCATTCTAGACACTAGCACCTAGCTAGGACATCAGTGCCAGGCGCCCCCATCCCTTTTAGGAGCCCTTGTCCTCTTTGTACTTTGGTCACACTTATTAGGTACTTTCTAGCCATTTGAGCATATTATATTTTTGGTAGTCAATATTTATGGGGTTGATTAAGAAATTAAAGAAAAGGAATCATATAAATATAAAGCTATGTGATCATAATAAGGAACCAAACACTAAGCACTACTTATCACCACCTAAGGTTGCATTCAAAGGCATTATAAGAACATCAAGGCATCTATCTAGCCCTCATTCAAGGGACAAGGGACTGTATTTTCTGCATACACTTCATAAGAGGGTAAGTTTATTTTGACATCCACACATCTATCTACATCGTTACATCTAGCTATTGTTCCCTATTAAGTGCATCTTGCACAAGATATTTCTAGGACATGATTTATACATGCACACATAAGATACACATGGAGTTTGAGATGTAGTTCAATGCTCGATTGTAAGTTCACTCTTTCAGGTGACCGTTAGGGTTAATCTGACTCCCCATTTGTATATTTTATTTTTTAGGATTTGATTTCTTTTGGGGTTTTGCAGGAGATCATTTGTTTTTTAGGTTATAGGAAAATTCTATGGACATAGTACAACATACATGTGACCAATACCGAAGGTCACTAACCACCTTGTGACACTAAAAAAATCAGATTTTGATATTGTGCACAGTCACAGGCACCTAACAGAGGTATCTTACACCTAAGTGCCCTAGCCACACTCCAGGAACCCTAGTCTAGGATTGTTCGACAGCTATCAAATTTTCTTAGCGCAATTTTGATAGTAACCCCTTCTATTTTATCAATTTTCTAGTCCAGGAAACTTCGGGATTCATTGTGAAATCAACTAAATATCCTTTTCCCTCTCTTGCACTTAGGGTTTCAATTTTATTTAGCTTATTTCTTGCACCAAATCCATGCTTTATTGTTTATTTATCATATGCAACTCTGAAATATCTAGGGTTTACCATATTTCCATATTTGTTAAATCAAGTAATTCAAATGCATCCATCTAGCATCCATACAACGAACAAGGATTGTATCACTTTTACATAGACTATATAGGAGGCAAAGTCTATTCTATTCTATCCAAACATACTATACATTGCTATATTCTACATCTAGCCTACTATCACTGTGTAACTTACAAAAGGGAATCTTAGGGCACAATTTCTACACACACAATAACTACATGGGTTCTAAGAGATAGTGAAGAGCTCCGCAATAAGTTCACTCTTCCAGTGACTGTTGGGGTCGGTCTAACTCCACATTTTGCATATTTTTTATTAGATTTGATGTATTTTATGGACATGTGCAAGTTTTCATGCTACAGGTACCCTTGAGGACCCAAAAGTGAATATCAAGTGATAGACAAGGATCAACAGTGAAGCCCTTACGATAGAGAAGAAACTAGTTCTTGACCATTTGTATGGTCATCGATGCCTAGATCCAGTCGCCAACACCTAGGTGCCTCTTCCCTCCCATGGGCACCCCTATCCTATACTATTCTTGAATCCCAAAAATTATAGTGAGCATTAACAATGTTATCTATAGTTTGTTCAACAATTTCACCTTCCCAGATCACCTCTAGTCTGCTCAGAAAATAGCTAAGTCTCGTTATCCCTCTCTCTTACTTAGGGTTTCACATTTATATACATGTTTTATTGTGTCATCATTGTATTTTAGCATTCATACATTATTTATTACAGTAGTTACTATGAAATATTCAACTTAAATTAAATCATTTGGTGAACCCGATTACTTAAACATTACCTTCTGAGAATGCATCGAAATCTATCTCCTTCTTCTGAATTCATGGATCAATCTTCTTATCCCTCTTATACTCTAACCAAGATTTCTAGCATTGTTATACCATCATTGCTAATTTTATGCAGGTCTGTACTGAACACCCTTCCTGCTTCATTACTCCAATGCTTGATCCAACCATCAATGTAGTCACCACTCATTGCACTCGTCCTCCTACAACTCCCATCATTTTTATACCACCACCTATTACTTCTACATTTCCTTCCACCACCTCTAAAGGTTATGAAATAATTGAGAAGCCTAAAAATACACCAACTAAAATTTGTCTTTGTGATCTCCTACACAGTGCACCCAATTTTATTCATACATTAGAGACCACCCTTCACTCCATCCACATTTAAATTAATAATTCTCATGTTTCCTTCACACATCTCATTCAATCCCTCAAAAACCTTCCACATGTTATATCCTTCACTGATGCAGATATCCCACTTATCGCCACTAGCGATATTCTTGCACCTTTTCTCATTATCGCTACTATTGGTTCCATTTATATCAAGTATGTACTCATTAACAATGGCTCTGCTATAAATTTATGTGCTCCATCTCTCCTCAAGAAAATTAAAATTTCTAATGATTTAATTAGTAAATCCTCTACTCTCATTCACAGATGTGGTTCCACTACTCGCACATACATGGACACCATCACCTTTCCTCTACAATTTGGCCCTAAAATACTTCCTACTCTATTCTATTTCATCGACGTGTCATTTCAATTCAATTGCTTACTTGGTAAACCATGGATTCACACTATGCATGGTGTCTCTTCCATGGTTCAATGGTGTGTTAAATTCCTACATGATGGTTATGACCATACCATTTCCATTGACCCTGATCCATTCAAGTTTTACCACATAGACCTAGTCACCACCATGCCCATACCTCCACTAAATCCTATTCCATATCATAATATTAGTACATATGATGTGGGTCAATTTGGTGCTTCACATCCATCTTGTGCCTCCACATTCATTATGTCCATCCCTACACATACTATCGATCTCATATCACACACCATGTCTACCTCTATAGATAACACTACCATACCTGTCATAGCTCCTCTAAATCCTACATCTTACTCCACCCCTAATAATATCCTTGACAATGTTATCTAACAAGATTGTAATGCAAGAAAAAATTAGTGTGTAGAATGTGAGAAAATAAAACAAGATTGCTTCCCTAATCTAATCTTCTCAAACAAAACCTCAAATTGAGCTAGATGGAAAGTGAATAGAATGCAATACCTTCACTTACCAAAGTATATCTCCCTTTGATGTCTTGGATGTTCCCAATATGTTGGATTGCACTTAGATTTATTGATTATTGATTACTTTAGATGTTGGTGGAGACACAAAAGCAACACCTACCCTTGATTTTTCTTGATGATTGTTTGATAAAGATGATGATAGATTGATTGTAGATGGATTAAATATTAATGATGGATTGATTAAATGATAAGAGGATAAAATGGATGATGTTATGGATTTACAAAATTCTCCCAAGTTATTTAATCTATTATAAGCTAGCTCTCATGGAGGAGGAGAGCTCAATTTATAGTTTACGGGTGAATGATTCAATGGCTAAGATGAAGCCATATTGGATTTGAATCAATGGTGGAGATTGCATGTGAGGATTAGAGGATTCTAGAATGGAATATTCTATACATTTTAATTTAAAATTTATGGAGGGAAAAAAATTCCATTGAATTAAAAATTCAATGGAAGGAGAAGGTTAGAGAGGATTCTAGATTTAGAAGCCTCTAGATTTAGAGGTGAAGATGTGATTAGGATTAGAATTATATTAGGTTAATAAATGATGATTAGGGGTGAGGTTACATGGAAAGGCTAGGTGTAGGGATGTGTAGGGTATGTGGTAGGTGAGATGTAGGAATATTAAATTCCTAGGAAATGTTAATGAAGTATTAAAATAGGATAATTGTAGACACCTAAAATTAGCACTCTTAATCCTTGTGTCCACATCCACTAACACCCCTTCATTATCACATCACTATCATATTATCTATTAAATCCTTTATCCTAAGTATTATTTCTCCCTAATGTATTTACTTGTAAATATCATTCTATAACTATAAAATCATATTTTACTCTTCTTAAAACAACCTGAAACCAATTAGAAAACAAAATTAAATTAAATAAAACAAAATCAGCAACTTCTCAACCATTTCACAACCTCCAACCCGCATAACCTCTTTCTAACACACTCTTCATAAAAAAAAACAAAAACCTCAATTTTGGAAGTAGTTTCAACCTTTTCCCTATAAAACCCGGATCTCTAGCGATTCAACAGAACTAACAATTCTCCCTGGTTGTTAGCGAACCTATATAAAAAAGTCTCAGGCCTCCATTTGAGGTTAGCTTTCAGCTGGAAGTGGCTTATAGATTTCATATTATATTTTATTTGTATCACATCCCTATTATAGATTCAAAGATCATCCCAACAACATTCAAGACACCAAGAATCTCTTTTTCAGACTACGAGTGCAATTCACATGTCCAGGAATCAACTCAACCTTCTTGCATTTGTAATCTCCCTCTCTCAAGTAATATCATCTTCTGACCTTTATTCATCAATTTATAGAAGGTAAGTGGTTTCCATTACTTCATTATATCATTATGCATCATTTACAAGCTTAAATCATCCTTTTTAGCATCCCTTTTGAGCTCAATCTTTGCTCATTATCAACCTATACAATTTCACAATGATCGCTAGCATTTGCCTAAATCATTGGATATTCACCAGAATTATTGGTAATTCACCAGAATTGTTGACAATTCATTAGACTCATAGATAGAATCTCTAACAATTCATCAGGGTTACAGACAGGATCATTGATTACCCATCATCATCTTTGACGATCCATCAGGATCACTAGCGACCCATCAGGATTGTTGATGATTCACTAGAATTGTTGAAGATTCTTGTCTAAAAGGTCTTTTGACCCCTAAGCTTTCTTTTTATACATCTAGATCAAATGATTTATTACCACAAGGCCCCTCAAGTGTTTGTCCAGTCATATCAAACTTCTTTAAGCCATCTTAAACACTCTATTAGATATCTAAATCAAATATATCATCTTGCTCACCTTTTTGAGTACACAGCCATCTACATCCTTACTTGTTTGAGCCATTTTGTGATTCTTAGACTCTCTTTGGATCAAATATCACCATTATACCATCATATAGCCTTGGACCGCATTAATCTCTTTTCCTTTACATTATTGGTTATATCGTCTATTTTATCATTATCAGATTGATTTCTTGAATATGTATTGAAATCCTTACAAGGAATTCCATTGAATTCTAAGGACTGGCCTTTTTTAGGAAATATGCCATATATCTATCTAATTCCATATTTTTCTAAGTGTATGTGCATTACAGGTGACCTATCCCATTGGAAAGAAGTAGTTATGTGTATGCTTATATCTATAACCAGTAATCATCCATCAATATCAGTATTGACACTCACAGGTATCGTTAAAGCCCACTGTCTTCTGAGGTTAGTTTTGTTTTTGTTGTTTCACTTCATTAAGTTAAAGTTGGAAAGAAAAATTTTATCTAAACATTATAGCATGCCTGGTGGGACTTTAGTCCCTCTTTTATTTCATTTAAATTAATTTCCATTCATTTTTAGGAATTTTTATTTGTAATTGCCAACGATCCAGTCAAATTGCTAATGATTCCTATCAATCGTCGATGATCTCTGTGACTACTTTTGATTACTGATTCAGTCAGCCTCTACCATCATTTTCTCTTACTGTTTTATATTTCTTATAACCCCTGCAGGTTTCTGTTTTGGATACTTTTTCTTGCTGCATTATAGCTATGCTAAAAATTAAAAAGAAAGTATTTTATAGGTACATCTATTTCCTTTCTTTTTCTTTCCCAACATTGCATTTTTTTCTATTTTCCTCATAGAAATAAATCTTTCTTTTTCAGTCTAAAAATAACCTTTTCATCTTGCTTGATCACATAGTCTAATTAGGAGGTTAATAGATTGCATCCATTTAATCTCCCTCACACACAACCAAATCATACCAAACATCAACTTGCATCAAAACATTCCTACCCAGGTGAAACTATTGGGATTTCATCACCCAATAGGGAATCCAACTCGGTGTTCTTCCTAAGTATAAATAATTGGTTATCGGTATATTAGTTAAGCACCTGACTCCCTTATCATAACAGAACCATGAAGTGAGGGGTAAGGCCCTAATACCAAGCCCCGTATTGGTACCAACATAGATTTGGGCCTCATGTACCTTTAGTTATATCAAGGACTCCAGCCTTAAACATTACCTGAAACCAGCCTTAGAATAGCCATATCATTAGGTTCCCTCTTAGCCTCTTCCTTCACATCTAAATTTTAATCAAGATAATTAAAATTCTTCTGTTTGACTTGTCTATTACATTTGTAGCTCTTTTATGGATTTTTTGTATAATCACCAATTTACTATCATTTAATATGGATAAACCTTCTACATCAGCATTTTATTTTACCCCTTATGCTTCATTTTTAAAATCATCTTCAGTTTCTGTGTATACATATTTTCATCCCAATCAATCTTAAAACATCCCCTACATAGGACCTAATCCTTATCAATCTCATCAATATATCATGTCTCACTCAACTTCACTTAGCTTTGGCATGTTCCCAGAGTCCTCTAGATCATCTTTTGTTCCCTATGTAACCTCTACCTTTCAGCCAATCCTACAACCCTACAACAACATTATCCAACAGCCTTATGACTATCCTTAACAACCAAGTTACTTCCAAAATATCATTTCTCAGCCCATGTCAAGTGTACCCCATCAATTGGTCCTTCCCACATCCCCTCCTTCATCACAATCTCATTATAATCTTAACATCCCCCATCTTTTATCTAACCAACCTATCTCAACTTCAATACCTTTATCAATACCTCAAACATCCCAAAATCATACACACATCCCTATTCAGGCCCAATCAACCCCTCTCATTCAATAATAAATGTGTATCCAACATCCCTACACGTCTCCCCACATCCCTTTATCATAACATGCTTTGCAATTGGTACCTTCTCAAGTTACCCCTTATCAACCTCCACATCAATACCATCCATAATAGAACCCACATACTCTCTACTATCATCAATTAATTCAACCACATTCTAAGCCACACTCATATGTTAATTCCCTTATGTGTAATCCCACAAATAATCCCATACAAGATTTTTTAAACATATTAGACAATTTAGAAGACACAACCATGAGAATCAAACACGTCCTCACTTATGATTAGGTTTGTAATGAACCCATCCATCCGTCAGTACCAAATAAGCCTTATCCTCCGCAATTGGAATTGCCATAATTTACCATGTTCCATGGCCAAGAGGATCCTCAGCCGCATCTACTAGCCTTTAGACACTCCTATTATCTCATCATTCACAATCAAGATCTCCTACTTAGAACCTTTCCTATGTCACTGGAAGGAATTTCCTTAGATTGGTACAACTCCTTCCCTCGACACTTTTTATTATCTTTCATGTAGTTATCCATGTTATTTATCAAGCACTTAAATATCAACGTTACTTGTAAAATCACCATTTTTGACATCTCTACCATCAAAAAATCTGAAAATGAATCCATTTTTGGCTTCATAACTATATGACAGAGCATTATCAATCAATTGAAATTCTCACTACCTCAATTAAAACTGATCTAGTTGTTTTCTTGATCGTGTTCCCATCACATCTCATCTACCCTCCAAATCCACACATTCTATACTTTTGAAGAATCCTTTACTATGGCTAGAAAGCTAGAAATACAATCTCTTGAAGAAGTCCATATCCATCCTCAATCTACATGTCCCATCTAGTTCCCCTAGATCTTCCTATGAGCCAAATGAAACTACCATGCATGATGTCATTACTTGTCTTCCTAACCTGAAACCCTCGATAGATTCAGTCCATATAGATATTGCACATCCTTCGAGTCACATCATCTCTTCCCCATGAGGAAATCCCTTCATCACCAATGATTCCCCTTGAAGACTTAGAGTCCTTGGATCCTTTCTGATAATCCTCATGCATAAATATCACCTTCACTTACTATCCAATCACCTACTACCTCCTTGCAACTTTTAGACTCCACCTCAGAGACCTTTACAAAGGGGGCACCTATAATCAAAGATCTCGACATCCAACCACTATTTTTTAAACCAATTGAATACTTGGGTATCTCACATGAAATTAATCCACCTCAATCATGTCTAGAAACAAAATTTCCCTCATTCGAATCATACTCAATCCTATCCCCACCTCCTCATTTTTCATCCAGTATAGAACCTCAACCTGAATTAAACATTATTTAATCAAATCCCATCACATTTGTTGGTACCAAAATTTATCCTTCCTTTGAAACTGTGCAACATCACAATTTGATCAGGATGCTTAGAGACAAACAAATCATAATAGGAGTCGTTTTGTAGCTAGGGATGGATTCTAAATGACTCTTTATCACTCTAGTTTGGAAAGGCCTAGGTATCACCATGCTAATATTTTGACCTACCCTTACTACTTTAGATTGTTCCTTCAACCAGGGTGAGAGGACCCATTTTGTGACATATATTAGTGGAAATTATCAATTGATTAGTAGTATTTGACTATTCCTTTGCAATATTTTGAAGGAGACCTTGAGAAAACATGGCCAATACAACATAACCTAACTCTTACGAGTTGTCACTTTAGAAAATGAAGATGTTCTCTAAACAAGGCCCAGGTCACTAAAGACAATGATAAAAACTGACTGCACTTGCATATTTTAGTAAAGGATGGATGAATTCAGCGATCTTCTTTATCATTTGTGGATACACAGTGCAAGCAAGGATAGTTCATGTATGATATATCACTGAATATGTAATTTATGGTTGGGAAGTTAAGCAGTATAAAGTTGATTATACTTAATCCTTGAGAACTTTAAACAATTGTTGACAAATCCATAAAGCAAAATGAAAAATGGCTTCAAATAGCCAAGACAAACCTTCAACTAGAAAATTATGCATCTACGAAATCTCAAAGACACACGGCTTCACATATTCTTCAATTATTTAACATAAGAACTCATGTTAAAGACTTAATTAAAATTTAGAAGTCCCTAATATATCACACTTATTATACACTCATAAACTGACAAAAAAATTGTATCACTGAAATGAAAGTAAAATGAATTTAAATCGCTTATTGCATCATGAAATGAAAGCTCTCTTCATAATGTAATTGCAAATGCCAAAATACTATCATGAGGATGAGATCTTGTGTGATTTCAGAGAAATTCCTAATGTAAGATTACAACAGGAACACAAATAAATATTTGAAGATATCTCAAAATCACAATAGACATAACATGGTTCATGATTAACACAAATTACTCAAGGTTTTTTAAAATTGACCAATAAGGGAAAGTTTGTTTACAATCTCAAATTTTTGTTAATGGCTATACATCTACAACCATCTTGACATGATCGATTTCAAAGATACACAAGAAATAACTACTTTCTCAAATGAGTTCCTTCAAAAAATGGCTTCTTTCAGCTCTCTCCTTTTCTTTTCTCTAAGAAAATTTCAGAAAAATTAACCCCCTTTTTTTGTGATTATCCATCTTCCTTTTATATCATCCTCTTTTCTTGTTAACTTTCAAAGTTATTTCCCCCCAAAAGTCATAATATTCTTAAGAATATTATCCTTTTAAAAATTGTTCTAGAACATGGTATTTAGAAAGGTCTTTCTTGAAGTTTCTAGGTGTACAAATCACCAATCTATTAAATAAACTTCACTAGTGTTTGATTGGGATATCAAGTAGTCTTTTCTGGCAATTTATTTTAATCATTATTTTTTGGTATTGATTAGATAATCATTTTGAAAAATCTCTTAATACCTCCAAATAATATTGAAATGACATATATCCATACTAATTTTTCAATAATCTACCTTGGGCACCACACCCTCTATGTCTTGCTTCATTGGCTTAATTACCACACATAGGTTCTATTGAATCACCTTGATTTATCATCTCTGATCATTCTTAACTTATTCCAAATCTTAAGTTCTCCTTTGTGAAAAATCAACACAATCTCCTTCATTTCATGGGAAATATTGCATCAAATAAGAACATATGTCTCCTTCTCATTATAAAACTTGGCTCAATTTCATTATCATCATACCTTTCCCTTCTCATTCTGAGTATAATAAATTTCAAAGAGGATGGCGAAGGTGCTAATAGCTCACATCCTAAAGGATATTTCCTCGGAGGACTTAAATCAGATTTTTGATTTAAGCGGTTCTGATGAAGATTTTGTTAGGGCTCTGTTTGAGATAGAATGTGTGGGTGAAACCAGGGGGGCCTAACATACCAGAAAGTCCGATTAGCGCTTCTTACAAGGATGATCAAGATTAATCCTATGTTTTCATCCTTCCAAGTTATGTATTTCCATCTTTTTAGATGGGAGCATATGAAAAATCCTGTAGACTTGAAAAAATACTGGGTTGAGAGAAGACCCCAAGTCTCTGGGCAGACCAATTTTCAATGTCCTTTTCTGTGTGATGAGGAGTTTGTATCGAAAGTGATTCCTAAGGAATCATATGTGTTGTATGATAAATACTCCATCGACACATTGCCTACTATTCTCAACTTCTTGGAGAAAAATCAAGTAAAGATTGTGCCTTCACAATCCGTTTCAGCACCAAGGTCATCTTCAGGGAAAAGGAAAGGTGAACCGTAATCACAACCCCCAATTATGGGTGTTGGTGACTACACAGGTGCTAAGAAAATACTTTTTGGAGTGTCACAAGTTCTTCATCATTCCTCAATTTTAGTCACCTATATGTCACACTTTAATCACCCACGATACCTGTAACATGTAAAATAGAAGTTCGCTTGCACAAGCCTACTAACCAGATCAAACTTTAAAATAAATATGCAATATGGGGATTTATATTGACCTCAACAATCATCCGACAGAGTAAACTTACAACTGAGCACTACACTACATCTCATACTCCATGTAGTTCTTGTGTGTGTGTAGAAATGATGCCCTGAGATGCCCTAGTGTAAGTTTCACTGATGATAGCAGGCTAGATCTAGAATAAAACAATGTATAACATCTATGTAATGGAATAGAATGAAATTACCCTCACTGATGTAGTGTATGTAGAAGCATGTAACCCTTATCCCTTGAGTGAATGCTAGATGGATGCCTTTTGAGTGCTTTTGGTGCCTTTTGAATGCAAGCTTGGGTGATAGTAGTAATTCTTAGTTCTTGGTCCCTTATTTTTAACACATAACTATGTATTTATATGATTCCCTTATTTGAATTCCTTAATTGAAAAGTAAAAGGCCGACACAACGTAGTAAAAATCAATTAAGAAGTGAAAGGGGTCAAAAAGGATAAGAAAAATGTAAAGAAGGATATGATCGCCCAAGAGGATATGAACGCCTAGTGCTAGTGTCCCGACTGGGCGCTAGTTTTTGAGGCCATAGAAAAATAAAACAGTCAAATGCTGACTAGAGTAAAAGATGTATAAAACTAATAAGAGTGCAGAAGATAAATAAAAAGGCTAAAGGGAGTTGTCAATTACTATTCTTCTCACTTAGGTATCATGTAAATGCTAGTATGTATTTAGGACCTAGATATGTACCCAAGTGCATTATTGTTTGTCTATAGGGGGTGGGTTTTTTGAGTTGGCATCTGAGTTTTTAACAACCACCTTCTACCTCTTTGGTCTTGACAAAGATTTCATCAAGATGATATTCCAAGTACCAGATGTTGGGGCATACCCACCTGAAGTTTCATCACAGAATGTACTCTAATTATTCCTTATGCATTGGCTTGCTAAAATGTCTCCATCATTCGCTATTTTTCAGAATTTTATCTTCCACCTTATTCGTTTGTAGGATCATTCTCATAATAAACAGTTAAAGCAATTATGACCATGATGCCACCTTGTAATTCAAGGTGGAAATATAATGGTGTCCAAGGCATATTTCTCTCAACCATTAATTAATGAAAAGCTTCATCACTATTATAGTCACTAAATCATGCACTTTGGGTAATATTTAGTCCTAGTCTCATAATATTGTGCATATGGTTTTTGAGTGAGGAAAGTACTAATTAACCCATGTCTCTTGGCCATTTTTATTTGCTTTATGTTGTCAATCCTGACCTTCACCACACTGTTTCCTAGAATTTTTTTATCATACCACATTATTATCTACTTTAATAGGGTGCTTAGGCCAGTACTGGGGCACCCATGGGTGCCCTGGTCCCAATCGGGGCATCCTGATCCTTTCCCCACTTAATCTCCATCTTTAAGGAACTTTTTAGTTGTTTGAAGCTTCCTATATTTTTGGTGGTAAGCCTTTTTGGGGTTAAGTATGAAATTAGAACAAGAGAAACATATAAATTGAAGGTTATAAGACCATAATGAGGGACCAAGCATATGTTTTCATGCAAATGTGCAACAAGAAAATTCTTAATTTTCAAGCATGATACCTATACCCTACCTGAAATTTTTTATTCAAAGGTCATTATGAGTTCTCATTCATATCACCCTAATCATCGAGTCAATCCTATCATGTCTCTCTAAAGTAGCATGAAGTGTCATGTCAACGTTTCCATAGGTAATTTAGGGATACCCAGTCATTCCAAGTTCTTCTAAGGAAAGATCCATCAAGATAAGCCTTCTTAGCAAGCTTGAGAAAGTGTAAGTTTTGATCTTCTTGAAGCTAGTACACACCCCATGGAGTGGAACAAATGGCATAAATTTATTAGGCAAGCACATCAAATATTTGGGAACATTGTGCAATCATTTTTGGAATATTCTGGGAAGTTATTAAAGTTTTGGATCAGTTTCCACAAAAGTGAGTCTTAGAGGCTTAGGTAAGGCATAGTGCGAAAACAAACCCTGAGCTTCAGGAAGCAATTTTGGGAGATCCAAAAGGATTTTGGAGTCAAAATAAATATCATAGGAAAGGTATTTTAGATCTCTAGAAGATGAAAAAATCAAATTCTTCACAAAACTTAGGTACACTGTTTTTGCAACTAGTTTTTTGCATGTACAAACTTGAAGCCTAAGAAAAAATCCTGAATTTCATGGGTTTAAATGGTGGAATAGGGGTCTAAGAACCCCACCATTGGATTTAGACGGCCATTTTAAGTAAATATCATATAAAATTTCATCAAAAAACTCCATTGAAAGCTCCAGATATGATCCTGACAAGCCACTTTCTGCACCGCTTACAACAAGTATTTGGTGTAGATGAGATGCAATAAAATTATCTCCTACCTCATTTGAGCCCCTATACCCTCCACATGACCACAGTTCAACTCTTTTCGTAAGGTCAATCTCCCGTGCACTGAAAATCCAACCCCCGCTCTGTCCAACCAAGCTCTGCCACAAGGCCCAATGGGGATAGGGTGCACTTTTTAAAAAAAAATGCACCAATCCCTTGGTACAATTGGTGCAAAAAAGTGATACTCATTCCCATGCTTCAAAATATGCAAGTTTTTTGTGATGTCATGTTGCCACTAGCTTCTTCCTTCATGCGTGCACAAGTTTTCTCCAACTGTCAAAAATTCATTCAATCCTCCATTTATGTTGCTTCACACCTAAAAAACTTCCATAATTCATTTATCATCTTTCAACATTGCTGCAACAAAGAAACAAAGGATTTTCAAGTGAAACTCATGAGTATGAGCTGCCAGAAATCCTACGCTCCAGAATAAGAAATTGCTCATATCTCCCAAACCGTGCATCAGATATCCATGATTTTTTTTTTAATTTTCCTCATATAAATAACTTGAAGCTTAAAAAAACTAAAAATCAAAAGGAAGACTTGATTTTTAATTTCATCCATCTAAAATATTTTGTCGTTAATCCGAGAAGCGGTTTGACTTGAAAATCTGAATAGAGATTGAAGAGATAAAACCTAGAAGGAATCTATTTTTTTAATCAATATGATACCCCAAAGTTTAGCTTCTAAAAATAGAAAGTTCCATTAGTTTGCACTTTCCATTTTTAGTAAGTTTCCAAAAACGACAAAATCCTTCAGAAGAACAGATACTAAAAATCATATAGATCAAAAACTAGGGCACGCAGGTCAAAAGGCAAAAAAGTGAAAAATAAAAAAGCAAAAAGGTAATGTTATAAAAATGGAAAGTGCTTCAAATTGACCCCCAAGTACCTGTGGCGATCTTGGAACATGAATGAAACACCTCAGTACAAACAACAAGGTGAAAAAGTGACACTGCCCAAAATAGCAACTCCTGGATCCCGATGGCTAAAAATGGAAATTCCTAGTGTTGAATGCAAAAAGTTTTCATAGGCCCTATTTTCAATGATATCACTGTTTTTTTTCATCCTATCAAGGTTTCAAGAAGGTTTCATAGCTCAAATAAGTCCAGTAAGTTTGGCAAGCTGGAAGAACTGGCTATGTCTTCTCAAGGTGATCAAGAGCCGACCCCACATAAAGCTTATGTAAGCATTTTGGTGACTAACACTGTAGTAACTCCTAAGGAGCCATTTCCATGGATTTAAGAAGTGCTCAAGATTGGGCCAGAAACAATGCAGCTCGTTACCATTTCATGTCTCGCAGAAACCTTTGGAATGTTGAAGCCCAAGTGAAGAAATAAGGCCTAGATAGCTTCTCACTTCTTCAGTGAGACCTAAGGTAATCAGTACATTAAGGTTGTTAGGCCTAAGAATGACAAGCTCATGGGAGGAAATGACTCTATATGACTATGAGTTGACCCACATCTCATTGGGTCAAGCTTCTCATGAAAGTGATATTCCCCTGTTCAAAGAAACCACCTCTCATCTTCTTACTTGGACCAAAGAATACAAACAAACCATTATGCGATTGGAGGAACATGTAAGATCTCTCAGTGCATACATTCAACAATTCTTAGGGGCCACATCGACATCTCCCCTTCCGATCGAAGATATCCCTCCAATCAGAAAAATCGACCCCAAGTAGATCAAGAAATCACATGAATACATGACATGGGGGAAAGCATATGAAAAGTGGATTAGAGAAATCATCGAGCAAGGCAAGGCATTGTGTCTAGAAATAAATTCTCTCATCAAGCATGTGTTATCCAAAATTCACCCCTCAAGGTAATTTTGATAACATGCATCAGATTATTCAGTCCTGAGCAAGTATATTGATTCAAGGCCCGAAATTATGTTTTTGGGGCTCCCTCGGCTTCTCTCTAACTCTCCCATCCAAGAAGAAATCCCAACGAGTTAGAAAAATGGAAAAAAATGAGAAAAATAAGGTTGCAAGATTGTTTAAAGGCATTTCGGATCTGAAGGGTTCGGTTCGTACTAGTGCGGGTCATACCGAGGTTCATCGTACAAATCTCGTGGCTGAAATACAGAGAAAATCAGCTAAGTTGGACATTTTTGTCCCAGGCGGTCTGCAGGACAGTTGGGACGTCGGGACGGGAAAAGCCGAAACGGCCGAAAGTGGAAAAAAATCGTCAAGTTTTGTTTTCGCGTGGTTTGGGACATTTGGGACAAAAGTACATGTGGGACACGAATCGGATGATTTTCCGACAGACAGTCCATTTCGGGCGGTTCGGAGATATTTGTCCCAGGTAGTCCGGGACAGCCGGGACAAAAGTACGCGAGGGACGCGTGGGACGCGAAAAGCTGAAAAAGCCACAAACAGGAACAAGGAAGCCCAAATCAGCCGAAGCAGAATATTTTCATCCGAGACAGTTGGGACAAAGGTACGCGCGGGACGCGAGGGACGCGAAAAGCTGAAGCGGACAAAGGCAAGGAACAAAAGTCAACATTTGACCCGTGAAACTTCAAAACGGCCATAACTTTTGGACTCCGAGCTCCGATTTTCACAAAATTGGACTTTCTGGAATGAGCACGATGTCATCTACGCCAAAAAATCCTTATTTTTAATGAGGTTAGATATATTTAATTAAAAGAAACATATTCAGCTCCGGTCAGTTAATGCTCATTCCCGTCAAATGACAGAAAACGCCTGCCAGACCCAAAAAAGCTGCCCGCACTCAAAAGGCCATTAATTTTGCATTTCTCAACAAAATCACACAAAAATTGGTACCATTGGAATTTTGGCTCTGTATCCCAATGCACATTAATCAATAAATTTCCATATTTGATGAGATATAGATTTATATTTTTTATAAAACATGGTCGGGTTCATAACAGTGTTTTATTTGGCAGTTGGGAGTGTAATTAAGAGGCATGGTCATCATTCTTTCTCTGCTGCAGCACCTGGGATAGTATGGGGAGCCTTTTTCAAGTAATATACAATAATTTTACTCAATTTAATGCCACTTACAAGTGGTTGAAGGACATATTTTGGGATTTCCATTTTCCCTTCTCTCTCTCTTCTCATTTTTTTCTATAAATGGGAGTGTTGGGCTCATTGTAAAGGGAGGTATTTTTTATAGAAAAGCTCTGCCAAAATCACTTTATGAAGCCAATGTGTTGCAGGCCCTTGTAGTGGACTCCTTGCATGGTGATCCAGGCCCTTTTCTTGTAATAGATTGAATTGTGCATATCATGAAGCAATAAAATACAAGTTTGTGGATGTATCTTCCCCTGCTGTGTTTTGTTGTATTCTTCTTGCCCCTCCAATATTAGTTATAATAATATTGTGTCTATTATTATGTTCATGCAGGGATCCATTATCATTGTGTATGTTTGAAATATTGTTGTGAATGCATTTTGCTAGATTATGGAGAACTGTCATCACCTCTTCTAGTGTGCACTTTGCTTCTAAATTTCATGCATTTGAACGCTACTCTCACACCCTCCTTTTATGGTATATCACCACTTTAGTGTAGGATTTCATTTTATGCATTCTCTCTCCCTGGTCCCTCGGAAAGTTAGATTAGAATAGTTAGATTACCCTGCATTAGAGTAGATTGTGGCAGGTAGTTTAGGAGAAAGAACCATCTTTCTCTGGAGGTCTATCTCAAGTAGCAAGTCCCACAACTTGGAGATAGTACCCATGTTATCCAATCACATCGTAAGTTCAAGTATATGCACTGTGTAAGAACAAGGGTGCTATGATTCTGTGATAACAGTATGCACGTGAAACATTATATAAAATGAAAAAGATGAAAGAGAAGATTGCAAAAGAGGTCAGTCATTTGGAGGAGATACTCCCATTGGTATCTAAAATGAGTTATCATGAGAAGGAAACTATTTCCTATTTCATGTTCCATTAATTCAATATTTTCTTATCAATAAAATTTCTATGCATGTGGGATAATTCCTCATGAGTTTGTTAAATGTTCCCAACCAACTTGCTGAGTTGGAGGGCAAGTTGGTTAAGCCACATTAGCTAGATTGGTGGTAGAACCACCTCATCACATTGCCACAAAATATTAATGCACAATATCTCGTGAGTGAAGGACCAACCAACATTCTAAGTACAACCAAATTGAATGCGCTAGCTCAATGCATTACAACCATACCCAAGTTACATGCCAAGTTGAAGCAATCTTAATAGTCAATGTTGCTAGCACGCAGATCAACATAAATCACTCTGACGTAGCAAGGAGGAAAGTTAAGTAGCGAGCTGCAAATTGAGTGGATTTCCAATCAACAAATCACAAAAATTTATGGTCAAACATCAACAAGGACTAAGCTATGTCCCAAGCCAAGAGGTTTTCCAAGAAAAATGGGTCTAAAATTGGTTTCAACCACATAAGCCAAACAACCAACCTAGCCATTTCAAGGCTCTAACTCGTTGACTTCCAATACATGTGGGATTTACATCCCAAATATGCAATGAAAAAACAAACGAACCCCAAGTGGTGGAGAAGGAGGATTGAACCCAGGTGAACTAGGTTAGAAGATTAAAGACTCGACTATTAGTCCACAACCTTATAAATAATATAAAAGGTGGTAATTTATGTTTGAAGGGTAATTTATTTGTTACAAGCCCTATTAGAGACTTGGAGAGACCTTGTAAAATAATAAAAATTGCAAATGTCATTTTTTGTGTAGAGATCTTGTTTAAATTGGAACCAAGACATCCCTAGAGACATTATAGAGTTGTTATCCTCTATATTTTAGGATATTTTTAGCCATTTTTGGTTAGATAAAATAGCCTCATGGAGAGATAAAGTTTGTTTTGGAGAGAAAAGAGATGATACTCATCTAATTTTTATAAGAAGAAGCCATTAAAAAATTCCTAAAGACTGAGATAGATGTACTTTCCACTCCCACTTCCCATTTCATAGAATTGGATCTAAGAATTTGTATTATTTTTGCATCTTTAATAGGATTGATTCATTGTATGTGTAAACTCAGAGACATAGTCCCTAATGGAAAAATTCCATTATCAATCTTGGAGTATTTTATCTCTAATTTTATTCCTATTTATAGTTTTTTAATTTCATTCATTATCTAAATTTTAAGTTTTAAAACTACTTTAAATCATTTACAAGAAATTGAGATAGCTTTCGTAACATGCCCGAAACTAATAAAATGGTTAAGCAAGGAATTTGGAATGTTATCCATGGTTAACCTCATAATTCAGATTTCATACTGATTTAGATTTACATCAGATTAAACCAATTTTATGTTTTTGTAAGTAATACGGGAAAATTGTGAACTAGTGAATATGGATGTAGAAGGGTGAATGCTTTAGATTTTGGTGTTTTCAAATTAATTTTAGAATTTTTATATGCCAAAATCTAATTTTAATAGCATAGTCTAAATTCAAATTAACTAGATGAAATAAAGACCACTATACCTCGTTTAAGATAGGGTTTAAGGCAACCTGTAAAGGATGGTCAATCTGATTATCTTTTTTTCATGTTTAGGTACTCCAAACTCCAACAAGGATCGAGATATTGCAAATCAAAGACACTATACAAAAATATAGTAGATGGTGGTTATGCTAAAATGTAAATAAGATCCTAATTTGATTGTTATTGCAACATTAAATGAATAACAATGAAGTACAAAAATTACGCCCAAGTAACTAAGTAATAAATTATGAAACCTTGATTACAAAGAGAGGGTAAGAAGCCTTATTTGATTCACAGAGATACTGAAGGTGTAAAAATCTAGAAAATTAGAAAATACGAAGCACTGACTGTTGCATTGGTGCTAAAAAAATGTAGATTTGGAAGAACAGGCTGGACTGGGGCGCTTGGAGAGGAACATGGGCAGCCCGTGGGCACCCTAGACTTGTTTCTGGGAACTTGAATTTATGGAAATGATCAGGAAACCTCCTCTGGATGGTCACAATTTGTTCACCTTTTGTTTCTTTAAGATTGCACTAGATTTCTAAGGACACTAGAAACTTGCAATGAAGTGTAGCTTATTTGGTTGTGTAGGATGTAACAAGGAAGGTTGTTGAGATGTCGTTTCAAACTTCATTGAGAAATATCTTCGCAGCATAATTGATTCATCTTACCAAACCATAGGGGATGGGCGGTATATATAGGGTCATTCGCGATTAAGTGGAATCACTAGTGATTCGGAAAATTTTGGGGAACTCGCATGGAAGATGTTTCAACCACCTCCAAATGGGGTCGATATTGGATAACCTATGCAAGACTAGCTATGGGACGTGGCTTCAAAGATAAGTGGATGAAACTAGCTAGCCAATTTAGAATTTATGATAGGATGGAGGTGATTAAATGGCTAAGGACGATTTTATAGGGATGAACTAATGAGTAACGGGGATAAAAAATAATATGAGACTTAAAACTTTGGATAGGGATTAATTAAATTTTAAATTAAAATGATCATAAGGAATGATAGGCCATCAAATGGTGTCACACCAATGGGTTCGTAAATGGGTGTTTATACTAACGTATAATGTGGATTTGAGAAGACATTAACAAGTATCCAAAAAAATGGGAAATTGAGTTAGTTTTGTTTAACAATTTTCAAATCAAGGCCTAATTCTCTACAAAACTATTTGATGATGAAGATAAGATCATCATTGTAGTTTATACAGCTAGATTTCCATTTAGTTTTCTATTTAGTGGGAAACTTGTAGCACACAATGCAAGAAATATTTTGCATAGTGATTCAAACTTTAGGTACTTTTTTGAACGTTTTGCAAAACAATATTTACCCCCTTATATACTAGTAGGGTGAGAACATGAAGTTTAAATAGTTTCAATAATGTACTTGGAGAAGTTGGTGGAAGACCACACCATTGATTTTTACTACTAAATTTTATGCATATTCAAGGAATCGAAGGAGAAATATGAGGAGTTAAAGTACATCAGTGGAATATCAATTTTCATTCATGCCAATATGGAATTATTGAATTATAATGAGGAAAGAATATGGAAATTCCACCAGTATTGAATCCAAGAAAAATACAAAGCTATCATTCTTCTCTTCATCTAGTGTTGTGTAAAAACATTAACTTGTAGACAATGCATCATTGCATCCCCTTTCATAGATTTAGAATACATCTCATAAGGGAGAGAAACCTAAAAAGGTTCAACAATGTATAAAGGATATGATTCCTTAAACATCAAACAACAACAAGAAGGTCTAAGATGAGAACTTGTGTCATGACACCATACTAACCCCAATGAAAATTGTGATTGTTGCATGTGAATCAATCATTAATTATGTAATCTATAACAAGTAACGTGACAATAGAAAATATTCATCTATATATTTGTTATTTGATCATTAACACCTTTTCTATTAATATTTTGGATATGCCCAGAAAACTCTTTCACAAGAATTGTTTTTGTTAAAGGTCATTTTATATATATGGAAGGGTTAGATTACTATGTAAAAATAAGATCTTACACCACAAAGAGTTGATGCAAACCCTAAAATAATATCAAGATGAAGGAATTGAAAGGAAAACCATTAACTTGGCATAATGAAATAAAATGTAAAACCTCCCTTTATTGAGTAGATGTTATTTTGATTTATTGATGCTTGTGAACCGGTTGTGCAAGATACTGGTATGTGGTTGGAAAGAGGGATTGAAAATGCAAGGAGTCTTTCTAAATTAGAATAACAATCCATCTTTGTAAACCTATTACATCAACAAGTGCTTCCAAAATTAACAAGTTTTTTAAGAATATAAATCTCACATTGTATTATTGGTACTTTGTCCCAGTGCCGTACCCTTTTTTCTAAGGAGCTATTCTAGTTTAGGAAAAGTTATAGAGATTTTGAATTGGAGATATTGGTTAATCTTGATGATTGTGGGATAATGGAGATGTAGTATTTGAATCTTTTCAATTAATATTATAATAAATTAAGTAGGATTAATTGTGTGTTGGTTGTTATGGGAATTATATGTGAAGAAGGAGATTTAATTAATCCTTCGAGAGATGATTAATATGAGCTAATTTTGAGTTAGAGATGATTTAAGGGTGGATTAGAAGTGATTTAAGTGTGCTATATTTGAGGTGTCTATATTTTCCCCTCTTTGAGAGGGTATTATGGTAGCGCCACCCTTTCGAAGAAAGTAGTAAAAAAAAATTATTGGAATAATAAACAATTTTGATAGGGTAATGCTTGCTCGAGAGACCATGCAGTGATGGAAGAAGCAGAGGGAATATATAAATCTTGAAGATAGGTCAAGTTAGAATAATAGGGTGAAAGGATATGATCCTACTGACATGGACGATGGGAATAGATAAAGACTTAGAAAAGTTGATTGCCGAAATGCCTCAACAGTTTTAGTGAAGGCATTGATAGTATGATTTTGGAAGACAAATAACACTTAGAAATTTTATTTAATTGGACAGTTTAGGAGATTTTGTGAAGTTATTGATGAACTAATTTAGAAAGATAAATGGTTATTTAAAAAATATTTCCCTTTGGAGGGATGGTTTATACTTTAGGATACAAGAATATGATGAAATCTAGAATGGTAGTTAGATTATAGAGAAATATTAGAAAAAATATGGATGAGGGAAATGGTATAAAATCGATAGATGATAGGAAAATGTGCTGTATACTATGCATATCTTGCATAGTTTGAATGACTTGAGAAACCTTTAGCTGATACATCATAATATAAAAGGTATTATTCTATTAAAAATCATAATGGAAATGGTAGTAGTATACCATAGGACCAAAACAAAAGTAAATAAAAATGCAATGCAACACGATTAATAAAACAAACAAACAAGAATATGGAAACCCAATTACAAATAATTCAAATGTATTTTGTTTTTGTCTTGTTTGGTATGAAAGTTATGTAAGAATGTGAAAATGGTAATGATGTTTCCCCAAGCGAGGATATATGTGAAGGATTGGATGGGGGAAAAATATGTCCTTAGCGAATATGGTGTTAGACATGCTTTGCTTCAGGAAACAATATATGTTGGGGATACTTTAGATTTGAAACATTGGACCTTGTTGGTTTAGTGTGAATCATGATGTTTTACCTATCATTAACTGGTGTCATTACGTACCAAGTAGGATTTATTTCGGATTATTATATGATGTTTAGAATTTTTTGGGATTGTTTGTAATATTTTTGGGTTTTTCCTTTTTTTGGATGTTTTAAGATTTTTGGACTTCGCAAAATAGTTTTTCGCAAGTGCAAATTAGTGGTTTTCACCAACGATCACAGGGACTAGGTCCCTCCTTTTGGGAATGGGGAGGATCCTATTTATTAAATATAGGAAAAGTAAAATCTATGGTGGCCGGTAAGTTGAGGATCACATAAGAATACTCCACTAATCCTGCAACAAAATTGCTTGTATAGAATACAAGGGAGGAATTTTCTTCGAGAGAGGGGAAGGGGAGTTAATAATAAAGGGAGAGATGGGTTAAGGTAGTGAGTAGGAACTTGTAAACTTCACTGACATTAACCAAATTAGGTCCACCTAATAGGAAGAACCGGCTGTGTAAGCAATATCAAGATAAACAAAGTAAAGACACAAAGTTCATTTGATTTATTCCTCAAAGATACAAAGTTGTTTCTTGGTTATTCAAGATTAAAATGGTTGCAAAGTTTAAAGCAGGAAGTAAAACATAGATGAGAAAACATAAGAAATAGATTTTGTTTATAGTAAGAGAACAAAAGCTATTGACCTTTTGGAATGAAGTATCCATCTCAATATATAACTTTACAATATGTCTCTTCATCTCCCCCCACATGACTTTTTCATATTCCTACCACTTGTAACCTTTCATATTTCCTATAAGAATAAAAATAAGCCCCATTTTTTATTAATGAAAAGGAATTTTTACAATGTCAAATTAAAAGCTCGCTTGACTGAATAACATGAAAAGCCAAAAAGTTACAATCCCTACGAAGAATTAGAATGTAGAGAGATTTAAGAAGAGAGATAAGAAGAGAGTGATCAAGTTGAGGATGAATAAGCTTTCAATGAAGAAATAGATCTTGGAGAACTCTGAGGAAATACTCCTAGAATGAACTCCTTGCATTTGACTTTCTGGCTAAAATGAGTTTACTACAAGTGTCCACCTTCTTTGCCCGTGGAATGATAACATAACCCAAGCACTGATTCAAGTCTTAGGAATACCATCAATTACTTGCACTATGTGAACCAAACTTTGTGATCTCTTGTAGTATTAGAGATTGAGCCTCTGATTTCTGTGAGGGATTCCATAGTATCTTGATTGAAAGAGATAGGATCTCCCGCCTCTTTCTAGACCAATTATTGGAAATACTTTAGGATCTCTTCTAAGGATGATTATTCACTAAGCTGAGGTGATACTAGCTTCTGCACATTATTATTGATATCTTCTAAGATTTCAGATGCATGCTCTCCATATGACTCAAGTTTTGAGATAACACCATTTATCATATCACACCCAACACTCGTTATGCATGACTACATGAGAGATAAGTTATTCGAGATAGATGTGAATACATTCTTTCCCACTAAGGAGTGAGAATAAAGACAACTCATGTCAAACGCCACTGAGAACACATTATCCCAATGAGCCTTTTCTTTCTCAATATATTCCTTGGTCATCTTTACCTTAGATATAGTGGCAAAGCAAAAATTTAAATAAAGAGATAACCTCAGACGATAATACCTCTCTTTTTTCCAAAATATTCTCCACATATTTGTCATTGGCTCTCCCTTACATGGTGTACCCTTGAGCCTCTTTTAATCACTTGAGAATTAAAACTATTAATGGAATACATAACATCTTTAAGAGGAAGTTGTGCTACATTAGGTCCTAGGAATGATTGTACATAGGTGATTAGGGGTCTCAAACGCTCTTCTAGTTACTCCACATTTTATTTATTTTCTTCTTTTCTTGTAAGCAATCATTCTGGAGATTATTTACATAGATGCACATCTCCCTCATGTGTATCCTGTCTCAAGGAAATCCTAGTCATCTCATGATTATTGCGTCTCATTTCTCCCATAGGTTTAACAACTTTCAGACATGAAATTTCCACATACTGAGATCCATAAGCCTCGGTAAATAAATGAGTTGTCTATGTTTTCTTGGTATGCTTGGTTTTGATTTAATTTTATATGGCCTAAAAGTTAGGTGTCATGGGCTTACTTAACCTTTCTTGATTCTCCTCTAAGAAACTCCTATACCCATGGGAAGGTCTCACTAGGTTTAGACACAAAATCAGGCATAGAGAAACTCTTAGGCACTTGATAAGGAACTAAATCTTGTTCGAGATGAGATGATTTAGTTTTTGTGGAGGAAACACTTGGATTGTGGGGATGATGAGGAGATGTTGATGGATCAATTTCCCCTAATTCAATTGGCTCAACAGGATCTTCTCTGACCTTTTCCTTCTTGTGAATCCTCTTAGGGGAGAAACTTTAGTGAACTTAATTCTCACAAGATTTCTATCAGAGGACCCTTTTTAATGAGAATATTTCATGGCCTTTTCAGGTGCCTTGAGAGAATTGAGAGATACTTTCTTGGGTGGAGACTACAGACCACCAGATTCAATGAACAGTGTCCTCTTTCACTTGAACCAAGATTTTGACCATTAAATCACTATAATAGTTCTATCTTTGATTTCACAAGACTCTCAAATTTCCTATGGGGTGGGAGGTAGAGGAGATGATTTCACTACGTTATATTCAGGATCAAATAGGTCTGATCCATCATCCTTCATTCCTTCTATAAACCAGTCAAGCTTGAAGTCCCTCATCTGATCCACTATCATACTCATGTAGTCTCATTTCTTGACCTCAAATTCATAAGTGAAATTAGCCTAATAGTCCTCAATATGTGGAATGTGATGCAAACATGGACAGAGGAAAGTATCAAGATTCTTTGTAGTATCATAATCTGGATGACATATGGTGAAATACATATTGAGAGTTGCAAAGGAGGTCTCAGTGGCTGATGCATTCGTGATATTTTTACATGAGTTGATTCTCAAGGAAGTAAGAAAAGGATACACCTTTCTTCTTTGCACTCTTACATCTGGTATGCAAATGGGACAATTTCTTACATAACTCAAACATTATGATCTTGTAACTCAGGTACCGAGGCAATCTGAGAGGGACAAGATCAAATCCTTGACCCTGATATAGGTGAAGGTGAGGAAATGAATGAAGTGACTTCCATATTTCTAGATCAACCCAATTGCTTGAGATGATATTCTCTATTCAAAATTTCCTTTGAGTAACCTTATGACATGCATGATGAATGCATCATTCAGCCTAGAGAATTGTGAGTCACTTTCTTAATATTTGAGTTGTGGGTATTTTTTGTACGATGGTGACTTCTATGGCACATTATGTGCAGTGGAGATACCTTAGAAATTTCTTATGTATGTGAGGTATTATGCCATACAAGAAGTCATACTGAACTTCTTGGAGGTAGGAAACTGCAACAACTGCTATTGAATGCTATTCATTATGATTTTCCCAAATCAATCATTTGATCTCCTTCTGTGACAACCATAATGAACTAAGCCGTCCAATTTGACAAATCCTTTGTGGTTTCTTCTCCCATCACTCTATTCAGTATAATAACTACATTCGATTATGCTTCCTGAAATTCACTCCAGGATCAAGTCTTATGGATCTAAGAAGGTTTCCTCCCCTATTCAAGCCACAAACCAATTGTCAAGCCCTGTAAGTATGAGTCTATTCTTGTTCATTTATGTGAGGAAAACTGTCAAGTGATCATTACTATGTTTATTTCATGTAGGAAGTTACAGAAATTGAGAAACACCTTTTGGTGTGAGGATTGCAGGGTAAATTTTAGTGTCGAATCTTTTTTTGCTAATTCATGAATATTTACATTTTTTAAATTTACATTTGGCAATTTTGAAGAGTCGTATGAAGCAACATTTTTTCCTAAAATTTCGGATAGGAGTTACTTTTGTGGGTCAGCTTGCCTAGTGTTTAAAATAAATTTCATACTTATGCATGTATATTGTCACTTCCTTGAAACACCAATTGAGTATGTTTGTCAATATATACTAATAAAAATATAAGCATCTATGAAATTCTAATGCCATTAGACTATTGCATAAAAGATGATCAAGGGAAGAGTTCAACCACATAGTCGAGGTTCCTGATTGTATGCTCTAGACACATGATAACATAGTCTAGACACGTGATTGTGATGCAAAAATGCCCTAACATCAAATTCCATATGCCCAAATGCAAATTTTAGACTCGCATCCTTATAATCCAGATGCATGAATGCGTATGCATATGTAACCGAGCAATCTACATATGCAAATTCCTAACTGCGTATGTAATTGTGAGTCTGCATATGCAGACACCCGTCTGCGTATGCAATCAAAAAACTGCATATGTAGATGCCCGATTACATATGTAGACCGATGTCCTAGATATGTAGATGCCTAGTTGCATCGCGTAATTGGGTGTCTACATATACAAGTGCTCGGTTGCATATGCAATCAAGCATATGTTAATGCAAGCATATGCCATTTTTGTTTTCATAAAGATGATATGGTCTATGCATATAGAAACCTGCTTAGCTCTTGCATACGATTAACTTATTTATTGTTTGTTTTACACTTGCACCCTATAACCATGATCGATGCGCCTTTTCCTCGATATATTATTCACCTACATCACTATATGAATTTTTCTCATATTATCCATCAACACAAAATCCATTTTTGTAAATTCGCCAAAAAAATCCAAGTTGGATTTTGGTAAGGGGTCTTAAAATTTTCCTTGGAGGATTGCAAGAATGGAATTGTCATCTATTAGGATTTTCCTTGAATCTAGATCATAATGTTTTGCACCATCTAGGATTAGTTCGGTGCTTTTAATTGATAAAGTATGACCACTTGATCTAAATACTCGCTTCAGAAGATATTTTTCTTAACATGTTCACGAGGTTCACTTAACATCCTTTCTTTTAGATCTTCTAGGTCCATGCGTGTTACATCACTATCACCCACATTGGGATCTTCAGTGTTCAATACTGAAATTGGTTCCAGACCCGAGTATTTGACCTTAATGATAGTGGGAAGCAATGAAAAAAATGGTGAATGAGTTGATATGAATAGTTTGAGCCAAATATCGACACTTTCTATTTTTAGTTGGTCTTATCTCGGATGGATATTTTAGTAAAGTTTCTCAATTTGTCACTTTTTTGGTGTTTTTAAATTGAAAGGAGTGATGGTGATATTGAAAGTTTTCCATAACATACTATTTTTTAGATTGTGAGCACCTGTCACAACTTATTATTTTTAGAGGGTTGACCTTAGGATGTTGGAATGGAATTTAATTAGTCACAAAAGTTGAGGTTTTACCCTATGATACTTTACTCCAATTTTCAGAGGTTTTCAATCTCTATATTTTTGAAGATCTAAAAAGGCAAGTGCAATGGCTGAAAAATTTATCTAGATGTAGAAAATAATTCACAACATCAATGGGGATGAGCTTACACACAATGCAAAGGTATTTTCAAGAGAATATTGGTGAAGTTTTATGGAAAACGGATCACTGTTTTGTAGTTATGAGCAAAAGTTTATTTTTAGGCGTGGGGGTTTCTTGGAAACTTCATGTTTGTACAAAGTGGAGTTTTGGGGGTAAGAAAAAAGCATTTAAAATGACCAAGTGTTGATCTTTAAATTATCTTATTCCTTTTGCACTTTTTTAACTCACCTTTTAACCACCCAATCTTAACCCAAGTCAATCAGGGGTTAAAGGGTGAGTTACACTCACAAAACTAGGGAACACAAGAGGAGAGGGGGTAGATGGTAAACCCAAATTCACTTTTCACATGATCATGGCAAGTGGCATAATGTGGTAACATGTGAGAAAGATGGAGGGGTTGAAAATAATCTCTTGGGAGCCAAACTAGAGTTTTGCATGTGATTGAGGATAACTCTATGAAGGGGTGCATTATTGTGTCCTTGATGTCTCCTTGGATGTTGGGACAAGGAAAAAGGGATAGTGAGCATAGAAAAATGTGCCATGGGTCAAGTCATCATGAGGAGGGAGGCTATGGTTGACCAAAACACTCATTTGTAACATTCCTAATAACCTAGGTTGTCACTTAAGTGAAAAAACATATTCTTGGATAAGGGATCACACTTTAGTGTCCCTGTATACAAAGAAAAACTACATAGTAAAAGAAATAAAGAAAATAAAAGAAAACCAACTCCTTTGTATCTCCTTGCAACCTCAGAAGAGATGGATGAAGATTGGAATGAAGCATCGAGCTTGTTGAATCTCTTGATCAAATTTGTTTTTGGATGCTCCAGAGGTGTTTTGAATGGAAGCATATTTCAACTATGAGAAAAATGTTTTAATGATTGTTTTGATAGTAAATTCATGATCATTTGAAAAACGTAACAATATGTGAGATTGAATGATAATCCAACACAATGATGATGTAATTCTCAAACCTTAAAAAGTTGATAATTGGAGGAGAATGTGTGATATTTTATAGATAAAGGAATGAGAATTCCAAATATAGGATTTGTATAATTAGTGTTGGTTACTCAAACATGCACTCGTGTCTTGGATTCCTTAAGGGCTGAGGTGTTTGAGACCACAATGGAACCGCCCCCAAGTTGTGGGACCTTGTGAGATTGGGACAGATCTCCGGAGAAGGTCAGTTCCTCTACCTACCTCTAACTCTACTGCTACTCCTAATGTTGAATGTAAATCCTAGACTAAACATGCCAAGGGACCATGGATAAAAGGATGTGTGGAAAAAAATAATCCTAAGCTAAGGAAGGTGATAGTGCCAGAAGGAAAGGGTCAATCTCTCTCCACGAGTGGTGAAGGAAACATAGAGGGCGCGGGAGAAGAGGGCAGACGATGCGTGCCATAGATCAACACACGGGCTCTACCTTCCAAAATGCGTAACACATGAATGTGGGGAATGCAAGCACAATAGTATGCATAACATGCCATAAAATGCAAACAGAGAGGCAAGATGCAATGAAAATGAGAGAGGGAAGACACGAGTTCCATAAACCGTGATTTTATTGCTTAAGGGATGCACAATCATTTACATTCAAAAAAAGAGGCAAGAAAACATTGCAGAGACCATGCCAAGGTTTGAGACCCATGAGAAGTTGGCCACCATTTTGGCATGGTGCCGTTACAACAAGGAGAGATGATTTTACAAAGTAGAACTCTGCTATTTATAGAAGAAGAAGGAGAGAAGAGAAGGAGAAAGGGAGGGAAACTCGGATTCAAATCTTTAACCACCAAAAACCAATGATAAATGTTTGCAAATCCAACTGCAAGGCTATCAAATGCACTTCCCCATGTCTGTTTTGCATGTGGAATAAGGAAGAAGGCAAGATATGATGAAATCTAGTAGTTGAGGTCGATTAGATGTGCATTAATGAGCGGATAGCCGTTTTCCTATTTTTGCCTAAAAATCCCACCTGAATTTGAATTTGAATATTCCAACATGTAGCTTGTGTCAGCATCTCTCTGAAAAGTCTAGGTGCGTGCTGATCTGAGCTTTGTAGCAAAAGATATGGCTATTAGAAGATGTCAAAGTCGTCAGTGCACGAAAAACACTTGTTGCGTACAAGTTGGCTGAAATTATGGCCAACTGTTCATTTGTTTTGTCTTTTCTGCCATATGTCATGCACTGGTTGGTTGTCTAGATTTTACACCCTGTTGTCACGCTTTGATTGGTTACGCATGACACACTCAAGTCTGACAGAAGATGACTTGGCACAGAATGGTACAAAGGAAGGCGCAAGGTGCGGGAGTGAGAAGAAAGTGCGCGAAAGGGAAATAAAGGGAAGGAATAGAGGGTCACGTGCGATGCATGTGGGGAGAAGAGGAAAATTGGTGAGTAGGGAACATATGGTTAAGATGAAACTATTACAAGGTAATGGGTACAGCGCGCGAAGGACCAAGGACTTAGCTGATAGAAGTAAGTGTGAGGTGTGTGGGAAGGGAAAAATGGAAGGAGATAGAAGAATGTAAAGAGGAGCAAGAAGGCACGTAAGGTTGCGCAGAGGAACTGCAACTATGCCAAGGTGTCAAAAGAAAAATCTTGAGTGCGTGTAACCTGAAATGTGAAACACTAGAGTTGGGATGAAAATATAAGTTATCCAGATAACTAGGAGATTTATTTGTATAACAATTAGCTTGTGTGATATGAAGTTAATTGAAGCAATATTGCATTTTTTATTTGAGTTTCCAATCTATTTGAGGATATAAACTCTTGTTTGAGCTTTTTATGAATGATTTATTCTTGAGCTTGACAAAAGTGGCACATGTTTTTGCACATTTTTAATCACATATTAAATCTTTGACTTTTGTTTTATTCATCAGAAAAGTGTGCGTGAATTTTAGCCTTTTGCATTGATTTGATTTATTTATACAAGTTTCATGCTTTATGAGATGTCTTAGTTAAGCCAAATGCATGTTTGATTTATTCTATTTTTGTCCTTTTGCACATGGATTTAATTGATTTAACCTTTAATTAATTTGTTTTGATCCAGCTAACTTGAGATGTTAATTAGGGAAATAATATTAATTAATTTGATAAGGGGATGAGATGTATATGGATAATGTAAGATATTTAATAATTTTGATATGAAATATTAGCTAATAAATTAACTAATAGGATAGGGATGAATAATAATAATGATAATAGTGATAAATGGGATTAATTAATTAATCCTAGAAATGGGATATGAATGTAACAAATTCCTTAGTGCAAATATTAAATAATTTGAGACCATGTGCGAGAGAAAGGTGTGACTAGGAATGTTGCGGGAATGATACAAATTAATTTACGATAATGTCGTATAATGTTGTTAAAAGTCGTAAAATAGTGGAATTTTACGAAAGTGGTTGTAAATGGTCAAAAGTGGCTGAAAGTAGTCGTAATGTTCGGTGAAGTAATTATAGGATAATTTCAAAGGTTTAGAAGGCGTAATGCAATATTTTAGGGTGTTTACAGTCCTTGTTGTCCCCTTGCACTAAGGGACAAGGAAAAGGGAAAAACATCCTCAAAAAGTGTGTCAAGGGTGAAGGGGTCATGGTTTTTAGTTGTGCACACTAATTTAAGTAAAATTAAATATAATGTAAGGACACTACTCATCAAATAGATAAAGCAATAAATATGCAAGATCAAGTAAAGGAGATGCAAACACGGGTGGTAGATAGGGTTTGGATAATGACTCAACTTGTAATCAAAGATCTAGACTTTCATGGTTTTTAGTTGTGCGCACTGATTTAAGTAAAATATAATCTAATGTAAGGACACTACTCATCAAATAGATAAAACAATAAATATGCAAGATCAAGAAAAGTAGATGTAATCACGGGTGATAGACAAGGTTTGGATAATGACTCAACTTGTAATCAAAGATCTTGACCGATTCAGGAATCGTGAATGGTCTGAAACAATTAATACTATATTGTGTAAGCGTTGTGTTTAAAATTGGATTGTGACAATCTTAAGGATAAGATCACTTAGAATGTGATAGTGTCGCTCGGGTGGTATTTTTTGTTTTAGGCGTTAGTATCTATGAGATAACTTAGAGTATGGTTCTTTATGTGTCGCTCCTTGTTCACTGTATGTTGTCGTGTTACATCTGCCTCCAAAATAAAACCTTAGATACTTGCACAAGACTCAAATGTACTTTGGATGAATAAAATTATGCATATTAAAGAGTCATATTGACCCCGGTGTCGCTCCTTGTTCACTATATGTTGTCGTGTTACATCTGCCTCCAAAATAAAACCTTAGATACTTGTAGTCCTTGATGTAATAAATGGAAAATATTAGCTCCTTTTAGATGCATATGCCTCTTGAATGCTTGGCCCCTAGTGATGTTAAAATATACATGTATATATAGGATTTCTTTTCTTAAGTTTCATCTTTAACAAGTAAAATGTTGACTGAGGGTAGTAAAAAAAAACATGAAAGGTGTAACATTCAATAAATTAGAAAAAGGGAGGAGGAACTATAGAAGAGCCCAGAGGGGATAATAGCACCCAGGTGCTCTTGTCAAGATAAAATAGAGGAATCATAGATGAAAAATATGTTCAATGGCATGTAAAACTATAAGTTGCACCATCACAAACAGCCAATGCACTCAATAAATATATCCACAAGGCATCATAATTAGCAATTTCAAATGGCAAAGTAATAGGGTTGTTACATGATGCCACATTACCCACTATCTTAGTGCCCTCATGCATATAAATGCGCCCATATTTAGAGGACTAGAATGTACATAGTAAATACATGATTTAGCATACTACATTTGGTCCCCCACTGCTATGAATGGTGAATAAATATTCAATAGCATAAAGATAGCTAAAGGATAAGTATACCTTGGGGAGTCAAAAAAATGCTTTTTCCCAGTAGTATGTTGAATGAGTGTTATAACGTGCCAAATGGAATAATGTAAGGACATGTACCATGGAATTATAAGGGAATAGAAGGATAAGGATCATTAAGAGGGTGACCTTTATACATGTGTGCAGTGATAATCGATGTATGCATGTAGCATCCTTGGAATATTATATTTTCCAAAGCATGCTTGAGATTTTATTCATGGTTACTTTTGTTTATGCTCTTTCATTGGGATAGGATTATCACCTGAAAAAGGAAACACAGTGTATTAAATGCTCTAGGTAAATAATATTTTGAACTTCAACTTGAATACATATGTAAAATCATTGGAAGCCTTATATAGGAAAAATATAACACTAAAGGGTTAGAGTACATCTGAAATGATCCCGTATAGAAAGGGGTTCCAAGTCAGATTGTCTCCTTCTTGTAAACTTGTTTCTTAAGAGTCCATGGTTGGAATAATATGAAAGAGTTTGGCATCAATGTGTCCTTACAAGTTGATGGATTAATGAGCATCCCAATGACTAAAATTAAGATTCATTCATCCTATTACGTAGCCTGAACAACGGGTGAACTATATTAGGAAAGCTCGTAGAAGTTGTGTCCCTCCAACAGTTAATGATTCTCCATGGATAAGTTCCACTGTATATGATCACAAATAAGTAATTTAGTCTACTTTCCTGCAGGTGATCACATTATTCTAGGAATATTGATGTCCTACATATGCCATATGTGTCACATCCTTATTTAGTTATTGTTAGTAACTGGAAATGCAATCTAAAGATGACTACATAACTATTCGATTCAGATTTTTAACACATACTATGAATCAGTATTGGATCATACTTCTCTGAATCAGTTCCTATTCATTTACCTAAGGACATGAGCACCCAGGTAAGGATCACGTAGTTAGCCCATAATTCCTATATGTTCTAGGAGGTTAATGTTTATGATTCACGGATCATGTTTCGGTATCCAAGAAATTAGTATGCTGGATTAGCCTTGTTGATTGTGTTTGATTACTGACTCTGATCATGCTAAATTTGATTTTCATATCTGATTTATGCAGACATATTGAGCCTTGTGAAAATATTCACCTAATGTTTGTCCTCCACCTTTTTTTGGGTATTTGAGATCCTTAAAACAAGTGAGGATGGATACTAAACGAAGCGTATAACCGCTAAAATCCAGACATGTGAACTATTTCTTATATAGTTAAGTCCTACTCCTGGGGAAGGGGAGATTATGTGATTGACAAGTAAATTTTAGGCCATGGATGAGCTCTTGAGCAAAAATAAGCAAAATTCTAGCATACAAGTGTTTGTTGGACCTTTGTCATTGCCACGTTAGATGTAGTTTTCATCGATAGTCATTACCTACCCTTAATGGAAAGACATTGCTTTAATGGTCAGAGTTGAAGAACATACTAGATGGCAAAAGGTCTCAATTGGTAAAGTGAGAAAGTGAGAATTTGAAGGTTGATTAGTAGTGTCATGCTCACAGAATGCTTTAGGTATTGTTCAACCCGATATAGTTCAAAGGATTAGCCTTAATTTGCATCTTTGGGTTCAAACCACTGAGAAAATAAGGAGATTGGAGAATGTTCCAAATTTTGCTAGGAAGCCATGGAAGATAAGCAAGCTGTTGTGAGAAAAGGAATGAAGCTGCAAAGCAAAGAGGAGCTAAAAGACATTCCGTGAGTAAGAAGATTTAAGGCTGCGGATCATGAAGGTAGAACTGATGGAATGTAAGAAGGGTCTAGAAAGACAAATTTTTGGGAGTCCAGGAAGTCTTGAGGACAGCCACGCATAAGAGAACTAATTTACCTAAAGAACCACAACTTTTAATGCTCACTTTCAGGATTTGAAGATAGCCATGGAGAATTATAGACATTTTCCAGAAAAAGAGGCAAAGTTTTTACTTTAAAATTTTTGTGGGTTAAGGAGATCATGGTTTTGCGTATTATTGGGAAAGCCATGTGAAGCATATTCTTTATAGATCCGTTTTTGAAAACCAAAAATTCTTACTCAAGGACCCTAGACGAAATGGCCGCTGAACACTTAGAAAGATGTGAGCGATACAACCGAAGAAAGTCATAGGAGATTAAAAAAATCATTTTTATGAGAGAATATGTCACTGTGTTAGCAGTGATCAAAGGCAATGAATTTGATAACTATAACAATTAGATCAAGTGAGCTCAGTTTGGAAACATACAAAAATAGAATAGTGATTTAGATTTTAACCAGGTGATTGCGGCTAAGTATACGATCAATATGAGATCTACCACATAAGAACCATTAGACAAACTATTGTTCCAACTGACCAAGAACCATCCACAATGATCCATTTTATTGATCCTTGGGAACATAGTAGCTGAATATTTTCATAATGACCAGTCTTAAAGTTTCAAGCGATAAGTAAATATATTGAAGAAGAATAACTGGCTCGCTACAATCTAGTGGTCATGATTGCTAATTCTATATAAATCAATGGGATACATACATTTTTACATACATAGGATACATACATACATACATATATATATATAGGCAGTGGGGACTTGCCCTTCACTGCCCATACACTTCTCAAAAAAGGCTCCATGTTAATATTGAGCCATGAATCGCTACAAAAGAAACTAAAGAAGGATGGAAGCTTCATTTAATAATAGCATTTAATAGTATGAATTATCAGGTGACAGAGCAGGAAGATATTGTTATCCATTATAAGCCCCCTGCTTATTTTGGCTAACTTTCCTTCATTCCTTCCTTCCTTGTGCCTCAGTCAATTTTTTTTTTAACTTTTTGGGCACTCAAAATTTTCTGGGTATTGCTTCATCAGGTAGAGGATCTTCTCCCCTTTCCAAAAAGGTAAAGAAGTCCTCCTTACTCCTTGTTTTTTGCAAGTTATGGCCCAGTGGAGTTTTTTGGGGATTTTTTCCCTAGACAGGCCCGTGACCAATGAGAATGTGCCACGTGGCTGTGGGGGTTGGGACGGCGGAGCGAAGTTGAATAAATTGCCAAAGGTTAGCGGAGGTGCAAGGGGAAAATTTTGGCCTGTAAGCCTGTGGAGGGGAAGGAATTGCGTCAGTGGAGGTAGGGGTGGAGAAAATGTTGGCTTTTTACCAAAATAGTAAAAAGCGAAAAGGAAACAATTGGCCTGTGGGCCCGCAAAGGAGGAAGGAAAAATTTAGAGCACCCACCGTGGACTAATCAAAGTGTGCCACATGTCCTATTTGCGGCGGAGGTTGGGAGCGCAGGAAGAATTTGGAAATTTCACCAAAAGGGTCGGCAACATCAAAGGGAAAGTTTGAAGTGAAGGCCCACAACGAATAAGAGGGTGACACATGTCCTGGAGTGGCGAGGTGCGGAGAATTTTTGGAAAATTTTCCAAAATTCAAAAAAGTGAGAAACAGCCATTTAAAACCCACACAACCAATAAGGAAGTTACACGTGGCGGTGGAATGATGGGGCACAAATATTTTTGGGTTATTTTTCCCAAATTCGAAAAAAGGGAAAAATTTTAGGTTTCAGCCTGCCAACCCGATTTTTGCCCCTGTTTTTCAATAAATCTTCAGAGGGGCATATCTTTCGATCCAGAGCTCATTTTTTCTTGATTTTTGTGTCATTGGAAAGCTATTGAAGTCTTCTACACGATGGAATCTTCAATTTTGTTTTTTGATGGAGTTTGGTGAGAGAAAAATGAGAAAAACGCCTTGGCATGGGGAAAAGAGCAAAACCTACATTCAACCACCATTTTTAATGCAGTATGGCTTTCATTCTTCTCCAGCATGGTTGAAAATCTTGGGGAATAAACTTTTAACGGTACCCATGCTATTCTAATGGATCTGGTTAGTGGTTGAGTCATTCGTTTCATTTTTCCCACGTTTCTCCTTCCTGAGCTTGAGTTTTCATTGTTAAAAGCCAGATTTGTCTCATTTGTAAAGGGTTGGACATTTTTTAATGTCCTACAGGCTCCCTCCTTCACTCTGGCAAGTGGATTTATGGAATATCAGACCTTTTTTAGGACTGCAATGTGTTTTTTCCTCCTTGCTATTGTAATTCACTGTATTAAAAAATTAAAATGACAATGCAAGCTCTGTGAATGATTTTTCCAATCCTCTCATGCGTATATTATTGTTTTATGGTATTTCATTAAATTCTGGAAATCTATGCATGTTTGGTGTTACATCTTTATGATTTTTTTTTATTTGCAAGACATAAGTTCGTCACTCCTTTGGTGTATCACCATTTTTTACATAGTTTTGTTTCTTTTTTGCATCCTTTATCTCTGTCTCCTTAGAATTTAGAGTAGGATCTAGTATTAAACCTTTGCAAAATTCATGCATACATCTAGACAGAGGAGTAAGAACCAGATTTCTCTGGAGAAATTTCTCACCTGTAAGGTCCCACACCTTGGAGAAAATTCAATGTTGTGCAATCACACTAAATGAACTCAATATCTGAACTAGCATATCTGAGAAATTCATTTAGGGGTTGATGTGAGATTTTCACTAACAGTTTTGGCACGCCCGGTGGGACCTTAGATGTCTTCATATTCATTACAACAAATTTGATGATTTTCACTAACAGTTTTTGTAAGTTTCTTTCTTGAAAAGAGCCTTGATTTACACATCTTGCAACTCTAAAGAGGATAGAATAATCTGGTTTCAACATTCCAAGTCTTGAAGATTCATGAGAAGAATCCAAAAAAGGCCAAGGGCCGGAGTAGAGGGATTGTCTGAGTATCTGTAGATTATCTCTAGGAAGAAGAGAAACGGGAAGAAGGATTCAAAGGTCTCCATCTCCACCAAATAGAACTCTATCAACTCCTCCACCTGGTAGACCTTTCACCCAATCAACAAGGGTTCTCAGGCCAATCACCATGGCACAACAAAATCCTTATGTCAACTTTACTGGTAGCAGCCCACTTGCGCTTAATGCATAAAACCCAATTCCAATTACAGCATTGACGAGTATCCCATACTTTAATCGGTAAAATCAGACCACTCCTGGTGATCATGTCAAAGACATTGCTAATGTTTTTGCAATCCATGAGATTGTTGAGATGTAAATTGCTGTAAAATTGTTGGCATCTTCATTCAAAGAGAAAGACCTTTCAATGGTTCAGGAGCCTTGAGGCAAGCTCTATCCAAAATTGGAACCAGTTATGCATAGCTCTCCACAACCAGTTTCGAGAAAAGGGGGAAAACTTATCTCTATTGGAGAAAACTGACAACTATCAAGAGAGCTCCTAATGAGCAGCTAACAGAGTTCAATTTCAAATTTCAAAGAACATGGGATAGGATACCATTGACAGTGAGGCCAACATCTCAAGGTGCTTTCTTATACTATCCTCAAGGATTTAA
Organism: Taxus chinensis; assembly: GCA_019776745.2. Classification (NCBI taxonomy): domain Eukaryota; kingdom Viridiplantae; phylum Streptophyta; class Pinopsida; order Cupressales; family Taxaceae; genus Taxus; species Taxus chinensis. The sequence continues at coordinate 592,481,512 of CM034154.1, read as the reverse complement.
ATTCTGACATTTCTATGTTAATCCAATCCATGGGAGGTGTAACTGTGCCTGCAAATTATAGCATCGCCATTAGGGCTGAGAATTGTTTGATCCAAGCTGGTAAACTCGCACCTAGGTCTCCTTTACCCTTATATCCATACTTGGAAAGCCCAAGTACTAGTCAATAACCTACTTTAGCTCCTATTCTCACTCCTAAAAATCAGAGTTCAAATAAAACTTCTACTTCATCCTCTAGTGCCTCAAATGAACTTCAAGAAGTCATGAAACAATTACAAAATTTAGGCAATGAGATGGTTACACTCAAGAGGCAGCAAGCCCAAAGTTTTAGACCTTCTTATCAATCTCAAACTCATCCTAATAGGCCACCCAATCCAGCTGCAAATCAAAATCAAGTAAGGCCTCCTGCCAATAGACCATTTAGGCCCTATAACCCCAATGCTGCATCTACCTCTAAAGCCTTAGTGCCAGTGTAAAATAATATAGCCCAGGAGTATGATTGGTGTTTCCCATGCAATGAACCTCACAACCAGTCTATGTGCTTCAATGATTTTTTGAACCAAGCTTTAATGGTGATAAAAACTGGCATAAAGAGTGAGGTGAGTCAAGAAACAAACCAAAAATAAGAAACACCTCAACAAAATACAACTCCAAATGAGACTACACTTGTGAATTGGCAAGCTCAAGATTTTTTTGGTATGAATCAAAAAATTTCTTAGAATGTAGCAGCTAACACATGGTCAAAGAAGAGGAATATTGGTTAAGGGAAGTCATTAGCTCTAGGTGATGCACAACATTCCATCACCCCACAAAGTTCTGGCAAGCAAAATGCAGTTCCAAATGTGCAAGGACAACCCAAGCCACCTTTTAGACCAACTCAAATGCCAGTTGTTGTAGCCCATGTACAAAAAAGAGTGTGCAGGCTAAGGGGAAGAAAAGAAATTTTTCATCCCCATTTAGCATCATTGAACAAATTAAGAAAAAAAATGTGATTATATCTATGTGGGAATCACTATCCATCTCAGGCCAAAGGGATCTAATACAAGCTGCCATGAAGAATTGGTCAACTTCAAATCAGCAAGCTCATATGCAAGAGAAGGTACTCACAAATATTGTTGAGCCTAAGGGGAAGCTTAGAGGACAACAAGGTAAAGCTTTGAAGCCTCCTCCATTCTATGTTTCATTGATCATTCGGGATAAACTAGTACACAATAGTATGATTGATTCTGGGGCAAGTAGTTATGTGATGCCCAAGCAAATAGCTGATCAACTGGGCCTCTAATATTAAGTCATATCCAAAGTGGTGGTGGAACTAGATGGGACAATAGTAACAACAATGGAGGGAATTAAAGATTTGAGCCTCACTTTGCATGCATGCATGCCCAAATGTCACTGTTTTGCAATATGTGTCAGTGATATATTTACCATTACTTTTTGCCCTATGTTTGTCAAGGGATTTCACAGCTAGAATTGGAGGCTATTTATCTGTTGATTGGTCACACATGTTGTTTCGGACCAGATATGGAACTAAGGCCACAATCAAGCCCGAACCTATTGCAAACTTTCATATTGAGCCTTATACTCCAAGCCCAATCAATGCCAACTATTCAACATTTGATCAAGAGGATTATCTAGGCACAGATGAAGCTGACACCAAAGTTGGAAACATCCCAGATTTGACTCTTGATGAATGGGAAAGAAAGGTACATGCTTTTGATCCCTACAAGGAAATAAAGGAACCAACCTTTAATCTAGAGAGTTTTTTCCCATTTTTGCAAGTCCCACACTTGGGGAAAAGACTCCATGTTGTGCAATCACAATGGATGCCCATTATCAAACTAGAAATATGAGAAAACATCAAGGGGTGCTGTGAATTTGCACTAACAGTTACTATTAGATCTACATGACTCTTCATCTTCCTCTTGGTCCAAAAGTAGTTTGGCGTGTACCTGTAAGTCTTCATGATTTTAACCTTATCTCCAAAACGCTTCTTGAACGCTACTCCAACCATTCATCTTCCAACTCCATCCCGTGGCTCAAAATATGGCTAAGTCCTGAAGGTGTTCAACTTGAGTGCAAGCCCCCACACGATGTTTGTTCTATTTTTGTGCGTACCTCCTTGCCTTCCTTCTGCACATTCAAAACTCTCACGCCACTATACTCAGCATATTTCAGGGTTCCAACGTTACACCACACTTGCTAGATTGTTTTCCTCAACAATTATTTACACATGAAAACACAAAAATCGTTGAAGGAGAGATCAAAATTTCAATGTCCAAAAATAAACATCATACCAACAATATTATAGGGTGTAGGCGGATAGAGAATATCTGAAAACTCTATATTTATTTGTTCCACTACCTTTTTCCATTTTTCTAGTTCCTCTAACACTTTTCTAGACCCTTCCCCTATAATCCCCGGTACTTTATCAGGAGTGATCTCTTCAAATGTACCCTTTAGCTCTGTAATTACCACCATTAGTTCCACGCATGTGCCCTCAATCACATCCATATGTTCCAATATAGAATTTAGGAACTCTCCTATTCAAAAATCTTTAACTTCTCGTGATTTGTGTTAATCTTATCCTTCTACATTGTGGTATCAGTAATCAACTATGTGTGCTCAATATTGTTAGCTGGGGTCTTTTCCTGTATAGTCTTTAGAATAGCTTCTTCATCCACAAAACCTAACATCGATGTAGGGCTCACAATTTTGGCATCTGCTAAAGCTGATATCTACTTTTAGGCTTGCCTCCTTTAGCTTGGCAAATAAATCCTCCAACTCAATGATCTTTGCTTCAAAAAATTTATTGTTCTCTTTTTCTTTTGTCATCTCCTCCTTCGACGGGCATGTAACACTTTTGATATTGTAAAAGGAGCATCCCGACTAGGTCCTCTAAGTATCCCATATCATCCTCATAATTTTATCTAGTGTGGCTAACTAATGAAGGGCACTATCTCAAAATTTCCTTCATGAGCTTGCCGACTCTATCATAGGATTCATTTGTTTTTTTTGGTTCTCCCTGTAATCCCTTCCGCAGTCTATCTACTTCGCACTCCTTTTCTTGCTTGTATGCAACCAAGGTATGAATAGTGGCATTAACATCTAAACTTCTACTTACCACTTAAGAAGCCATCTTATTTAAAGTGTTACATGCATGATCATCTATCAAATGATTAATATCTATGGCCTTGTAATTTTCTCTGGGCTTATTCTTCAATATCATTGTTTTAATTGAATGCTCGCTAACCTCAAATTCAAGTTCCTCTTCCAAATTAGCATCTTCCATGTCCTAGAAACCCCATCATCTCATCCCAACAACTCACAAGCATGTAGCTTCTTCATTGGTAAAGTGCTCTAAAAATGCACCCGTAATACCTTTGTGGGGTCATCAACAAAGTCCATGTGAGATGACTTGGGGATCCACCACTTCCTCTACACATTTCTATTGGTTCTTTGTTTCTTAGGAGTGTGTGTACTTGTACCTATTCCCAAGCATGTATCCTCCTTGATGACAAAATTTTCACTAGTCTCTTTCTCTCCTTGTTCCTATATCCGTGCTGGTGTACTTCATCGGGATTTTATTTCCTTCTTCACTCATTTGTGATTTATTATTCTCCCAAGCATGCTCTGCTGCCTTTTCTTGTGCCCGCTTCTCCTTCTCCTCATGTTCTTGTTCTAAATCCTCTCTATGTGAGGTGAAATCCGTCTCTTTTTCTTCAAAATTTGTCTCTCAACTGGAGACAACTGCAACTTCAGTGCACTTTGTTCTTTTGTGCTTTGTACTGCCCTGTTGCAAGGTTCATGTGCCTCCACTATTGCTTCTTCGAGAATAATACATTCTCTTCCTCAAGGTGTTGATATTTCCCTCTTAGTCATCTCCTTCTTCCTCCTTAGGGTCTTCTTTCTCATGTGCCTTTTGTATAAGTGGCACAACTACCACTCTAGGTTGTGGAAAGGTGAGTCTATTACTTCGATCTTGACTCCTCCCTAAGTCTTTGGTCGTAATTGTATAAATACCCATCTTATCATTCCCTTAATGGTAACATTCACTCGGGGTTTTAGGTCCAACATATCTAGCTCCAATACCTCTAAGTAAATTGGTCTAGATTCGTACCTATATGTTACGTGCAAGGTATGTATATCTGAATCAACTTTATCTGCATCAAATTGTAACTTTTGTGCCTCTTTGAGCCAATATAAGGAACACTTGTGGTACCGTGTAAAGAATGAAAGTGGTATCTTGCACTAGGGGCTCATCCCCCCTTTCAACATCCTTAATCGTGCAATGCTAAAGTGTTGCATAACCACAAATCTCAGTTACTCCCCAACCACCGTGGGAAATTCATCTGGAATCCATCATTCATTCTCAAAATCCCCTCTCAGTCTATCATAACACTTGTTTATGTATGCCTTGTATGTGCTTGTGATAGTGTCATCACAAGTGTACCTTACAAATTGTACTGCAGGGGATGGATGTACTATTGAGTAAACCCACATATTATCCTAGGGTCCCTTTGGCAACCCAATCTTCCCAAAAAAGATAAGAAATAGTATCAACCCCCATGTAATCTTAGCACCTTCCATGTTCTGCAATTTTTCTTCCTCTATGATTCCATTGCAATAAATTGCACAATGTTTTAGTGTGCCCTTTTCGCAATTCTGTGTACCACATATAAACATTTCTTATTCATGTTTGTCCAATTCTCAGAAGTGCCCAATTTTTAGCTCAATGATCTCGAGGAAACCTAGTTACATGATCACTCAGATCCCTAATGGTCATTGCCTTGCCACCCTTCTCATAACACAATTTAGTGGCTATTTCTTCTATCTTTGCCATCACGCATAAAACTAAAGCCATGTCCATGTCCTGTGACACACTTAATTAACTGAGCAGTGAGCCGCATTATCCTTCCAGTGAAATAGAAGAAGTCTTCGTGCAACCATGACATCAGCCATTGGAAAAGATGTGTGGTTTTCACAAAGAAAGGGAGCTTCCACAACTGCAACACTCTGGTCTTCTCTAACTTTCACCTCACGGAGTCATTGATCAAAGGATTTCAAGCCTCGTATACTCCTGGAAGTACTTTCTCTAGATCTACCCTCATTTTCTTCTCACTTTCCTCCATACGGTGATTATAATCACTAATTTTACATTTGGTAAGCTTCAAATTCCAAATATCCACCCTAAGCACACTAGGGGGATACTACATTTATGAGAAAATATCTTCTAGGGGCTCTTCTATCACAGCCTCTGGCCTTTTTTTTCCTCAACTTTTGTGCCTTCAGCACCATTTCTCTACAAATGCATGCCCTAGGTGTTTTGCGTTACAAAGTTTCCTCCTACCCAAGTTCTGTGAACCTCGACCGCTTCAGATGTATGCAAACCTCTTCCTTCGTGCTCTACCATTGGTTCCAACTTGCCCTTCCACAAGGATTCACACACAATCTCTACGCACCTCTGGTTCGTACGTTCACTTCGTCACTTAGATTTTTTCACACTTCACTCACTCGGTAGATCGATTCTCTTTCAAATAAAGGTAGCCAAATGACTACCCACCCTTATTTATACTTGTTACATGACCCTTATGTCCCTTCAACCCACTATTTTTAAGTTACTTTTCCCAAAAAAATACTTTTTCTATCTTTTTTCACTTTTACGACTTTACCTCGCGTGTTGTAGTCATAACCTTGGCATGTTACACTACTTCTTAGCCATAGAACTTCTCCGCATGCCTCCATGTGTCAAATGACCAAGCCTCTACACCATATCCCAAGTAGTTCACCATGCCACTACCTACCTCATGTTACACTGTGTGATCACCTATCCTGCTTGGTCTTCAATCAACTCAATCATTTCAGAATACCTTATGCACGACACTTGTAACACCTTTTCCTCTATCATGCCATCCTTTTAAGGGGTACTGTCAACCAAACCAAAATGTATCAAATCAAGAAGAAGCCAACCATTCTCATCTATGTACTTCGATCCATCCCACACTAAAAGTATGCACTGTCTTTTGCGTATGAATTCAATCACATAGTAATCAACTATTGGTGTGCAAGCACGCTTATTACAACAAAATAGTGAACTAAATTGACAAAGCATAACAACGATGAATGGAAACACATATAAATAAAATGCATTAAAGGACCTTATCTAAATGACAACACTCCCTTATTACAAACACCAAGAAGACTTATTTATAGTAGGGCTTCAACCTACTACTATTGAAATAACCAGTCAACTGTGTTCCATCCAGTACTTGGAACTGATAAATGCCTAAATCAAGTATATATGTCACCACATATAGTCCCAACCAATGCACCTTCACTTTCCCAAGGTGGCACACAAACGCAGAGTCATAAAGTGGAATAATATGTCCAACCTCAAACCACTTATTCTTAATGTGCCTATCATGCCATGCCTTCTTCTTGGACTTTTTTTCCTTTTGTATCTAACATGTAATGACACACTACTCATCCAACTACGTCAATTTATCTATATGCTCTTCAAGTTCTTGTTCATTGTCCAGACCTCCTGTGCGCAATATGTAAGTAGGGTAACATGAATTCTATTGGTAAAACAACCTCTGCGCCAAACACCAACTAGAAGGGTGTGGCTTTGTTTAAACATTAGTAAGCTGTCCTGTAGGCCAAAAGTACAACAGAGACTTTATCATCCCTATCTTTCCTTATAACATCACAATTTTTTTGTCTATGTATGTCCCAATATATTGTTGAAAGCCTCAGTAGTCCCATTGGCTTGTGGGTGATAGGGTGTTGTCTTATGATGTGCCACCATAAACTCTACCAGTATTATTCTAATAGTTTTATTCAAAAGGTGTGTGCCCTTATCAGTGGTCAAGCTCAACAGACATCCATACATACAGATAATATTTTCCCATTAAAACCTTGTTGTTTTAGCGGTTTTACGATCCTTTATAGGCGTTGCTTCTGCCCACCTTTTCAGATAATCTATACATGTAATAATATAGCACGATCTAGTCCTACACGCTAGTGGGGAAATATGACCCACAAAGTCAATTGCCCATTTCTCAAAAGTTTTTGCACTCACTATCGGTTTCAACGGAATTTTATCCCCATGCCTAGGCTTCCCAAGGCGCTGACAATGATCACACTCCCTGGCATACTCTTTACAATCCATATATATTGTTTCCCACCAAAGGCCATTGAGAAAAATCTTGCGTGCAGTAGAATTACTTGCATAATGTCTCCCTGCAATCCCACCACAAACTTCCTCCATTATAGCTTCATGCTTATGCTTCAGTACACACCGACACAAAATATCATCATAACCTAACTTGTATAAATATCCACTGATCAACATGTAAGATGTGACACATATGACAAGTTGTCTCTTCTCTAAGCTCTTCATCCCTTCAGGTGCCACACCAGTACGCAAAAATACATCAATATGTTCTAAGTCAGAGGGCACGTGGTTCAATCTAAATAGTTGTGCATCTGGAATCGTGTCCTTAATGTTATGTGCATCCTCGTCTGAGTTAATTCTTAACAAATGATCCAGTCTGTAAATACTCTTTCCTGGATTTACCACAACCATAAAGTCAAATTCTTGAAACAAGAGAATCCATCGACATATGCAACCCTGTAAAATGGGCTTATTAACCAAGTACCTAAGCTCCATGTGATCTGTATAGAATATAAAAAGAGTTGCCAATAATTATTTTCGAAACTTGTTCAACGTGTAAATCATAGATAATGCTTCGCGCTCTATAGTTGTATAATTCTGCTCATCTGGGGTTTACTTTCTGCTCTTAAAACAAATAGGTTGATCAAGAATACCTTCACCAGGTTGTACTAACATTGTTTCAATGGCCATGCCAGAGGCATCAACATGTACATGGAAAGGTTTTTCCCAGGAAGGAAAGCACAAAATGGACGTAAAAGTAAGTCTTTTCGTCACTGTCTCAAACGCTCGCTGCTGCACCTCATCCCAATGAAACTTCCTTTACTCTTCAACAATTCTTCCAAGGGTGCAAAAATCTTAATGTATCCCTTAATGAACTTCTTGTAATAATCTGTATGTCCTAAGAACCTACACACCTCGCTCAGATTAGTAGGCTCCTCTAAACCGAAGATAACTACAACTTTATCAGGATCTACCAACAAGCCTTCTTTGCATATAATATGTCCCAACAAATTCCTAATGGGTGTCGTAAAGATACAATTATTAATGTTCAGGGAGATGCTTAATTTCTGACACCTCTCAAACATCAGTCTCAAATTGTCACAATGATCTTTTACCAACCCATATATAGTCCAATCATCCAAGTAAACTAGTGAAAACTTTTTTATAAAGTCCTCAAATGCTTGATCAACAATGCGCAAAAATAATGCATGTGTATTCTTTAACCCAATGGGAATAGCTGTATATGTAAAAATTCCCCATTCAATGGTGAAAGTTGTATTTTCTTGGTCTTCTATCACAATCTGCATCGGATAATAACCAGAGAACCCATATGTAAAAGAGTAGATCTCGCACCCAAAAAATCCATCAAGAATCTCTTCTATAAATGGGGTAGAAAAATGATCAATTACACATGAAGCATTCAACTCCCTATAATCTACACAGATCCTTATCCGCCAATCATTTTTAATGATGATGACCATGGGACATACACACTCATATTTCTCAATGGACTCAATACCAGACCTCAACATTTTATCAATATCTTATTTCAATTTAATGTGCAGATTAGGATTCATCCTATAAGGCCTCTTCTGAATCGAGCGCCTTCAATTTGTTTCTCATCTTTCCCAAAGAGTGATGCACTACCTTCAACTCATGATAGCCTCTCAGAAATAGTCTTGGAAATCATGTAGCAACTCAATAATCTTTGCAAGCTCTTGTTCAGACCAATAGTCACCAATAATGGCTTCCTTAGGTTCTGCATTTGTTCTAATGTTGACCTTCATTTTCATAGGCTCATGATAAGCATGTGCCTTCTCATCCTCACTATCTAAGACCTTGCATGTACCTATAGTGTGATCAACATCCATATTCTCCACTTCATCATCATCAATCATATAAACCAGCTTACCCTTGTCTTTTTCCAACCAGGCGCACCCAAATTGTTCCTCATCTATCTCTTCTTCTTCAAAACGTGCCTCCAAGTCCAATTCTCCAATCATATCTAGCAGTTCCTCATCCTTTGCACTATCGCCTATTGTAATGCACTTCATGACCTGCAATGCTTCATTCACTAGAGGTTTAGTGGAAAAATAGTCAAAGGTCTGAATCATACATGTCGTCATCTCCTTCTAATTAACTATGGCCTTTTTTAACTTTGCATGAACATACCATGCACACGCGCAACCGCTTAGAGTGGCATAGAACTTATGTACCTAGAGTGATGGCGGCAAGGATTCCTACACCTCCTTATAATGTCTCTCACACTTCTGAACATGGTGCAAATTAGAATGATTCCTATGGAATTTGCATATCTCAGAGGGTACATTGCTCCTAAGAAACCTAGTAGAGAAGGCGATTCTCACTTCTTGCCACTCGAAAAGGTTATCTCTATCTGTATTCCACCAACACGCAGTTGTCCCGCACAAGGAATATACTAACATATTTCTTCTATCATCATCATCATCTTTCCACTGCGCTTCCAAGGTGTGTAAAAATATATCGGGGTTTCCTTCACCAGTACCGAGGTACTTGATTATGACCCAAACACTAACCATGCGTGACCTGATTACATGAGCAACTATATTCTTTATCTCTCACCGACAATTTCATATGTTCCATGTCCCTAGTTGTCACAGACAACACTATTTGTATCACTCATAGACTAAGCATCATCCCAATGAATAATACCTTCTTTTAATGGCTGAAGCAATTCATGATCCCTAATTGTAGATGCATATATCCTATTCAAATCCTCTTCACTCAAGGGTTCCACATACAGTGCAAACTTCCCATCTGTCAGAAGAATAATCATGCGCTCTTCTTTGTTGTAAAAACTGATATAATATTTATTAAAGAACAAATTGACATTATTAGCATAACACTAAGGGTGCCCAAGTAATGCTAGAAAACTATGAGCTTCTACAAGTTCCAAGATCTCAAAGTCCCTAGTAAAATTGGCCCCTCGTATAGTAATAGTGGCATTCTTTAATATTCTAATGGATGTGGCTCTAGTCCTATTCGCCATATACAACACATTCAAAGAAGGTTGTAACGGTGGTCTCCCAATCTGATTCCACACATCCAAAGTGAGTACATTCACTTCTGTACTAGAAGCCACCCATTAATAACTGCATTAAAAGTGATCTCTTTATCATACACAAGATTGTGAAGAGGTAGGTTTGCATGCAATATCTCTTTCTCGCACTCAGATCCAATGCATCGTAACTAATGCCTCAGTCATTCCCCTAACAAATGGATGATATTCTCCTCATGAAAATTTTTACAAACCTCCTTCAAATCATCAACATCTTTTGAGGAAGCTCAACTATATTTTTCTACTCCATCTTCCACGACTGCTTCAAACATCGTATCTCACTTTGTAGGTTTCTAATAACCTCCATAGTTTCATGATAAACCTCCTTCTAAAGGGGGGGGATCTGGATATTTCACATTTATCACCTCTTGCTTTGAAACCACATGCTGCTGCTTTGGGATCTCTCGGGTGTGCATAGCCTCAGTGCGTGTAGTCACTAACACAGGCACCATCTTACAATCAGGCACAATCTTAGACATCCACTGATCTTCAATGACATGTTGCACTTTAATCATCCCCACACCCTTATAATTCTTCTTATAGTTCTTACTCATGTGCTCATATAACTTAGGACATTCTTCAAACTTATGTTGCTTCCTGTACCATGAGAAAATTATATTATGAGGGCATTCATGTCTATAATGATCAGGGGATCCACATATGTAGCATGTTCCTCATGGAAAATCACCTCTTCCATTACCGTGACCATGACCTTTATATCCTCCTTGAAAACCTCTACCTCCACCACCTCCATTAGAGCGCCCTTCATGATGTTGTCCTTCCTGCTCCAAATTATTTGTGACACTAGTCTGGCACATGCCAATTTCAATAACATCATGGATATGATCAACCAATCTATAATTCTTTGTATCATGAGTGTGACACCTACAAATTTACACTATGAAGAGATGTTCTTCCAGATCTTGCTCTAGACACCTAAAATATGCTTACACTTAGCATTTCATCTGATCCAATCAATTAATGACACTTCGTTAATTCCCCCTTCTTTGCTCCATTCTTGGATGCTCATTCACGACACCTTCTTAGTTGTATTCCTCCTATATTCAATTTGTTTAGCTAATATCTCTCTTATTAGCTAAACATTCCTCCTTTCAACCATTCAAAATCTCCCTAGTTCTCTCTAGACCACTTCTATTGGCTTCGTAGGCTATCTATCATTCACAATTGGTTATCCAGACCCCTCCCAACTCTCAATGAGTCTCTAATCACTTGCTAAAGAAGTTTAACTAGCCTAAACCCTAGTTAACTAGGCTAAACCTAGCTTAACTAAGCCTAAAGCATGTTTATCCTAATCTAATCTATAAGTGCTTTTTGGGCTTTAGTACCATATGCACCCAAATTCTAAATTCTTCCAAACCAAAAACTATAAATACAAGGCTAAGCCTACCCATTCAACCTAAAACTTTAGACACAACTTTACATAAGATAATGCCAAAACAAGCCTAAGAAAGCTTAAGAGCTCATTTGCATTAGCCAAGCTAATAAGGCATTTGCTTTTGGGTCATCCACCATTAAAATAGCTTCATCTTGCACCTATGTTAGGTTAGTAATGGAATAGCTAAACTTGGCCATGTAGCCATTTAGTGAGATTCATTCACCCTCATGGAAGTAAAAAAACAAAACTGATTGCTTGGATCCTCTTAGGTTCATTATTTCAAGCTTTCAAAGAATATAGGTTAAATGCTATTTTGTTACATTTCTTGTTTATTTCAAGTTTGAATACATGCAAAGTAGGTTTCCTTGCTCATTTCTTATCACATGGTCCATTGAGGGACTTTGCAAAAAGCTTTGGGGTTTTTCCCCATATCCATAGCTCTTTGCAAAATCTTTCATTGAATACATTTGGCACGCTCGGTGGAACACTTATGTCCACCCTCCATTAATGAAGGTCTTTTAGATTTTCAAGTTTTTTGCTCAAATCACTTGTTATTTCATCATTTTTATTTCTAAACCTAGATAAATGACCATAATTTATGTGTATTTTGTGGGTTTGATATAGAAATAGGTTTCTTTGACTAACAACTAACCTGTTTGCTCTTGAAATTTTGAAAATCCGTGTCTTCTGCAGGTTTTTCACATGGTGCGCGTGTTGGTCGTCAAAAAGGACTTCAAGAAGAGCAACAGTCAGGGGACAAGAAGTCCCTCCTCTTTAATGGGAGAGGTTCCCTTATTCAGAAATGAACCTATTTATACATATACAAAGCTTGGTTTTACTATGGAACTTGGATAATATGAAAGTGTTTTCTAAAAGGATTATCAATCACAAAAGGATTGAGGAATGAAAACGTGAGAACAATCAGAAAGGCACCATTCAAAATTATAGATGACAGAGTAATTCCTTATGCATGCGAGGGTACAATGAATTGGAATAAGATCATTTTTATCACATTAATAAGATGAAATTTGAAAAGACACAAAGTTCTGTAAATAACATCTACAAGAACGCAAAGCTTCTCAGCATAATACAGACAAATGATCTAACAAGATTAAATGAATAGCTTGAGAATAAAGGAAACCAGATAGACAAAGAATGAAAAATCCTTCTGTATTGATTTCTTTATGATTAATTTACACTTTTAGAAATAAGCCAAGTTCTTCCTCCTTCAAAATGGCGAAGAGAGGCCATTATATAGTTTACAAATTAGTTACTCTTGGTAACTACTTCTTTTCACTAATGCTTAGTTAAAGGGTTGCTAATCGCAATACCCCAACTAATTACAAAAAATCTGAGAGGAAAAGGAGGAAGAGAAGAGAAGAATTAGGAGAAGAAGATAGGTGCTCATGACTGGGAGGGACCCACTGACTTTAAGATCTGCTGTCTGAATCTCTTCAAAGCCTCTGCTATGTCTCTGCCTCGTGGGACTGATGTGTTGGCAGTAGACTGAGTCCAAAATCCGAGGCACTTCTCCATTTATTTATCAAACTCGACATGAGTATGATAATTTTTATTTTCTTCTTCTATGGCAGATTGAAGAGAGCATATCTCCTTCATTTTTTCCTTGGAAATGGAGCTTTCCTTGAATAGATCACCTTTGATAAAAGCTCTGAATTGAGCTTTGATTTCTTGTAAAGTGAGAGGCACACCAGAAGTCTCATCATGAAGATGGCAATGTATATCTTTGAAGGCAGATATAACTAGTGTTTTGAAGGCTTCACCCTTCTGCCAGCTATTCTTCAACTCTCCCAATGCCTCCTCCAACACCTTGATTTTCCATTCCACACTATAGACCCAGGAATTTGACAAATTATCCTTGGCATCCTCGAAGACCTTGCTTGCCGTCAAAATATTTTCATCTGTTTGTCCCATTAGACGGAGGTCTACTATGCAACTGCCCCAAAGTTTAAGTTCTTTATCAATGCTCCCAATAGTGGAGGAGAGATTCTGTTGCAAATTACTCACCTTCCCATGGAGTTTGAAGGCTTCATCAATGAAGTTTAATCCTACAACCAACATATCATCCACCATGGCCTCCATAGCCCTTCCATAGAATGAATACTTGTGCATGTATTTGATACTCTACACTTCATCCTGGCTCAGAATTACAGGTGGTGGAAGAGTAGTCAATGGGGTAGGATCCAAAACTTTATCCTTGGACAACAGGGACTTGATGAAACTCGTAAGAATCTGGGCTTGTTCTTCCAATTGTTCAATGGTTTGCTACCCTTTCTCTACCCTCCCAATGACCCTGGTGACTGTTTCCTGAAGATTGTGGATCTCACCTTCAGGGGTAGACTCTCCCATGGGAATTCTTGAGAGTTCAAGGTCGGATGCCTACAAATATTTCTCAGGTTTTTCTACCTTAGGCTTGGCTATCTCCAAGAATTGTTGGCCTTGAGCATCAGACACTATCCTGGAGGTAGTTCTGGCTTTTTTGGTGTGAGAAGGAGGAGTAGTGCCCAACAAGGCCGCCACAGCATCAAAATTATGTCCTGAGATCCGGGAGGAATACTTTCTCTTCCTACTTTCAACGAGAGGTTACACCCAGGCAAAAGAGGAAGAGGAGGAAGAAGGTGGGGCAAGAGGGCCAAGAGACAGAGAACTCATGTCACCCAAGGTTTGTACTGTTGTTGCCTCTAATTGAGATATAAGTGGGGCACTTGTGGCTTCTAACACAGAGGGGTCATTGGCACCAGGAAGCTCAGTACTTTGGACCTCTTTTTCTTTATCCATGGGGGCTTCTGGAGAGTTTGTAGATACAGGAATTTCACTTTCTTCACTTTCACTAAGAACAATGATGTTCTCTGGGCCTGAGGACAATTCAGTATGCTTCCTTAGGGGATCATCCTCCACAGGCTCCTTCTTAACTTCTCTGACCTTCTTTTGATATACCTGGGTGGACGAGGAAGGAGTGGAGACTGTAGGTCCCTGAGTTGACGAGGCATGAGGGGTTTGCACAGGTACTTCCGATCTGGGTGTTAAAGCTTCCCTCCTTGGTGTTGAAGCATCCTTGGAGGAGGATTCCCCTGAGTGCCTCCTAAGCTCGCGGACTTTCTTATCAAACCATATCTTGGTCCTCACTAAGACCGGGGCTAGGATTTCAGCCAAATCATCTTTTTTCCTTTTTAAACCAATCCAAGTCTTCCAAGGGGGTGTGTTTGACCACGTTGTCATACTCATATGAGTACAGGTCAGAATTGTCATCTTGGATCCCTTCAAGAACTTGGTACAGGTTAAGCTCTTGGACTAATTGAAGGGAAAACCTGCCATAATGTCTTCTTCTCGCTTCAAAATCATCAGCACAGTCAGCCCAATAGTCCTCTGTGTCTGCCCTATGATGATAGGTGATCTTGATGTTCTGCTCAATAAAATTCTTCAAGTCAAAACAAGTTCTTGGCTTGAAGAAATGGACAGTAATGGGAGCTAGGGCTCTTTCTATATTTTGTTGCATCCAGGGCTGTTTTGCAGGTGTAGTTTCTTAAGATGATAGGGAAGTGTAGGCCAGTGATTTTCTTATCCCTGCAGGTTCTGTGCAATTTATCCAGCTGTGTGGATACTTCTATTAAGGCCATTTTGTCATTACAGAACATAGGAAGCTTGAGAGGAGTGCTCTCATAGCCGGTAAGCCTTATATAGGAAAATTTCCTAAATTGGATGAATTAGGCACCGTAATGTGCTATTAGGCTCATAGCTTCATCAGAAAACCTCCTCGCCGTGTCACTTTCCAGGAGCCTAACAATGTACATGGTGAAAGCATCATTCACCCTCCTGAAATTGTGATCACTAGTTTCCAAGGTGAATTGAGGGCAGTAGGCATACACAGGGTCACCCTTATGAGCATCAATGTATGAGAACCCAAACCATTACCTTGATACTGCTAGGGTATACATCAAGTATGAAGTCATATAGAATTTCTTGGTCTGCTGCACATTGGACAACTGCTCTGCTAGGTTCATACTAATGATTTCTGCCCAATTGATATTCTGAGTTCCTTCGCACACCATATATGATAAGTGGGCACATCTAGAAATGGAACTCATTTGTAGAGGGTAAACCCATGACCCGAGCCAGTAAGATTATAAAATCTCAAAAATTCTTCATTGAAATTTGCACGGAAAAGAGTCTTAGACAGACGAGATGCCCCCTTCTTAGGGTTTTTTAGCCAGGACTTCGCCACCCGCGCCTTATATTTCTCACTGTCTTGATCGAAAAGGGCCTGTGCCTGATTCTGAGAAATAACTATAGCATTGTCCATTTCTGGAATCCTTAGTGCAGTGCCAATGGCGTCAACGTCAAGTTTGGCGATGAGCTCCCCATGCAGGTTTGTCAACTCACTCGAGTCAGGGTTGAAATGAGCCCCACACGAGAGCACTGTGTCTGCGCATTGCACTGAGATAGGGAATCCACCAGTGAAAGCCAAACCATTGTCATGAATCATCTGTGCCATAGGTGAAGGGTTCACGTCTGTCATCCTTGTCCAAAAATCCCCAAAGTTGAGGTGGCGAACCTCACTATCCCCGATATCGAGAACGGTAGACTCGAGTGGTGAAATTTGTTCCTTCCCCTGGAATTTGATCTTCATGTTGATAGTAACTCGGAGAGAAAAGCTGCAGGCTAGACTTGGGATGGAATTACAGGGGGAATGGATACGCGCGCAAAAATTTTGGTCGCAAGGGTTCGAGCAATAGATAGCATGAAAGCAGTGTGCAAAAACGCATAGGGGGAAGCTCGTTATATAGCCGTTTAAGAGAGAGAACGACAATAAATGAGCATTAAATACACATCTACCAAATTGAAAAGAAAGATATTCGGGTAGAGTAGGAAAAATTAGCATGAATGGCACTTGGTTCATTTGGGACACGAGGGACATAAAAGCGCGAATTACGCAGTTCGGCCGATTCGGGCAACGCGGGGAAAAGACGCACAAATGTTCTTGGGACATGCGGGATGAAAGTACTTGGAATACGTGATTCAGCCGAATCGGACGAAAAGGGAACAACGGGTCCAGGTGAACTTGGGACATTTGGGACAAAAATTTCCAACGGGCCCGAAAAAAACGGAATTCTGGTAAATCGGCCGATCAGGGAATAGAGAGCCCGAATAAACCTGGGACACGTGGGACAAAAATATCCGACAGGCCCGAAAAACACACAAAATGACCCAAGAAACGTAGATTTTCCCAATTTCTTGACTTATCACATTACCAGGATAACAGAAAAGACACTTAACCTCAAAATTTTAATTTTCAACTTCTTAAAAGCAGGGGAATTTTGAGTGGACAACAACTGGCTCCTTCTGGGGATGACTTGGCATGGATTCAAAGAATGAGACAAGGCAAGAATTTAGAAAAACTTGGGGAAGTAGACCAGTACCTTATCCATTGGGCCACGGAGTCAAAAGCAAACCAATACAGAAGACAACACCGCAAACAACACAAAAAAACAAGGGAAGGAAAGGAGAACACACACTATACAGAATATACAAAGGACTTCCTAATCACCTAAGACTTAAACAGTTTCAGGTACTACCCACTATAAGGAAGTGGGAGAGAAGAACCATCCATATAATCAAGCTAAAAATAATTATCACCAGCAAAGTGTCTGATCTTGAAAGGTCCGAGCCAAAGGGAATCAAACTTGCCATGGCTGCCACGAGGTTCATGCCTTTTATCCCACAATAAAACGATGTCTCCAATTTTGAAATCTCTGAACCTAGCTATTTTATCAAATAAGACTTTTACTTTATGTTGGTGGGAAGATATCCTATCAGCAACTTTCAATCTGTCCTCATTCAATTTGTAGAGATACATAATTCTCTTATCCAAAGAATCGTTGAAACTGGTATCTTCAATGGCCTTCATTAAATGCAAGGCTGGAAGCTCCACTGTGACTGGAAATTAGGCCTCCACTCCATATACTACCTGAAAAGGATACATCCCAATGGTTCTCTTAGGTGTGATCCTATCTTCCCAAAGAGCATCATAGAGTTTCTTGTGCCAGTTCCGTTGGGATTCGTTGACTAATTTCCTTATTATGGCCACCAGATTTTTATTTGTTGATTCTACTTGTCCATTTCCCTTAGGATAGTAATATGAGGAGTGAGCTAGGGAGATGCCATATCCATAGCAAAACTCTATCATCTCGGTTGAAGAAAAGTTTGAAGCATTATCTGTCACAATCTTGTTTGGCACACCATACCTTACCAAGATGTTTTCTTTGATAAAACTGCATACTACTTCTGAAGTAGTACTCTTTACTGGAATGGCTTCTACCCATTTGGTGAAATAATATATGGCAGTTAATACATGAGTATGACCAGAACTAGAAGAGGGATTAATTGTTCCAATGAAATCCAAACCCCATTTTTGAAAAGGTTCTTCAATTACAACTGGTTTAAGGGGCAAAGATGCCAACCTAGGTCTACCCACAAAATTCTGACATGCCTCACATTTATCAACCCACTTTGATGCATCCCTGAACAAGGTGGGCCAGTAATATCCCCCATGAAGAATCTTGTGAGCAGTAACAGTTGATGAGTAGTGCCCTCCACATGCCTGATTATGAAAAGTAGAAAGTAGCTTCTTCTATTGTTCCTTGTCCACACATATTAAAAATCTCCCATCCAATCCACGTTTAAACAAGCCATTTTCCCACAAAACATATTGAACTAACCTTAGTTTAATAGCCCTCTTTTCTTTGGTAGTCAAATGAGAGGGGCATTCCCCATAGGTGAGAAAATGTGCGATATCAGCATACCATTTGTCGATTGAGCCAAGAAACAAAATGGTAGGAAGATCAGCTTCATCCTCCAATAACCCATGTCCAGCTCCCTCAGCGATGAGTTCGCACAAGCCTTTTCCATGAACGAGCTTAGTTGGTCTGATGTCAATGTCATATTCTTGGACCTTGGCCACCCAGTTCCCTCTCTTGGATCTGAAATCCTGTTGTGTGAGAATTGACTTGATAGTTGTATCTGGCACAAAGACTGTGGAGTGAGAATTAAGGATGTAAAAACGAAACTACTTGACAAATTTAACCACTGCAAAAGCATGTTTCTCATTTATGGTGTATCTTAGCTCATGATTTTTTAGAATGTAGCTCATGAATGCAATTGGGATTTCATGATCATTAGAATATTTTTGAGTCAGAACAACAGCCAGGGTGTTAACTGTGGCATAGCAATAGATAATGAAATATTTGTTGAAATTAACCTTTTTAATACCTTCAAAAGCCTCTTTCCCTTCAGGAGACCAACCAAACTTCTATTTTCCTTCATCATTTGAGAGATATTCAAAGTTAGCTCTGAAAAATCAGGGATGAATCTCCTCAGAAAGTTAACCTTACCTAAGAAGGAGTGCACTCCTTTCTTGCTAGTTGGAAGAGGAATTTGCTGAATAGCTTGAACTCGCTCAGGATCAATTCGTATACCATCCTTGGAGACAACGTGCCCCAATAATTTCCCCTCCGTGACACAAAAAATAGATTTCTTAGGATTTAAAGAGATCCCATGTTCTCTACATTTTAGCAGAACTGTTTCTAGATGCTGGAAATGATCTGCCCTTGCTTTATAAAATACAGTCAAGTCATCAAGGTATACGATGATACACTTCCCTTTTAGACTTCCAAAGGCCAAGTCCATAGCCCTCTGAAAAGTGGCACTGGCATTAATGAGCCCAAAAGGCATCCTTTTGTAAGCAAAGGTACCCCAAGGAGTAGTGAAAGTCGTTTTGTGTTGATCTGTGGTATTAACTTCTACCTGGTTATATCCTGAGAATCCATCAAGCATAGACAACATTTTGGATCCCGTTACTGCTTGCAAGACCTGATCCATCATGGGTAAAGGATAGTTGTCCTTTAAAGAAGCTTGATTCAGATTCCTGAAGTCAACGCAGATACGAATTTCACCATTTTTCTTTCTAACGGGTACAATATTGGCAATCCATGTTGAATGGTGAATAGGAAAAATGATTTTGGATTTCAATAACTTTTGTATTTCCTGAAAAATTGTGTCAGCTATCTTAGGATTGTATTTCCTCTTCTTTTGTTTAAAAGGCTTAATCCCAGGTTTGAGAGGGATAAAATGTTGCATCTCCTTTGGTTGAAAGGCTTTTAATTCTTCATAGGAATAAGCAAGGACATCTTTATACTTTTTCAAAATACTAATTACCTTCTTCTTTTATTTTGGGGTGCAACATTTTCCAATGTTCATGAGTTTAGGATCAGTAGAACTCCCAATATTAATTTTGTCATATTTAGCTGATTGCTGAGGTCCAGTAGAAGCTTTAAACTTTACATACCTGTCATTTTTTTCAAACAGTTCTTCTAAACTCACCAATCCTTTTGGAATCTTGTTTCCTTTGAGTTTGATACATCCATCCTGATCCGCTTCTTCTTCTTTGGCGGCTTCTTTGTCAAAGGGCACACTTTCACGAGGAAAATTATCACTTCCTTCAAAGTACAACTGTTCAAAATTATCCTTGAGTTCTAAGAAAGAAAGCAAGTGTTGATCGTCATTGAAAGCTTGCCAGTTACTTGTATTATCAGGTACACTGGGTCTATGGATCATCTCGATGGTGAACTTATCTTGAGAAAAATCAGGATGAGGTATAAGCAGTGACCCTGAGACTGCCAGTGAATCAGCCCTGGTATTCTCTTCCTTAGGAATTGCTTCAATGGAGAAAGCGTCAAGAAATTCAATGGAGTCCCAAACTTGATTCCTGTAATGTTTCAACCTTCTATTCTTTACCTAGAAGAGGTTCCTAACTTGCTTGACAATCAATTCCGCATCCCCACGAGCTAGAAGATTCTTCACACCTTGTTCTTTTGCCACCTGGAGTCCAAGAATGAGAGATTCATACTCTGCTATATTATTGGTATTTTCAAATTGCAACTTGAATGAGAAAGGATGAATGCTTCCTTCAGGCGACACCAATATGACACCAGCTCCAAAACCAGCTGAAGAACAACTTCCATCAAACTCTAATATCCAAACACCATTAGGATCTTTAGGTGACACTTTGGGGAGTTGGATTTCTTCTGGAGACATAATCATGTAGTTGCCATGACCCATATCCTCATAGAGTATTTGTGCTTTGGGATCATCAGTTTTTTGTACAATATACTCAGACTGCTTCTCAGGCAGCAGCTTCTTCATTTGCCCATTAACAGGTATGAGGGCATGTGACCAATCCATTTGAATTTCTCCACCCACATCCTTACAGAAATTTCTGCTTAGCAGCATCCCATATGAAGGAGGAATATCTGCAACTAGGATAGTATCCAAAACTTTCTTCTCAGGAAAAGTAGCAAAAGCCACTTGTGCATCCTTAATCCTTCCGACCAGGGGCACTTCCTTACTCTCCATGGAATAACAAGATCCATAAGTGCGTGTGAGATTCAAGCCTAAGGCATGAGCTACTTTGGCAGGCATTACATTGTCTGATGCTCCTGAGTCTATGATGCAATTATTGAGCCTATGGCCAGCTATAAGGAGTGTTACATAGAATGGTTTGATTTTTTCATTGGGTGAGGTGACAGCGGCTACCAGATTAGGCTATGGTGCAGAAGGAGTGGGTAAAAGGCCTTTAGAGGTAGTTTTAGAATGGGAATTGACAAAGTGATTCATTTTAGCAAAATCCTTAGGATGGGTTTTATAATATTCAGCTTCTGAGATTTGAACCTTAGTCTTTTTAAGGTGATCAATAATATCGAAAGACCCAGAAGTGGATGGGTTATCATCGCTTGAGATCCTAGGTTTATCAATTTTAGGGGAAAAAGAAGTAACTTTAGTAGCAGAATTGACAGGACTCACCTTTGGTGTAGATGAAATGGGGATAGGGGATCCTCTTTTTGCAATTACAGGGATAGTTGTCAGCTACTCCTTAGATTTTTTGGTGGGTTGCATCACTTTCTCCCTCTGATTTGTCTGCTCTCGAGTCATGACAGCGTATGATTCTCTATTCATGTCTACTACTACTTCATCACAATCATCTCCTTCATCAATTCCTTCAGTGGTGAAGAAATTAACTCGAGATCCCTCAAGTTCATCTATTTCATCATCAACCTCTTCAACAAATTCCTCACATTCTTCATTAACCTCCTCATCCTCTGTTTCTTCAACTTCACTGGCTGCATTGACAAGAACTTTAATAGGAAGTCCTTCAAGCGCTAGCCTTGTTTGAGAAGCAGGCAATCAATTTCTGGGCTGAAAATTCCTCCTTGGAACGTCTGCATAGGGAGTATGCTGAGCCAATTGTTTCTTAATGGCGATGAGATCATTTGCAATTTTTTGTACCATTGGATCAATATTAGGTCTAGGAGTGGAAGAGGAAGAAGAAGCAGACTTAGATTTAGAAGGGTCTCTCCTCAACTTCCCTGACATGATTAAATCATCTTCAACACTAACAGTAAGAGTTTGATCCTTGGCCAATGTTGCGAGATTAGCCCTTCTCAGTGCATAACTAACTTCAGGAAATTGAGCGTTTAGGAAGAAGCATTTTTGGATTTGGTCTATAGGTTGAGTATTTGGTGGAATTTTGTTAATCAACCTGTTGAATCGAGCCACATATTCTCTCATGGGCTCTTGTGATTCCTTCTTTTTTGAGAAATTTGGGCTAGCAAAGCATACACGTCTTCCGCCGGTTTGAAATGGTTTTCAAACCTAGTTCTCATTGTGTTCTAGCTAGTGATAGCTCTGGCCGGAAGGTGATAGAACCAATCAGCAACATTATCTTGTAAAGTCTCAACAAAAATCCTTATGGAGACGTCTTCATGTTCAACTCCTAGAACTCCGCATGCAACTATGAAGGCTGCGATGTGTTCATCAGGATGTACCTTGCCATCACCCTTAAATTTAGGAAAGTTCTTCTGGTTACCTCTGGGTAACTCATGCAAAGGCTGAGGAAGGGCAAGAGGCCCAACACGATGACCCCAAGGCAATGGTACCGCCATTCTTGGAAAAATGGCTTGAAGAGGAACTGAAACACCAGCAAGAATTAGAGCTCAAAGATTAGGACTGATTTTCTCTGAAGGAATACCACCCGTAGGGATTCTATCTTTGACAGGAGGAGTGCTTGTTGAACAAGCCTTTCTATTTCTTCTTGCTGAAGGAAATGGAAAACCCTGCTATTCCAAAAGCTGAAACTGAGAATCTTCAAAACCAAGGGCCCTTCTCCTTCGAGTAAAATGTGGAGTCACCAGATCAAAAGATGATCGATAAATTATTATAGAACTGGAATATGATCCCCAGCCGAGTCGCCAAAACCTGTTGGTCGTCAAAAAGGACTTCAAGAAGAGCAACATTCAGGGGACAAGAAGTCCCTCCTCTTTAATGGGAGAGGCTCCCTTATTCAGAAACGAACCTATTTATACATATAAAAATCATGGTTTTACTATGGAACTTGGATATTATGAAAGTGTTTTCTAAAAATATTATCAATCACAAAAGGATTGAGGAATGCAAATGCGAGAACAATCAGAAAGGCACCATTCAAAATTATAGATGACAGAGTAATTCCTTATGCATGTGAGGGTACAGCGAATTGGAATAAGATCATTTATATCACATTAATAAGATGAAATTTGAAAAGACACAAAGTTCTATAAATAACATCTGCAAGAACGCAAAGCTTCTCAGCATAATACAGAAAAATGATCTAACAAGATTAAATGAATAGCTTAAGAATAAAGGAAACCAGATAGACAAAGAATGAAAAATCCTTCTGTATTGATTTCTTTATGATTAATTTACACTTTCAGAAATAAGCCAAGTTCTTCCTCCTTCAAAATGGCAAAGAGAGGCCATTATATAGTTTACAAATTAGTTACTCTTGGTAACTACTTCTTTTAACTAATGCTTAGTTAAAGGGATACTAATCGCAATACCCCAACTAATTACAACAAATCTGAGAGGAAAAGGAGGAAGAGAAGAGAAGAATTAGGAGAAGAAGACAGGTGCTCATGACTGGGAGGGACCCACCGACTTTAAGATCCGTTGTCTGAATCTCTTCAACGCCTCTGCTATGTCTCTGCCTCATGGGACTGATGTGTTGGCAGTAGAATGAGTCCAAAATCTGAGGCACTTCTCCATTTCCTTGTCGAACTCGACATGAGTATGATAATCTTTATTTGCTTCTTCTATGGTAGATTGAAGAGAGCATATCTCCTTCATTTTTTCCTTGGAAATGGAGCTTTCCTTGATTAGATCACCTTTGATAAAAGCTCTGAATTGAGCTTTGATTTCTTGTAAAGTGAGAGGCACACCAGAAGTCTCATCATGAAGATGGAAATGTATATCTTTGAAAGCAGATATAACTAGTGTTTTGAAGGCTTCACCCTTCTGCCAGCTATTCTTTAAGTCTCCCAATGCCTCCTCCAACACCTTGATTTTCCATTCCACGCTGTAGACCCAGGACTTTAACAAATTATCCTTGGCATCCTCGAAGACCTTGCTTGCCGTCAAAATATTTTCATATGTTTGTCCCATTAGATGGAGGTCTACTATGCAACTTCCCCAAAGGTTAAGTTCTTTAT
Source organism: Taxus chinensis (assembly GCA_019776745.2). NCBI lineage: Eukaryota > Viridiplantae > Streptophyta > Pinopsida > Cupressales > Taxaceae > Taxus > Taxus chinensis. The sequence goes on along the minus strand of CM034154.1, from coordinate 592,457,255 downwards.
CAATGCTCCCAATAGTGGAGGAGAGCTTCTGTTGCAAATTACTCACCTTCCTATGGAGTTTGAAGGATTCATCAATGAAGTTTAATCCTGCAACCAGCATATCATCCACCATGGCCTCCATAGCCCTTCCATAAACAGAATACTTGTGCATGTCTTTGATACTCTGCACTTCATCCTGGCTTAGAATTACAGGTGGTGGAAGAGTAGTCAATGGGGTAGGATCCAAAACTTTATCCTTGGTCAGTAGGGACTTGATGAAACTCGTAAGAATCTGGGCTTGTTCTTCCAATTTTTCAAAGGTTTGCTGCCCTTTCTCTACCCTCCCAATGACCCTGGTTACTGTTTCCTAAAGATTGTGGATCTCACCTTCAGGGGTAGACTCTCCCATGGGAATTCTTGAGAGTTCAAGGTTGGATGCCTGCAAATCTTGTTCAGGTTTGTCTACCTTAGGCTTAGCTATCTCCAAGAATTGTTGGCCTTGAGCATCAGACACTATCCTGGAGGTAGTTCTGGATTTTTTGGCATGAGAAGGAGGAGTAGTGCCCAACAAGGCCGCCACAGCATCAAAATTTTGTCCTGAGATCCGGGAGGAATACTTTCTCTTCCTACTGTCAACAAGAGGTTACACCCAGCCAAAAGAGGAAGAGGAGGAAGAAGGTGGGGCAAGAGGGCCAAGAGACAGAGAACTCATGACACCCAAGGTTTGTACTGTTGTTTCCTCTAATTGAGATATAAGTGGGGCGCTTGTGGCTTCTGACACAGAGGGGTCACTGGCACCAGGAAGCTCAGTACTTTGGACCTCTTTTTCTTTATCCATGGGGGCTTCTGGAGCGTTTGTAGATACAGGAATTTCACTTTCTTCACTTTCACTAAGAACAATGATGTTCTCTGGGCCTGAGGACAATTTTGTATGCTTCCTTAGGGGATCCTCCTCCACAGGCTCCTTCTTAACTTCTCTGACCTTCTTTTGATATACCTGGGTGGACGAGGAAGGAGTGGAGACTATAGGTCCCTGAGTTGACGAGGCATGAGGGGTCTTCACAGGTACATCTGGGTGTTAAAGCTTCCCTCCTTGGTGTTGAAGCATCCTTGGAGGAGGATTCCCCTGAGTGCCTCCTAAGCTCACAGACTTTCTTATCAAACCAGATCTTGGTCCTCACTAAGACCGGGGCTAGGATTTCAGCCAAATCATCTTTTTCCTTTTTAAACCAATCCAAGTCTTCCAAGGGGGTGTGTTTGACCACGTTGTCATACTCATATGAGTATATGTCAGAATTTTCATCCTAGAGCCCTTCAGGAACTTAGTACAGGTTAAGCTCTTGGACTAATTGAAGGGAAAACCTGCCATAATGTCTTCTTCTCGCTTCAAAATCATTAGCACAGTTAGCCCAATAGTCGTCTGTGTCTGCCCTATGATGATAGGTGATCTTGATGTTCTGCTCAATAAACTTCTTCAAGTCAAAACAATTTCTTGGCTTGAAGAAATGGACAGTAATGGGAGCTAGGGCTCTTTCTATATTTTGTTTATCCAGGGATGTTATGCAGGTGTAGTTTCCCAAGATGATAGGGAAGTGTAGGCCAGTGATTTTCTTATCCCTACAGGTTCTGTGTAATTTATCCAGCTACCTGCATACTTATCTTAAGGCCATTTTGTCATTGCTGAACATAGGAAGCTTGAGAGGAGTGCTCTCATAGCCGGAAAGCCTTATATAGGAAAATTTCCTAAATTGGATGAAATAGGCACCATAATGCGCTATCAGGATCATAGCTTCATCAAAAAATCTCCTCACCGTGTCACTTTCCAGGATCCTGACAATGTACATGGTGAAAGCATCATTCACCCTCCTTAAATTGCGATCACTAGTTTCCAAGGTGAATTGAGGGTAGTAGGCATACACAGGGTCACCCTTATGAGCATCAATGTATGAAAACCCAAACCATTGCCTTGATGCTGCTAGGGTATACATCAAGTATGAAGTCATATAGAATTTCTTGGTCTGCTGCACATTGGACAACTGCTCTGCTAGGTTCATACTAATGATTTCTGCCCAATTGATATTCTGAGTTCCTTCGCACACCATATATATAAGTGGGCACATCTAGAAATGGAACTCATTTTTAGAGGGTAAACCCATGACCCGAGCCAGTAAGATTATAAAATTCAAAAATTCTTCATTGAAATTTTCATGGAAAAGAGTCTTAGACAGACGAGATGCCCCCTTCTTAGGGTTTTTTTAGCCAGGACTTCGCCACCCCGCGTCTTATATTTCTCACTGTCTTGATCGAAAAGGGCCTGTGCCTGATTCTGAGAAATAACTATAGCATTGTCCATTTCTAGAATCCTTATTGCAGTGCCAATGGCGTCAGCGTCAAGTTTGGCGATGAGCTCCCCATGCAGGTTTGTCAACTCACTCGAGTCAGGGTTGAAATGAGCCCCACAACGAGAGCACTGTGTCTGCGCATTGCACTGAGATAGGGAATCCACCAGTGAAAGCCAAACCATTGTCATGAATCATCTGCGCCATAGGTGAAGGGTTCACGTCTGTCATCCTTGTCCAAAAATCCCCAAAGTTGAGGTGGCGAACCTCACTGTCCCCAATATCGGGAACGGTAGACTCGAGTGGTGAAATTTGTTCCTTCCCCTGGAATTTGATCTTCATGTTGATAGTAACTCGGAGAGCAAAGCTGCAGGCTAGACTTGGGATGGAATTGCAGGGGGAATGGATACGCGCGCAAAAATTTTGGTCGCAAGGGTTCGAGCAATAGATAGCATGAAAGCAGTGTGCAAAAACGCATAGGGGGAAGCTCGTTATATAGCCATTTAAGAGAGAGAACGACAATAAATGAGCATTAAATACACATCTACCAAATTGAAAAGCAAGATATTCGGGTAGAGTGGGAAAAATTAACACAAATGGCACTTGGTTCATTTGGGACACGAGGGATGTGAAAGCGCGAAGTATGCGGTTCAGCCGATTCAGGCGATGCGGGGAAAAGACGCACAAATGTTCTTGGGACATGCGGGACGAAACTACGCGGAATACGCAATTCAGCCGAATCGGATGCAAAGGGAATAATGGGTCCGGGTGAACTTGGGACATTTGGGACAAAAAGTTCCGACGGGCCCGAAAAGAACGGACTTCAAGTAAACCGGCCGATCGGGGAACAGAGAGCCTGAATAAACCTGGGACAACGCGGGATAAAAATATCCGACAAGCCCGAAAAACACACAAAATGACCCAAAAAACGTAGATTTTCCCCAATTTCTTGACTTATCACATTACCAGGATAACAGAAAAGACACTTAACCCTCGAAATTTTAATTTTCAACTTTTTAAAAGAAGGGGAATTTTGAGTGGACAACAGCGCGTAGGTGTCTAAAAAATGTCACGTACACGTCAAAACCCCAATGTAACCATTGGATCAGGTGCATACCTATAAGGAGGACCTCATCATTTACAAAATTTTACCTCTACAAGGACGCGCACACATCTCCATCATCTGGGACACGTATCTGCCTCTCTGGCCACGTATGCGTCAGGCGATAGACTGTAAAAAAATTGTAAAATTTTGCCTCTACAGGGACGTGCATGTGTGTCTATCATATGATGCACGTATCCATCTCTCTGGATGCATATGCGTAAATAGGGTTGACTATGTAAAAAATTGAAAATTCTATTTTTTGTTAGGGCGCGTATCTGTTTGCTGGGGCGCGTATGCGTCACTCTGGGCGCGCAGGTGTCCTGTTTGACTCTGTTGAATCTACATTTTTTCCTTTACCATGTACCTATCTACTTGGGAACGTATCCGTTGGCTGGGGTGTGTATGTGTCATTCTGGGTGCACAGGTGTCTCTATGTTAAGTCAGATTCATACATTTTATTTTTAGTGCTACTTGTTTTCATCATATCTTTTGACTCGTTAACCCCATTTTTAGAGTTTGAACAGGCGTCGGAAAGATAACAGGTGTCCAAAATTTAGATACCTTTGGTATTCCATCTTCTATCACAAAACTCCGAAAGTGCTCCGGAGACCTCCAAAAATGCAAATTACTAAAAACTATTAAAAAAGTGCAAAAAATTGGATTTCTAGAAGTTTTTGATTTTCTTGGTTTTCTAACTCTTGTAGGATTCTAATAGTGGATTAGAGGTTTCCTTTGCATTAAGTTATTTTATACTAACTTGTTTAAAAACATTTGCATCTTCATTTATGAAAGTTTGAAACACGTATGCTCTTCCCTCGTGCCTTTCTAGGTGATCTTGGGAATCAGAAACATTTCACCACTTTCTTCATATTTGCAAAATGGCTTATTTAGCTTTCAAATTTGGTTAAAAGGAACTTATTTTTGAATTATACTTAGGAGTTTCCCATTTTTTGTAAATTTGAGTGAGATACCTTGTTGCATATGCTCTTTCCTTGTGTCTTAGGATGATCTGGGAAATCAAAAACAACATCTTATCTCCTTTATATGACATTTTGGAAAATTACTAATCTTGGTATGTAGGACCAAAATCGCATGTCAAAGAAAGATGTCAAAACCAAACAATAAAAACCTTCTAATACACGTTTTTACATGCAGGTTACCAAACTATGTGCTACTTAAAACCACATTAAACTAAACAAGATAAAAAACACACCACAGTCAAAACAGTGTATTATAGGTTTCAGAAAAGGGTACGTCCCTATCCACTCAACTGGAACATAACCCCTTTGGCATAATTCCTTAAGCTATAACAATGGGGGTGGTTCCAGGAACCCTAAAGTAGTCCACCACTGTGTAACCTCGTGGATGAAATAGGAAGCGCTCCGCTTACCCACTTGACTATTACACCTTGTGAGTTAGAGTTGTAAGTTGTCCGTATCACGACCTTAGTAGAAGTACACGATGGATGCATTCACTTCCCACTGTACTTGAAAGGGGACAAAGCCGATATACTCCCAAACTAGTCATTGCGACTTTCTGGGTAAATCGTGCCTCGCTTTTAGACAACCTTGTAACACGTAGTTGAGAGAACTTGTTAGGGAATCCATTTTGTCAAGGAGCCCACTTTACTAGTCCTTTGTCACATCTTGGCCATCACAAAGTGATAACTTGTTTGGATTCAGAACCTTGTTTTTCGAACAAGGCAAAGAATCCATTTAAGTTGGATCTAAGTGCTTTTCATCACAGAAATTAGATGATGTTTCACTTACCTTAGATTCTTTCATGTCTTCGGACGAGGAGAACCTCTACCCAAGTGACGCTTATTTTATTTTTTTTCATGTTTTGATCTACACCTTTGCATTCTTGCTACCCATTTGGGGTAATAGAAGGCATATTTTGGGAGTGTTTTCATAGATAGTGTTCACCACTCTTTTGTCCGTTTATGCTCATCCATGTTTGCGGCTGAGTTGTTAAACATATACAGTGTGTGGATGCATCCTTATATCTTTGATGGCCACTTTATCTTGATTTCAAGATCATCATCATAGTTTAGATTGATTCATCATTTGATCTCCCTTTGTTAATATTTACACCATGTTCATGTCGAACTTGACATAAATATTGACATTGTGTTGATCATCTTTACATTGAACTCACTTTGCACACGCATTTGCATGGGTTGTATTTCCTTATTGATTGGATGTGTTTCACACTTGCATGATTGTTCCTTGTGATTATACATCAGGAAATCTTGTTTTCTAGGACAAATCCTTTTTGATCTCATCAAGATTGCATCATCACAATGTCCATTTTTCTTAGACCCTCTTTGGAACATCACACACACATCTCCATACTTAGGCAATGTCTAGTTGGTTTCCCTTATGTTACCCAAATAGACATGTCCCTTCCTCCCTTTGAACAATGCCAAAAATGACTAATTATCCCATGGTTTCTCACATTTACAACAATATGGAACCTATTTTTAGCAATTCAAATCAAAATATTCCCATAATAACTAAACCTCGTTTGGTTATTCATGTTAGAGAGCCCAGACGAGTACCCTATTCCCCACCTTCAGCTCATAGTGGGTGGTATGGTTTGGATGCTTCTGATCCAAATTATTATTCAGGTTCACCCCACTCTTCTTCTTTTGATTCAGATCCAAACTACCATTCGAATTCCCACTCTTCTTCTGAAGATTCAGATCCCAACTATTGTTCAGATACTCCTATATCAAATCTCGAATCATGGTCCTCCCTTCCTTCATAGGACCTTTATTCCAAATCACGTCAACGATGTCTTCCTCCTTTGAAGACTCATGTGACTCCATGTTCCGTCGATCGAATATCTAATTCAGTTCTTGAGTCACGGTCCTCCCGTTCTTCACAGGACCTCCTTCATCAGTCGTCTCAACAACCTCTCCCTCCATGGAAGAGTTCCATGACTTGGGTTACCTCTAGTCAATCATCTAATTTGACTCCTACGTCACAACTTAATGAATGGCCATGCAATCCTACTTTCCAACCTACATTACGTCATCTTCTAGAACAACGATCTAAGTCTGAATCCAAATCGTCCATTCATGAGACACCCACCACCAAGCCTACTTCATCCCTTGAGTCATATTCTTCTATCAATCAATCGTCCCCACTTATCGGACTTGTTTCTTCTATTCAACCTCTTATGGCCAAAGAACAACAACCTCTACTAATTGATTTCTCTCAGAATGAAGAAACAATTAGAGTACATGAAGATATCCCTCTAGAGGATTACAACAAGGATTATTTCTAGAACTCGATACGCTCACATATTGGGGAAATAAATTGATCCTTTTCGACAGAACATAAAGGAAGATCCTAAAGTCATGGAACTTGATTCTTCTTCTGTTGTTCCATCTTCACCTTCTTCTAAGCATGATGAGATGTCGAGATCTAACATTGATCCATGGCCTATCTTCTCATTACCCAATCATTCATTATCTATCACCATTCCTCAATCAAAATCTCACCTTGGGTCACCACTGAGTACCCCATTGTCTTCTTCTATTCTGGAGCCACCCCTGGGTATTCCTCCATATTCTACTTGTGGGTCATTGCTGAGTAGCCCATCGTCTTCTTCTATCATGGGGCCACATCCTAGTAGCCCTCAATTTTTGACTATTGGGTCACCTCCTGGTAGTCCATTACTTTCTATTCTTGGGCCACACCCTAGCAGCCCTTCGTCTCTTCTTCTATTCTTGGGACATGTCTGCATAGCCCATTTTCTTCCATCTTAGGGCCATATTCTAGCATCCCTTCATCATCTTCTATTAGTGGTTCACCTCTTGGTAGCCCATCCTCTTCAATTCTTGGACCGTATCCTATTCTTCCATCACATCATCCTTCTACCAATGACTGGGGAAAGTCCACCATCATTTCTCTCATTCCTATCCTCAATCATAAATGTTCACTTTCTTCTCCTTCACTGGATCAAACAAGTTACATGTTAGCTTATAGGAAACCCAAACATGTTCATTATCAAGCTCAGGTCAAAATTTCCAAGAGCTCCATAGCTCCCAACAACTCCAACATCTTAAGGTTGTAAATCAATCAAGATTCAAGAATGCACATCAACGTAACCATCAGGTATGGCGCAAAGTGCATAAACCTATGGATAGGGAACTCAAGCTACCGCATATGAAATCCATGTTTCAGGATAAATCATAGTCATTTGTTGAGTACGAGCTCACCATGATCATTGACATCGAAGAAAACATAACTCTTGATAAACAAACATGCCTAATCTCCCTTATCAAGGAAGTCACAGACATCATTGTTGGATCTTACCACGCAGAGTGACTTTGTTGGTTCCTAACCTCTTAAAATATAAAAAATATAAAAATAAAAAATAATTCAAAAATACAAAAACATTGAGAAAACAAAGGAAAAATCAAAGGTACAAAGGTTAAACATTACAATCAGGTATTACGTACACATGGATGTTATTTCTTCCCTTCCTTTTCATTCCTCTGTAAGTCTTCCTACCATTTTCATCCCTTCGGTGATATTTTGGTTAGCCTTTTCACACGCATTTTGTGACATTTGTCTCTATGGTATCTATTTGACCTTGGTCTTTTATCACCTTGGTAAATTAATGAACGACTGGCCTCTTGGATATCCTATCACATTCAACATCTAATAAACTTGTTGCGAAGAAATTTTTGACATGTTTGTTGACACTAGCCAATGTCATCATAACAATCACTTCCACCTCCTTCCATCAAGCCATATGTGGTTCTTAACCACTTGTCAAACAAGAGAGATGAAATAAGTTTTTAGAAAGAAAAAAAATAAAAATCAATCAAAAATCAAAAGCTAAAAGCTAAAAGCAAAAGAAAATTGATATATAACTCTCTATTGGGGTATTTCTAATAATATCTATCGGGGATATGGACGCCTCACTTGCAGTAGAGAAATGTTGTGATTAGAATCAAATACATCTCCGTTGGGGCTATGGATTCCTGGATGGTAGCAGAGCAATGTACGACTATCCTTCCACCATCCATTAAAAAAAAACACCTTTCAAAAATCAATCATCCCTACACATTGGCTAGGGTGTCATCACTTGTTGTCTATTAAATCTTCCCTTCAAAAGGTAATTAAATTCCACTTGCACACACTGGATCTCTATGAGTAGGAAAGATTAGTATGTTACCAAGTGTCTTTTTTTGACCTTGTTCAGACTCTTACTTTAGTCCTTATCTTGTCTCATGATTTGTGCCTTTGTCTAATCACTTCTTCATTGCGAGGCTTCTAAGCTACATTGATATCATTCACATCGTTCTTCTACTTCGTTCATAACATCCATGTGTATAAGATTGCTTTTTTGCCATGTTTTCGGACACCTTTGTCCCCTTTCACAAAAACAATCACATCCTTCCTTTCTATCATGTGCTTTTAGGCCAACTTACACTGGGGGCATCCTTGCTTCTTCCCAGCACTTCATTGGTTTACGTTCATCATCATGTTGAACTTATCCATAATGGCTTTGGGTCCCGCTTCTACACATGAAGAGTTTGCCTTTGAATGCTCACACCTAATCACCGGGGCATTTTTCCATCTTCACCTTTCTCATGCATGTGGCATTCTACCCTTGTTCATCCCTTCTATCGCTAGGGGCATCCACGCTTCCTCGTCTTCCTATACATATTTTCCAAAACTTTCAAAAATAAGAAACATTCAAATATGTTAGAAAAATCAAAACATTCAAATATGTTAGAAAAATCATAAAAACATTCAAATATGTTAGAAAAATAAAAACATTCAAATATGTTTCAGAAAACATCAAAAATAATATAAATCATCCTACAAAACGTCTCTCTTGTGTTTTTGCTTATTCTCATAATAAACAACTTGTGGATCATCTTGATCTACCTTCATCAACAAAAGCTAGGTTGCTTACTTCATCTATACTTTGGGGCACAACGAGTTGCCTGGTACTGTGTTGTAGTGCACATTTCTTTTTCATAGGACCGAAGTGTCCTCTGTTATTCTCCTCACATGTATGCTTGCCTGGGACACCATCATTAACCCTTGTCGTTAATTCACACAGGTCAGAACTGAAGCTTGATAACAAAAACATTTCATCTTGTTTCGTTGTTAGTTTAGCTTGTTTACTTTCTCGTATTGCATTGCATTATGTATGTTGCATGGAGTTAGGCATATTTTACTTTCTCATATTGCATTACATTTTATATGTTGCATGGAGTTGGTGTTTTTGGAAATGGACATTTGTTCATATATGGATTTTCATGTCATACTACACTTTTATTCATTCTTTTTAATAAGGACCGATGATGAGGATCCTTAACAATATGATGAAAAAAAAAGTTGTTTAAAATTCACTAGATGGATGTTAGCTCATTCCCTCTTCCTCATTCCTCCTTTTCTTCTATATCACCTTTCTTCTTCTTCACACTATTCTTTCTTCTTTTCTCTTCTTGTCATATTTTCGGTCATCAATCGAGTTCTTCTATCACCCCATCAACAATTGAGGGGGCATCCTCCATTCTACTCATTTTTCTTCTATCCCTTCAAAATTTTCTACTTGTTTATGCTTGTCTACTTTCTTTGAAGCAATGTCGCTTATGCCACCAGTCAATTAACGACACTTAGCATTTCATTTGATCCAGTCAATTAATGACACTTTGTTAATTCTCCCTTCTTTGCTCCATTCTCGGATGCCCATTCACAACACCTTCTCAGTCACATTCCTCCTAGATTCAACTTGTTTGGCTAATATCTCTCTTATTAGTTAAAAATTCCTCATTTCGACCATTCAGAACCTCCCTACTTCTCTCTATACCACTTCTATTGGCTTTGTAGGCTATCTATCAGTCACAATTGGTTATCTAGACCCCTCCCAACTCTCAATGAATCTCTAATCACTTGCTAATCAAATTTAACTAGCCTAAACCTAGCTTAACTAATCCTAAAGCATGTTTATCCAAATCTAATCTAAAAGTGATTTTTGGGCTTTAGTCCCATATGCACCCAAATTCTAAATTCTTCCAAACCAAAAAAATATAAATACAAGGATAAGCCTACCCATTCAACCTACAACTTTAGACACAACTTTACATAAGCTAAAGCCAAAACAAGCCTAAGAAAGATTAAGAGCTAATTTGCATTAGCCAAGCTAATAAGGCATTTGATCTTTGGTCATCCACCATTAAAATAGCTTCATCTTACACCCATGTTAGGTTAGTAATGGAATAGTTAAACTTGGCCATGTATCCATTTAGTGAGATTCATTCACCCTCATGGAAGTAAAACAACAAAACTGATTGCTTAGATCCTCTTAGGTTCATTATTTCAATCTTTCAAAGAATAGAGGTTGAATGCTATTTTGTTACATTTCTTGTTTATTTCAAGTTTGAATACATGTAAAGTAGGTTTCCTTGCTCATTTCTTATCATATGGTCCATTGAGATACTTTACACAAAGCTTTGGGGTTTTTCCCCATATCCATAGATCTTTATAAAATATTTCATTGAATACACGTGCATTGTAACGGAGGGTATCTACTTGAATCATGATCTAAATGACGAATCTTACAATCCAACAACATGGTGCACACTGCTTCACGAGGGAAACTATCCTTGGTAAGTCCATCCACTTGAAATTTGTACACCATATTCCACTGTGCATCTCATGATCTGAATTGGATGATAATTTCATAAACTGTTTCACCATAGATGCAATCTACACTTCCAAAAATGGGCTAATGCAAGTATCTATGCTTCTACCTGCCTCAGCATGCAGAGCTACCTCCAAAGCATCAAGTGGATCTATAAAGGTATTATGAGAGAGTACCCTTCTAAAATATGTGATCAAATCACAAAAAAACCACTTGTGCATGCTAGATATCATGAATATCATAAGACAAATTTGATAGAAAATTTTTAGAGCATGCATCATAAACCCTTACACTCTTAGCCATGCCCTGCTTTTTCTCCTTTACCATGCTGATGCTTTTCTAATTAAACTTAGGTTTATGGAACTCAGCCAAAAAATCATCACGCAGCGTGTTGTAATCTACTACAATCTAGTTTAGATCATACTTCCTATGGCAACTATGTGAGCACCCTTGCAAGGTAGTAGTAAACTAACTGGTCTTTCATTCATGCGCTGTGACTCCCTTAATGGACCATAGTATTTCAAAAATTCTCATATGATCCCCTACATCCTCAATACCTCTGTAATCTAGAAGGTAAAGAGACATCTCGTAATAGACTTGCTATGGCTGGTGCATAGCCTACCCACTAGATCCAGAACCTATATTGCCCTCGGTATTTCCTCCACCTCCAAAACCACTAGATCCACTAGATCTAGGATCTCCAAATCCACCTCCTGTAGTAGGTACCAGAACTGAGGATAAGCTACTCCATGTTCCAACTATTGTACTAAATTGAACTCCCACATTCTATGAAGTTTTCCTACTTATAGACGTATTACCAATGTTGTGTGCACCCACAATCTGTCCTAATAACATGCTAGAAAATATACCCCCAATCGGGCCACAAACAAAGAAGACGTCTGCACAACCATAGATGAATATGTTATCCGAAAAATTGATGTTCTCAATAGAAAATGAAATCTACTTACCACTACTCTATCACCAACACTATCCTTTTTGTCAATACCTGTTTCAGTAACTAGAACACCAAATGCAAGGGTGAGGTCATGAGGTGGTATCAGATGCATGCCTATGGTCCTCACTCTTTCTTCTTTTGATGCGCTCTCATCTGAGGCTGAAGGGGATTCTCTTCCACGGTTGCCTAAATGGGGGAGTACTGGCTTCTCAAGTTCCACGTCCTTCTCATGAACCTCAAGTCCTTCACACATCACCTATCTCTACAATTCCGTAGACTCCTCAATGCCACACTTCTTTGTTAATTCCGACTCTCGCACTTAATTATACTTAAGCCGCCTTTCTTCTCTTTCCTTTTCTTCCATTAGGTCCTCCATAGTTCACCACACCTACTCCTACCCCCATGCGCGGTGAAGTTTTAGCTAGCTATAGGTCGTTCTTCCAAATCCAGAGTCACCAACAAGATCTTAACCACTAAAGGGAGAACATGCAAATAAGACCCTTTGGGTGTATGCAAGAACTAAAACCCAATAATCTCTAGGTAGGAATAAGTAGAAACAACATACTACAACATATAACTATGTAGAACACCACTCCACCAATGATCTACAACACGTGTCCAAGTCACATCAGCATCATACAGAGCCTATTAATCTTCTTGTATCTAAATAATTGATTTATACCTCCAATTTCACTTTGAGGCATACTCTACCAACCACTCGTATAACTCTATAGGGAAACAATAAAAGAATGTCTCATAGAGTTCATCATACAAATGTTCTTCAACCCATGCGCGAGCATCAAAATCAGATCCATTATTATATCTGTGAGCAAACTGGTCTTCTAAGTCCACAACCCAAATCTCAATGTTGTCCAAAGTCAAGAGATATATCTTCATCATGAAACATCCTTGCAACATATTGAAAACAAGCCCCGACAACAAAACCAAAATGTAGTCTGTATTTCTTATTCAAACCCTAGATGCATTAACCCATCACTCAGATAGATCTGAGTGCTCACCCTGTTGGTCGTCAAATAGGACTTTACGAAGAGCAACAGTCAGGGGACAAGAAGTCCCTCCTCTTTAATGGGAGAGGTTCCCTTATTCAGAAACGAACCTATTTAAAAATATACAAAACATGATTTTCTGGTTGAACTTGGATATCTTGAAAGTTTTTTCTGTGAGGATGTTCAAGTACAAACGGACTGAGGAATGAAAGGCGAGAACGAGCAGAAAGGAAACATGCAGAATTATAGTGAATCAGAGTAATTCCTTATGTATGCGAAGTTACAATGAATTGAAAATGGGATCATTTGCATCACATGAACAAGATGAAATTTAAAGACACAAAGTTCTGTAAATAACGTCTGTTAGAATGCAATGGTTCATTAATCAAGGACACAAAGTTCCTTCTTGGTTGTGCAAGATCACCATGTATTGCAAAGTTGAAGAGCATGCAATCAGTGAGACTAACAAACTAGAGACAAATGACCTTTACAAAAATTAAATGAGAGCTCAGAGATAACAGAGATTAGATAGACAAAGAATGGAAAGTCCTTCTGTATTGATTTCTTTGTGATCTATTTACACTTTCAGAAAATATGCCAAGTTATTCCTCCCTCTGAATAGCGTAAAGAAGGCCATTATATATCTTACAATTTGGTTACTCTTCGTAACCATTTCTTTTAACTAAAGAATAGTTAAGGACCGCCAATCGCAGTACCTCAACTTATTACAAAGAAAATGGAAAAATAAAGGGAAGAAGAGGAAAGAATGGGGAGGAAGACAAGTGGCCAGTCACTGAGAGGGACCCACTGACTTCAGAATCTGCTGCCTGAATTTCTTTAATGCCTCAGCTATGTCTCTGCCATGAGGGACTGACGTGTTGGCCGTAGACTGAGTCCAAAATCCAAGACACTTTTCCATCTCTTTATCAAACTCAACGTGAGTATGATAATCTTTATTTGCTTGTTCAATGGCAGATTGAAGAGAGCAGATTTCCTTCATTTTTTCTTTAGAGATGGAGCTTTCTTTGAATAAATTATCTTTGACAAATGCTCTGAATCGAGCTTTGATTTCTTGTAAGGAAAGGGAAACACCAGAATTTTCATCCTGAAGATGACAGTGTATATCTTTGAAAGCAGAGACAACCAGTGTCTTGAAAGCTTCGCCCTTCTGCCAACTGTTCTTTAGTTCTCCCAAAGCCTCCTCCAGGACTCTGATCTTCCACTCCACGCTGTAAACCCAGGATTTTGATAGATTATCCTTGGCATCATCGAAAACCTTATTCGCCAGTAAGATGTTCTCATCTACCTGTCCCATAAGGCGGAGGTCTACTATGCAACTGCTCCAGAGTTTGAGCTCTTTATCCATGATCCCAATAGTAGAGGAGAGCTTTTGTTGCAAATTGTCTACTTTTCCATGGAGTTTGAAAGCTTCATCGATGAATTTCAACCCTGCAACAAGCATATCATCCACCATGGCTTCCATAGCTCTAGCCATAGACGGAATACTTGTGCATGTCTTTGATACTCTGCATTTCATCTTGGCTTAGAATTACAGGAGGTGGGAGAGTAGTCAATGGGGTAGGGTCCAAAACTTTGTCCTTAGACAAAAGAGACTTGATGAAACCTATGAGAATTTGGGCCTGTTCTTCCAACTGTTCAATAGTTTGCTACCCCTTCTCTACCCTCCCAATGACTCTTGTGACCGTTTCCTGAAGGTTGTGGATCTCACCTTCAGGAGTAGACTCTCCCATTGGAATTCTTGAGAGCTCTAAGTCAGATGCCTGCAAGTCCTACTCTGATTTGTCCGTTGTAGGTTTAGCAATCTCCAAGAATTGTTGACCCTGATCATCAGATACTATCCTGGAGGTGGTTTTGGCCCTTTTAGCACGAGAAGGAGTAGTACCTAACAAGGCTGCCACAGCATCAAAATTTGGTCCTGAGCTTCGAGAGGAAAATTTCCTCTTCCTTTTGTCAACCAAAGGTTGCACCCACGCAAAAGAGGAAGGAGAATCAGCAGGAGGGGCAAGGGGACCAAGAGACAGGGAGCTCATGACACTCAAGGTTTGCGCAGCTGTTGACTCAAGTTGAGATGTGAGTGGGGCACTGGAGGCAATTGTGGTAGAAGAATCGATAGCGCCTAGGAGCTCAGTGCTCTGTACTTCTTTGTCCTTATCTGCTGGATCTTCAGGAGCATTTGCAGGAGTTGACACTTCACTCTCTTCACTTTCACTGAGAACAATGATGTTCTCTGGTCCCATAGGTAACTCTGCCTGCTTTCTTTGAGGGTCACTTTCTGCAGGCTCTTTCTTAACCTCCTTGAGTTTCTTCTGGTACACTTGAGTGGATGAAGAAGGAGTCGGAAGCTGCAGGTCCTTGAGTTGATGAGGTAGGAGGGGTCTTCACTGGTGTTTCCGATCTTGGAATAGATGCTTCTCTTCTTGGTGTCGAAGCATCCTTAGAAGAGGATTCTCCTGAATGCCTCCTGAACTCTCAGACTTTCCTGTCAAACCAGACCTTAGTCCTGACTAAGACTGGAGCAAGGATCTCAGCTAGATCATCCCTCTCTTTCCTGTTCCAATCCAAGTCCTCCAAAGGAGTGTGCTTAACCACATTTTCATACTCATACGAGTATAGATCAGAGTTGTCATCCTGGAGACCTTCAGGAACTTGATACAGACTGAGTTCTTGGATCAATGGCAGAGAGAACCTGCCATAATGTCTTCTCCTGGCCTCAAAATCATCTGCACAGTCAGCCCAGTAGTCTTCTGTATCTGCCCTATGATGATAGATTATCTTGATGTTCTGTTCGATGAACTTCTTCAAGTCGAAGCAGGTCCTTGGCTTGAAGAAATGAATGGTGATAGGGACCAGGGTTCTCTCTATGTTCTGAGCATCCAGGGCTGTTTTGCAAGTGTAGTTTCCCAGAGAGATGGGAAAATGCAAGCCAGAAATATTCTTATCTCTGCAAGTTCTGTGCAACTTGTCTAGTTGCCTGCATATTTCTATCAAGGCCATTTTATCATTGCAGAACATGGGCAGTCTCAAAGGGGTGCCCTCATAGCCGGCGAGCCTGATATAAGAGAATTTCCTAAACTGGATGAAGTAAGCACCGTAGTGCAATATCAGAGTCATAGCTTCATCTGAAAATCTCCTGGCAGTGTCACCTTCGAGCAATCTGACCACGTACATGGTAAAAGCCTCATTGACCCTTCTGAAATTACGATTGCTGGTCTCCAAGGTGAACTGCGGGCAGTAGGCATATACTGGATCGTCTTTGTGTGCATCTATATAATAAAAACCAAACCACTACCTTGATGCTGCTAGAGTGTACATCAGGTACGAAGTCATATAGAATTTCTTCATTTTGCTGCACGTTGGATAGCTGCTCTACCAAATTCATGCTAATGATCTCTGCCCAGTTGATATTTTGTGTTCCTTCGCACACCATGCTGATGAGCGGGCACATCCAAAAGTGAAATTCGTTGGTAGTGGGCAAACCCATAACCCGAGCCAACAGAATTATGAAATCAGACAACTCTTCATTGAAATCTACCCGTAAAAGGGTTTTGGTCAGACAAGAAGCTCCTTTCTTAGGGTTCTTCAGCCAGGACTTCGCCACTCGTGCCTTATATTTGTCACTGTCTTGATCGAACAGGGCCTGTGCTTGATCCCGGGAAACGACTATGGCATTATCCATCTCTGGAATCCTCAGAGCAGTGCTAATGGCGGCAGCGTCCAGTTTTGGCGATGAGTTCCCCGTGTATATTGGTCAACTCGCTCGAAGCGGGGTCGAAGTGAGCTCCGCATGAAAGCATGGTATCAGCACACTGTACCGAGATCGGGAAACCGCCAGCAAAGGCCAAACCGCTATCGTGAATCATTTGTGCCATAGGTGTAGGGTTTGCATCTGCCACCCTCGCCCAAAAATCACCAAAGTCGAGATGTCGAGCTTCACTGTCTCCAATGTTGAGAACGGCAGACTCTAGTGGTGAAACTTGCTCCTGTCCCTGGAATTTGATCTTCATATTGATAGTATTAGAGCCGCAACCTAAATTCGGGGAGGAATTACAGAGAAAAGGGATACATGCGTAGGGAATTAGATTGCAAGGGTTCGAGCAAAAGATAGCAAGGAAGCAGTGTGAGAAATGCAAAAGGAGGTCTGCCCGTTATATAGCCATTTTGGAGAGAGAAAGGTGATCAATGCGCATTAAATTCATATCTATTAGTTTGAAAAGCAACATACTCGAGTAGTGAGCGGGAAAAACTAAGTATGAATGGCACTTGGTTCGCTTGGGACATGTGAGACGCGAATGCGTGAAACACGCGGCTCGGCCAATTCGGGCGAAGCAGGGAGAAGACGCACAAATGCTCTTTGGGACAATTGGGACGAAAATGTGCGAAACACGCGACTCGCGTGTTTCGACCGAAAATGGAACAAAGGGCCCGTTTGAATTCGGGACAAAAAGTTCCGGAGTACGCGACTCGGCCGGTTCGGGCGAAAATGTTACAATAGGTCCGGAGAAGTTTGGGACATTTGGGACGAAAATGCGCGAAGTATGCGGTTCGGGCGAATCGGCCAAAAATGAAACAACTTGCACAATTTGACTTGGGACATTAGGGACAAAAAGTTCCGAAGTACGCGGTTCGGGTGTTTCGGCCGAAAATTGAACAACTCGCACGAAAAGTTTGGGACACTTGGGACGAAAAGTTCCGACGGGCCCGAAAATGGGACAACTTCGGGGAAATCGGCCGATCGGGGAACAAAGCGCACTTTTGAACTTGGGACATGCGGGACAAAAATGTCCGACAGGCCCGAAAAACATGCAAAATGACCCAAAATTGTAGATTTTCTCGATTTCACGACTTTTAACATTTGCAAAACAACAGAAGAAACACTCAAACTCAAATTTTTTTTGAAAATGACTTCTTAAGAACAGGGGAATTTTGAGTGGACAACAGCTGGCTCCTTCTGGGGATGACTTGGCATAAATTCAAGGAATGAGACAAGGCAAGAACTTAGGCAAACTCAGGGGAAGCAGATCAGTACCTTATCCATTGGGCAACGGAGTCAAAAACAAACCAATACAGAGGACAAAACACCAAACAAAAGGAGAAAGGGAAACACACCAAAAACAGAGAAGCAAAAACACTGTACAGAATATACAAAGGGACCCCCCAATCACCTATGACCTGAACAACTTGAGATACTGCCCACTATAAGGAAGTGGGAGAGGAGAACCATCCATGTAATCAAGGTAGAAATAATTCTTACCAGCAAAGTGTCTGATCTTGAAAGGTCCGAGCCAAAGGGAATCAAACTTTCCATGGCTGCCACGAGGTTCATGCCTTTTATCCCATAACAGCACAGTATCTCCGACTTGGAAATCCCTGAACCTGGCTTTCTTATCAAACAGGACCTTTACCTTCTACTGGTGAACAGATATCCTATCAGCAACCACCAATCTGTCCTCATTCAGTTTGTGCAGGTACATAATTCGCTTATCCAAAACATCTCTGAAACTAGTATCTTCAATGGCCTTCATCAGGTGCAAGGCTGGCAGTTCCACTGTTACTGGCAATTGAGCTTCTACGCCATATACCACTTGGAAAGGGGACATTCCAATGGCTCTTTTGGGTGTGATCCTGTCTACCCAAAGAGCATCATAGAGCTTCTTGTGCCAGTTCCGTTGAGACTCATTGACCAACTTCCTTATAATAGTCACCAGATTTTTGTTAGTGGATTCTGCTTGCCCATTTCCCTGAGGGTAATAATCTGAAGAATGAGCCAGGGAGATGTCGTACCAGTAGCAGAAATCCATTATCTCAGTTGAAGAGAAATTTGAAGCATTATCTGTCACAATCTTGTTAGGTACACCATACCTTACCAAGATGTTCTCTTTTATGAAGTTACACACCACTTCGGAAGTAGTGCTCTTAACTGGAATAGCTTCTACCCATTTGGTGAAATAATCCATGGCAGTTAGTACATGAGTGTGACCAGCACTAGAAGCAGGATTAAGTGTACCAATGAAGTCCAAACCCCACTGTTGAAACGGTTCCTCAATCACAACTGGCTTGAGAGGCAAAGAAGCCAATTTAGGTCTTCCCACAAAGGTCTGACAAGCCTCACATTTATCCACCCACTTGGACGTATCTCTGAACAAGGTAGGCCAGTAATATCCTCCACGGAGTATCTTATGAGCTGTGACTGTTGAGGAATAGTGTCCTCCACAAGCCTGATCATGAAAAGTTGAGAGTAACTTTTTCTGCTGTTCCTTGTCCATACATTTCAAAAATCTTCCATCTATTCCCCGTTTAAACAAGGTGTTTTCCCACAACACATATTGTACTGACCTTAGTTTAACAGCCCTCTTTTCTTTGGTGGTCAAATGAGAGGGGCATTCTCCATAGGTGAGAAAATGAGCGATGTCAGCATACCATTCATCAACTGAGCTGAGAAACAGAACGGTAGGAAGGTCAACCTTATCCTCCAGCAACTCATGTCTAGCTCCTTCTGCAATTAACTCACAAAGGCCTTTACCTCGAACAAGCTTAGTCGGTTTGATGTCAATATCATATTCCTGGACCTTAGCAACCCAGTTCCCTCTCTTGGAACCAAATTCCTGTTGTGTGAGAATTGACTTGACAGTTGTGTCTGGAACCAACACCATGGAATGAGAGTTGAGAATGTAAAAACGAAATTGCTTGACAGCTTTAACTACTGCAAAAGCATGTTTCTCCATCATGGTGTATTTTAACTCATGATCTTTCAGAATATAGCTCATGAATGCAATTGGGAGTTTGTGCTCATCCGAATCTTCTTGAGTCAAAACAGCAGCCAAGGTATTATCTGTAGCGTAGCAATAGATAATAAAATCTTTGCTGAAATCAGGACAGGCTAAAACAGGAGTTTTAGCAATAGCCTTTTTAATACCTTCAAAGGATTCCTTTCCTTCAGAAGACCAACCAAACGTTTGTTTCCCTTTCATCATCTGAGAAATATTCAAAGTTAACTCTGCAAAATCAGGGATGAACCTTCTTAAAAAATTGATCTTACCAAAGAAAGAGTGCACACCCTTTTTGCTGGTCGGGAGAGGAATTTGCTGGATAGCTTGTACTCGTTCAGGATCAATCTTAATACCATCTTTGGAAACAATGTGCCCTAATAACTTTCCCTCTGTGACACAAAAGACAGATTTTTTAGGGTTCAGAGAGATCCCATGCTCTCTGCATCTCAGCAGAACTTTTTCCAGGTGGTCAAAATGATCTGCCCTTGTTTTAGAAAACACAGTCAAGTCATCAAGGTATATGACAATACACTTCCCTTTCAAACTTCCAAAAGCCAGATCCATAGCTCTTTGAAAAGTGGCACCAGCGTTAATAAGCCCAAAAGGCATTCTCTTGTAAGCAAAGGTACCCCAAGGGGTAGTGAAAGTTGTCTTGTGTTGATCTGCAGTGTCAACCTCTACCTGATTATATCCCGAGAATCCATCAAGCATGGATAACATCTCAGATCCTGTTACTGCTTGCAAGACCTGGTCCATCATGGGCAAAGGGTAATTATCCTTCAAGGAAGCCTGATTCAGATTCCTGAAATCAACACAGATGCGGATCTCACCATTTTTCTTCCTAACAGGCACAATATTTGCAATCCATGTTGAATGGTGAATGGGAAAAATGATTCTAGCCTTCAACAACTTCTGAATTTCCTGAAAGATGGTGTCAGCTATTTTGGGATTATACTGCCTCTGTTTCTGCTTAAAAGGTTTAATTCCTGGTTTGAGAGGAATAGAATGCTGCATATCTTTTGGCTTGAAGGCTTTTAGATCTCATAAGAATAAGCAAGAACATCCTTATACCTCCTTAGAAGATCAATTGCTTTTCTTCTTTCATCTGTTGTGCAACATTTTCCAATATTCACTAGCTTAGGATCAGTAGAACTCCCAATATTGATTTTGTCATGCTCAGCTGATTGTTGAGGTCCAGTAGAAGCTCTAGACTTCACATACCTGTCATGTTTATCAAATAGTTCCTCTAAGCTTACCAATCCTTTAGGAATCTTATTCCCCTTGAGTTGGATGCACCCTTCCTGATCTGTATCTTCTCCTTGGGTGACCGCTTTGTCAGAAGGCACATTTTCACGAGGCAGGTTGTCACTTCCCTCAAAATACAGTTGTTCAAAATTACCCTTGAGTTCCAGGAAGGAAAGCAAATGTTGATCATCATTGAAAACCTGCCAGTTATTGGTATTATCAGGTACACTGGGTCGATGGATCATCTCAATGGTGAACTTGTCTTGAGAGAAATCAGGATGAGGAATCAGTAGTGACCCTGAGACAGCTAGTGAATCAGCCCTGCTGTTCTTTTCCCTAGGTACTGCTTCGATAAAGAAAGCATCAAGGAATTCAATGGAATCCCAAACCTGATTCCGGTAATGTTTCAGCCTTCCATTTTTTACTTGAAAAAGGTTTCTGACCTGCTTTACAATCAACTCTGCATCACCACGAGCCAGAAGATTCTTTACACCTTGTTCTTTGGCCACTTGCAATCCGAGAATGAGAGCCTCGTACTCTGCTGTGTTATTAGTATTCTCGAACTGCAACTTGAATGAAAAGGGGTGTAGGCTTCCTTCAGGTGACACCAGTAGGACACCAGCTCCAGAACCAGCTTGAGGAACAACTTCCATCAAACTCTAAAATCCAGACACCATTAGGATCTTTAGGAGATACTTTGGGGGGTTGAATTTCATCAGGAGACATAATCATGTAGTTACCATGTCCCATATCCTCATAGAGTATTTGTGCTTTGGGATCATCAGTTTTTTGTACAATATACTCAGATTGCTTCTCAGGCAGTAGCTTCTTCATTTGTCCATTAACAGGTACAAGGGCATGTGACCAATCCATTTGAATTTCTCCACCCACATCTTTACAGAAGTTCCTACTTAGCAACATTCCATATGAAGGAGGAATGTCTGCTACTAAGATGGTAGCCAAAACTTTCTTCTCAGGCAAAGCAGCAAAAGCCACTTGTGCATCTTTAATTCTTCCAACCAGAGGCACTTCTTTACTCTCCATAGAGTAGCAAGATCCATAAGTATGAGTGAGGGTCAAGCCTAAGGCATGAGCTACTTTAGCTGGCATGACATTTTCTGAGGCTCCTGAATCTATGACACAATTACTGAGCCTATGGCCAGGCTATAAGAAGTGTTACATAAAATGGTTTAATCTTGTCATTAGGTGAGGTGACAGCGGCTACCAGGCTAGGCTGTGGTGCAGAAGAAGGAGTGGGTAAAAGGCCTTTAGAGGTGGTTTTAGAATGGGAATTGACAAAGTGAATCATTTTAGCAAAAGCCTTGGGATGGGTTTGATAATATTCAGCCTCTGAGATTTGAACCTTAGTCTTTTTCAGGTGATCAATAATATCAAAAGACCCAGAAGTGGAAGGGCCATCATCACTTGAGATCCTAGGTTTATCAACTTTAGGAGAAAAAGAAGTAGAAACTTTTGAAGCAGAACTAATAGGACTCACCTTTGATGTAGATGAAGTAGGGATAGGAGATCCTCTTTTTGCAATTACAGGGATAGTCACCGGTTGCTCTTTAGATTTCTTGGTGGGCTGCGTCACTTTCTCCCTCTGATTTGTCTGCTCTCGAGTCATGACAGCGAATGATTCACTATTCATGTCTGCTACTACTTCATCATAGTCATCTCCATCATCAATGCCTTCAGTGGTGAAGAAATTAACTCGAGATCCCTCAAGTTCATCTGCTTCATCTACTTCTTCAACGAGCTCCTCGCAAGCTTCATCATCTTCATCATCATCTGGTTCCTCAACTTCACAGGTTGCATTGACAGGAACTTTAACAGGAGGTCCTTCAAGTGCTAGTCTGGTTTGAGAAGCAGGCAAATGATTTCTGGGCTGAAAATTCCTCCTTGGAACGTCTGCATAAGGAGCATGCTGAGCCAATTGTTTCTTTATGGCAAGGAGATCATTCGCAAGCTTCTGAACTAATGGATCAGTATTAGGTCCAGGAGTGGAAGAGGAAGAAGAAGCAGATTTAGATTTGGAAGGGTCTCTCCTCAACTTCCCTGACATGATTAAATCATCTTCGACACTGACAGCCAGATTTTGATCTAGAGCCAACGTTGCGAGATTAGCCCTTCTCAGTGCATAACTAACTTTAGGTGATTGGGCATTTAGAAAGAAACATTTTTGAATTTGATCAACAGGTCGAGTGTTTGTTGGAATTTTATTTATCAACCTGTTGAATCGAGCCACAAATTCTCTCATGGGCTCTTGTGAATCTTTCTTTATCTGAGAGATTTGGGCTAGCAAGGCATGCACATCTTCTACTGGTTTGAAACGGCTTTCAAATCTAGTTCTCATTGTGTCCCAGTCGGTGATAGCACCAGCCGGAAGGTGATAGAACCAATCAGCAGCATTATCTTGCAAAGTCTCCATGAACAGTCTTACGGAGACGTCTTCATGTTCAACTCCCAAAACTCCACATGCAACTATGAAGGCTGCAATATGTTCATCAGGATGCACTTTGCCATCGCCTTTGAATTTAGGGAAGTTCTTCCGGTTACCTCTGGGTAACTCATGCAAAGGCTGAGGAAGGGCAAGGGGCCCAACACGCTGACCCCAGGGCAATGGTGCCGCCATTCTTGGAAAAATGGCTTGGAGAGGAACTGCAACACCAGCAAGAGTCAAAGCTCGAAGATTAGGACTAGCAGGCTCTAAAGGGATCCCGTAGGAATCTATCTTGAATAGGTGGAGTGCTTGTCGAACGAGTCCTTCTATTTGTTGTTGAAGGGAAAGGAAAACCCTGCTGCTCCAAAAGCTGAAACTGAGAATCTTCGATACCAAGGGCCCTTCTTCCCCGAGTAAAACGCGGAGTCGCCAGATCAAAGGATGATCAAAAATTGCAGAACTGGAATGCGATTTTCCCCAGCGGAGTCGCCAAAAACTGTTGGTCGTCAAATAGGACTTTACGAAGAGCAACAGTCAGGGGACAAGAAGTCCCTCCTCTTTAATGGGAGAGGTTCCCTTATTCAGAAACGAACCTATTTACAAATATACAAAACATGATTTTCTGGTTGAACTTGGATATCAATGAAAGTGTTTTCTGTGAGGATGTTCAAGTACAAAAGGACTGAGGAATGAGAAGGCGAGAACGAGCAGAAAAGCAACATGCAGAATTATAGATAACAGAGTAATTCCTTATGTATGCGAAGTTACAGTGAATTGAAACATGGATCATTTGCATCACATGAATAAGATGAAATTTAAAGACACAAAGTTCTGTAAATAACGTCTGTTAGAATGCAATGGTTCATTAATCAAGGACACAAAGTTCCTTCTTGGTTGTGCAAGATCACCATGTATTGCAAAGTTGAAGAGTATGCAATCAGTGAGACTAACAAACTAGAGACAAATGATCTTTACAGAAATTAAATGAAAGCTCAGAGATAACAGAGATTAGATAGACAAAGAATGGAAAGTCCTTCTGTATTGATTTCTTTGTGATCTATTTACACTTTCAGAAAATATGCCAAGTTCTTCCTCCCTCTGAATGGCGTAAAGAAGGCCATTATATAGCTTACAATTCAGTTACTCTTCGTAACCGTTTCTTTTAACTAAAGAATAGTTAAGGACTGCCAATCGCAGTACCTCAACTTATTACAAAGAAAACGGAAAAAGAAAGGGAAGAAGAGGAAAGAATGGGGAGGAAGACAGGTGGCCAGTCACTGAGAGGGACCCACTGACTTCAGAATCCGCTGCCTGAATTTCTTTAACGCCTCAGCTATGTCTCTGCCACGAGGGACTGACGTGTTGGCCGTAGACTGAGTCCAAAATCCAAGACACTTCTTCCATCTCTTTATCAAACTCGACGTGAGTATGATAATCTTTATTTGCTTCTTCAATGGCAGATTGAAGAGAGCAGATTTCCTTCATTTTTTCTTTAGAGATGGAGCTTTCCTTGAATAAATTATCTTTGACAAAAGCTCTGAATTGAGCTTTGATTTCTTGCAAGGAAAGGGAAACACCAGAATTTTCATCCTGAAGATGACAGTGTATATCTTTGAAAGCAGAGACAACCAGTGTCTTGAAAGCTTCACCCTTCTGCCAACTGTTCTTTAGTTCTCCCAAAGCCTCCTCCAGGACTCTGATCTTCCACTCCACGCTGTAAACCCAGGATTTTGATAGATTATCCTTGGCATCATCAAAAACCTTATTCGCCAGTAAGATGTTCTCATCTGCCTGTCCCATAAGGCGGAGGTCTACTATGCAACTGCTCCAGAGTTTGAGCTCTTTATCCATGATCCCAATAGTAGAGGAGAGCTTCTGTTGCAAATTGTCTACCTTTCCATGGAGTTTGAAAGCTTCATCGATGAAGTTCAACCCTGCAACAAGCATATCATCCACCATGGCTTCCATAGCTCGGCCATAGACGGAATACTTGTGCATGTCTTTGATACTCTGCACTTCATCTTGGCTTAGAATTACAGGAGGTGGGAGAGTAGTCAATGGGGTAGGGTCCAAAACTTTGTCCTTAGACAAAAGAGACTTGATGAAACCTGTGAGAATTTGGGCCTGTTCTTCCAACTGTTCAATAGTTTGCTGCCCCTTCTCTACCCTCCCAATGACTCTTGTGACTGTTTCCTGAAGGTTGTGAATCTCACCTTCAGGAGTAGACTCTCCCATTGGAATTCTTGAGAGCTCTAAGTCAGATGCCTGCAAGTCCTGCTCTGATTTGTCCATTGTAGGCTTAGCAATCTCCAAGAATTGCTGACCTTGATCATCAGATACTATTCTGGAGGTGGTTTTGGCTTTCTTGGCACGAGAAGGAGTGGTGCCTAACAAGGTTGCCACAGCATCAAAATTTGGTCCTGAGCTTCCGAGAGGAAAATTTCCTCTTCCTTTTGTCAACCAAAGGTTGCACCCACGCAAAAGAGGAAGAGAATCAGCAGGAGGGGCAAGGGGACCAAGAGACAGGGAGCTCATGACACTCAAGGTCTGCGCAGCTGTTGACTCAAGTTGAGATGTGAGTGGGGCACTGGAGGCAATTGTGGTAGAAGAATCAATAGCACCTGGAAGCTCAGTGCTCTGGACTTCTTTGTCCTTATCTGCTGGATCTTCAGGAG
Organism: Taxus chinensis; assembly: GCA_019776745.2. Lineage (NCBI taxonomy): Eukaryota > Viridiplantae > Streptophyta > Pinopsida > Cupressales > Taxaceae > Taxus > Taxus chinensis. The sequence continues at coordinate 592,431,042 of CM034154.1, read as the reverse complement.
CATTTGCAGGAGTTGGCACTTCGCTCTCTTCACTTTCACTGAGAACAATGATGTTCTCTGGTCCCATAGGCAACTCTTCCTGCTTTCTTTGAGGGTCACTTTCTGCAGGCTCTTTCTTAACCTCCTTGAGTTTCTTCTGGTACACTTGAGTGGATGAAGAAGGAGTGGAAGCTGCAGGTCCTTGAGTTGATGAGGTAGGAGGGGTCTTCACTGGTGTTTCCGATCTTGGAATAGATGCTTCTCTTCTTGGTGTCGAAGCATCCTTAGAAGAGGATTCTCCTGAATGCCTCCTGAACTCTCAGACTTTTCTGTCAAACCAGACCTTAGTCCTGACTAAGACTGGAGCAAGGATCTCAGCCAGATCATCCCTCTCTTTCCTGTTCCAATCCAAGTCCTCCAAAGGAGTGTGCTTAACCACATTTTCATACTCATACGAGTATAGATCAGAGTTGTCATCCTGGAGACCTTCAGGAACTTGATACAGACCGAGTTCTTGGATCAATGGCAGAGAGAACCTGCCATAATGTCTTCTCCTGGCCTCAAAATCATCTGCACAGTCAGCCCAGTAGTCTTCTGTATCTGCCCTATGATGATAGATTATCTTGATGTTCTGTTCGATGAACTTCTTCAAGTCGAAGCAGGTCCTTGGCTTGAAGAAATGAATGGTGATAGGGACCAGGGTTCTCTCTATGTTCTGAGCATCCAGGGCTGTTTTGCAAGTGTAGTTTCCCAGAGAGATGGGAAAATGCAAGCCAGAAATCTTCTTATCTCTGCAAGTTCTGTGCAACTTGTCTAGTTGCCTGCATATTTCTATCAAGGCCATTTTATCATTGCAGAACATGGGCAGTCTCAGAGGGGTGCCCTCATAGCCGGCGAGCCTGATATAAGAGAATTTCTTGAACTGGATGAAGTAAGCACCGTAGTGCGATATCAGAGTCATAGCTTCATCTGAAAAATCTCCTGGCAGTGTCACCTTCGAGCAATCTGACCACGTACATGGTAAAAGCGTCATTGACCCTTCTGAAATTACGATTGCTAGTCTCCAAGGTGAACTGCAGGCAGTAGGCATATACTGGATCGTCTTTGTGTGCATCTATATAAGAAAAACCGAACCACTACCTTGATGCTGCCAGAGTGTACATCAGGTACGAAGTCATATAGAATTTCTTCGTTTGCTGCACGTTGGACAGCTGCTCTGCCAAATTCATGCTGATGATCTCCGCCCAGTTGATATTCTGTGTTCCTTCGCACACCATGCTGATGAGCGGGCACATCCAGAAGTGAAATTCGTTGGTAGTGGGCAAACCCATAACCCGAGCCAACAGAATTATGAAATCAGACAACTCTTCATTGAAATCTGCCCGTAAAAGGGTTTTGGTCAGACGAGAAGCTCCTTTCTTAGGGTTCTTCAACCATGACTTCGCCACTCGTGCCTTATATTTGTCACTGTCTTGATTGAACAGGGCCTGTGCTTGATCCCGGGAAACGACTATGGCATTATCCATCTCTGGAATCCTCAGAGCAGTGCTAATGGTGGCAGCATCCAGTTTGGCAATGAGTTCCCCGTGTATATTGGTCAACTCGCTCGAAGCGGGGTCGAAGTGAGCTCCGCATGAAAGCACGGTATCAGCACACTGTACCGAGATCGGGAAACCGCCAGCAAAGGCCAAACCGCTATCGTGAATCATTTGTGCCATAGGTGTAGGGTTTGCATCTGCCACCCTCGCCCAAAAATCGCCGAAGTCGAGATGTCGAGCTTCACTGTCTCCAATGTTGAGAACGGCAGACTCTAGTGGTGAAACTTGCTCCTGTCCCTGGAATTTGATCTTCATATTGATAGTATCAGAGCCACAACCTAAATTCAGGGAGGAATTACAGAGAAAAGGGATACACGCGCAGGGAATTAGATTGCAAGGGTTCGAGCAAAAGATAGCAAGGAAGCAGTGTGAGAAATGCAAAAGGAGGTCTGCCCGTTATATAGCCGTTTTGGAGAGAGAAAGGTGATCAATGCGCATTAAATTCATATCTATTAGTTTGAAAAGCAACATACTCGGGGTGAGCAGGAAAAACTAAGTATGAATGGCACTTGGTTCGCTTGGGACATGTGAGACGCGAATGCGCGAAACACGCGGCTCGGCCGATTCGGGCGAAGCAGGGAGAAGACGCACAAATGCTCTTTGGGACAATTGGGACGAAAATGTGCGAAACACGCGACTCGCGTGTTTCGACCGAAAATGGAACAAAGGGCCCGTTTGAATTCGGGACAAAAAGTTCCGAAGTACGCGACTCGGCCGGTTCGGGCGAAAATGTTACAATAGGTCCGGAGAAGTTTGGGACATTTGGGATGAAAATGCGGGAAGTATGCGGTTCGGGCGAATCGGCCAAAAATGAAACAACTTGCACAATTTGACTTGGGACATTAGGGACAAAAAGTTCCGAAGTACGCGGTTCGGGTGTTTCGGCCGAAAATTGAACAACTTGCACGATTAAGTTTGGGACACTTGGGACGAAAAGTTCCGACGGGCCCGAAAATGGGACAACTTCGGGGAAATCGGCCGATCGGGGAACAAAGCACACTTTTGAACTTGGGACATGCGGGACAAAAATGTCCGACAGGCCCGAAAAACATGCAAAATGACCCAAAATTACAGATTTTCTCGATTTCACGACTTTTAACATTTGCAAAACAACAGAAGAAACACTCAAACTCAAAATTTTTTGAAAATGACTTCTTAAGAACAGGGGAATTTTGAGTGGACAACACACCCGAAGCGTGAAAAGGTACCTGTACGTACCCAAAATTGTAAGGCACTGTACTGCTGGAAAAATGTAACAAGTGCCCCAATGATGATACAGGTCTCCTCGCAAGGTGTTCGGGATCTAGAAAAGCTCTCCGAGTGTGCGTTAACATCCTGCATGCCCCGCTTAGCCCCCACATGCTTTATTTTCTCCTTTTCCCCTCTTTTCTTAGCCTTTTTCTCTTCAGTTACGAAACCGCCGCCCTGCCTGGGTGGCGGTCCTGTAACCGCCGCCTTGCTCAGAGCGGCGGTCCTTTACGCATTTTCCAGAAAGCGTTTTAACGCGACTCACCTAAAAATCAACGTTTCACCAGCTTTCCTTGCCGACTTGGGCTTGCATTTATGTTTTTGGTCCCCTGGAATAGTGTTTGGCCATTATTTATAGTTTTAGAGTTCAGTTTGGTTTTGATCTTTGGGTGAATGAAAAGCTGTAAATAAATGGCTTGTGCACAAACAAATGGTCTTCCCCTCATTCACTTTCATGCTCTCATTTTCATAGTTTATTCTTTTATTCTATTTAGAAGCCATAGTTTTAATTCTTTGCATGCTTAGTTAGCATTGTTCAGCTGTTGGTAAGCCACATATCCAGCTTATGCAAACAGTGTTGTTGTTTTATCCAATCCATTGGAGTAGAATAGCTTAGGAATCCATTAAAGTTACAGGTTTTTCTCCTCAAACAGGATAGTTTCAGGTTCTGGACGCTCTATGTTGCATGACTCGCAATAGATCCCGCTAGGAATTATATAAGCCAATCTCTGTACTCTTGCGCTATCCCTCTCCTACCCACGTTTTATTCAGTCAGTGTCCTGAGCTACCTTTATCCCAATATCTACTTCTGTCGATGCTAGCATTACACGCTTTTCTGGATCACACTGAGGGGAAAAGATCATACACACCATCGGATTCGCCACTGTTCTGCGGAATCCAGGTTCTAACTTTCAAAGTTATAGTTAGAACCATATCAAATAGAGTAGTTAATTGCTTCATTTCAGTTAATTCCACTCTCGATATTGCCAGGGAAGCTGTGGGGATTGATAGTTTCTGAGAAAGTATGATTCATTCCTCACTTCTGAGGTAGGATCGAGGGTCTTTCAAATAGACTAGGAAAACTATTTTATTGTTTAGAATAGATCTACAAATTACACAGACAAATAGCTACACTCGGCTATTTTGTTTGTTTTAGATTATTAGTTTAGCTGTCAATTCTAGATATTTTAATAGCTGCTCTCTTGAATTCTTAAAACTTGTCAGAAAATACAAAAATAGAGAAGTTGCATATGTTATAGATATATTGCAAATAGTTAATTTTCATTTTACTACAGTTCGTCTATATTATTGCTTTTGTATGACAATCACGGGACCTAGGGAGCCCAGAGAATACGTATTCGAGCCAATTGTGCCTCAGACCAATCTCACCACAGCGATAAATGATATAGACCAAAATCTTAGGATTCAAGTCTTCCAAACAACGGTAAGCTTGCAACAAGTCAATTCCCAGTTGAACGGGTTAAACAGAGAAGACGACCAAGCACACACATTTTGGTCGAATCAGCCAAACTACAGATTACCCTAGGTATATATGACTGTAGGAGGATTAGAAAGAAAACAAACCTTTGGTTGTGATCCTTTGGTCCCACAGCCACGTGAAGGAGACATTCTCACATATATAGATACCAATTTAAGGATCCAGGTTGCACGAACGCCTTGCGAGATATTATGAGAAAATCACACAATTATTGAGTCTAAACATAGAAGCTGAGAAAGCATACGATTACTGGATACTAGGGATTAGGACTTGATTTCACGCATGACCATAGCAGGTCCACAACAACCGCAAGTCTACGGTTGTGACCCACAAATCCCACAGCCTAACGAATCCATAGGAGAATTAGACATAGACACTGGCCTACGCACACTAGTATTCTGGTCTACTCCACTTCCACCCGTCATTATTAAACAATTATCCTTACTAGACACAACAGCTAACAAAGCTAAGGAATTCTGGACTAGGCCAGAGAATCGTCCATAGAACTAAATTTATCATCCACCCTATGACCCTATCTGGGGATGTACACAAAACTATCCCGGGTCATTTCCCATGTATTCCACAACCAATAGACCGAATCATGCCAGAGATCGATATTGATTGGAGCCTTCGAGCAGTCATCCTTGCTGATCGATCTATCACACCAGTTCAGGTTAGAAGGGCCTTCTTTGCCCTAGATTCACAAATTCCACTAGTGTGTATTGAGGACATTAGATTGCCTAACTAAGTTATCTGTATTCCATACATATTCTATCCCCACCGGCTGTCTCGGCACGACCTCGAGAGGTCAGGTACGCGGAAGAGTTACTTGTAGATTCTTATGCTCGTTTGTCACTTTTCCAGCGTATAGTACCTATCCCTCTTTTTATACCTGTTTTTTTCAAGGTGTTAGCATGATTATACAAGTATTCCATAACTATAATAACTAGATCCATGACATCGATTTGGAAACATACATAAATAAGTAGACATAAAAATCACAACCATGATGAATTGAACAAGGATCAATATGATATTTACCATACAAGAATCATTAATAGATATGTCAATGACCAATAACCATCCACAATGATCCATTATATTAATCCATCAAAACACAGTAGTTGAATACATCATAATTACCATCACAAACTCATGTGCACAAATACACCAGCAATATAACTTTGTTACAATCTAGTGGTCATGATCCCAAAACCATGCAAATCAATATATAGGGGGTGGGGACTTTCCCTTCACCGCACATGCACTTCTCAAAATAGGTTGCATGCTAAGAATAGCCATGCACCACTACAAAAGCAACTAAAGAAGCATGCAAGCTTTTCCTGATAATAGATTATCTATAATTAACTCTAGATATAATGCTATTATTAGCTCAAACTTTACATGACTCTTCAGCTTCCTCTTGGTCCCAAAATAGCTTGGCATGTTCTATAAGTCTTCATGCTTTTAACCTTATCTCCAAAACTTTTCTTGAATGCCACTCCAACCATTCATCTTCCAATTCCATTATGTGGCTCAAAATATGACTAAGTTCCAAAGGTGTTCAGCTTGGTCGGGAACCCCTGTGCGTTGTATGTTTTACTTATATGTGTACCTTCATGCCTTCCTTCCATGTGTTCAAAAATTTCATGCCACTATACTCAATGTAGTTAAGGGATCCAACAGTTTCCTTTTGTGATAAATAAGGCATGTGCTAAAGACCGATATCGTCATCTAGAGGCGAGAAATAGAAAACATGATTCCTCACCCCAAAATAAGGATAAGAGGAAAATTTGAACTCATTGTTAGGTGAGTGGGCACTGCGTTGAAAATTGTTAGAAACTTCATTAATCACACAATCTTGGAAAAGGTAAGGAGAAGATAAATTATAAACCTAATGATGAGGTTGAATTTAATAAGTTATTAACTAACCAAAAATTACTGAGACAACCCAAGACCTGTCTATACACAATCCATAGATGAGTCGATTTAGTTTTGAATTATGTGGTAACAAATCATTGATTTTTATGAATAAAAGTTTTTGCATACCTGAAATGAGTCATTAGCATACATGTTTCAAAGCATTTTTGGGATTCTTGTCGTATGTACAAAGGAAATTTTCCCATATGATTTTATCTTTGAATCTAGCTTTTAGAGTCACCTGTAGGGAAGAGTGGAGTAACAAGTTTAACATTCTCATATTTTTGTTCTGACATTTATGGTTGACAGATTCCATTGTGATTTAGATAGTAGAGTATGCAAGTTCAGTGGGGATGTTCATTATGTCTAATTTTGGATTTGCATTTTAAATGTATCTGTTGTCTCTTATGTGTAAATGTATGGATGCTTCTAAGACCCATTTGGGCACCGTTTGTAATTGTAATTAATATACAAACTTGTTGTTTGAACACATGATATTTGCACATGTTTTAAGTCCCTCATTTTTGGGCATTTTTTTGTGACTATCACATTTGCTTACAATTAGGGTTTACATTTATTTAAATACTAACAAATTGGTTTACAGTTGCACCTAGTGATCTTTTGCAGTGTTTAACAATTTCATTGATTTGGGATGTGAAATTTGTGGACGTAGTTTGGTTTTATCCCCAATTTCAGATTGGATAGATATTTACCCCCACTAACACCTTCATGGATTCAATTTGAATCTTGCCTCTTTGTATGGTGTCGTGTAGTCTACTAGATAACTATATATTTTAGTGATATTTTGTCGTGATTGACGGTTTCATGGGCTAAGTGGACATCCGCCTATCATTGGAATTTGGTCGCCATTTCATTCTAATTTAATTTTGGAATTTCCAATATTGGAAAAATCACAGGGATTCAATCAGACACTCGCCTACGTTCGACATTTTTTTGTCATTTTATACTAATCCATTTCTATGATAAGCATTTCAATATTCTGAAATTTAAACCACCATGATATATTCTTGAAACATTTCTTTATGTTGGTGTGATGCAGAGACCTATTTAATAGTTTCAGTGGGTGACTTGACTATTGGAAACCTTAGAGAGGGGTGTCAAGTGCCTTTGTATATTCAATTTTTTAGTTTTGGGGAATTATACTTTTGGAGACCAAAAGCCTTCCTAATGGGGAGTGATCTAGAGGTCATTCCAAGTTCAAACACATATCATGTGGTCCAAGTGCCTAAAGGGGGATTCAACCCCATGACCTAGTGTAAAATAATATGGCACCCAACTAATGCACGATTTAGTTGTAAACAATATCTAAGGCTCTTAGTGGTATTTAAAGGACACTCTTGGGATGACTGTGTATGATCCTCAAGAGCACAATTTTATACATTTTGGCACTGTTTGTCTATTTAGACAAATTTTTCAGAATTTTGCCAGGTTTGCAGAGTTGCTCAAAATTTTGAGACAATCAATTTGATCCTATTGTTATTTTGAGATTCAAAGTTATTTTCCCATTTGAAAAGTATTTTTCTCTTGATTTGACGGTGAATCTCATTGGAAGCTTTGTGGAGAAGGAGACATTGTGGATTGAGGCATTGATGTCCCATACAGAGCTATTAGGAGTTATATTTCTCTCCATTTACAGGTTTAAGGTCCATTTTTGTTTGTGATTTTATTAATTGTACTTGTAAATTGATTTATAAATGGATTGGATGACATTATAAGCTATCTCGAAGACGTAGCCCGACTAGCGGGTGAACTCCATTATCAATTTGGAGTGTTGTGTTCAATTTTACATCAATTTTATTCTAATTTTTTGTAGATTTAAATGAGTATTTAATCTATTTTGATGCAATGATCACACTTTTGCAACATTTTTCGGGAAATTGTAGTTGAACGTTCTAAATGTACAATTGGAAACAAACAAGTTTATAATCAATTTCGATTCATATTTTTTAACACATTTGAATCAGTTTAGATCAAATTTTTTAATCAATTCCTAAGAGTTTAAATCAGGAAAATGATTATTTTATAAGGATCCATTTTAATACATTTTTTAACAAGGGATCAATGTTAGTTTACGGATCAACTATGCAAAAAAGTGCAAATCTGTTAGAAGATAATAGTTAACACTAGAAACATTCCTACCATAAATATAGATGAAGATTAGAAGCTTAAATGACTCTATTGCTAACAAAAATGAAAATCATAAACAATTGTTACTAATTAGAAATATCTTGAATATGCACAAAAACAAAAAAATGAAATCATATACATATCTAAGTTGTAAGTATAAACACAAATATAAAGCATATATGACCATAGTAAACAACTCTATTATGCAAAAAGACATAAATATGATATAGAGATATCTTGACTATGCATAAGGGTGTTACAACTTGTAAATCAAATAGTGAAATTATCCAAACATCTTGACTCTAGGTGAAGGTGCAATTGAAATGAGCGGGAATGTGTCTACACAAACTTGATGCACAAATCCACAAAGAAGCATGGAATATGAGAAGAAAGCTCAAAATATGTAATTTATAAAGAAAAGATGCACAAAAAAATTGAAAACATAGACATCTCTAAGTTGTAGGCATAATGACCACAATAAACAACTCTATTATGCAAAAGACATAAATATGAATAGAGAGACATCTTGATTATGCATAAAGGTATTAAAACCTATAAATCAAATAGTGAAAGTGGAAACATCTCGATTCTAAGTGAAGGTGCAACTGAAATGAGCGGGAATGTGTCTACATAAGTTAGATGTACAAATCCACAAAGAAGCATGGAATCTGAGAAGAAATATCAAAAGATGTAATTTATAAATAAAAGATGTATCTTCGATAAAGCACCACTTATTATACACCTGCAAGAAGAATTCAGCCCTTCAAAACATTACAAAAACTTAAGCAAAAATGAATAAAATATAACTGAGAAAAAGGGGTCTCCCACTAGCAATGCCATAAGTATGTAATGGTTATATTAGAACATAAAACCAATATCTTACAACACAAAGAACTTATTATAAACCTACACTAACATCAAGGTGAAGAAATTGAAAGGAAAACCATTAACATACATAAATAGTTCATAGGCAAAACCTCCCTTCATTGAGTAGAGATGTTCTTCTAATCAGATGTTCATAAACCATTTGCATAAGATAATGGTAGTGTGGTCATTAAGACAGATTAAAGATGCAAGGAGTATTTATAAATTGTATGTGACATCCATCTTTTGAAACCTCTTACATCAACAAGGATTTATCAAACTAACAAACTTTCCAATAATAAAAATCTCTTATGAGAATAAAGTGTCAAGGTGTGTTTTGATATTGTTTGGTGGTTTCTTATATAGATTTTGGATTGGGTATATTGTTCAATCTTGATGAATTTGGGATAATGGAGATGTGGGATTATAATTTTTTAAGTTTAGATTAGGAACAATTAAGAAGGATTAATTGTCTATGGGATATGACATGGGAATTAGACGTAAAGAAGGAAATTAAATTAATCATTCAAGAAATGATTAATAAGAGATAATTCAGTGTTAGATATGATTTAAGAGTTGAATAGAAGTGATTTTAACATGGTAGAATTGGGTTTTCTACACTATACATGTCATCATTGACAATAGAAATCAAAAATATCATTTTACAAGATGTATCCTACTACCTGGGTCTAAGCACTAAAGCACATCCTTAACCATACTCTCTTGATGGATCTAATAAGAAAAAGATGTACAAATACAGTAAAATTATACATTCAAGTATAAGTTTCAGCCCATGGAGGACATAGTCACTTATGATGTAGTGCCACTAGAGGTTTGAGACATTTTTTTGGAAGGTGATATGTTTCTGATCTTCTGGACATTGTACTCTCCAAAAAAATGCAGAAAAATGTAGAATTGTTGAAGAGTACTCTCCAACAATCAAACTAACTTTGGTCTATACTAAACAACATTGTAAGATCGTCTCACAGGAATAAGTTTGTGTTTCTCATGGTCCATACATAAGCACTTACATTGGAGAGTATGAAAATATTATTAAAGCAACAAGATGGAAAAACATCATTGTAAAATAACTTGATAAGCTAGTGTAATGGTATGATGACATAATAACATAATTGAATGGCCTTCCAACACATTTTTTAGTTAGGTGTTGAATAAATTTGGTTCGTAGATCTCCTCTTCCAAATAGTCCTTATATTATAGATCAATTTTACATAAAGGTGAAGTTCAATTTAAAATATGAGAGATTCTTAATCAAGGAAAGATAAGGCCTAGTTACTTCCCTTGTGGAAACCTAATAGTTCTCACACTTCTGAAATATATAACTTTGTGTTTATACAATGACCACCCTATCATTAACAAAATAAAGATGAGAAATTAGTACCTACTATTGTATACTGATAACCTCTTGGATTATCCTTGAGATGAAAACTATTTCACCATGAGCATATTAAAGTAAGGTCATCATCAAATACCACTCCATCGTGAATTTTTATAGAAGTAAAATTTCAAGAAGAATGAAGGATTATACAAGTGGTTGATTATGCCCTTTGCACCAACAAGATTCATGTGGCTAATTTATAACATACTTTGGTTGTGAACCTCATCATTTACTACATATATGATATCTTTATGTACATCATGACTTAGGATGAGAATCTAAAACACATATCACACATATTAGACACATTGCATATGAACAAGTTAAAATGTAACTAAGATACATCGGGATTGAGTATTTCAAAATCATAAATAATTAAACGCGTATCTATGTTGATCTAGAGAAGATCAAGGTTTTTATAGATTATCCTACTCTATGCAATTCACAAAATTGAGTTCTCTTCGCCTTGTTAATTTATAGAAAAATTTCATCCCCAAAATCTTACATATATCATAGCCTCTAGGCCAAATCATATACATCAAAATAGCCTACAATTATACTTCTACACAATAATGTGCCTTCGATAAGTTCAAAAATGCCTTTGCATAAATAATTATTTTTCGCATGCCCAAAACTTTTCAATTTTTTGAGATCCAACCTGATTGATTTGACAATTTACTCAATACAGTACTCACGTAGCATGTAATTTAACAAAAATATAAACTATGTAATATAAATGCTAAAGACTAATTGCAGAGTTGCAAAAAAATATTAAAGCAATGAAATACTGATTTGACCTAAGTAATAAGCAATTTAAATTTAAAACCCTAAGAGTAAAAGAGAGGGTAAGATACTTAGTTAATTTACAATAATATTAAGGCTGTGTCGAGCTGGTAAACTGATGAAACAAGAAAGTAGAATGTTGCAACCTAGCCCAGAAAAATGTAGAATTGTCAGAAATTATTAGAGTAGGGGGCCTGGAAAAGGTCAAGGGTGTTGCAGACTTCCTTTGGGCACTTGTGACTGTTCAAAACCTTAGAAACTGAATTTTGCAGGGTCGCGAGATATTCCCTGGAGGTTGTCTTTGGTCACCTGTACTTCACTATTTGATCACCAAATTCACCTGAAACCTACAAAGAGAAAGAGCACCTGCAAACCCCAAAAACACATCTATTCCTAAAATGAAAAAATTGCAGATAGGAGTTAGACTGACTCCATGTAGTTTTGCATGTGTGTGTAGAATTGTGCCCTAGGTGGCTCTTGTGCCAGATGCAATTGAATAATGAGCAATAACTAGATGTAGAAGATGTAGATAGATGTGTGCATGGAAAAATGAACATCCCCTCCTATGAAGTGTATGTATAATAATTTAGTATCTTGCCCTTGAATAGATGTTAGATGGATGCTTTAATGCTCTTGTTATGGCCTTTAGATCTAACCTTAGGTGATAGTAGTATATGTTTAGTTCTCGGTCTCTTATTATGATTACATAACTTTGTATTTATATGATTCCCTTCATTTAATTTCATAATTAAACCCATAAACGATCGACCACCAAGAAAATAAGATGTCGAACGACTAGAAAAAAACCCAAAAAGATAAGAGCAAGATACAAAGAGGTCATGGGTTCCTATAGGGGATGGGGGCGCCTGGGTGTTGGTGTCCAAACTTAGGAAAACTCAAGTATCGAAAGTTAGACTGGGTAAGGTGCATAATACCATGAAGAAAACTAGATAACATAAAGTAGATAAGAGATGTATACCTGATAACCATGTAGATCTATGGCCAAAAGTGTGCCGAGAGACAAGAAAAAGTGTGGAGTGATAAAGATATGAAGCGTGGATGCTAAAGAAGAGAACGTGAAAAAGTGATGATGATGACGACTTTAGGGAAAGAGCGTACGTGTAGATGTCGTGATTATACCTATTATTGATGTCGATGTTGATGTGATGATGTGACTACTGCTTCTTGTTAGGACGGACCTGCAAAAGAGAAGAATGAACAAGTAGTCAAATATGCATGTATATGATCAAAATGCTTAAAACCTGTGTAAATTTATGTAAAAATTAAAAAAGAGAATTTGCACCTCATCTATGATGAGTAAAGAGTGTAGAAAAGATCCTAAATATGATGTATAAGAACGTGTTTTTTGGACGATCTCACGCCAGTTGTGTTGACTATGAGTTTTTTGGGCGATCTCACTCCAAGACATGGAAGAAGTGTAGGGAGGAGATTCTGGTGCCATCCTCCAACTTTTAATTGTTTCTTGCATTGTGGAACACCACTGCAGATGGTGTGTAAAAATATGATCTTTTTATAACAATTCCATTCCAACATGAAAGTAGAAAATGTTGTGAACTACATGTGTGTCGAGTGTTAAGGACCGTGTGCCCTATAAAATCCATTGTGTGAAGTGTTGAGAAATGTGATGAACTTACAAATGTTGAGTAACTGCCCCTTAGTCATAGGTGTCCAAGAAGGGTTAGGGGTGCCCACGTGCTAATGTCTGGGTTTGGGTGCTAGTGTCTGTGCTTTGGTAAGGAACCAAGTCAGGATCTGGGCCATTGCCATGACTGATGACTGTGTTGTACTGGTACTATGATGTGTTGAAATGTGATTGTAGACTACTTTGTATGGGGTGACTGGTTCACCCAAATGATGCCCCCCCTCGTTTGGGGTGCATGAGATGTTGTTGAGGAGTATGCGGCCCAAAGGAGGACCAATCATTGTGCTGAAATTGTGCCCTGCAGAGGGAGGGAGTGTGTTTGGTAGAAACCAAGGAACAAAAAAACAAAATGGCTAGGAGAATAGAGTTAGTACAAGTAAGGTAAACATGCATGTAAAATATAGTGTGTAAGATAAGACGCAAGAATCCAAAGTAGAGAAGCAATGATGCAGATAAAGTAGACCGTGAAAAGTGGGTGTCAAACATGGGACATCACTCACGATGCTGCAAGACACACAATTCCCATATAGCCAAAAGTAGATAATGCGGCCCAAAGGAGGACCAATTGTCATGCTGAAATTGTGCCCTGCAGGGGGGAGGGAGTGTGTTTGGTATAAACCAAGGAACACACAAACAAAATGGCTACGAGACTTGTGTTAGTACAAGCAAGATAAACACGCATGTAAAAGACAGTGTGTAAGCTAAGCGGAGAATGTGCAAGCTAAGCTGCAAGAAGCCAAAGTAGAGGAGTGTTGATGCAGATAAAGTAGACTATGAAAATTGGGTTTCAAACATGGGACATCACTCATGATGTTGCAAGACACACAATGTCGATATAGACAAAATTAGATAATGTATACACAAGACAAAGGGAAAAGCCCACAAACAATGGCAAAAAATGACAAACAATTACATATAATAAAAATTAATATAACATACAACTATGGAAGAAAATAGACATGTAAGACAAATGCCGCACATGAAGCACTTGTTAACATGTTCGAAAGATAAAATGCATTTCAAAGTGTGAATAATATGATATGGTAGTGTGCTATGAAAAATGAAACAATAACACTTGTAAGGTACAAAAGTGGATGCCCCCAAGAGCCGGTGTGGGGTTGGTATGAGGTACTACACCAAACATCCAAGGTACGTGTATTGATTTGTAGAATTTGTGATCACAACTAGAAAACAAGTGAACAAGCATGTGTAAATGGAAAATATAATAACATACAATATATCTAGCAAACATAGTAAGCAAGATGTATCATTCAAGTATAAGTAAGCAAGAGTAAATGCAACCAAGATATGTAATATGTCATGGATGAGATAGAATACGATGCAGTATGAGTGTGATAGGAGCTGTGTGCCCCTTGAGCGAATATGAATGAGTGTGTATGAAATGAGGTTTATTTATACATGCCCCCTCAAAATTCAAGAATGAACTATAGAACAACAGTATAGACTGAGGTTAATTTATACATGCCCCCTCAGTAGTCGAGTATAGACCGTGGAACTAAATTTCGTTGTATGGTAACGAGTGTAGCACATAAAAATGGATGTAAGAAAGATGTAACATGAACACATATAGTGAGTAATGCACCTAGTGTGTGATAGAAGCTGCGAGTGGAAGAAGTTGTGCGTGTTAAACGCATGATGTGTGCAATGTGTAATGTTTAGTGTGACTAAGTAATGCTAGAAAGATGTGTTGTAGATGTGTAGAATGCATAGTGTGTGTAAGTGATGAGGAGGATACATTGTAAATGTGTCAAGAGTGTGAGAATGTGTAGTGTGTAGTGTATTGTGTGTATGATGTGTAGTGTGTAATGTATAATGTGTATGATGTGTAATGTGTAGTATGTCAGGTTCATGTCTATAGTATGCCCCTCAAAAGTCAAGTGTGAACCAAGGCACGAGAGTGTGTCATCGGGTAATGACGATACAAATAGTGTATCAAAGTGCACAAGATGAATGTCTGGAGATGTGAAGTAGGAAGCTTGAAGTGTGACAATAGAAGTGATAGACACCTAATGGTGTATGACAAGGGGAAGATAAGCATGATGCCCCCCAAGTGTATGAGGAAGAGTAAGATCATGTAACATCATCTAGGAGATCATTTTTGCCATGGTCAAAGCCAAATGGAGAAGCGTCAGAGAATTGGTAAGCAATAGTATCAGGCTGACTAAGTAAAGAGCCGTTGAGGCGTAAATTGTACATGCCCATAACATATTATTCATTAGTGAAAGGAGGTAATGGAAAACCATGTGCATACCATTGAGTAAGATTTTGTGAATAGCCAAGAAATGAATTATTGCAAATGAAAAAAGAACCAAAGGGCATAGGAAATGAAATATCTGTATGATCAGGGTCTAAATTTCCCCTAATGTAGTCAAGACAAGACTACCCAAGTGTGAGTGGAGAAGTACGAGGAGTGCGTACAAGAAATACTGTGAGGTTAAAGACACGAAGACCATAAGCAACGGTATTGCGAATGAATCCATGATAAAGATGAGGATCAAGAGATGTAGGAAAAATATCATCTATTGTGAATCCTAGCTGAGTAAAACCACCATGTGTATATATAGTATCAGAGAAAGTATGATCAAATGGAATGCATTCCTAATAAAATTCATTCACAAAAAGTGTACATGTGAAAGATAGATGTGCTAATGGTGAAGATGAAGTAGGTGGACCGATGTCTAATGTTTGAACAAGCACCTGATAAAACACCATATCATTTGTAGAAGCAGAAGGGGGTAACGATGCGGGTGGGATAACGTGTAACATGCAAATAACACCTTCAAGTGGTGGTAAGTGAGTCAGATAATCCATGGGTTGTGGATCATTAGTAGTAACTGATGTTGGAGTAAGGATTGTAGTGGTTGAATCACGGTTGCAATGCCTGAATGGGTCACAATCACCAAGGACAGTATATTTTATACCATCATGTAAGAATTTACCACATTGATGTACTATGGAAGGTACTGCTTACATGGCATAAAGCCATAGCCTACCAAGGAAACAATTATATTGAAATAGGAAGTCAGTGAAAAAGAAAACCGTTGGAATGGTTTGTGGCTTGACAATGATAGGTAAAGTGATATGCCCTATGCACGGAAAAATTGAACCATCATATGCATAAAGAGAAATCGATTAAGGATTAACATTAGCAATAAAAATACCGGTAGCTTCAATGAATGATAAAGGGAAAAAATTAAGCTTGTAGCCATTATCGACAATAGTTTTCTGTCACCCACATTTTGGATGTGAATCATGATGTATAGAGGTGGTTCATTGTCAAAATAACAAGATCAATAAGAGGATTAGATGGAAAAACGATGTGCTGAGAAAATGCATCTATGAATGTGTTATAGACTACATCTATATGAAATTGAAATATCCATGATGAGAGGATCGTAGAAGAATGAGAATAAATGGAAGCATGAGGACCCTAAGAATTTTTGAGCGATGGGTTCACCAAATGATTAAGAAAATATTGAAATAAATATATACCTAATACTAATTGTAATGTAGCAATAAATGAATAAGTAATCAAGTACAAAATGGACCCAAGAAAATAAGCAATAAAAATTTCAAACCCTAAGTTCAGATGAGGGGGTAAAATGACTTAGCTGATTTGCAATGATGCTAAAGGTATGTAGAGCTAGAAAACTGTTGGAACAGGAACTCAGAGTATCATACATGAACATAGAAAAATGCAGAGGTGCTGGAATATGCTGGACCGGAGCACCTGTAGAGGGTATGTGGTGCTTGACACGTTCTAGACCTATTCTAGGTTCCCATGATTGGTTAGAAGGTGAAAAGCCCTATTTTACAAAGTTGTGAGATGTTCACTTGTTGTCGCCTTTGATTGCGTGTACTCTACTACACTTCGATGTTGTTCGCTTGCAACCTATAATGAAGAGATGACTTGCAAAATACTCAAAAGCAGATCACATCCAATTAAGAAAAGAATGCAAATGAGGGGTCAGAATGTCCTCGTCTTTCAAACAAGTGATCTTACGATTGAGCATTGCACTACATCTCAAACATAATGTAGTTCTATTTGTGTGTGTGTGAAGAGATTGTGCTCTAGGTGGCTCTTGTGCATGTCGCACTTGATAGAGAGCAATATCTAGATGTAGAAAATACAGATGGATGTGTGCATGAAAGAATGAACTTCCCCTCCTATGAAGTGTCTGCAGAATACTATAGTCCCCTTACCCTTGTGTGGATGTTATATGGATGTTTGAATGTTGTTGATAATGCCTTTGGATGCAACCTTAGGTGGTGATAGCTAGTGTTTGGTGCTTGGTCCTTTAATACTACCACATAACTTTATATTTATATGATTACCTTTCTTGAATTTCATAATTAACCCTGAAAAGGTCAACTACCAAAAAGATATGATGCCTAAATGGCTAGAAAGGACCCAAAAGATGTGAACAAAGTACAAAGAGTTCAGGGGTACCTAAGGCTGGTGTCTTGGTTGGGCATTGGTGTCTAGGATGATAAATGTTAAAGTTTGAAAAGACAGACTGGGAGATCATGAGTGTAAGACCAGAAAGGAAGATTGAAAGCAAGAAAAGTTGCCCAAAGACATGGGTCAATTAGTACCTTTCTTACTTAGGAATCATATGAATAGTAGATGTGATTAGTACTAAATAGATATCCAAAGTGTGTGATTTTTTCTATAGATACAAAGAGGGTGGGGGATCTTGGACGGTGATTTCTAGACTTAGAAAATTGAAGTATCGAAACTCAGTCTAGGTAAGAGGGTACATAAGACCAAGAAGAAAACTAGAAAGCAAGAAAATAAGCCAAAGACAATGGTCAATTAGTACTTTTCTCACTTAAGAATCATATAAATAGTAGTGTGTGATTAGGACCTAGAAATATACCCAAAGTGTGTGATTTATTGTCTACCTTTTCCCCGACTTTATGTTATTAAGAGAATGCTCAATAACATAAAGTAGATAAGAGATGTGTACCTGATAACCATGTAGATCGATGACAAAAGTGTGTCGAGGAGACCATAAAAAGCGTGGACTGATAAAAGTGAAGCGTGGAAGCTAGAGAAGAGGAAGTAAAAATGACCCTAGGGGTGAAAGTGTATATGAAATGTTGCATTGTACTTGTTATTGATGTCACTTGATGCTTGATGCTTGATTCTTGATTGTTGATGACGTGACTACTACTTCTCATGAGGATGTACCTGCAAAAGAGAAGAGAAAAAGAGTATTCAAAGTCTTGGATGTGAAAAATTTGATCAAGATGCGTAAAAAGTTTGTAAAAAGTATGTAAAAATGTGAAAAAGGAACATGTGCACCTGATTTGTGATGAGTGAAAAGAGTAGAAATGATCCTCAAAATGCTGAAGAAGAAAGATTTTTTTGGTCAATCTCACGCTTGTTGCGCTAAGTGCAAGTTTTTTGGGTGATCTCATGCCAAGTGCGGAAGAAGTGTAGGGAGAAATTCTAGCATTATTCTCCAACCTTTAACTACTTCCTGACATGTAAACACCACTGCAGATGGTGTGTTCAAATATGATCCATTTTGATCCAGTTCAATCGAATGCGAAAATAGAAACGAGGATAAAGCATGCATGCTAAGTGCTGAAGGATTGTGCCTGTCGTGTAAAAGTTGGTGTGTAAACTACTATCAGGGGTGCTCAGAAACTATCGTATGTGTCTGGGTGCTATCTTCTGTGTTGTGCGAAGGACCCAAGCCAGGTTTTGGGCCAATTCTGAGACTGTAGACTATGCTGACTCTGTGTTGTACTATGACTTTAAATTGTTGTATAGGGTTACTGATTCACTCAAATGATGTTCCCCTCGTTCAGGGTGCATGCAACCTCAGAAGGAGTATGTGACCCAAAAGAGGACCAAACATTGTGTTGAAACTGATGCCCTACAGGGGGAGGAGGGAATGTGCCTCGTCGAAACCAAGGCACATGCAAACAAAGTGGCTTGGAAAACACGTGTTAGTGCAAACAAGACAAAGACACATATAGAAGACAATAAGCAAGAAAATAATATAGACCGTGAAAAATGAGTTACAAACATGAGATATAACTCACAATGTCGCAAGACAATCAGGGCCAAAGCAGCCAAAGGAATACAAGCAATGAACAAGCGAGACATAGAGAAAAGCTCGCAAATAATGAAATACAATGGAAAACAATAACAAACAAAGTAACAAACAACCATGACGACAAATAGTTCTGGAAAAGAAAATGTTGCACATGAAGCACCCGTTAGCATGTTAGAAAGATAAAGTGTATTTCAAAGTGTATATGATCCAATATAGTAGAGTGCTAGTAAAAATAGGAAGTAGTATAAATCAAAATAAAAGCACCTACGATGTGTACAAAAGTTGATGCCCCTAGGAGTTGTCATGGCACTAGCAAAGGATATTACACCAGACATTGCTACTTGCGTGTAAGAGATCTATGTAAAGTCTACATTCACAACTAGAAGAAAAGTGAATGCGCATGTGTATATAGAAAAGATAGAGACATACAATGTATCTATCTAAGATAGGAAGCAAAGCGTAACATGGGAGTATAAGCTAACAAGAACAATGTGCAACCAATATATGTAATATATTGTGAATGTGTGAGATGGAATGAAATGCAAAGTGAATGTGATAGGGGAAACGTGCCCCCCGAGTGATTGTGAATGAGTATGCATGAGATGAGATTCATTTATAAAAGATCCCTCAGTAGTCAAGAATGAACCATAGAACAAGAGTGCATCATTGGGAATTGGTTTGAGGTGTGTGCTAGAAAGATGTGATTAGTAAAGCATATAGCGTAGAGAGTGAGTGAGTGTGGTGAGGTTCATTTTAGATTTGATACCCTAAGTATTCGAGTATGAACCATGGAACTAGAGTGTGTCATCAGTAAGTGTGTCATGCAAATGCGAGAGAGAGATATGTCATGATTGTGCCAAGTATGGAATGTGCAGTGTGTGAGGTTCATATATGTAGTATGCCCTCAAGAGTTAAGTGTGAACCATAAAATGAGAGTGCATCATTGGGTAATGACAATACAAGAGTTTATTAAGATGTGTAATATGTGTGAGGAAGACAAGATATATAGCACGATGCCAGATGGTATAGATAAGAGACAACTGATAACGCTAGAAGGAGGAGAATAAGCATGATGCCCCTAAGTATATGATGATGATGAGAATAATTAAGTGATTTCATCTAAGAGATCATCATTTTCATGGTTAAAACCGAATGGAGATGCATCATAGACTTGGTAAGCAATAGTATATGGTTGATCAAGTAAGGAGCCATTATGACGTAGATTGTACATGGCCATTGCGTATTCTTCGTCGGTAAAGGGTGTTGGTGGACATCCTTGCGCATACCACCGACTAAGATTTGGTGAATAGCTGCTCGAAATGAGTCATTGTAAATAAAGACATGACCGAAGGACATGGGGAATGAAATGTCAATATGGTTAGGATCCAAAGTGCTGCCCACCAATGTAGTCAAGCCACAACTGCCCAAGTGTGAGTGGAGAAGCGCGAGGAGTGCGCGCAACAAACAATGATAAATGAAGACACAGAGACTCGATGTAACAATGATGCAAACAAACCCATGATAGAGATGAGGAGAATGAAGTGGTGGAGATAGATTGTCAAGTTTAAATCTGAACCGAGCTAAACCATCATATGTGCAAATAGTATCAGTGAAAGTGGGATCAAATGGAATGTGTGGACAATAAGAATCATTCATGAAAAGAGTGCATGTGAAAGGACGAAACACAAATATAGAATGCTAATACGAAAATGAGGAAGGTGATATTATGTCTAATGTATGGATAGGCCTATGATGAAGTACCATAGCATTATTTGGAGGGGGTGAGCTTGAAGTGGATGGAACAACATCTAATGTCCAAACAATTCCTTTGAGTGGAGGCAAGTTGTCTTGGAAATGCATAGGTCACAGATCAACAACTGGATGTATAGTAGCAGAAGTAAGAAGAGTTATTGCAGTAGTTAGATCTAGGTGACAATATTGGAATGGGTTACTATCAGCGGGAATGACATGTTCAAAAACATCATGCAAGAATTCGACACATTGGTGAATTGTAGAAGAAACTTCTTGCATTCTATGAAGAAATGGCTAACCAAGCAAGAAATTATATGGAACTAGGATATCAATGAAAAATAATACTATAGGAATTATTTTTGGGCCAACCGTCATAGGCAAAGTGACAGTGCCTATGCACGGAAGCCTAGTGGAATTATATGCTCACACAAAAATAGATGTTGGGGTAAGATTACAGAAATGCCTATAACCTCAATGAATGATAAAGGAAAAATTAAGCTCAGATCCATTATCAAATAAAGCTCACTTAGTACCCAATTTATTGATGCATACTCGTATACATAGAATAGGATCATTGTCATAAATAGAAAGATCGTCGTCTATAGTAGATGGAAAAGTAACATGTTTAGAAAATGCATCTGCAAATGTCTTATAAACAACATCCAAATGAGAAGTAGAAGGAATATGAGTAGTAGCCTATAAAGTAATGATCTTAGCATGACATTCAAGATTGGCTAGCAAGAAATCATGAATAGAAATATCCATGATTAGAAGATCCTAAGATAAATGAGAGAAGTGATGAAATGAGGACCCAAAAGCGTTCAAATGAGATGGGTTCACCAAATGATTTAACAAATATAGAAACTAGGTAATATAAATGTTAAATACTAATTATAAAGTTACACCAAAATGATAAAGAAATGAAATACTTATTTGACCTAGGCAATAAGAAATTTAAATTTAAAACCCTAAGTGCAAGAGAGAGGGTAAGATACTTTTCTGATTTACAATAATTCTAAGGTTATGCCGAGCTAGAAAACTAATGAAACAGGAAAGAAGAGTGTCGTAACAGAGCCTAAAAAATGCAAAACTATTGGAAATGTCTGGACTAGGGCGCCTGGATACGGTCAGGGGTGTTTGGGGTGCTGCAAACCTCCTCTGGGTGCCTATGACTGCTCAAAACTTCAAAAACTCAATTTTTCGGGGTCGTGAGATGTTCTCTGGATGTCGTCTTTAGTCACATATACTTTGTTGCGTGATCACCGAATTCACCTGAAATCTACAAAGAGAAAGAACACCTGTAAAACACCAAAACACATCAAATCCTAAAAATAAAAAGATGCAAATGGGGAGTCAGATTGACCTCGGAGGTCACCCTGACTGAGTGAACTTACAATCTGTGATCTTTACTACCATTTCAGACTTCATGTAGTTTGTGTGTGTGTGTGTGTGTGTAGAATTGTGCCTGAGGTGGCTCTTGTGCCAGTTGCACTTGAATAACGAGCAATAACTATATGTAGAAGATGTAGATAGATGTGTGTATGGAAAAATGAAATTCCTCTCCTATGAAGTGTATACAAAATAATGTGGTCCCTTGCCCTTGAATGGATACTTTGATGCTCTTGTAATGGCTATTGAATGCAACCTTAGGTGATAATAGTAGATGCTTAGTGATTTTTTCCCTTATTATGATCACATAGCTTTGTATTTATATGATTCCCTTGGTTGAAATTTCGTAAATTAACCACTAAAAGGCCGACCACGTAGAAAATAATTTTGCCAATGGCTAGAAAAGACCAAAAAGATGCGAGCAAGATAGAAAGAAGTCAAGTGCACCTGGGTACTGGCGTCCTGCCTAGGCGTACTGGCGTCCTGCCTAGGCGCTAGTGTCCAGACTCATAAAAACTCAAGTATCAAAAGTCAGACAAGGCAAGAAGGTGCATAAAGACCAAGAAGAAAAACTAGAAAGCAAACAAAGATTCCAAAGACATTGGTCAATTAGTAGTTTTCTCACTTAGGAATCATATGAATAGTGGTATGTAATCATGACCTAGAAATATAACCAAAGTGCGTGATTTAATATCTACAGCATGGACATACGATTATGCACCGCTTAAAGTTATTTAGTGGCATGGTTCAATGGTAATTTACATAGCAAAATCAATTATACACCATGATATAAGAAGTCAAGTAATGATGCCTCTACAAATTGGGTAAGGAGATAATCATCCATTTGAGCATAAAATGGTTCGTTCCCTATATACACATGTAGCAAGATGGAAAATGTGTGTCACATGAATTAGATGATCTACTTGCAATAGTTTCGTCTATTGATTAGGAACAAAAAAGGAAGAGGCAACAATTACGCTGCAAGAATCATTATTATGCCTTGACATGCATGGTCACAACTTACTAAACTATGCATCTCTCAACTGAGTTTCTAAGGACTTTATAGAATCCTATATCACTCTTGCAAAAAGTAAACAAGATTTCAAAATTCACATGTATGAAAAAATTTGCTATATGTGTATTATAAATAATTTTGTTCTTTACGATGAATCTCACCAACAAATCATCTAGGGGATGTAATATAAAATATTAACATGACACTTGTGCATTACCAAAACATTAATGTAGTGCCTCAAAAAAAATTTAATGGCTTCACATGTGCATAGACATCGAGTGACACATCATGTCTTGCATTCCTTATTACTTAGTAAAGCCAATAGATAAGAACATGAAACTTAACCTATGTTTTCTAGTTCCATCTAGGCCCTGGGAATATATTAGGATGAATTTGACATTGGGTTACCCATGATGAAGCACTCCAATGAATTTTTCATTTGTTTTAGTGGATAGGTTTTAGAAGATGAGCATCATGTTTTTCTTTCCAAAGTAGAGCATAAAAGGTAAGGAAAACATGAAATCATTCTTTGACATATTTGGGTGCACTTTCGACTCTGAAAATTCATTATGTTTGATTATGACCCACATTTTGTAATTCATTTTTGGAAATCAAGTTGATAGATGATATGTAAATAATTGGATAAGTGACTCAAATTTCATCCATAAAATGGTGGACAAAATATTCTTTTAACAAAATAATTCTTTATTTGTTATGAATATACAAGAATACACATCCACACTTTTGGGGTGATAATATTATATGCATCCAACATGCCTACAATAGAGATATGCATAGGGCTACGGGGTATAGTTCATTCTAGACATTTCTTGGGTTCCAACCAATACTAACCATAAACATATGTTTTAGTGTACAATTCGATACTTCCATGAATTACATCACACACCCCATGAGTTCAAGGGTGGCGATAAATATAGAAACTTTCAAGGGTCCATAATAAATGATAAATCCTTTGCATCATGGTCCTTGCATCATTTTGTACATTGTTAGTGAAAATACCTTTGTTCTTAATCTGCCACCATACTTGGGTCTTCATCCAACGTTCAATATGAAACTCCTTAAGCCATATTTGCAACCACTACTTCAGAAATCATCATGTTATATGCATCTTAAATAATATAAGTGTGTGAAATTGATATGCACCAACCTACAAATTTGGTTATCCCTCTACTATGATGGGCCTTAAATGATTAGCACGCCTTTAAGAATTTCATCCAAGTATAAATCGGCATAACTGTTTAATATTGTAGTAATAAGATAATGAATCTAATGTCCACATGGGAAAGGGAAAGTACAATGTAATTTAAGGAATAAAGAATGTAATAACTATATAAAACCCGAAAAGGAGAAAAAACTAAAAGGGGCATGCACCCAAATAGAGAAGTGAAAAAATTGTATCCTTTCATGTATCACACATCACCTTGTATTTATAATATTTGTAAGAGCTCGCTTCTACTCCATCTTGAAGAAGAAATAAGGTAAATGAAAGAAGAAATCCTCAATGTGTAGATCATTATGGAAGGAAAGTTTTTTCCAATACATTGGAAAGATGAAATATCTATAGAAGGAAAAGAGCCAAGAATGTCCCTATTCTTGTAATCCATGAAGGTATGGACTGTTTTACATGATTCTTTGAAGCAGTGAACCCCCACCCCCCGATCTCATAGTATGGAGAATATATAAAAAAATATTCAATGAAACCTCAATTTCATGCTCCATGATATAAATTTAACAAAACAATGCAACTAAGTAATATGGAGATCTCCTTTTATGTTGAGGTGGTGTGGAAAAATTCTAAAATTGTGTCAATCGAACTCTTAAACTATGAGATAATCAAAGCTTGGTGTGATTTGGAAGTTGAACAAGGCCATCGCTAATGTAAAAACAAAGTATAGTTTTGAAAAAATGAATTCTCAAGGATCTTATCGTTTGGACTGTAAGTAGGCTCTAATATCAATCTCATCTCTGGTACTCTTAACTATCTTCCTATTAGATAGAAAAATTGATGCATCAATTAAAAACTTGTGTAGGGAAATTTATTTTCATGTCAATATTTACAAAGCTTAGCAAATTGTAATCCTTGGCACACCAACGAGAGTTTAGATGCCACAATCTATCAATTGCATAAATAATTTGAATGCTTAATATATATGTTTTTGAAGAGATCAACTAAAGGAGTAGGCACCTATTGATGCCTGTGTATCATAGTCACCTCTTGAAATATCACAACAACAATGAGATGTGCTTAGTTGAATTAAGAAAGAATGATGTCTTTAGGAATTAATCATATAACATGGAGCTTTTCACTCTTTGAATCGAATATCAATCAATTTTTTGAAGATGAGACCCCCAGGGTTCAACTTTATATGGAACAATAGGTGTAGCGATTTTGAGATGAAGTGTTGTCTAGATATCCTGATATTGAATTTGGAAGAGTTGTTATTCAGAACTTGTGAACTTGCAACATACCTTGTTATTAGTTTAGAGTCAATATGGGGTACCAAACTAGAGTGTGACTTTGTAAAAAGTACATTTAGATTTAGATATATGTGAAGAGATTTGTTGATCATCTCAACCCTTTAATCTCTATCTTAAATAAATTGTTCTACATAGACTTTGATGTGTAAAATATCATACCTTGTATTTTATCAAGATTTTTTTTTTTGTTAGGTTACATAGGGAGAAGGCCCTAGCCCATTATGGCATCACTAGCCCAAACCGACCATGGAGGCATCTAACGATGGAATATTTAAGCTCTTGGCTAGCCCACCGATTAAACCACATCATCGTGGTTCCCTATCAATAGGGTATCTAAAACCAAATTATCATGGTGCTCTATCAATAGGGTATCCAAAACATCGACAATAAGCCGTATTAACATGGGACCGAGATTTAAACCTTGGACCAAGAGACCCAAAGAACGGTTACACCACTAACCATTGGATATTTTATCAATATTTATTAAAGACAATAAATATATCACAAAAAATGACAAAAAAATGTATTTATCAAAACCTTCATTTAAACA
Organism: Taxus chinensis; assembly: GCA_019776745.2. Classification (NCBI taxonomy): domain Eukaryota; kingdom Viridiplantae; phylum Streptophyta; class Pinopsida; order Cupressales; family Taxaceae; genus Taxus; species Taxus chinensis. The sequence goes on along the minus strand of CM034154.1, from coordinate 592,404,645 downwards.
AAACATATATAATATCACTTATTATTAGATATATAGAATAATAATTGATATTGTACAACCAAGAACCATACATGCCCAACCAATTTGATATGATTTCCTCAAACTCATATAAATAGAGCAAATAAGAATTATTACAAACAATATGGTTGAAATCCTTGTCATTCAATATGCTTTGAAGGAAGCAACCAGAATGGGGTGGACCAGAGTTATTATTGAATTTAACTCTCAACCAATTATTCGACTTGCCTAATAAACACGGCAAGATTCACTCCTCTAATTGGCGTATTTCACATATTCAAGAAAATATTTGCATTTTGGCTCAACTTTCCAGATGATGTTTTATGTTCATACTCTTCGAGAGAGTAATAAAGTGGCAGATGCTTTGACCCAACTGGGCTTTGGATCAGGAAAATGTTCATGGAATAGGTCATATTCCTATAGAGTGGTCCATGGAGAAAAGACAAACAATTCACCGAATTTTTCATTCGGATGAATCACACGGATGACTTCTTCTTGTTGTACTATGCTTTTAAGTTGCTACCCATGATATCTCTAAGGATGTTTCGTGGGATATTAGTTACAATGCTTGACACTCTACCCATTTGTAACATGTTTCTTGATAATTAATGGAAGTAATATTATTCCTTAAAATAAAAATAAAAATCATGTGAAAGGACTTCTAGATATGGAAAAATAAATCCAAGAGAGTTGTGGTTATTTACGGGAAAGGAGGAATCGGAAAGACAACATTGGGCCATTGCCGTGTTCAGCACCCTCAACCTCACTAATCACAAATATGGCAGAATTGATATGCAGCAAAATTGTTCGGAGGCAAAATTGATATGCTACTACAACAAATTTTAAGAGATATTTTTAGTAGTAATATTGATTTGAGGAGTTTGGAAGAAGGTCGACGAGAAATGGCAAAGTGTTTGTGGACAAACGCATTAAAACAATATGATTAAAGAACTGACACTATTACCAGAAGGGAGTAGAATACTTTTAACTACAAGAAATCTTAATGAAACTATCAATCTTTTACAAGCAGGTTTTGAACGCTATTCATATCAGGTAGATGCCCTTCCAAAAGCAGAGGCAATGAAACTCTTGTGTGAGTATGCATTGGGCAGATAGCGAGAAAACTTTTGACAATAATGTAGATATTGAGGGCCTCCTCAGAATATGCAGCGGCATTCCTTTGGTTCTCATAATGGCTGGATCTAAATTACGTGAATATGCTCGAAGCGTGGCTTCTTGTAAGGAGGCAGTTGATCATATTAAGGAAGGGTTGCTGGAAGGAGGCGGTGAGTTGAGCGAGCGTATGGTGGAATTTGTATATAATCGCTTGCAATGGTCGTGTAAAGAAGCATTTTTTGATGTAGTCTTCTTCTTGAATTACTGGACTCGGTTGTCAGCAGCCAATATTGTTGGAGAGATAGAACTTCAAGAGCTAGAGAGGGGCGGCGCTAGTAAATTTAAGGAAAACCGGCACATGGGGAAAAAGGTTGTTTGAATGTTCATGATATAGTGAGTGCACGAGGGAGAACCTTATCAAATGGATATAGAATCACCCGATGAAGAATCATTGAATGATGTTCTCCAAGATGACCAGGTGTACTCTTACTAGAATGCAATACATATTTTATAAACTTCCCTCTTACTAGAATTGTAGTTTTTACAATGTATTTATAAACATCACTCTAATTTTCCATATTTGGTAGAAAAATACATAATCAGTTTCAAGAACAGAAAAACAATTAATCCCTTTCTCGCGTTTAAATAACTTCAAAACAGCTGACCTGTTTTCAATATATTTGAGCTATAAATCTTTTTGCAGAAGATTAAGGAGACAAAGGGTATTTTTCTTTCCCACACATCCAAATTCGAACTTGAAGGAAAGCATCTGAATTTGATGAGCAAATCTTTAAGAGTTTTGTACTTGACGGGATCAAATAACATTATAAAAGGAGAATGCAGGGAAATCTTTGAAAATCTAAGATGTCTCGGCCTTGAGCACCATAATTATTTACAGATGGACCTGAGTAAACTTCCCAGATTAAGAGCGTTCCATTTGCCACTTCGACGGAGGACAAAAAATTTACGAGGCATAGTCTCTACATTTTTTTTCAATCAGAACTCTTTCTGGTCAATTTTTTTTATTCCTACGTTGATGAAGCTAATTTCAAATAGTAAACACGTTTGCAGTTATCCAGCGACGTCCCTTCATTGAAAGAGATGTATTTAAAAGGCGCCACAATCGACAATCTTACCACCACCCTTTGCCGACTCAAGTCTTTGAGTTCTCTCACATTGCACGACTGTGGAGGGTTTACTAACATACCTGAAACCATTGGGGAACTGACCGATTTGGAAAGGGTAGAACTACCTAAATGTGACAGTTTAGTGAACCTTCCAAATAACTTTGGTAATCTTTCTATCTTGAAAACATTGATTTTGAGTGAATGTCCGGAAGTGATCAACCTTCCAAACGACTTTGACAATCTATGTGCTTTGATAGAGCTTGATTTACATGATTGCTCCAGCTTGGTGAGCCTTCCAGACAGCTTTGGCAATCTATCTGCTTTGATAGAGCTTAATTTGAAAAAAATTATCCAGCTTGGTGAGCCTTCTAGACAACTTTGGCAATCTATCTGCTTTGATAGAGCTTAATTTGAAAGATTGCTCCAGCTTGGTGAACCTTCTAGACAGCTTTGACAATCTATCTACTTTGACAGAGCTTAATTTGAAAAATTGATCCAACTTGGTGAGCCTTCTAGACAGCTTTGGCAATCTATCTTTGACAAATCTTAAAATACATGATTGCTCTAGCTTGGTGAGCCTTCCAAACAGCTTTGACAATCTATTTTCTTTGACAGAGCTTAATTTAAGTTATTGCTCCAGCTTGGTGAGCCTTCTAGATAGCTTTGGCAATCTATCTTCTTTGACAGAACTTGATTTAAGTAATTTCTCCAGCTTGGTGAGCCTTCTAGACAGTTTTGGCAATCTATCTTTGACAAAGCTTAGCATACATGATTGCTCTAGCTTGGTGAGCCTTACAGACAACTTTGACAACCTATCTTCTTTGATAGAGCTTGATTTAAGTTATTGATCTAGCTTGGTGAGCCTTCCAAATAGCTTTGGCAATCTATCTTCTTTGACAGAGCTTGATTTAAGTTATTGCTCCAACTTGGTGAGCCTTCCAGACTACTTTGGCAATCTATCTTCTTTGATAGAGCTCAATTAAAGTTATTGCTCCAGCTTGGTGAGCCTTCTAGACAGCTTTCACAATCTATCTTTGACAACGCTTAAAATACATGATTTCTCCAGCTTGGTGAGCCTTCTAGACAACTTTGACAATCTATCTTCTTTGAAAAAGCTTGATTTAAGTTATTGCTCCAACTTGGTGAGCCTTCCAGACAACTTTGGCAATCTATCTTTGACAAAGCTTAAAATACATGATTGCTCCAGCTTGGTGAGCATTCCAGATAGCTTTGGCAATCTATCTTCTTTGACAGAGATTGATTTAAGTTATTGTTCCAACCTTGTGAGCCTTCCTGACAGCTTTGGCAATCTATCTTTGACAAAGTTTAAAATACATGATTGTTCCAGCTTGGTGAGCCTTACAGACAACTTTGACAATCTATCTTCTTTGACAGAGCTTGATTTAAGTTATTGCTCTAGCTTGGTGAGCCTTCTAGATAGCTTTGGCAATCTATCTTTGACAAAGTTTAAAATACATGATTGCTCCAGCTTGGTGAGCCTTTCAGATAGCTTTGACAATCTATCGTCTTTGGCAGAGCTTGATTTAAGTTATTCTTCAAGCTTGGTGAGCCTTCCAGATAGCTTTGGCAATCTATCTTTGACAAAGTTTAAAATACATGTGATTGTTCCAACTTGGTGAGCCTTCCAGACAACTTTGATAGATCTTGATTTAAGTTATTGCTCAAGCTTGGTGAGCCTTCTAGATAGCTTTGGAAATCTATCTTTGACAAAGCTTAAATTACATGATTGCTCCAGCTTGTTGAGCCTTCCAGACAACTTTGGCAAGCTATCTGCTTTAAGGGGAAACTTGGATTTCAGTGGTTGTTCTAACTTGGAGAGCATTCCTGTAACATCCCAAAATTTCTTGCAAGTTAAATTAACTACGGTTATGTCTAAATAGGATTAGACAAGATCATCATCATTGGATATAAAACTCATTTGGTTCGTCATATCATGACCCATAGCTTCTGATGTGGGGCATGACATTGTGGTACAAATAACTCCGCAGGGCCGAACCCACCTTGATGATCCTTCCTAAAACATGATTAGGCCTTAATCATAGGTAAAACGATTCATTAATGATAAGTGAATCTTTCGGTTATTTATTCTGGTTATTTTATTTTAATCGATTTAGTTGTCTTATGTTTTATTCGAATTTTGCAGTGACCGTGATGAATACTGCCTCTGTTTTATCTGAAAATGCTATATCAAATCAGGTTTATGAGAATATTCAAGTTATTATTATTTACGAACTTGGTGATTTGTTGTTTGAATATTTTATATGAAACATGGGAATTCGAATAATTATTACGATAATATATTGTTGGCAATATGTGGACTTATATATGATGATTAATTTTACCATTAAAGTTAGGTATCAATTAAAATAAAAATTTAAAAAATGCATTATTAATTTTTGAAATTATATATTTAAATCCTAAAAGGATTTGGCATGTAAATCAAAAAGTTAAAAAGTATAATAATAATGATATTTTAATATTTAAAAATTTGAGAGTTTTAAAAGGGACACGCCTTCATCTGACACCAAGTATGTGGTATCACGGCATGCATTGACGCGTGAAGCAACATTTTGAAGCCCAAAAATTCTCCATTATAGTATAGTTTCTTCATTATATTTTCGTTTATTTCTCCTTTGTTTGTTTTCATTCTTCTCTTCTAGAATACCTGCGTGAGTTTTGGAGGAATGAATGATTCAACTTGTTGGAGTGGAAAGAGTAGAAGGTTGCCGATTCTGGATTTACTTCAGCCCATGAATATATTCTCCCTTATTTGTAAATAATGAAGAAATACACATTTTGTTTTAAATGGATATTAAATGAATTTGTGGACATCTTCTGATTTAATTTCTTGGAAATAAAATCTAAAAAGGAAATTGATGGATTATGTATTATTTTTTTCTTTGTGTGGGCTTTAGCTAAACCTAAAAAAACGCAGATGGGTGTTCCTAATCAATGTTTATTTTATTTTATTTTCTATTTAAATTTGATTTCTGGAAACCCAAATTGATTTTTGCCCTCTGGGTTTTATTACAGACAAACAATAATTTATTTGCATGGGCAAAGCGATTTCTGGGTAGTGTGAAAAATGTTTTTACCAGGTATTTCATCATTTTGTCTGATATATTTGCTTCTGGTTGTAATAATTTTTAAATAGAAAAGAAATTAATGCTGGGATGAACTGATTTGGATATGTACAAGTTGATTTTCCCGTAGGTGTAATATTATTACCTGAGTGAAAAAATAAATTAGTGTTAACAATCTATGTAAGATGACTTAGTTTTTCTTAAAGGATTTTTGTTACTATAAGTGTTAGAAATTTATTGTTGTTATTCTATGCAAACAAAATTCAAAATTATCATCTTGTGGTATGTGGGTCAATTTATTTTGTTGATCTGTCGATTACCTGAAATAACATGTTAAAATGATTTAATAGAGGTGTTTTTATTACTGTTTAGTTGAACTGTTCCTATATATAATGTGTGTGTGTGTGTGTGTGTGTGTGTGTGTGTGTGTGTGTATTCTGATTGTTTGGAATAAAGTTATTATGCATTTTACAGAGTTGCTCATTACCTAGAGGGAATATGTCTAATTGGTATTTGGAAATGATGATTTCAGATTGTTTTGTTAAGTTGTTTGTTGATTGGAAGGTAAGAAAAGTAATAGTTGAATCTATACCATGTGAATCATGATTTTCTTGTGGTTTAATCAGAATTCGGATGTTGAATGATTATGGTTTGATTATGTCTTGATCATTTGATTAGAGTGAAACATGATTGCTGAAATAGAAATTGGTTGTTCTAATTGTGTACATTCATAGTCGTATCTTGATGAAAAACATGTAATAATACATTCTCCGTTTGTATTACCATACGTTTGTTGATAAAAACAACTTGTATATTGTTTCATATTTTATTAAATAATTGCATCAGAAATTAGAGTTAATATTCATGCTAGTTCATTTTGAATTGACAACATACTACTACTCCAGTCTTGCAGGACAATTAGCCGTCACGTTCAGATATACAGAAAACTCATGTCTTGTGAAGTTTAATCGTAGCTTGGATCTAAATGAGATACTTAGATTTCAATTTGTAGGAAGGATGATATCCCAAAATTTTGACTAAATTTATTGGGATCTTTGACCCCATTGTTAATATTCAAACCTCACTATGTGAGAGTTACCATAATAGTTATATATTTAGAATTAACGGCATATGTAATTTATGATTTTAATAAAGAGTTGATTACCTTGTATGAAAGAATATCTTAATATGAGTAAATGATAAATATTAGAAGTGAGAAATCTTACTTATCATAAATTGATATATTTATTTATTTGATATTAGTCAATGTATGAAGTCGATAGTTGGACAATTATTGTAACAATCAATTATCTTTAATTTCTAAATTAAATAAGCTATTTAGTGGCATAGCTAATCGAAGGAATAATTAAATATACATGTTTATATATATATATATATATATATATAATATATATATATATAATTCGGCCCTTTCGGTAAACTTGGTATTAATATGATAAGATTGTAAATCCTATTGTATAGAGAATGGAAGAGTATCGTTGTAAAAGGTAATTTAAGGTTACAAAAAACAAGCATCATGAAAAGAGAGACTAAATGGGATGGTAAATAGATGAAAAGATCCATTAGACTTATCCCATGATGATCCTAGTTGGCCTTTGGCATTTATCTCGATATAAACTCTTGCAAGATGGGTTAAATCGGAAATACAGTAAATACAAACTATAAGATCTAGATAACTGTGAAAGGGATAGTTGTGAGGTGGTGGAAGACTTAAACTCATAAGACTAGTGTGTTATCTTGAGTTTAGCTGTAACCTGCACGGCGGAAAACTTTGGCCACAGTAATGCATTGATGGCTATGCATTTTCTAATCACCTAGACCTCCAATTACATTAAAATTGCCAGTAACCCGGTCATGGGAAATTGAACACTGAACATGAGGCAGGGAATGGTCGGATATTGGATTACGAAGACGGAAAAGTAACTTCGTGGTAGACCCAAGGACTTTCACATGGTTCCCATGACCTGAAAAAGGTTGAGCCAAAATGCTAGTAAGCATTGTCACTCGAAGTAGTGGCAAAGGGAGATCGTGGAGATCTGGATACACCCCTTCTCAGCCACACATGGCTTACAACGGAAATTATTAGATAGATCAAAATAACAAATTTGATTTGAAGAATTTGATTAAATAAATCTGTATGAATGCAACGGCGTAATCTATTTTTATGTATGCTTAAAAAAAAATATCCCCATTTTCCAATTCTAGTAATTTTGAGCGTTACAATTCTAAACAGTTTTGCCAATTTGTTTGGCTTGGAAAGACTGAAACTAACATCTTGTTCCAGATTGCTGTCCCTTCCGGAGAGCTTAAACCATCTTAGTTCTTTATCCTTTGTGGATTTATATGGTTGTAGACAGCTATCTGTGTTGCCACAAAGCTTTGGAAACATTTTTAATTTGGAATTGTTGAATATGGGAGAGTGTGAAAAGGTCTCATATCTATCTCAAAATATTGGTCAGCTTAGGTTGTTGAAATATGTGAGCATACATGGGTGCAAGAGCCTACACAGCCTTCCTAGTGATTTTGGAAGCTTGAGTTCCCTGGTTGCAATGAAGGCGTCAGACTGCCCTCAACTGGCCGAGGAAAAAAGCAATGGACATCTTAGCGGAGGTAAAGAGCTTAATGTTTGCGGATATAGAAGGAAGCCCCATGCTGATAAAGCGGTGGGAACAAGTGAAGGAGCAATGTCTTGTAGCAGTTAGCCAGGTAATCGCTACCGATGTTGATTAAGAATCTTTACTGTTTATCCATTTGTTCTTACATGTGGTAGCCGTTGCAATATTGCAGGAAACGGAAACACGTGCCAGGCACATACTTCCCCATTTGCCTCCGGGAGCCACTGCTTGGATTGCTCCTCACGATAAGGCGAGGAGACTATTTTGCTATTCTATATATTGCTTTAATATGAACCCCGTTGATATATGTTGACAGTTTTATGGCCACCGCATCCTTTTGTGTGGATAAAGAGGGAAGAAATATAAGACTGGAGAGCTTAGAGCTAATATTCCCCAAGCGAAACCAAGATGATTTTGAAGCATTGTAAGCAGATCAATGGTTTGGAAGACTAATGCTACCTGTTGGAGACGGCCACGAATTTCTCATGGATGCTGAGAATTTTTCAACAGACTTTTTTGATTCTTAAACTTTATTATTAGCGAAAGCATTTTGCATACCCATTCTTTTATGAACTTTATTCATTGAAAAATCATTGTATTATTGTAATGTCGACTCCTATACAAGTTTCAGGTCGTCATAACTTTTAATCAAAATATTATGTCATGTAATTATGGGCGTCGTGAGCACTTCTAGTTTGTCATTTGTTGAATCAACTCTCTTTTAATAATAAGCTATTGTTTTCATCAATATTTTATGAATAAGTATTATATTTTAATTTTTTTAGGAAAATATAAACATGTTAATGTTGATAATAATGTTTTAGAACTTTTATGCAAGGGGAAAAAGGTGATCCAAGTATAATTTATTTTGTTTTTACTAGTTATTATCCATTACAATTTATTTTGTTTTTAATTAATAATTATGCATTACAATTTATTTTAGAAAATTAAAATGACAAAAAAAAAAATTTAGTAGTGAGTATTAGCCTAATAAAAATAATATTTTTATGAATGTTAAATTTTCAAAGATGAGAGAAATGTATTTGGATAAAAATTGTGTGATTTTTATACTTAATGTCTTCTTTCATGCTTCATATCTTATGATTTTGTCATCTTTTCAGAAATGTCAAATCTGCAATCTTTTTTTCTAGTTTCATTCGAGTAACTTCCAAGAAGATTATTCTTTTGGGATGATTTCTCCCATAAAAGCCGTCAATAAGAGATATTATGTTTGTACAATCCATAAAATTTATGAAAAAATACTTCTAAATAAAATATATGATTTTTTTGACTCAACATCTTAGATTATACTCCAAAATGGTTAATCATCATGCATTATAATTTGTTTTGAGAAATCAAAACCATGAAAAACTTCTCTTATAAAAGAGATGTTCATCACCCCCAATACAAAATAATTTCATGCAAATGGTAAAACTTATAAGTCTCATGGAATGGCTAAAGATTACCTTACAATAAATAGAAAAACCAACTACAAACATTTAGTGAAGGTTTGTTTCTAAAAATATCTTGCTTACAACTCTTCCCAGTTAAAAAATAAAATGTTAATCCTATTTTTTTTTTTCGCCAATTATAACCAATGTATTCATTCTACTATGTAAAATCCTATATATTATTCAAGATTTCAAAATAGGTTTTGGGTCATTTAGTTTAATGCATGTTCAAACTTAGTACATGAAAATCCCATGTTAATTTATCCACTAAGATAGAAGTAAAATATTAATTCAAAATATATGTCATTTTTGTTAACTACGAAAGATGGTGTGTATATACTTTGTTTTTCACTTACTAATGATTTTTCTTTCCAAGTTATCGGCATGTAAATTCCTTGTGTGCATGCCTTACAAAGTGCAATTGGAAAGGGTTGGGGTAAAATTGTATCACCTCGTGGAATGTTTTATTAGCACTTTCCTTTCTTGTTACTACCATATTGCCACTTTATTCTTCTATACTACCTCACAACATCTTCATGTCTTCTTTCCATCTTTTCCAAGTGTCATCATTACCCTTTCTTCTCTTTCCTCTCCCTTCACGTTTTATCGGATTGATTGCAGCCAATGTCATCAACCCAATCAATGATATTTGATAGAAATCCTCTTCATCCAACTTCATTGGATTGGATGATGGTATCGATTAAGTTGAGATGGCGAATTTAGGTTTTGTTTCCTTTTTTATATACAAATTTGTTAGCTATTAAAAATATGATCATTCAATAGTCAACTTTGTCTACCCTCACATATCCACCCTTAAAATTTAATAGATTTTAGGGTTTATTAGAGAGTACACATGAAGGTCGTCATTAGAACATCGATTTACTAGGAGAATCAAGAATAGGAATTGACCTAACAAGGTCTACTTTAATTTTTCATTACAACATTCGGAGTGAATAGTTTCACATATAAAAGAAAAATCAATTTCATTTTTGTGTCAAATAGTTAGAATTTTTGAAAAATTTAGGAAAAGAATCACGTCTAAATTCGTAAATAGTAACATCATGCCACATATGATTGTCATGTTATTTTACATCATTAGTGTTTTCTTTTGAAGCAAACGATCTAACGTCATCCTAATGTCAAGCTAATATCAGGAAACAATGTCACAATATCCTCCCTATATATAGGGAGACATTAAGATGACATTAACATACCTTTAAGTCTTTCTTAGTTTTTCGACTATAATGTGACACTGCTTTTGGTCCTATAACTATTATATCTCATTTTAAACATGAATATTCTTCTATTGTAATGTCAACTTCAAATTTTGACTCTAACACATGACTTTAGGGCTCAATAATAGCCTAATTATAAGTTAACTTAATAAAATCAACTATATATGTTGACATTATATGCAAACGATAACCCACCTTTAGAACCAAATTCAACATGAAATAATTTATCAAATATAGTCTAACTCTACAATTTAACTCTAATACGTTTACAACATTTGACTATATGTTAATTATAATATTTGAATCTAGGTCAATTACAGTACTAGAATATAGATCAATTCTAGTTATACTATAGCAATCAACTATATTTTGACCTTATTTGTGAGATTTTTTTCAAAATAATAGTTCTTTGTGTTGGTGCAGGAACGGATTTACATTGAAAACTAACACACAATAATAATTCTCCAATCCATTTTCATGCGGAGCAGGTTACACATATATAGGAATATGTATTCCTAAAAACAAGGAGGTTGTTCAACAACACTCCCACAAATCTCTCTACAAACTACTATGTACGTGAGTTGTTAAAACAACTCACAATAATAATATTCTCCAGATATTATTTTCCACCTGTCACAAATAAACTTAATGGAGCACTAATATTATAATTTCCTAGCATTCCCCCCCTTAGTGCGAAGATCGGGAAAACCTGCCTTATACTTGCACCTGCTCATGATCTGGTGATTTTCACAGGATGATCACAAACCTCATGGATGGTTTTGCAAATGGTTGACCAAAAACCGAGAATGGTGGTTTTGCAATTGGTTTACCACAAACCACAAAGTGATGATTTTGCAAATGGATTACCAACAACCAAGAATGGTGGTTTTGCTATTGGTTTACCACAAACCACAAATGAAGGTTTTCAAGTGGTTTACCTACAACCACATCATGATATGCCAAGTACTATTCTCAGCCCTCATCACATCTCACTGTAGGGAATAACATAGGAAATTCTGCTGACATCTGTTGCTCATACATACATAGAAAAAACTGACATACTGGAAATGGAACATTGGAATGATGTTCCCTCCATCGATGTGAAATTTCCACTTATTGAAAACAAGATTACTGCAAACTGAGGCACACCACACTGGAAGCACTAAAATCAAACTGCACACACACCTGTCACCAAAGATGATATGCGGCCCCGTCGTTGGCAATTGACAAGAGGTCACTGAATGACCTCCAACCTCTGATGCCTCCTGCCTCCAGTTTCATGCTTAGAAAAAGAAGTCTTCAGAACCACTGTCTTCATTTACTTGTTCTTCCTCATTCTCTGATCTTTCTTCAGTAATAAAGTTGGCCTCAATTCCTTTGAGTTTTCCACTAAGTATATCTTGAGCTCGAGCTCTACAAAATGAAGCTGTATGCCCCTTTAATAATTTTCTCAGATTATCCCAGATGTCCTTCAAGTTTTTATCTAGATCAACATAATGTAATTCAGAGTCTGAAAGGGCAAGGCCAATAATGGCTTTGGCTTTATCATCCCGTGTTTTCGATTCTACCAATCTGGTTAGATCTGGAGGTGCTGGTTCTTTTCCATCTACTATCCTCCAAATATTTTTATTCATCAATTGCATCTGGATCTTGAATTTCCATGTGTGAAAATTGAGACCATTGAATTTTTCTATTGGAATGTCCATTATATCTTAGAGCGTCGGTTTCAACCGAAAATGCACTCTTTGAACTATTTACAATTTTTTCAATGACTCCACAAGACAAAAAATACAGATACAAGTTTCCTAAAATAACATATTTGAGACACTTCGATGAACACAAAAATTCACTATTTTGACATATATACAATAATTAGACTAATTGACACTTAACATGACTTTAATACATTATACTTTATCAATTAAACAAAAGACTATAAAGTCTAAAAAAACATTAAATGATAGTCACACTTTGACAACCTAGACTCTATTTAGGAGGAAAATAGACATAAATTAATATGAATTTTTATCTTGATGGATATACATGACACATTATAAAATAACAAAAAGTATTCAGTTATGACACTTTACAAATATAGAGTGACAATGAAATAAAAGACAAATTACATATGGACTAGAATTAAACACAAATATGAAAATTAACCAAAACACAATACCTAAAAATTGTGAGAGTCGATGCGTGAATGAGGTGAGAAGGTAAAACAGTCCTTAATAGCTCTGTACACCAAATCATATGTAAAAAGTTGTTTATCAGATCTATGCAGGTCGAATGATCAGTGATGTTACTGTTAACCACTGCATTTTCTCCTTAGATTCTAGTGCCGCGAACAACATTACTTTCTCATCAACTACCTAGGATGAATTGATAAGTGTCGATCCTCAAAGACCTCAGAGATCATTTGTAATCTACAGTTTTCCTTTTCCAATACCGCAACAGATGCTCACCGGCGTTGAAATTGCAGGTTTGAAGTAGACAAATCAGACCAATTTTCGTTGGATATGCAATGACGCAGAAGAGGGAGAGTAATACTTAATTCAAGAGCTCCACCAGAATGAAGAGCTCCAGAATTTTTTTAAATGATCTGTATTGCAAGAGGCCTTACATCTAAACAATAGACACCGGATTAGTGAGACAGTACAGGCAACAGTGACGTTGGAGCAAGCCCAGTGAATAGCTCATAGAATCATAGCCAATTTATTGTCAACCTTCAACATGAGGAGGATCAAGTACGCCCAGTTGAGCTATGGTCGAATCCCGTTGTCGAAACTCGGGAAATGTATCTGTCAAGCCGGCCTCACAATCAAAATTATTTACTATTACTTACATTAAAGGTCTTTCTCCTTTTAAGTTCCACCTGTCCAAACCATGATTAAATAGCATCACTTTAACACAGAAGCATACAAATTCTTGAAGGAACTCTCATTTTATCCTGCTCTGAAACCAAATGTTGGTGCAACAACAGATTTACATTGAAAACTAACACACAATAATAATTCTCCAATCCATTTTCATGTGGAGCAGGTTACACATATATAGGAATATGTATTCCTAAAAACAAGGAGGTTGTTCAACAACACTCCCACAAATCTCTCTACAAACTACTATGTACGTGAGTTGTTAAAACAACTCACAACAATAATATTCTCCAGATATTATTTTCCACCTGTCACAAATAAACTTAATGGAGCACTAATATTATAACTTCCTAACCCTTTGTTTATCAAAATTGAATATTATTATAATTTAATATATGATTCTAATTCAAATATAATGTTATTTGTAATGTGGATGTTGGATATAAATCAAATGCAACTGTGTTGTGAACCTTTAATGGACATGAAAATAACCCTACTTGAAGCGATTGTGATGCAATGAAAAGATATGAATAAAATGTTTGCTCCACATCATAAATTCTTGCTAAACTAAGTCAATGCTAGGTCCATGTTAAACAACATTGAATAAATTTGAATAATAAAATATAAATAAATTTAAACTCAACAATTTTAAACAAAAGACCATAGTTGTAAATCAATATAATAAAATAGTATTTGTACAATTGCTATCACATAAATATTTGTAAAAGGCATAAAAAGTTGTCATAAAATAAGGGTGTTATCAATGTCAATATTATTGCTCTGCTCAACATAATTAAAATCTACCGAAGCACCAATATTCGTAGTTGTTTTCCCAAACCTCCTACAACATAGTCCCCCTACATCACCAACCCTACCATTATGAACCCCATCATCACCATATGTAACATTAAAACTCCCACATTCACCCCAATAGTAGTCTCCATCTGGTCATGTATAATTTGACACAACATTCCACTCTGAAGTAGGTTCCATCTTGTCTTTTCTACAAAAAAATAAAAAAACACCATTACAAATTTTATTAAAATAAATCATAATTAAATATATATTTTACAGTACAAATTGAAATAGTTTACCATTTTTTGTTTGTGCATCATTTTATTGCCATTTCCCTTTGTATATAAACATATAAAAAATAATGGATACACCGATATGCTCCTTATTCTAAGGTTGGATATTTTATTCGTAATCTTCCTCCTATTTCAAAATAAAAATGCAATATTTAACTAGCAATCGCACACGAGGTGTGTTGATGTTAACACCAAAACATAAATATTGGTGAGCGGAATAGGAAATTGAAATAGAGAACAAAGCACCCTGTTTGGTTCAAAATTGACGAAGAGAAAGCGTAAATTTTTGGTTGACGTAGAGAAAAATATAATGTTGCAATTGATCTATAATCAGCCTATCAAGAATCAAAATGGTCGGTTGCTCTTGAAAAAAACTTGTCATTTATCTTGCTTAATGCACAAGCTCTAGAGTTCATTCCTAGTGTAATCGCCCTGACCAGATCAAATGATTACACCCACTTAGAGGACTATGTTTGTGGAAATCACAATGTTACTACCATAACTGTGGCCATCGCCACAGTCATTGCCGCTCCAACTCGAACATCTTCTTTTTTCATTTTTCTTTCCACAATAAGTGCATGCTCGGGTTTGAAGTGGTTTTGGAACATCTAAAAATTGAACGACTAGAGCCCTCCCTTAAACAAGGCTTGGATGAGACAATGCTCAGGTAATTTGCTTAGTTTCTTGCTCTTCATTTCTCTTAGCAAATGAATTTTCAGCCGAGGTCAATACGACTAAGGAGAATGGTTATGTCCCCACGTGACCGAGGATGCCTCATCCTCTCGTTCAAAACAAATTGATTTATTGTCATGAATTCTGTGTGCTACGCATCTGTGAAATGGTTAATCTTTTCTTTAACAAAACCTCCACCAATGTTTGCTTTTTCCCAAACGCAACAACTTTCTTATTTTTCAAGCGTTATTCCTTGACCTAATCTATGCAACTAGATTGACACGTGTCAACCTCTAGCAACGTACAAACGAAGATATTTTTTATAGGATAATATTATCATCGTCAGGTGCATTCTCTCCAATCCACATGTCAACATGAGCACGAGTCTTTAGGGGGACATTGGATAACGAGTTAATAAATGTGTTGTTAATAATAGGAATGTTTATTACGCACATTATCATGCCTTTATTTTATTGCCATATGTAAGGTTATTTTTTATTCATAATTCGTCAACCAATTCATCTCCGTCATCCACAATATTTGTCAGTTTCTCCTAGTGCTAACACCTTTTAGCATAATAACGGTTGGTAATTCTGCCACTTATTTTATCGGCCACAACAAAGGAATATTAAATATTATTTTCTCGAAATAATAACAATTGGCCATTCCATCGCTTATTGTAAACAAAAAAACCTCCATACAAATCGACATTTTGAATCTACTTTTGAATATATCCACATCGCGTATAATTTGATGGACGTATTGAAAAATAAAAATTCTCATAATTTTTTTTAACATTTTATTTTCCATGTATTTAAAAATACAAATACCCATAAAAAAATATAAAAATCTATATATTGCATTGACGAGCCGACTCACGGCTGAGGAAAAGTCTCCAACCGCTGTGCACCCCATGTACGGTAGCTGATAATTCATACGTTGCCAGCCAAAAAATAAAAAATGCTACTATCTTGTCTACGTCAGATAGGAGAAAGGGGTTCCCATAATGAAAACACCGTTTCCTGTAATGAATGCCTATCCCCATAAAAATTTAAAAAAAACAAGGCCATGATATGGCAAATCCTGTCGAAGATGAAGTTTTGTGGTGTAGGGAAGAAACAAATAGATGTTTTTTGAAGTGTAGTGTTATTTAAGATTTTATAAAAAACACAGTAGCATGGGAAAAAAAAGTTGTTTGTAATCAAATAAGCCCTTCTTCATGTTTGTGATTGAATCTTTGAATAAAGTTTCATAGAAATTTTTTAATCTTTTGTAATAGCCAAATGAACTTCATGTTTAGAGTTGGAGACACATGTCAAGTAGCTTGATGTTGGAAGACTATAAAACAAAAAACGTTGAGATATTCCTGTAAATTCAATCATGCATAAGTGAAGTAAACCAAACTAAATCAGACATGAAAACTAAATGCGAAAAAATGAAAATAAAAAAAATTAGGAAGTCAGTTGTAAAAAATATACTCGATTCAAAATGCACAATATTATTAGTGAGAACCATCTGATTTCTCAAATTTTCAAAATTGTAGCTCTTAAAATGGCAGATACACAATTTAAATTTGAATTTAGTGTTGTGTGCTTGTGAACTTATGAGAGGATGATGACATTTAAGTCACATACAAGCAAAGGAGGTAACTCAATGAATTTTCTTGCCAAGTAAACCTTATATCGAAATTTTTTTAATGGAAAATTAAATTTCTTTGTCTTCAATCTTTGTAAAATGTCAAGTCACGAGTCATAATAGACCTTGTACATGCACATGCCAACAAAAGGAGCCCAAATAATTCCAAAATTGTTAACATCTTAAATTTTAAGAGACACTAACTTTCCCTCAATATGATGAAGAGATAAAAATTTAGCCAGCATCAACCAATAAGTATTACATGCAAAAGTTTCTTTGGATACCAAATGAATGTCTATTTTATCGTTGTATTGGGAGATTACATCAAAATAAAATATCCACCATAGTTACATTACTGAATCTGCCTCTTGACCTAAAAATTGTATAATAACATATCTAAGTTTCTAGGGTTCCAACTAAAGCAATAAAAAAATTAAAAAAGTCCATTAAAATGTATTGGGTTTTCAATGTGGGCTAAAAAAAACTATTTTAAAATAACATGGTACTTATTAGGATCCCAATTCTCAGGATTTACTTGTACGTGTCATGACAGAGAATCTCTTACTACAACTTGGGGAATCTTCCAATCTTGAACATGTGGAAATGAATTTGTGGATGTTTTGGGAATCGAACTTGTGATATTAGGGGAGAGGACCCCATAATTGTGCAGGTACCAAAATATGTACATTGATTTTCACCATTAGTTGTTAAAAACATGACTAATAGTTGTTCACTATTTGATTACTGACACTTTTTAAGAGCCAATGACAATGTGACACATAGGGCGCTTGGTCATTGGTACCTCTTTCAAATGCTTTATATTATTTTTTTTCATTTTAAATCAATTCAAAAACTACTTTTTCCTCCAAATAAACATGCAAAAAAAAATGTTGATGTGGCATTACAATACGGTACACGATGATATTAATTTTTTAATGTTGACTAGACCACTACATATATGTACTTGCCCCTAAAGTTAGGGTGAACGGTTATGGGGTCCTCTCCCCTAGTTGCCTTGCATAAAACATGATCCATATTTTCTCTGGATTCAGACAAACACCGTCTCATATTTCATTCACGGTTTCAAAAGTAACATGATCCCATTGGGATGATATTTGCACACCCCTCATTTGCAACCACTGCAAACTGCTAAATAATGCTACAACAACAAAAAAAAAATATATAAGTAGGAGTAAACTATAAAAATGCTCTAAAGCATTCTATTCCACAAGGTCGAAGTATTGGCTATCTTTCAACACGTTTTATTTATGAAGCAATTTTTTTTGTCTGACAATAAATGTTAGCATTTAATGAGTTTCCTACTAGTTGCAATTGGATGATGAAGACTGGAAAGTAGTGCAAATCTAGCAAAAGTGACGAGATTGTCATCCAATCTAGTTTAAGAAAATGGCAAAATCTGTACATGTGAAAAAAACTTACGGTTGAGAAAAAGTATACCTGTGCTCTAACCTCCTGCCAGGCTGGCATCTTACCTTGTCTGAGTAATTGAATTTATGCGATCAAACCTTTTGCAAATAATTCATTTTGATGTAAAGAGTGATCGAAGTTGGTGACTGCCTCCCTTCCATTGCATTTTATTGCAACCTTATCGTAGACCTTAAAAAACCATCGCCTTTTCTTCATTTAATACTCTCTCTTAAACAATTAACATTTCAAATAAAACTAACATTTCAAGATAGAAAATTTCACCTTGCAGCTTTACTTCACCATCAAATAAACCAGAGTAAATACATCTACATCTTATAATAAAATAAGTTCATTTGTTTAAGTCAGAAATCCATTAAATTTCATCTCTGGAATGAAAACCATAACCCATTACTGTATAGAAATGAAGAGACCTAAATCTATAAAGCAATTTCTGACAAGAACTTCAAACATTGAAATATCTAAAAAAATAATTTACAAACTGAAAGGAGCCTTTCTTTTTTCCAAGTTAATGTCCCATCCCGGCTTCCCATTCACCACATTTGTGCAAAGCAACACCTCTGAATTCTGAACTTCCTCTACAGAAACCAGTGCTTTGGCGCCTCAGAATGTGTATAATTTCTTCCTTTCAAAAATGGCTCATCTGCAAAAAAACACAGCTGACTGCGAGTGAGATATACATTCAACCACAGTTGGAATAACAAATATCACATGGTTTCCAAAATAAATTGAAGATTTATTGTTTCGTATCGTCTTCATAGTTGTCTTTCAGTCACTAAATGACATATTAAATGTAACAAGCCTAGTAGTCACATCTATCTTTTTGGCCAATCATAATTTGTTTTGAGCCCCGTGCTCAATAGTTTTCAAATGATTTTTTTTGAAACTATAGTTTTTGGAGAATTTTTTGTTTCCTCGAACTTAGCAAACAAATAAAGGGACCAAGTCAACAGCCCAATAAAATCTGAGATAAATATCAGTTTTCAATAAAATAATACATATATATTTTTAAAAGTATGGAGAAAATACTAGATCATAAAAATACTACCATGTGATTGGTCTTAGCAAATGAAATTAATAAGAGAGGTGGAGACAATATCCTTGCCTTCGGCAGGATAATAAAAAACTTTTAACATACATAACATGTACTAGTCTCAAATACAATACCATGAGACAAGGTTGTAAGCTTGGAAAGCTATAGGCAATGAATAAAAAGTATTAAATAATGACATTTTTCAATAAAGTATTTTATAATAATATTTTTTATTGTAATCAAGATAGACTGTTCTTCACATCAAACTTACGAGATTGTCAATTTCATCAATAATACCAGCGAATACCAACAAATATAACATAATATCAAGTAATATCAATGAGTAGTATTTAGAAAAATTTAATAACAAATTTGGAATCTAGATATGATATAAATTTCTAAACAAAATATAATTTTGATGTGTAATAATAATCTCACCTTGTATTATAGGAAAAATCAATGCTCTCATGATGAGATATTGTATATTATCTAAGGGCGAAATCAATATTTTTATGATGAAATTTTCAATTTCGATATATTTTCCAATTTTTTGAGTTATTAAGTGTCTGTTCATCCTTACAAATCACCAAAAAGAAACAATATTATACACTACCCAATAAGAAAATGAATACTTTTAGACCATGAATTTTAATAAATTTATAATTATCTAGATACTACAACAAATCCATAATTATCAAAGATTGAATGCCCAGATTGGAAAATTCTACAAATTTTAAGCTCCTCATTCACTTACACATTTTATAAACAATGCAAAATAGCATAATATGGGTATGGAAGTTTAGAGTGAAACTTGAAAATTGAAGCAAATATCAGATACATAAATATTTAAAACCCAAAATTGTTGTTTCAATTAGGATGTTTCTTACCACTAATCTAAGTTAAGCAGAGCCTTTCTCCCTTTGGAAAGTCCTCAAAATTTCATCTTGTTAATCTGGGAATATTAGGACCATGAATTTTAGGATTTCTGCTGGCTCCAAAAGGTGATGATGATGATGGCACTAGAGCTACTTTTGTCTTCACTGTGATTTACACTGCAGCAGGATGAAGATGACCACGATGTTGTTGTGGGTTCTTGTTGTTATAAGAAGACCAACAACCACATTCTGATCTTCCCCACTTCTCCTCATCTTGAGAGTGAAGTGAGTAACTCCTTAGATTAGAGTGAGTTCTTGTTACATTTTGACAGGGCAAACATGCCAAACTCATGTTTGCAGAGTATATGAGATGGTTCACCAAAGATTGTACCTTCAAATTTTGCAAAGCAAAAGACATGTACAAATCTTAATGGCATTAAGACAAGTGAATAGGAACAAATCACCATTACAAATAGTTATTGAACCATACCAGTAAATGAGAACAAAGAACATATTTTGTGATGCCAACAAAATTGATGTGATCACCTATAAAAATGACTCAGAACAGAGCATCTCCTCCATTATATCCCTAGAAAATTTTCTCCGAATGAGGCCAACATTATAGATCCAAAGATGTATAAAATATTGGTAATAGAAACTAGGTTTTAAAGAACAATATTTCAAACGTTACCCATACATAAATGTAGTACATACTGACTCTATAATAGATCAATACTACCTCTACAATACATCAAATAAATCTAAAACAAACTTCACATATGCATTTGGAATTTCAATAAATTCGTTCACTATATTTTTCCTCTGAAACATATCACAAACTCCAAAACAAAATTTACCTATGCATATAGAATTTTAATACATAAATTAAGTATATACTTGCCTCTGTAACACATCAAAAGGTCTAAAACAAACTTTACCTATGCATTAAGAATTTCATTGCATACATGCAAGATATACTATCTCTGCAACCCATAAAAAACTGTAAAACAACAGTACTCACGCATCTAGAATTTCAATATTTACATGCAGTATATGTTCCCCAAACACACCAAAAACTCTTAACCTCTGTAACACACCCAAAACTCTATACCAGAGACTCCCTTTTGTCTAGAACACTATTATAATCTATGATCAATTTCTTTTTGCTAAACTCTATACCAGAGACTCCCTTTCATCTATAACACTATTATAATCTATGATCAATTTCTTTTTGCTAATTTTATCTATATGCAACATATTTCAAAGAGCTTACAAACCCAATAAATAAAAATTCTGATTAAGTTTCATTTTTTTTCTGATTAAGTTTCATATACACAACCAGATCACCAAAGAAAAGCTTGTCCTATCAATTTCATGACCTTCTCACAAGATTTTGCACATGGACTCACCTAAGATCTAGTTCTTCTTTTTTGCATGCCCATGAGCTAAACAAGATCATTGAGCATTTCCTATGAACATGCCATGAATTAGGGGCATTGTAAAATATGAACTGATGTAAACAAGATTAAATAATATAATTAACACATAATTAACCATAGATGCTGACCATGGGATAACAAGCTTGATGGTATGCTACTTCAAATATGCCACAATCTGGTTGTTCGTCACAGTCTCCTCACATGAAAGCTACTCTATATCTATAAATATGGGGTGTAAAGATACAAAAATACATGTTTTTCTTGAGATAGGGTTATGAAAATACATAAGTATGGACAGATCTAGATAAAACACAAGATAACCATGAAAAAAGGCAAATTAATTCAATCTGCACTATTTTTACCATTTTCCCGTCGTTATCTTCTGATGATCATAAATTTCTCTTGAATGGCCCTTTAAATTCACAATGAAATGACTATTCTACTTTTAAATTTTTGCAATAAACTGAAATCGTGCGATTTAAATTGCCTGCCGTGTAAAACAAATCCTAAAATCAATCTTCCAAGTAAGGAAAACTCATAAAATCACTACAGTTACCAAAAAATTACTTCGATCTCAATTTTAATTTTTTTGTTAATATCCTCTAATTTCAACGTATTTACCTGTATGTTACATTGGAACTATGTAACGACCCAAAAATCACACACACGATCAACACAGTAAAAGACAGGATATATATATATATATATATATTTTGACTTGCTTGACACATAACATAACGCAACATGTCGTCACCAAGGATACAACTAACTCTGTGAACAACTCGATACAAGGATGGCCATAAAAGTAGCACGGAAACGTTCACACCTATCAAGGACAATATACTTTTTTTTTTTTTGACAGAACAACATGGAAGCCCAACAACATGACACTCTCACAGCTAGGGCAAGCCACAATAAGAAATGATTAGAGGTTATTTATTTTGATAAGACACCCTTTAGCTCATGAATTAAGTTTTCAGAAGGATTCAATATATGATTCACACAAATTCATCTTACCAACTAAGTTATGTTCATATACACTGTAGAGTAGTTCACTTAAAGTCTTCTCCTTTATAACCATTATTTGTTTTATATATTTATTTGATAAAGATGGTAATTTAATTCCTTAAGGCCATCTATTCACACTTACGTTACTAGAACTCGTTCATGCCCTTATGACAACATCGGTTCACGTTCAACAACATAAGAGAAAATTACAAGGTACCTTGGATAAAGTTAAAGGAAGAAGGTCAATTGAGTTCATCCTTAAGACATCATTAGTTCTTACTGAGGTTTAATTGGAGCTTGAGGTTTTATATGTAATTATTAACGCTCTTACTTAGGCTTCACTGAAAGAGCTTATCAAGAGGAAGCTACTTACTTTTAAATAGGCTGAGAGATAAATTGAGTGATTTCTAAATTTTCTTCTCTTACTTGTTAAATCTTATTAGAAACTAACCATTGTTTTCCTTTAAGCTTGTTTTAAGCATTCACCAAAAAGAGTAGTTTTTACTAGTTCAGTTAGGAATAACACGCTATATAAAATCACTTTGCAAGGATAGTCTCACTCTTGATTACTTAAGGCATTGTTTGTTTTCAAGGGGATCTAAACCACAACATATTTCTTTGAACAAAACTTTTAGGTAACTTCTGTAAGGAAAAACCACCCCATTAAAGCTTACATATAACACATCAATACAAAGTCTTAGAAAGATTTAAATTAACACTTAATTCTCAAGATCAAAGTTTTACAATGCTTATGCCAGTGAAAATATTGAATAATATTTCTCACTAAGAAGAGTTACCAGCCAAATTACTAAAAAAAGACAAAACAACTTCTTCACGAATTTTCTGAACAATTCCAGGCAAGAGGTCATATAAACTCTTTGCAAGCAATGTTACACAATTTACAACACATATAACACTTTTACAAAGAAATTCATAAGTTGCACTGATGAAACCTTTACAACTCTTTCCTTTAATCTACTCGCATAATCCATCTGCACAAATACTAGCTAGAATCAGTTCGCAAGAACTGAGCATGTTAAGGCTACACATTGCAACAGTAAGCTAACATTTAACAATATCAAGAAAGGAAAGTTCTAATTCTAAAATGGATTAAAACACAACCCAAACTCCAAAATTATTCGCATGAGAAAGAAATCTAAACCATCCAGCAAGGAGAAAGTCAAAATACCAGTAAGAACAAAATCACATAAATCAAGGCAAGACCTTATGGGTTAGGAACAAGAAGGTCAAGAGTGTTGATATCTCTTTCATGTAATCCTATGGATTACGTGATTGGAATCCAAAACTTACTCCATCCAACTAAAGGGGTCCAAAAGAAGACAAAACTGTTGGTGTGTGTGACTGTCCAGTCATCGTCCACATCATCTAGGTGAGTCATCTCACCTTGCGAGAGTCATAGGTCTTACGAAGTTAAATGACAAGTGTCAGATTCTATCATAGAATCTGACATTGTCATTTGCGTCAATGCGTCATAGGAGTTACATTCCTTATTTGGAATTGTAACTCTTCTTCTAGTGGCATCATATGCGTCATTCAACGTCATATACGTCAGTGGCATCATTGATTTCTTTCGATGTTTAGGCATGGGGGTTACACAACACCCCTATTTGTACTTCCTATTTTTTGATCTATGAGTATGAGTAGACCCATTCTTCTTACTTGCAATCTTCTTTCCATTGTTTCGAATCTTGCATATTGCGTTGGCTTGAGGTTACCATCGGAGTGCAACTTCGTTGTGGTGCATCACTTTTCGACATCGGTTCTCGCGAATCTCTCTTTCATGGTATCAGAGCTGGTTTCGGTAAACGTGCACTCTTCGTTTCTTAGTTGTTTATTACTTTTGGTTTCTTCTTATTTCCTCGTGTGCAAGTTTTTTTTTTCGATTATCATTTTGGAATTATTGCTCACCTCATATTGAGGTTTCAGCAGTTGTAAGTTAAGATATTTGGTTGGTTTACTTATCAGCTAAGATCATATTTTGGTTACTTCTAGATCTGTGGCTGTCATTTCTGGGTTGTTTGTGTTTCTTGCTGGTTGTGTTCAGATTCAGCTGCAGGGTAAAAGAAGAGCTCGTTGTTTGGCGTGGCTTGCTTACATTTCTTTGAGTACAACCGTGGCTTTGGTTCTCTTCCTCATTTCACCTTGCACTTGGACTGTTCGTGGTTTGCAAGCTCTTCATCCTCTTCATCCTCATTTTTTTTTCCTTTGTGTGGGATCTAAACGTGGTGTTTTTTTTTGTTGCTGTGCTTGTGGGCATTTTCCTGAGATCGTGGGCATTTTCCTTGTGCTCGTGGGCATTTTTTTCCCCCTGTGGCCGTTTTCCCTGTGCTCGTGGGCATTTTCCTACCTTTTCGACGTCTTCCCTAAGCTAGCAGGCATTTTTCACTACCTACAGGTGTTTTTTCTGTCCAGCAGGCGTTTTTCTCCTCCTTCAGGTGTTTCTCTCCTCTGTCAGGTGTTTTTTCTCTACCTGCAGGCATTTTTTCTGTCCAGCAGGCGTTTTTCTCCTCCTTCAGGCGTTTCTCTCCTCTGTCAGGCATTTTTTCTCTGCTCTCAAGCATTTTTTCTGTCCAGCAGGCATTTTTCTCCTCCTTCAGGTGTTTTTCTATCACCTGGCTGCATTTTCAACTGTTCCAGGCATTTTTTTAACTGTCCTAAGGCATTTTTTCTCCTTTCCTATGTTTTTGCACGTTGTACTGGCATTTTTGGACTGTTAAGGCGTTTTTTTGGGCTGTCAAGGTGTTTTTTGCATGTTACTGCATTTTCTGTACCTGCTGGCGTTTTTCCTACAGTGGACAGTCACTAAATTATCTCTTTTTACCTGCCTTTCATCCCCACGTGGCTTTCTCAGTCCGCTGTCAGGTAATATCTCTCTTAAAATACGTTTTTTATTCACTTTTCTTTAAAAAAAACGTGGTTTCATTCTTTTTATCTTATCACTCTTCTAAAAAACGTGTTGTTTCATTATTTTTAAAAGGTATAAGGTAAAAACATTACATTTTATTGGCATTGCAAGTTTTTTGGCTTGTTTTATTAACCTTCCGTCGAGTGCCGAAGACGAAGGGTGAGGTCCGGGATTGGCAGGTGGCTAATTCCCCCTCGCAATACAAACAAACCCTACCTCAAATTCCATGCCATTTCCAACGAGCATACATACGAAACCATTTGCATGTGTTTAGGGCACTTTTTTAATCCGTTTGCAGGGTTATTGGCTTTTTTCTCATCAGTTGCGGGAATTAGTTTTTGCTATAACTTTTGACTCGTTACTCAGTTTTGAGCACTTCTTTAGTCAAAGTTGCATGTTTTTTCACACTCTAGATGATGGGATCATTAGTTTTGTAAATGCACTAATTTTATAAAGTGCCGCATTCTGGGGGGGTGTCTTTGTATTGCTTAATTCAGCTCATTTTTTCTTGAGCTTTGTTATATTCCTTTTTTTGTGGACTTGTGAGCGTTTCCGCCACAGTCTTAAAACAAAGGGATTATTTTGTGTGACGTGAGACGTTGTTTCTCACAAATCTCTTTCTTCCCCCTCTTGCTTCTCTCTTTCTGTGCTTGCTTGCAGTGTCGATCTGTTGCGCCCTACGAACCTTGATTGTTGTCTCCACCATTGCGCGTTATTACGCTAATTGTAAGGTGAGTGAAAAACTGGTTCTTGGAACACAATCACATCTAGTTGTAATCAACACACTGAATTATAAATTGCCAAAAGGGGGGGTTAATCTTGTGTTCCTTAGAGGCTCCTCTCGTCATGGACATTGAATTTCATCGCTCTGGTGTTCAACTAGGACCAGGAAACTACCTACAATGGAATAGTGGGATACTCGATCATTGTATTATGTACAATATGTTACCACATCTTCTTGGGTTGGCACCTGAACCTATTGACCGCATTCGTCACCAAAATTAGTTGAACGAGAATGATATGACATATGGGCTTCTTTGTCTTACTATACCAGAGGACCTTCAACGTCGTTTAGAATTCACCGAGTCTGCGCACAGAGCTTGGATCTTCATTCGAAATTTTCATGGAGATTTTGATCCTACTTCTTCTGGTTATGAATCTTCTGATGATCTTGCATCCATGGAGGAAAGTGAGTTCACTGATACTTTTTCTTATGAAGGGCAGCCCACACATATTTCTGTGCATGCTCCTTCAGAACTTAGTATTGCTCCTATCATAGTTTCTAGTGACTCTCCTCCAAAAGACTCTTTGGTCAAATTCTCTCCTGTGCACCATACTACCTTGGATCTCAGGTTTTCCCCATCACGAGCATCCACTAATTCAGTTGATTCTAGCCTAGAGATTCTGCCATCCCCTGTTGCTTCTAGAGACTTCGAGATTGCTTCCTCAAAGGGTTCTTATAATCCTCCACAACAGGACATTGATTTCTTTGACTCAGACTTGGATGATATGCTCGAGGATACCGACATCACAGTGCAGCATCTTCTTCAACCTACTGCCTCTTCCGAGATCAGAGTTGCCATCCCACAAGCTTCCACTGACTCTCCATTGCAGTAGGTTCATTTGCCCCTTCAGGGATCTCTTGATGATATATCTATATTGCAGACTCTCACCTTATGGATATTGACAGGATTGTGACCGCTTATCTTGATATATTATCTCCTTCTCATATTGGGCCACCTTCCGGCACTCTCCATGTTCCTCCTCCTTCTGATCACCAACCTTTGGTTCCTTCAGATTCATTAGGAGTCCATCAAAAATCATCTTCTGGGGGAGCTAGATAGTGCTCCTTTTTTCTCTCTCTTCTCCTCTTCTTCTTTCTAGAAAGATGTTGTTTGTACATGGTCACCTTATCAGGCCTTTAGTTGCCGGGGCCCATTGACACATCTTTCTTAGTTGTCTAGGGGATTCTTCTTTTTCTGTTCTGGCTTACCTTGACCTCTTCCTCGGCTTCGATGAAGGAGGGGTGTTGGTGTTTGTGACTGTCCAGTCATCGTCCACATCATCTAGGTGAGTCATCTCACCTTACGAGAGTCATAGGTCTTAGGAAGTCAAATGACAAGTGTCAGATCTTGTCATAGAATCTGACATTGTCATTTGCGTCAATGCATCATAGGAGTTACATTCCTTATTTGGAATTGTAACTCCTCTTCTAGTGGCGTCATATGCGTCATTCAACGTCATATGCATCAGTGGCGTCATTGATTTCTTTCCATGTTTAGGCATGGGGGTTACACAGCACCCCTATTTGTACTTCCTATTTTTTGATCTATGAGTATGAGTAGACCCATTCTTCTTACTTGCAATCTTCTTTCCATTGTTTCGAATCTTGCATATTGCGTTTGCTTGAGGTTACCATCGGAGTGCAACTTCGTTGTGGTGCATCACTTTTCGACATCGGTTCTCACGAATCTCTCTTTCAAAAACATACTAATTATGATCGTAGGTGCGAGGCAAATTTACGTTATCCAATTCTCCCAAGGGAATGCTTCATAGTAATATGGGTTCGACGCCCTTAAAAGAAAATAACTATAGTTTCAGTTTTAACCAAGGAGTTTACCACCACCTCCTTATAGGATTTCTTAAATGTAGTACTAGTTAACAACAAATCCACTCTTCCGAAAGCATACAAATGAGACACAAAAGGGGCCATTATTCTACAAACAAACCTTATCCTAATTGTAAACTTATCTACATAATATAAGGGATGGCTAAACCCAAAAGTCGTTAATAATTTTTATATATTTCGGACAATGTCAATAAGTATTTTAAAATAAAAAAATAAAAAATTGATTTCCTTAACAAAGCCACAAAATGGGACTTTTAGTAACCAAGTTCGAAGAATAAGATATTCGAGTTTCGAAAACAAAGGGATTCGATACACGGTGGGTAATACACTAGCGATGCCCTAGACTCAAGAGACCTTACCACGAGTACAAGCACAAAATAAGAACCAATGCACATATCCATCAGGAAGGTTACGCAGTGCAGTCAGGACTAGAAGTTCTATGGACTCCTTGCCAATGGTATAGAAGATGGAAATTTTACCCGATCCATGTGGGCTTATCAAGGAAAAGTCTAGCAAATATCAAACAGATAAATATAACAGCCACCTATTATATTATCACTGAAATCAGCTGTCATCTAACAGGAAACGAGTTCACGAGTCCAATACCATGGATTCACCTACAACTTTTGTTTCAGTCCAGCTATTAATAGTTTGCTTGCAACCCTTAATAAAAATTGCAGATATTTCATTCAATAAAACTTACAATGTTTCCCCCTTACTTTAATCAAACAAGAGTTTGAACCAAGAAGTAGGTATAGTAATTCCCTCAACACGTAGAGGCCAAAATAGATGTCAGGTTATTCATCCTCTAGAACTGGGTACGACAGTCAACAATGTACAGTTCTAAAACAAAACCCAAATGCCATTTTCTAATCAAACAAAAAGTAAGGAATGCCCACAGGCTTAAACAATTTTTAGAACACAATGTCACTATTAATGTACCTTTTAGCAAAACAGGAGAGCCCTAAACAGGAAATACGTATTTATTCAACCAAATAGAGATATGAAGGCTTAACCTTCCATATAGTAAGCCTTCTATTATAAATACCATCACAAAATTCTTGTAAAAGAGAGTCATATAAGCAAACAAAATTCTAAAATGTTTCCTTCCCTACGAACTAGATTGCATCACTCAAAATTGCAGTAGCCCACTTAGAAAAATATAAATAGAGTAAGCTATAAGAGAGGAAATAACATTCCAAGCAAAACCAGTGAAATTGGAACGAGATTTAAAGGAACAACCAACACAATCAGGCAGCAATATAAACAACCACGAAAAAATTTTGTCTAGGCGCCATTCAAGAGGAAAGAATATTCATTTCAAGATACTGAAATAAAGTAGAAAACTATTACAAGGAGTAGATTTAACATGCCTGATTATAGTTCTTCCAACCAACAAGCACGTCGACCAGGGCTCGAGCAACAGCAACACAACCTGTGCAAATTATCTTCCTCAGCCTGCTGAAGGTCCAAACTCTGTTAACTGGTCATGCTTGGCATAGGAAAGGGGTGGTTGAAACATGCCTTCTTGGAATCCTCGGGAGAAACTCCAGGAAGATAGAAGCACTCTGTTCATAAGAGTATCACAACCACCATAGAAAACCCACACAACCAATGCACTAAACTTAATACAGCCATACCCACATCCCTTCAGAAATACTCCACATAGGTGTAGAATTATAACTAGAATCATATATAGCCAAGTTTCCATCTGACTGAAGGTGCAGAAAATACAGTTGGTCTACATCTCCTGTAGTATTACTGAGCCACAACATTCAGCTATACTGTGTATCAGTCAATACAAGATTACAACCTCTTTCCATTTCCAACCTTATTCTCTTGTCCGGAGATGTGAGATACTCACCTGGTGCAAGACCATTCGAAACACCATTGTCATGACTGAGTAGAAGAAATGGCCACAGTGGGCAATCGACAAACCCGGTTTTCTCCATTGGGGTTTCAAAATTAGAATGAGAACACCGCTTCCTGGTCTCAATCAGTCCATGATCCGAAGCCATCACATC
Source organism: Taxus chinensis (assembly GCA_019776745.2). Classification (NCBI taxonomy): domain Eukaryota; kingdom Viridiplantae; phylum Streptophyta; class Pinopsida; order Cupressales; family Taxaceae; genus Taxus; species Taxus chinensis. Next base: position 592,374,307 of record CM034154.1, on the reverse strand, counting down.
AAGAAAAATCAACATGAGAAGAATTGTTATAATTATCCATGACATAGTAATCAAGAAAAGCATAGGTGTTGGATACAGAAGCCCATGAATAGCCCTGCAGAGCATATGGTCTGAGATAGGGGATTGTGGCTTCGAAATCACAGAGCAGCCATTGTCCTGGCATAGATTCATATGTTCCCACTGTGCAATACTCTGTCCAGTGGACATATCTGGTGATGACCACATTGGGTGTGGTTAATTTGTGAACTTCTGCAAATGCAAGGCCACTGTAATAGTGTTTGGAGGTGCTGATCTTGTTAGGTTTCATCAGATTGCTGAGTGCAACATCAAACTCTCGGTGTAAACATTTCAGCTGTAGCTTGTAAGGTGTGATAATTCCAACAGAAACCTTTATGCCTGCTAACTTAGTGATTCACTAAAGAAGCTCATATAGTTGCAAGGAAAATTGTGCTTCATGAATATTCTGATATGATACAGATCCACGCCTATGAGATTCTCTTCCATGAGTTACATCGAAAAACAAGTAAAGTCTCAAAAGAGAATCCTTGCAATAATTTTCATCAGGTCTCCTGGTAACACTCTCACTGTCACATAGTCAATTTTGACAGAAATATCTTGAAGGAGAATCCTGAATCAGAGGATGCATTGATATTGCACAGAAAACAACATATTTGGTCAACCTGCTTGTTGGAGGCGCTGAAAAGGCTTCTACTTTCTGTAACGTGCCTGCAACCTGGCTAAAAAATTGTTGCAGGCACTGCTGTGGATCTCCAACAAGAACACACCTCACAGCACCCAAGGAAAGAGGAGGTAAGACGTCTACTTCACTAGCTTGTTGCTTCATCTAGCCACCGTATCAGACCCATTACTCCACTATAATCTTTTCTCTGAAATTCGCGAGCGGGGAGGAAGGGAGCAGGAGGCTAAAAACCAGATCCCAAGGGCATGAAGTGAAACAGCTAAGATCATTGGATAGGCTGAACAAAGCCATGGCAAAGACTCCACCCAACGCAAGCTTCACACCACTGATCTAGCAACTGAAACCTTCCTGTAAACACCAATCTCCATGCCTCCATACTTGTGCTAACAGTAAAACTCCTCTATCCGTTTTCATAGCACATAAAGAACACAAAGTAATAGAACACACCACACAGCACTCAAGAAGGTGGAGGTAACACGCCTACTCCACTAGCTATCACATCTATTCAGACTGCGTCCAATTCTTTGAAGGAGGAAATCAAAATAAGATCCTGGTGCAGGAAGTCAAGACTCCACCGACTCCCACTACCTCACGCCAAATAGGAAAATAGAGGTTCATTTAAGAAGTGACAAGAAATGCCACCCATCCGCCAGCTAACCAGGGAGAAAGGAAAAATGCGCTTCAACCACTACCAAAAAGAATAATAAAAAAATACTGTCTATATCTCCTCGTCTAGCCTGTCACATCTATAAACCAACGTGGGAGGAAAGCAATGGAAGTAATAATAAGTTCACCTCAGAATTTAGCATTGCAACAAGGCACTACATTCTCCTCCCCATTAGAAAAGCATCGTCCTCGATGGGACATAACACAGCCGAAAAGAAATGGTTCGCAACCAAGAACAGGTAAAGGAGAAAGTACACTTTATGGTTTAAAATTTTAGTTGATTAAAGCATGGCCACAAGGTAGCCTTAGGGACATTTGGTAGAAATTTTAACTTTCAATGTTCTGTGAAGATTGACAATTCCCTCTTGTTTGTTATTTCATTAGTTCCTTTTCATTAGCATTATTCTTAGTTTAATTGCTTTTAAAGTTTCATCATTGAAGAGTTTTGGTTTATTCCTTATTGTGGGTGCCCAAAATGAACTGCTAACACAACACCCTATCAGGTTCACAAGACCCTACAGATTCATAAGCACACAAGTATATACTTCATGATTGTATTACACCATAATAAGGTTACTCAAATACGGAATGGAATAGGCACAGTCCACATAACATAGTACTCGACACACATCCATGACTGACATACAAAATACTCAAACAAAAGAGTACTACAATCCACCAGACATTTCCTCAATTCCATGTATGAGGATTTTCCATGACTCATAAAAACTACATGTACATAGTGTCCACAAGGGAATCAATGACATAACCACAACATCACACACATATCCATCTGACATGAGAAACACATACATCAAAAGACCACTACCAAACATCACAATAACTCAACATATATCCTGAAACATCAACCATACACACAAGTATCATATGCCTCCCTCAAAATCTTATGCCTCCCTCAAACTCTTATGCCTCCCTCAAGTCTCTTATGCCTCCCTAAAACTCTTATGCCTCCCTCAAGTCTCTTATGCCTCCCTCAAACTCTTATGCCTCCCTCAAGTCTCTTATGCCTCCCTCAAACTCTTATGCCTCCCTCAAGGAGGCCGGTTGACCCTATGGTCCAAGACACATAGAGTTCGAACACTTCTAACCCAAGTGACATAATAACGCGTGGTTCAACAACCCGCTAGTTATCTGTAACTCCTTGGGGCGTACCCCCATACAATGGAGCGGGTCCATAGGTCCAACCATTTCATGGTGCATCCCATGACCCTATTCCACACATCACAACAATAGAACCAGCACAACAATCCAATCTAAGTGCCAAGTGGCAAAGTACAAGCCTTGGGCAAGGCGGTAAAAATTCCAAATTTAAAAGAAGACCCAAAATCAAGCAAAAATAAATGGCCAAATAGCCATAGTTAGTATCAAAATCCCCATGTTAGTGCCACAAACCAAGGAAATGCCCAAAATTGTAAAGCATGGCAATCAAGAAAAGCTGCTGGTCCTTACAAAATAAAGTAAAAAGTTCAATTTACGAATAAAATAAAATTATAATAATGTCACATTACGATAACTGTGTGGCCTTATCTAGCCACCAAAGGGGTACTCAACGAGTTGCTAGCACTCGAAACATCGATCCTCAGCTCGTAAAATACATATCAATAATACAACTGTCATCACCTCCATCTGAATCATCCCGCCACCACTTCGACAAGGCTAAACATAGTCATATTTGCACTTAGATTGCATACATACAACCTCATAGGGAGAGAGGAAAGAATCACAGGTTGTTATCTACTAAACCGAATTTCGGCTCAAGTTAATGACCCATGGTACACCATTCCTCACTCTCAACATACACTTCTACCGATTACCCTCAGGGTCGGTTAGAGTAAGGTTCACAACATAACATACAACAACATCACTAACATAACGGTGGCACACACATAACTACCATAACGTCTTACATATGGTACATATACAGGGTAGATCACGATCATACATTCACTGAGTGTAACACATCACTTTACCACTTCTTGCACCCAAAGTGCAATCACCATACGATAGGGTTCATACACTCACCGTATGACCCAAAATCACAACATGAAGCATTACATATTTGCATAGTCATACATACGATGAACATAGTACATCACAACATAACATCCATTGCAACATAGCAAGGTGGTACACACATTTCTTCAAAACATGGTAAAAACATCATGATACAACTCATTTCTTTTAACATCAAACTAGTCATACAACACATTGATACACCCACATATCACAATATTCCACAATGCTCCAACACTACGTCATCCACATTATAATTCCTTTCACACATCACAAACAGTAATTCACAAGTGAAATCTTCCTAGAATCCATAAGAAGGAGAGAGAATACTCCCATCCCCAACATATCAACATGATGACAAACACGCACTAAGTGACATACACATCACGTGCGTTCACAATATCACAATTACGACAATAATCACATCACATTTAAAGCACATTACTCTTCCAATATCTACCACCATCATGCAACATCATCATCATCATGCAGTATCATCATGTAACACCACCACCACCATGTAACATCATCATATAACACCAATTCGGCCCATAGGTTCGAGAGCATGAACCTATGCTCTGATACCAAGTGTAACGACCCAAAAATTCACAAACACGAACAACACAGTAAAAGACAGGATATATATTTTTTTGACTTGCTTGACACATAACATGACGCAACAAGTCGTCACCAAGGATACAAATAACTCTGTGAACAACTTGATACAAGGATGGCCATAAAGGCAGCACGGAAACGTTCACACCTTTCAAGGACAATTTACTTTTTTTTTTTGACAGAACAACATAGAAGCCCAACCACATGACACTCTCACAGCTAGGGCAAGCCATAGTAAGAAATGATTGGGGGTTATTTATTTTGATAAGACACCCTTTAACTCATGAATTAAGTTTTCAGAAGGATTCAATATATGATTCGCACAAATTCATCTTACCAACTGAGTTATGTTCTTATACACTGTAGAGTAGTTCACTTAAAGTCTTCTCCTTTATAACCATTATTTGTTTTATATATTCATTTGATAAAGATGGTAATTTAATTCCTTAAGGCCATCTATTCACACTTACGTTACTAGAACTCGTTCATGCCCTTATGACAACATCAGTTCACATTTAACAACTTAAGAGAAAATTACAAGGTGCCTTGGATAAAGTTAAATGAAGAAGGTCAATTGAGTTCATCCTTGAGACATCACTAGTTCTTACTGAGGTTTAATTGGAGCTTGAGGTTTTATACGTAATTATTAACGCTCTTACTTAGGCTTCACCGAAAGAGTTTTTCAAGAGGAAGCTACTTACTTTTAAATAGGCTGAGAGATAAATTGAGTGGTTTCTAAATTTTCTTCTCTTACTTGTTAAATTTTATTAGAAACTAACCATTGTTTTCCTTTAAGCTTGTTTTAAGCGTTCACCAAAAAGAGTAGTGTTTACTAGTTCAGTTAGGGATAACACGTTATATCAAATCACTTTGCAAGGATAGTATCACTCTTGATTACTTAAGGCATTGTTTGTTTTCAAGGGAATCTAAACCACAACATATTTCTTTGAATAAAAATTATAGGTAACTTATGTAAGGAAAATCCACCCCATTAAAACTTACATATAACACATCAATACAAAGTCTTAGAAAGATTTAAATTAACACTTAATTCTCAAGATCAAAGTTTTACAATGCTTATGCCAGTGAAAATATTGAATAATATTTCTCACTAACAAGAGTTACGAGCCAAATTACAAAAAAAGGACAAAACAACTTCTTCACGAATTTTCCAAACAATTCCAGGCAAGAGGTCATATAAACTCTTTGCAAGTAATGTTACACAATTTACAACACACAGAACACTTTTACAAAGAAATTCATAAGTTTCATTGATGAAACCCTTACAACTCTTTCCTTTAATCTACTCGCATAATCCATCTGCACAAATACTAGCTAGAATCAGTTCGTGAGAATTGAGCATGTTAAGGCTACACATTGCAATAGTAAGCTAACATTTAACAATATCAAGAAAAGAATGTTCTAATTAAAAAATGGATTAACGCACAACCCACAACTCCAAAAATTATTCGCATGAGAAAGAAATCTAAACCATCCAACAAGGAGAAATTCAAAATACCAGTAAGAACAAAATCACATAAATCAGGGCAAGACCTTATGGGTTAGGAACAAGAAGGTCAAGAGTGTTGATATTTCCTTCATGTAATCCTATGGATTACGTGATTGGAGTCCAAAACTCAATCCATCCAACTAAAGGGGGGTCCAAGAGAAGACAAAACATACTAATTTTGATCATAGGCGCGAAACAAAACGACATTATCCAAATCTCCCAGGGGAAGGATTCATAGTAATAAGGGTTTGACGCCCTTAAAAGAAACAAACAACTGTAGTTTCAGTTTTAACCAAAGATCTTTACCGCTACCTTCATATAGGATTTCTTAAACGTAGGACTACTTAACCAAACAATTCCACTCTTTCAAAAGCGTACAAAAGAGACACAAAAAGGGCCATTATTCTACCAAAAAACCTTATCCTAATTGTCAACTTCTCTACATAATATAAGGGAAGGCTGAACCCAAAAATTCGTTAATAATTTTTTATATATATTTCTGACAATGTCAATAAGTATTTTAAAATAAAAAATAAAAATTGATTTCCTTAATAAGGCCACAAAATGGGACCTTTTAGTAACCAAGTTTGAAGTATAAGATATTCGAGTTCGAAAAAAAAGGGGTTCGATACGCAGAGGGTAAAACACCAACGATGCCCCAGACTCAAAAGACCCTACCACAAGTGCAAGCACAAAAATAAGAACCAACACACATATCCATCAGGAAGGTTACGTAGTGCAATCAGGCCTAGAAGTTCTATGAGCTCCTTGCCAAAGGTATAGAAGATGGAAATTTTACCCGATCCATGTGGGCTTATCAAGGAAAAGTCTAGCAAATATCAGAAAAGATTAATATATCAACCACCTATTATATTATCACTTAAATCAGCTGTCATCTAACAGGTAACGAGTTCACGAGTCCAATACCATGGATTCACCTACAACTTTTGTTTCAGTCCAACTATTATTAGCTTGCTCGCGACCCTTAATAAAAATTGGAGAGATTTCCTTCAATTAAAATTACAATGTCTCCCCCTTACTTTAATAAAACAAGAGTTTGAACCAGGTAGTAGGTATAGTAAATTTCTCAACACGTAGAGGCCAAAATAGATATCAGGTTATTCGTCCCCTAGAAATGGGTACGAAATTCAACCATATATAGTTCTAAAACAAAACCCTAATGACATTTTTTAATTAAACAAAAAGTAAGGAATGCCCACAGGCTTAAACAAGTTTCAGAACACAACGTCACTATTAATGTACCTTTTAGCAAAACAGGAGAGCCCTAAACAGGAAATACGTATCTATTCAAGCAAATAGAGATATGAAGGCTTAACCTTCCATACAGTAAGACTTCAACTATAAATACCATCACATAATTCTTTTAAAAGAGAGTTATATAAGCAAATGAAACTCTAAAACGTTTCCTTCCGTACGAACTAGATTGTATCACTCAAAATTTCAGTAGCCCATTTAGACAAATATGAAAATAGAGTAAGCTATAAGAGAGGAAAAGAACATTCCAAGAAAAACCAGCGAAACTGGAAATGAGATTTAAAGGAACAACCAACACTATCAGGTATCAATATAAACAACCACGAAAAACATCTTGTCTAGGCGTCATTCAAGAGGAAAGAATAATCATTTCAAGATACTGAAAGAAAGTAGAAAACTATTACAAGGAGTAGATTTAACATGCCTGATTAGAATTCTTCCAACCAACAACCACGTCGACCAAGACTCGGGAAATAGCAACACAAGTTGCGCAACTTCTCTTCCTCAGCCTGCTGAAGATCCATACCCGGTTAACGGCCATGCTTGGCATAGAAAATGGGGGTGATTGAAACATGCCTTCTTGGAATCCTCGGTAGCAACTCCGAGAAGATAGAAACACTCTGTTCTGAAGAGCATCACAACCACCATAGAAAACCCACACAACCAATGCACTATACTTAATACAACCATACCCACATCCCTTAGAAATACTCCACACAGGTGTAGAATTAGAACTAGAATCATATATAGCCAAGTTTCCATCTGACTGAAGGCACAGAAAACACAGCTGGTCTACATCTCCTGCAGTATTATTGTGCCACAGCATTCGGTTGTACTGTGTATCAGTCAATACAAGATTACAACCTCTTTCCATTTCCAGCCTTATTCTCTTTTCCGGAGATGTGAGATACTCACCTGGTGCAAGACCATTCTAAACACCATTGTCATGAATGAGCAGAAGAAATGGCCACAGTGGGAAATCCACAAACCCAGTTTTCTCCATTGGGGTTTCTAAATTAGAATGAGAACACCGCTTCCTGGTCTCAATCAGTCCATGATCCAAAGCCATCACATCAAGAAAAATCAACATGATAAAAATTGTTATAATTATCTGTGACATAGTAATCAAGAAAAGCATAGGCATTGGATACAGAAGCCAATGAATAGCCCTGCAGAGCATATGGTCTGAGATAGGGGGTTGTGGCTTTGAAATCACGGAGAAGCCATTGGCCTAGCACATATTCATATGTTCCCACTGTGCAATACTCTATCCAGCGGACATATCTGGTGATGACCACATTGGGTGTGGTTAATTTGTGAACTTCTGCAAATGCAAGGCCGCTATAATAGTGTTTGGAGGTGCTGATCTTGTTAGGTGTCATTAGATTGTTGAGTGCAACATCAAACTCTCGGTGCAAACATTTCAGCTGTAGCTTGGAAGGTGTGATAATTCCAACAGAAACCTTTATGCCTACCAACTTAGTGATTCACTGAAGAAGCTCATATAGTTGCAAGGCAAATTGTGCTTCATGAATATTCTGATATGATACAGATCCATGCCTATGAGATTCTCTTCCATGAGTTACATCGAAAAACAAGTAAAGTTTCAAAAGAGAATCCTTTCAATAATTTTCATCAGGTCTCCTAGTAACACTCTCACTGTCACATAGTCGATTTTGATAGAAATATCTTGAAGGAGAATCCCGAATCAGAGGATGCATTGATATTGCACAGAAAACAACATAGTTGGTCAACCTGCTTGTTGGAGGCGCTCAAAAGGCTTCTACTTTCTGTAACGTGCCTGTAGCCTGGCTAAAAAATTGTTGCAGGCACTGCTGTGGATCCCTGACAAGAACACACCTCGCAGCGCCCAAGGAAAGAGGAGGTAAGACATCTACTTCACTAGCTTGTTGCTTCATCTAGCCACCGTATCAGACCCATTAGTGCGCTCCACTATAATCTTTTCTCTGAACTTCGCGAGCAGGGAGGAAGGGAGCAGGAGGCTGAAAACCAAATCCCATGGGCACGAAGTGAAATAGCTGAGATCATTGGACATGCTAAAATAATCCACGGCAAAGACTCCACCCTACAAATCTCTGCTCTCCAACACAAGCTTCACACCACTGATCTAGCAACCGAAACCTTCCTGTAAACACCAATCTCCATGCCTCCATACTTATACTAATAGCAAAACTCCTCTGTCCATTTTCACAGTACATAAAGAACACAAAGTAATAGAACACACCACGCAACACTCAAGAAGGTGGAGGTAACACGCCTACTCCACTAGCTATCACGTCCATTCAGACTGCGTCCAATGCATTGAAGGAGGAAATCAAAATAAGATCTTGGTGCAGGAAGTCAAGACTCCACCGACTCCCACTTCCTCACGCCAAACAGGAAAATACAGGTTCATTTAATAAGTGACAAGAAATGCCACCCATCCACCAGCTAACCATGGAGAAAGGAAAAATGTGCTTCAACCACTACCAAAAAGAATAATAAAAAAAATACAGTCTATATCTCCTCGTCTAGCCTGTCACATCTATAAACCAACGTGGGAGGAAAGCAATGGAAGTAACAATAAGTTCACCTCAGAATTTAGCATTGCAATGAGGAACTACAAACTAAATCGCTTCCACAACTAAATAAAACTACCTGGGCCTTTTGATTTCCACAAAAAATATGCATTTCCTCAAATTTTCCAAACCCATGACCGGAACTTCTCAATTCCACACAGAACACACACTCCCTTGTATTCAACACATAAACTCAATCTCTCAATTTCCGCACAAAATGCACTTGTCTGTGATCGAAAAAGAATGGACAAAATAAAATAAGGAAAACTATAGTTGGCTACATACTAGAGACGTGGTGGAGAGGCTTGTCATGTGCCAAAACATCTTTTCAACGCAACCTAACAGTGAACCTGCAGAAATCCGTGGCTAAAACCTCGAAAACAATCGATATTCCCACACTCTTTTCATGATCTACTGATCCAAATGTAAAATAACCATAGATTTGTTCATTCAATGGCTTTCCACAATGAGGTTGTGCTTTCTAACCCCATTATGTGTTAAATCAGACCAGTAAACGGAGTTAAATCTGTAACCCTAATAAACCACCATTCACGATTTTTTCCCAAAATTGACGGCCGTCAAATTTAATATATTCACCGAAAAATATTGGAAGGGCCTTTCCTATAGGGGTAACACCTTCCACATAATGACATTCAAGCATTAAATAATTCAACCTAGAACATTTAATAATATTAAATAATTAAAAGTATTAAAATTTTAAATTATGCATGGTCCCCTTAAAATCACATGGCCCACATAGGATTGGTGGCGACCTTCTTTTGGAATTGGGCTTGTGGATTTTTTGGCTAGGACATTTGACCCCCATGATCAAGTGCATCCCAATACTCAATTAGATTTATTTATGCTTCAAACTTATAACAAGCAACCCTGAAAATAGTAAAAAAATGACAAGTAATGTGTTTTAAATAAATTAAAGACATAATTCTATAGTATAAAATATTTTGAAAAAAATCAATTGCTTAGTACAAGAAATTGTGTCTACTAACAATTGTGGTTGTTTGCAATTGTCATTCATTTTGCAATCGAGAAATAGATGTAACTTAATTAGCTGGTTTTAGATTTAGAAATTCAAATTAGGATTCTTTAACTTACTAGTCATTTTGGATATATAAATAAAAACACATGGTTTTTAGGAAAGGAGGAGATTGTTTGGAATTAAAAAAATAATGAAATTTTGTGACATTCCATTATATTTGTTTCTAATGCTGCAAGGTGAGCCTCCCATTAACTTGGGCCATATAACCTTGAGTGTATCAAGTGGTATTAGAGGTAGAGAATTCTCTTGGGGTAAGAATAAATACTTCATGATGGTTTTTTTGATAATTTATAGCATCTAGAGCACAACATAAGAAGGTTTCATATGTTAACAGAGTAAATGATAGTGAAAAATAAGGTAAGAGTGAATTTGTTAACATCTTGTTAAAATGTTTGAAGTTGTGTAAAGTCTGCATATGTTTAAAAATGAAATTGAAGAAGATGAAAATATTTTTTTGCAATTTAGGGATGTGTTGTAAGTCCTATATATCTGTCAATAAAAAAATAAAGTGTTTCGAAAAATTTGTAACGCATATAGGATTATTGCTGTTAGAGAGCCTTAAAGGGTAAAAATCAGTAGCATCATTGTGGAATTACTTAAAACTAGTATTGAGTATTGAAAAATATAGTAAAGAGTGCATGGATATTAAATATCATGAGATTCCCATACTTCTATGCAATAAGGTCTTGTTATGAATAAAGCTTTAGCCGTATTGATACTTTTATTTGCGTCCAAATGCATGAAGGAGGAAATCGATCTTGGCCTTGCAGGAAGTCAAGGACTCCCACGGACTCCCACTTCCTCACGCCAAACAGGAAAATACAGGTTCATTTAATAAGTGACAAGAAATGCCACCCATCCACCAGCTACCCATGGGAAGAAAGGAAAAATGTGCTGGCTTCCATACACATACCCAAAAGACTAATAAAAAAAATACAGTCTATATCTTCCTCGTCTAGCCTTGTCACATCTATAAACCAACGTGGGAGGCAAGCAATGGATTCCTTCCCCCCCTCCCCCCCCCCAGTCCGTAACAATAAGTTCACCTCAGAATTTAGCATTGCAATGAGGAACTACAATACCTAAATCGGCCTTCCCAACTAAATAAAACTACCTGGGCCTTTTGATCTTCCCACAAAAAATATGCATTTCCTCAAATTTTCCAAACCCATGACGGAACTTCTCAATTCCACACAGAACACACACTCCCTTGTATTCAACACATTAAACTCAATCTCTCAATTTCCGCACAAAATGCACTTGTCTGTGATCGAAAAAGAATGGACAAATAAAATAAGGAAAACTATAGTTGGCTACATACTAGAGACGTGGTGGAGAGGCTTGTCATGTGCCAAAACATCTTTTCAACGCAACCTAACAGTGAACCTGCAGAAATCCGTGGCTAAAACCTCGAAACAATCGATATTCCCACACTCTTTTCATGATCTACTGATCCAAATGTAAAATAACCATAGATTTGTTCATTCAATGGCTTTCCACAATGAGGTTGTGCTTTCTAACCCCATTATGTGTTAAATCAGACCAGTAAACGGAGTTAAATCTGTAACCCTAATAAACCACCATTCACGATTTTTTCCCAAAATTGACGGCCGTCAAATTTAATATATTCACCGAAAAATATTGGAAGGGCCTTTCCTATAGGGGGTAACACCTTCCACATAATGACATTCAAGCATTAAATAATTCAACCTAGAACATTTAATAATATTAAATAATTAAAAGTATTAAATTTTAAATTATGCATGGTCCCCTTAAAATCACATGGCCCACATAGGATTGGTGGCGACCTTCTTTTGGAATTGGGCTTGTGGATTTTTTGGCTAGGACATTTGACCCCCATGATCAAGTGCATCCCAATACTCAATTAGATTATTTATGCTTCAAACTTATAACAAGCAACCCTGAAAATAGTAAAAAAATGACAAGTAATGTGTTTTAAATAAATTAAAGACATAATTCTATAGTATAAAATATTTTGAAAAAAATCAATTGCTTAGTACAAGAAATTGTGTCTACTAACAATTGTGGTTGTTTGCAATTTGTCATTCATTTTGCAATCGAGAAATAGATGTAACTTAATTAGCTGGTTTTAGATTTAGAAATTCAAATTAGGATTCTTTAACTTACTAGTCATTTTGGATATATAAATAAAAACACATGGTTTTTAGGAAAGGAGGAGATTGTTTGGAATTAAAAAAATAATGAAATTTTGTGACATTCCATTATATTTGTTTCTAATGCTGCAAGGTGAGCCTCCCATTAACTTGGGCCATATAACCTTGAGTGTATCAAGTGGTATTAGAGGTAGAGAATTCTCTTTGGGGTAAAGATAAATAATTCATGATGGTTTTTTATAATTTTATAGCATCTAGAGCACAACATAAGAAGGTTTCATATGTGCAACAGAGTAAATGATAGTGAAAAATAAGGTAAGTGAATTTGTGAAAATCTTGTTAAATCATGTTTGAAGTTGTAAAGTCTTGCATATGTTAAAATGAAATTGAAGAAGATGAAAAATATTTTTTGCAATTTAGTGGGATGTTTTGAAGTCCTATAGATATGTCAATAAAAAAATGAAAGTGTTTCGGAAAAATTTGTAACTCATAGAGGATTATTGCATGTTAGAGGAGCCTTAAAAGTGTTAAAAAACATTAGTAATCATTGTGGAATTACTTAAACTAGTATTGAGTATTGAGAAATATATTAAAGAGGTGCATGGGATCATTAAATATCATGAGATTCCCATACTTATATGCAAGAAGAGTCTTGTTATTGATAAAAAGCATTAAAGAAGTATGAGACTTTATTTTGAGTCCAAAAATAATTTTTGAAATAGAAACATGAGATGTGAAAGCTATGAAAGAGAATTATGTAGAGAAAGTGAGTGAAAATAGGTTTCAAAATATCAAGTGTGGAAGAGAACATGTGAATGAGATAGAAGGAGAAAATTTATGATGTGAAAACAAATTCTAAAAAATTAAATACAAGTTATAAAAGAGGGTCTTGCTTGGTATGAATAAAGGAGAGATAAAATTGTCACTGAGGAAATATTTTCATTTAAATAATAATTTAAGTAAGAGATTCTTTGAGAGAGCCCAAAAAAGTGAAAAATAAAATAAGAAATTCATGGAAATAATTTACTATCATGAATGAGTGTCAATTATTCAAAAGGAGTTTTCTAAAAATAATAAGAGTTTTCCATGAGAGGAAATACATGAAGAAGAGAAGTGACACTTAGATATATTCACAAGAAATATATGAAATATAATCACACTTAGGTTGTTATAATCTACTCACGATAGAGATAGAGGAACTCAAAAAAGAGATTGAGAAGATGAAATTAATTATTTTAGTGCATGGAAGGAGAAAATGAAGATTTGGAAGGTGTGGGAGAGGATGTTTACCTGTTGAATGAGGATGAAGAAAAAATATTGAGATAGGTTAATGAAGAGATGATTCATGAATATGAAGAAGGAATCATTTTTAAATAGATTGTAGATGAAGATGAATACCACATGCATGTATAAGTGAAATAAAAAGGGGTCTGTTTAAGAAGCACTTAGTTTGAAATAGAAAATAGAGTCATGTTAACTTGAGAGAAGGAATAAATAGAGAATCAAGGTTCTATATTTCATAAAGAGGGAGGAGAATAAGATAACCTCTTTTTGGAGGAATATTTAAGAGTGATTTTACGTGGAATTAAATTATAAAGTTACATCGTGTATAGTGCTTTGGAGTGTAATTCAATTTGAAATTTACGTAACCAAGATAAAATCCCTCTTGGGAAAGGTATGACTATGCCAAGAAAACTTTAAAAACTTATCGAGAGAGGTTATTTAATATGCCAAAAAATTAGGAAATTATTTTCTAAGCACTTTGTTTGGTGTTTAGGCATAGAATTACATTGACAAATTACTTCACCCGAGATCAAATCACATTTGAGAAGGGCATGTATACGCCATGTAAGATTACACCTCCAATTGAGAGACACACATGATTTATCACTTACTACGATTTATGGAGATGAATTGTAAGATATTATAGTGACATGGGTAGGCAAAGTAAGTACCCCGCAAAGGATTCTCCTTGGGTCACGAGGAAAAAAAAATGATGGAAACATATCTCTCATGTACCTAGAACCTAATTTAGGGAGAAAATAATTCTTGAGAGAATATATATAATATGTCAAAAAATGGTAATTATTTCCCAAGAACTTTGTTTGGTGTTAAGGTGTGGAATTACATTTACGATTTACTTCACTCTAGATCAAATAACATTTGAGAAGGGTGCACTTATGTCAAGTAACCTTACACCTCCACTTGAGACACAAAAATTATTTCTCACTAACAAGGATGTATGGATATGAATGGTAATATCTTATATTTACATGTGTATGTGATCTAAGTTTGCCCAAGAGGATTCAATTTAGGTTGTGAGGAACAAAAAATGATAAAAACATTTTTTCACACCCAAAACCCTCTTTAGGGAGAAAAACAATTAGTAGAGGAAAACTTTGATTTGACATCCCAATTTAAAAAAATTTAAAATATGTACCCATAGGTATAAAAATTCAATAAATACCTTCCTATGGTCCCAAAATGCTCCCAAATGATGCATCTTGCACACATCTAGAAGTGGTTCCTAAGAGAAGCAATCAACTCTTAAAATAAATATAAACATGGAATTTGACACGTGACTTATCGCCAACTGATATATTTGGAGGTGAACCATAAGATCATAAAATTTCATGTGTAACTTGTATCCTAAGCACCACACAAAGGATTATCATTAGGTGATGATGATGGGAAAATGAAGGCAAGTTTTATCTTATACCCAAAATGTGATTTAGGGAGAAAATTTTGTCATTATAGGGAGGATATTTTGATAGCACCAAATCAAAGAAATAAATTAATAAAAAATAATTTTGGGGCCATAATAATTAAAAAAAAATTCTTCTAGTCCCATAATTCTCCTAAATGATGCATCCTCCATGCATTCATAAGTGGTTCCTAAGAGAAACATTTTGGTTCCAAGACAAAATTAACATGAGCTTCAACATGTGATTTTTCAATAAATGTGACGATGAAGGAAAAATTTAATATATTATAGTTAAATTTTGAGGTATACTAAGCATACCTCAAAGGATTATTTTCAAATTTTTACGATAAATATATAGCAATCTCACTCACACCCAAAACATGTTATAGGGAGAAAAAGTTCCTCAAAAGTGTGAAAGAATTATGATCTAAGTGCCCAATAAAAAAACTTTATAGTCATGTTTGTAGGGGAATTATATTCAATAAACATCTTCCTATGATCTTGAAACACCTCGAAAAGATGCAACCTACATACATTTGGAAGTGATTCCTTAGAGACACATTTTGGTCCTAAGACAAAAATCAACACGAAATTTGACACATGATTTTTTGCTAACTAACACGTGTGGAAGAAATAGTTTAGATCTTAAATTTATACATGTAGGTCCTCAAAGGATCCTTTGGATGATTCTCATTGGTTCATGACGCTGGAAAAATTATGGAATTTTTTCTCTTACTCCCAAAATGTGTTTTAGGGAACAAAAATTGCTTAGTACAGAAAATAACTTTTGATCCGAGTGCCTAATGGAAGAATGGACTTCACAACCTAGTCTATATGGACATAAAAACAAAATATCCACCTTCCTTTAGTCCCACCATACCCCTAAACAACATAGTATTTATGCATGTAGAAATAGATCCTAAGAGAAATGTTTCCTTCTTAAGACAAAAATACCTATGAAATTCAACATGTGATTTTTTCTATCCAAGATACGTGGAGGAAATATATAAGACCATTAATTTTTGCATGCAAGTCCCTTAATTTTTCATTTGAGGATATTTTTATGGTCATGCTAGGGGAAAATGAAATTAACTTTTCTATCAGACCTAAAACATGCTTCAAAGATAAAATGTTTCTGAGTAGAGTAATTTCATTTTGATCCAAGCACCTAATCAATTAATGGAATTCAATAAATGCGTGAAAGAAAAAAATTCTTAAAATATTTTAATTCCTTTGAACAATGTATCGTTCATGCATTTAGAACTAGTTCCTAAGAGAAATGTTCCAATCTTAAGACAAAATGCCACATGAATTTTGTTATGTGAGTTTTTGCTAATTGGGGGGAATGGAGGAAAATTGTTACATCCTAAAGTTACATGTGTGGGTCCCCTAATCATTCCTTAAAGTATTTTCATCAATTTGAGATGATGGAAAATCGGCATTAACTTTTCTCTCATACCCAAAACATGCTTTAAAGAACATATGTTGCTCAAAAGAGCGAGAAAGTTTATATCTGAGCTCCCAATTAACAAATGAAATTTACAAACACATTTTTTAGGGCTTGAAAACAAAATAAACACATTCCTATTTTCCCTCAATATCACCAAACAAAGAAATGTACATGCATCTTGAAGTAGTTCCTTAGAGAAACATTATAGTCCTATGATAAAAATGTGTGTGATCTTTGACACATGATTTTTTTCTAATTGAGATGTTTAAAGGAAATCTATAACATCTTATATTTATTCATGTAGGTACGGTAATGATCACTTAAAGGATTATTTTTGGGTCATGATGATAGAATATTAGGGGAAACTTTTCTCTTGCATCCAAAACATGCTTTAAGGAGCTAAATTTACTCAATAAAGAAATAATTTTTGTATATGAACACCCAATCAATAAATGGAGTTTGTAGATGAATTGATATGGGCCTAAAACACAATAAAAACATTCTTATAGTCATGTAATACCCTTAAATGATGATTTTTTCATGCATATGGAGTTAGTTCCTATTCAAAAATGTATCCTTAAGACAAAAACCCATATGAATTTTGACATTTGGTTTTTCTCTCTACATAAACCCTACAACTATGTGTATGTATCACCTAAGAATTTCTTAGGGGATTATTTTTAGGTCATGATGGAATAAAATTAGTAGCAAGTTTTCTCTCACACCTAAAACATTCTTTTGGGAGAAAAAAGTTTCTTAATAACGAGAAAATTTTAGCCCAAGTTCCCAATTGATAATTTTTTTTGCAAAAAACATCCACATAGGCCTAAAAAATGTAAGACCCCACCTTCTTCCAGTCTTGTATCACCAAATAAAATTCTAGTGGAGAATATTTGGAATTAGGTAAATAGTAGGAATTTTGGAATATGCATTTGGCTATATGGTTGACTATATCACTACCCTCGTTTCGCCAAACAACATTAACCAATAGTAGTTTGTCGCATGTGAATATCAAACATATCTCTAATACCAACCTTTATTTTTTAATGGATCATTAAGTAATTGACGGGTTGGGATTTTATAACATTCTTGCATTGTCAAGAATTTTATGGACCCTTTTGTCACAATTACCAACATTTTAGAAAGAAAATTTAAAATTTGATTAAATTTACCCTTTAAACACACACACACACACACACACACACACACACACACACACACACACACACACACACACACACAGAGAGAACTATTTAGTATTTACTCTAAACAAAAATGATTTTATTAATTTTTTGATTTGAGAATTTTCAATTTTGGCATTGTTTGAAATAGTAGAAAAGGATTCAACCTATTGCTTTACAAAATAAATAAATAAAGGTCTTGTCGGCTACAACATTGCACTTTACATCCTTCAAGTACTTATTGTAGGCAATTCTATTTAGTATTGATCCAATTTAAAACTTGTTTTATATCATGCCACATTGATTTATATTCTTTTGTAAGTTAGGATGTTAGCTATGCTATAATCTATTAAATTATGCGATTTTATATTTTATAGTATCACTAGTATATGTGCATAATTATGAGTTTCATTTTTCTTTCCATGTTACACGAAACTGTAATTCCTTGCCATTTTTCATCTCAACGCAACCAACTCAAAAATTTTCCTTAAATGACAACTAAAAAGGGAACCTCATAAAAAGTAAATGTAACATCTCCTAGTATTGGCATACGATAAATCATATCTTATTTTGAGAAACCATCTACATAATTTTATCCTTCTACAACACTATCAAGGGTTAATGATTGAGTTTAAAATGAAAATCAGAATGATTTCATTGATGATTTGATAACTAACACTGTCAATGATGAAAAAAATGAAATTCCTCCCCTTGAATACATCCCAATGAATAAAGTTGAAACTGCACCACTAGATAATTTTAATTTCTACTCTAGTACTAGGACGTTGTCACCTGTTGAATTTAATGTTGGAGGTGAAACTTATAGTAGTCAACAAAATTTAAATTCCACCACGCCAAATACTCATGGGACACTTATTTATGGTAGAAAGATAAAGGTAAGAAAATGGGAATTGGGGAGGAGTTTCAGGTTATAGTGGGTTTCCAAGTTTCTATTTATTGAACCCGTTGAAAATGAAAATAAATTTGAACCTCTTAAAGAATGAAAATGAAGCTCAAATTGGATATTTTTGAGAAGTTGTAGGAAAGATATATGAAAAGTAAACTATATACAAAGTTTTGAAGAATGTTACCAGATGGAAAACTACGAATGATTGTTTACATATTAGGTATGAAAAATAATTTGAGGAGTAGAAGAGAATTAAAATAATAGTTTTAGAGAATGGAGGGAAAATTACATATCAATTTAACAAGGTCATTAAAAATAATCTTTTAAGTAAAATAATCTAGATAGCTACTATTTTTCACATTCCAAGAAGAGTTTGTCCTATAACAGATTTTCTTGAATATAAGAAGATCTTGTCTAAAAAAATGTGTCCCATAATTTTATCATTCTCACTAGTCTAAACTTATTGGTTGGGATTCATAAACATGTGTAGTTATGGTTGAGAAAGAAGACATGAAAGAGAAACTTAAGTATGCATGATACATGTCTTTGTCTATTGATGATATTGATGAGGTTATAATAATAGAAAATATTTTTTGTGTCTATATACATGTTTATATTATTGAGAGTCATGTGATCCAACCTCACTAACTTGCTATTAAGGAGATGAGAGATAAATCCAATGTTAAAAACCTTTGTGATTTGGTAATAATAAGTTAAAAGGAGATCAGTGGCATGGATGATTATGTTAGAAGCACACTGACCAGGGGGGTGAATCATTCATGCAACAATTTCAACTTCATTTATCATTGCTTAGATTCATCATTCAATTTAACCATTACACATCCATAAACCATGTGAGATTAATAGGTTTGCATTAAATATTCACAAGTGCATGCCAAAAGAGAGAACACAAGACACTAGATATATGTGGGAATACCTCAAGAGGAATAAAAACTGTTGAAACCTCTGTTAATATTACTCATAATAAAGGAATTGTAATAATATTACACATCATGAAAGATTTATTTAGTGAAGCTCCAAACCCTAGTTTAGTAAGGAAATAGCCCTACAAGGAGGCTACGACCCCCCAAGGTAATCAAACACAAACTTAACCACTTAGAAATGGATGATCAATGATGATATGTTACTCCCACAACTAATAGTGATCTAAATTTAGATCCAAACACAAAACACCCTCTTTAAACTTATCTCTACTATCTCTCTTAGTTATTATTCTTCATGGGTTGAAGGGTCTATTTCCCTTGCATAACTAATCCTCAATATTCCTCAAGTCTTCGTCATTATTATAGGATCCTTCCAAGACCCCTATACACTTCTATTCTTCCTCCTTTGGCTCGCTCATGTTAGAAATTTGGAAACTTAGAGGGGGCTGAATCAATGTCTACTTAAACTTTTCGGATATTTCAACTTCACAATTTGTTTTAGGAAAAATAATATGAAACCATACACAAGCACATGAAAGAGAGATAGTACACAATATTTAGGTGGGAAACTCGAAAGGGAGAAAACCCATTGAAATCAAAGAACTAGCTTTCGAAAATTTGTCATGTGTCTTAAACTGATTTCAAGTTGAGCTGCAACTCAAATGTTTGAGGCTACAACCCCAAAATACAATCAAGTAACTACTTGATGTTGGAAGAAACAACTCCAAAATTGATTTATTCAAAAACCACAGACCTTCTGTAAGCTACCACCTGCAAGGAAGCAACAACTCCCTGATTATACTGAGCTACAACTCAGTTTGTATAATTTTTTTACCACTCTTCATCTTGGATGCTAAACATATTATTATGATCCTAAATTTACAACCCGCCTTTAACAATTCACCTGAAATTTCATCAAATCTTCCATTCTAGTTCACCTGCTATCTCACTCTTAGCAGTACTCCATTATCCTTCTTGGGATACAAGATGAGTGTCCTGTTTATTTTAGTATTTTAATCTTATAGAATCTTCAAAGCTACTATCTCATTCTTTTGGATCCCACAACCATGTTGTCTTAGTTTTAAAATCAGTCCTATATCTCTCAACTTTCTTAGGTCTGGTATATCGTGCTCCTAATCAAGCTTTCTTAACCTGCAACTCAGATTTGATCCTTGTTTTTGGCATAATCACAATTCACTTTTCATTATTTTCCCTATATTGAAGTCTCACTCATATCAATTTGATACCTTATCCACTACCAAAATGATTCATACTCTATATCACAATTCTATATCTTCTCCATTTCACTTTTGTCTGTTTGTTTCTATCACTATTATTTTCACTATCTCATCTCACATCCTTGGTCTCAAAAATCAAACTCAATTTTGTTCTGCAATCCTTTTGTTTGTTGCACATTTACTTTTCAACTTCCACTCTATCAACTTAGAACTCTTGCATTCAACATTTTTCTCTTCATCTACTTTTGAAAGTTCAAAAGTCTCTTTACACTTCTCATTGTATGAAAAAGACACGACTGTATTTTTTCCTTACTAATCGGTATTCGAGAGAATTGCATGAGGTTATAACTCATTGAGTCTGTTAAAATTCTAATAAACATCCATTAAATTCAAATTTAATAGACCTTGTACCATTCACTTTCAAAAAAGTGAAAAACTTAGCAAGCTTAACAACTACCTGAGTTACAACCTTGAGAAAGGACTATTTTTAAACTTAATTCGAACGTTACCCACATTAAATATCCCTTCACCATTTATGATATTACCTTCACTTTGCAAGATGGTTAATAATACTCACTACTGAAGCAATTTCACTTGTTTTCAAATTCTCCTTTTGCATAGTTAAACACTAACATATAATATTATAAGAGAAATAAAATTGAACTTACACAAAACAAAACTTGTTCAAACCATGACATTTAACTTTAGCAATCATTCAACACCATTGGAGCTTGATTCAACAAGAAAAGGATCACATATTATCATTGATATTGAGAAAAAGCTTATGTGATAATCAAACTCGGCTGTGCAAAACAACTGGTAAGAAGTTCTCTTTTGACACTCAATTAAATCACTTGAAATTTTTTGCAACAAGGGTGTAATAGGTGCAAAAAAATCTACAAAAAAATTCAATTTATGGTTGGATGGATAGAAATATTCGAACAAAAACTTATTTGAAACCCTAGGGACACTATTGAGTTACTATGCATACTCGAGGCCATATAAAAATTTATTTCTTGTCCAATTGTATAATAAAAAATTCAAATTCAAATTCTTGAGGTTATGACAAGGTATTTTCCATATTTTCCAAACAATTTTTAAACATGAGCTACTCCAAAAATATCCCAACTATCAATATTGCAATACACAGTTACTAAAATGTATGACAAAGCATCCATATATGGTCTTCACACATAATGTTTGAGATCTTAGTGCAATATAAGAAGTTTTAAAACTTACCTACAACACCAAAGAGGTCATTGACATATAAGCCAGGTCATTTTTAAGAGAGTTTCTAACGCCTATTACATAATAGTGTTGAAGGCACCGCTAGCCTGTTTGAGACATGAACTTCTTGCTTTCAGTCCATTACACACTCCAACTAATATTTACATTTGAAAAAAAAGATCCACATTTGAGACCTATATATTTCTAACTACACTTCAAAATAATCAAGATGGATTCAGAGAGACTTCAAGGTGATATATCTTCAAATATACCTTTGTGTACAGCTTCCTTGGCAAACCAACTCAAGCACAACACTTTTTAAGATACTTCTCTCTTCACCAATTCACTTGGAGACTTTCAACATACCATTTTCCTCATGTAGAAGAGAAAGACACTTCATGAACCCTGACAAGGTCATTGTTATGACACTCTAAACTCTACAAAGCAAATTGCATGGATAATCAAGGAAGGCTAACACCCTTGCCACCTGTATCCAGGGCTCTTAGTCTAGGAATGCAACACTAAATATAGAATCTTAATAGAATTCTTAACTAACATGAATACAATTCAAAATCTAGCTAACCATGCGTATTAATATGCTCAGTTACCTTGCATACACCTAAATAGACCTAAGAGGGCAATCAAATGGTTATAGTTGCTACTCCAAACAAGGTTAAATGGCCTCTCCAAATGACTTATGAAGTCATTTGAAAATCCAGCTACTAACCCCATTGAAGGTTTTAGGAAAGGATTGAGCTTGACTATAAATCATATTTATTATATGAGAATGCAAATCAAAGCATGGTGTAAAGTTTTAGTGTGAATAACTAGTCTATTTTATAGTTTTCACTTTGAGGAAAAATTGAATTTTGGTGCATGTGGGATTAAAAGCCCCAAATTAGATCAGAATTGGTAATCATGATTAAGCTTTTCTAATCACAATTAGTGAATAAATAAGTGATTAAGATGTGGGAGCCTTAATCAACCGCTTATGGTCAACTAGGAGGCTAGGATAAGCTTCTGAAGCTTGCTGAGACGTTGTGGAGGAAAGTGGGGTGATTTTGAGTGATTAGAAGAGGGGTTTGAGTCAATACTAGGGTATATTGACCAAAACAAGGGGAAAATGGGCTTAATTAGCTCATAATCACTAATTATCTATTTTGAAGAGGGTTTTTACTTATGATTTATCGTAAATTGGCATCCTGAATGTGAAAGAGGTTTGGCAATCAAAAATGTTGTGTTAATTGGCCAAAGTGGTAAGAAACATTACTTAATTAGTGAAAATCACTAATTATAACAGAATTGGAAAGAATGAGAGTGATTTGTGTGCGTTTGGCAATAAGATTGAAAAAATGAAATTTTGGTGTTTACATTTGCCCCTGTTTGAGGTGAAGTAAGCGACTTCACTTCAAATATAGTAGACAAGCATAAACAGGTAAATTTTTGAAGAAACATTAGTAGGATGAAGGATGCCCCCTCAAGTGTCGATGGGGTGATAGAAAAAATCAATCAACGATAAAAAATATGATTGAAATGGATAGAAGAAATTGGATAGAATGGGCACGAACCCCTTGGTTATTGAGAAGAAATAAGGATATGGATAAACATGGTTGTTTATTGCCCTAGGTGATTTTGAAGAAAAATTAGTAGTGATAATAAATGATAATGGAGAATATAGGATAAGCCCAATCTTTGTATCCAACCTTTCAATAAACAACCTGGTTATACCATTTGGCTCCTAGATCTACATCATTAGCATTTATTTAAATAAACAAAAGTGTAAGATAACATGAAAATCTAAATTACTAACATTTGTTCATTGCTATGTAACTCCATGCAAAATACACAATGCAATATAATACGAGAAAGTAAAATGATGCTTAACTCAATGCAACATACAAAATGTAATGCAATATGAGAAATTAAACAAGCTAACCTAATAGAGAAACTAGTACAATCACACATAATCAAACAAACAACGTTCAAGAAAATTGCACAAATGTTTCTTGTTATCAAGCTACAGTTCCCAAATGTTCGTGTTGTAACGACAAGGGTTAAAAATGGTGTCCCAAGAAATGATACATGCAAGGGGAAAAACAAATGAAACAAGTAGTACCATGGAAAATATTTCATGCACTATGACACATTCTCTAGCAACTCATTGTTTCATGGGAGTACCGACATAACATGCAACCGAGCTTTTGGTAATGGAGGTAGATCACGATGATCCGCAAGTCATTTGAGACCAGAACAAGCAAGAACCTTAGAAATATGTTTTTGTAGGACAAGTTTTGATGTTTGAGGATAATGCATTTGAGACAAGATTCATCTGCATGCATGTTGGTTGCAAAATTTTGCAAAATTTTAAATTTTTACAATTTTTTTGAATTTTAGTGATTTTACAAAAAAAAATTGAATTTTTTTGGGTTTTTCAATTTTTTAAATTTTTATAGTATAGAAAGAATAATGAAATCATATAACAACATTAAAAATCACCATAAGGAAAATATATTCCCCAGGTAGTATAAAAGGCCGACAGGAAGCAAAAATATGCCCCAGCGTAGCGAGAAACATGTCGAAAATAATTATTTATTAAAAATAATCATTGTGGCAAGTGTTAGAAGAGTTTTAGAAGAAATAAGGTGGTCTCAGGGAACTTTGGAATCAAGAAATACGTTGCGGAAGGTAAAAATGGGTATATATGCCATTGTGGCAAGTTTATTTACCACATTCACTTACCATTTTAGTACTGATATGAGCTCTGACCTACGAGAGGAAATAACGAGGGTACCAAACTAGAGACACCATGCAGACAACGTGAGGGACTACATGAAGCTCCCAGTGGATGGACCAAAGGTACAAAAAGATGCCCTTTTTACCCTCATTTGTTAAAGCATTTAATTTTTTGTTAAAATGCAATTTTTTAGAGTAAAAATAGGGGAAAAATGAGGGGGTGTGCCTATGTTGCACATGCATGGACGAATATTCTTTGGTGTATAAATGATTCTGCCTATGCATTTATTTGAATTCATTTGTTGATTTTTGGGTTTTGCGGGGGCACACGTACGCCAGTGCAAAGAGGGGGAACTTATATGCTATTGGATAGGGTTTTTATGGGCGCATATGTGCCTATACCAATAGAAGTGTGTCTATTCAAAGCACTATTTTTGAAGAGGAAGAAAATGCACCTATGCGCTAAGGAGTGCGTCTATGGGCTAAAGTGCATGCTGATGCACTGAGTGTGCCTATGCACTGTGGGGTGCGTTGATGCACTCAGGGTGCACCTATGCACAAAAGCCATTTTTCAGAATGTTTTTAGAAGAAAACGTAGGTGTTAGAAAACCATAGGTGGAAGAAATAGATGAATTATAGAATAATTTAATGATAGAATATAAGAATAATGTTATAGAATAGAAAAATTAGATGGGAGACTAAAAAATAAATAGTAGAATAGAAGAACAGGATCATAATAAATGACTCGATTGGTTCCACAGGAGGACATGATGTGTTAGTGACACGGGAGTGACATGCTCGACTCTAGGCCTACGAGGTGAAGTTAAGCCAACGCCACCAGATTTACTTGGAGATTACCCTAGAGGTGACAGGTTTGTCTTATGTTGCTCACATGCCACGGATTACCTTAGATCATGGCCTACTCACAACCTTAGATGAGATATGGTGAAGTGAGAGTCATACCTTATGACTTCTTACTGGTTAAATGAGTATTACATTGGAGGATGTTTGGTGGATCCTACAAGTTCATATGCAGGGTTGTTTGATTACATTCAATGTTCATCAGGACTATATTGAGTGCTATATAACCATGATATCTAGAGTGAAACATATACCCCGTTGAGGTATGAAAGTCTTTATTAGGAGGTGCATAGCCAATCCGTGGCTAGGATGGGTTCCAAAATATTTATTAGCTCTTGGCACCAGCATGTTGCTTCCTGAAAAGACTGGTGCACGATTCCCTTTAGGCCTCATTGGAGTGATTCATGGCTTGCTTCAGGGAGAGATGTACTGCTTGGGTAAGTTTATATTGGATCATTTATACTCTAATTGACACTTGATAGCTTATTGTGGATAGAGGTCAGTCGGTCCTTCCACTTTATATAGATTTGGGTCTGGGATCATATTGCGATAAACTACCCTATAGGAGCTTTGAGGGCTTGATTTGTTCGAGATCCTTCCATCATGGGGTGGGTTCTAGAAAGAGATGACATTTTCTGCCATAGAGGGGACACAGACAATTATAGGTGAGAGTTTGACGAGGCACAACCCCATATGATCACATGGCGGCCATACATGTTATACCATTGGACTCAAGATGCAGTCGAGTTGAGTACAAATGCAGTGGACCATTTCATCATTAGGAGCATGAGCTATGTCATGGAGTGGTAAAAAGTGGAAAAGGTCCCGCGTTAGTTTGGTCTCATCTAGGGGATTCCTGGTGATGATATTTGGTACGTGTATAGGTATAGAGAGTTCATTGATATAGGGCCCTGAATCAGGCTGGGCCGAGCTCACACGAGATTTTTACAGGTGGTTCCACAGTCTTTGGTATAGCAGGCGCAGATAGTGGATCCAGGAACTACCCAAGATTATGTAACATGGTATGCAATAGTGCTACCACGCAGATTGACTATACCAAAAGAGGTACTGGATACAACAATGCAAGGGGGAAAAATCCTAGATCCCAAGCATAGTCACAAACACATGCATAAGCACATGTAGTTCCATATGGAGGGCCGCATATAGGGGTACCAGTTCTACAGGTTTTATTCCAAAAGTAGTTTCTAGTACAACAACAAATAGTGATACAAGCACAGGTGTTGGCACCATGGATGCCCCTTCAAGTTCCATCACGGGAACCATTGCAGGCATCTCGATCACCCCCTAAAGTGATTCCACAACATAATCCACTAGGAGATGGAAGAGATGATGGGGGTGGTGAGGATATGGAGGATGATATTCAAGATATACAGGCTGGTGGACAGGTGGTTGCATTGCAGCAATAGTTACAGTAGGTGACAACTCTACAGTTGCAGATGACAGCTAAGAGGGATTAGGCCGTTTCTCATAGAGATCAGGCTATTATACAGAGATACTAAGCCATCATAGAAGGGGATCATCTTGTGGTAGAGTGAGACTAGGCCAGGACAGAGAGATTACAAACCCTGTCAGAGAGAGACCAGGCGATAACAGATATTATACATCTATAGGTAGAGATGGATTAGGCTATAGCTGAGAGGGATTAGGGTAGAGTAGAGAGGGCCTAGTTTTGATAGAGTTAGCTAGTGTGAAAGTGGCATGTGATACACTTCAGCATGTAGGAACTTCTTTAGGGGTTCAATTATTGATTAGTCATAGTGCCTCTTTAGTAACCAAGACTACATACTACAGGATGCATTACCACAGGGCATTTCCATCCGAATAGAGAGCTCTTAAGTATAGTCTGATAGTAGACATTATGTCACGATTTTCTAGATCCTATAGGCCATAGTGATCAACGTAATCTGTAGAGGGTCCTTCAGGACAACATGCTTCAAAGTAACATGTGTCATCTCAGCATGGCACATGGTCTTCTATAGGTCCAACACCTTAGATGCCCCTGCCTAGTGGTAGACCTGGACCAGGAAGTCCTGGCGAGGGTGAGAGTCATGGTTGACTCTCTTATTGATGTACTAGATGTTTTTTTTGGTGTATCTCCTTGATATGAAGGCATACTTTTGTATAGCTATATGTGCATTATTTTTTATCATGGCTCGTGATGAGGGCACATTTTGGTACAGATGTACGTTATATATTGTTTTTTATTATGCCTCATGATGAAGGCAATTTTTTGTATAAATTCCCATGGTGGATCATTATATTGGATGTACTTTTGAGACATATTGTTTTGTACATGGAAATTTATATTTTTGATGATGTATGATGATAGATGGATTACTGATGTATCACATGTTGTTTATGAGATATCATGTTTAATCTGTATGTTTATGTTTATATCACATATTAGATTATGAGATAGCCTTAGCTGATGTCATATTGCATGTTGATGAGATACTTTGAGTAAAACATGTTTCTATTTTTGATATTTGTGTGGGGGGATAGATTTTTGATCATGCGCAACCCTCTTGCCCCATTGGTTATATAGTATTTAACGATTAGATTTAGTGTACATGTGTGATGAAAACTTAGCATTTATTGATATATTATGTATATATGTGATGATTATATGTGATATGATGATGAAGTGATAACACAATGTACAAGTGACAGTTGACAAGCACACGTTAAACAAATCTAATCAAAGCAACATATTTATCTACAAGTATGCAAGATAAAATGAACTCAAAGCACTACAAATGAAATTAAAATTTGGTCTAAGTAAGCAAGTAAATTTAATGTAAAGCACACACTACGAAAAATAAATGTAACTAAAAACCATACAAACCAACAACTAAAAGTAAGCAAACTATTACTTTGTTTTTGTGGGATAGTTTTGGGACATTTTTCGTTGTTTTTTTTTTAATTTATCTCTAAGATAATTTTCTATTTTTTTGGAGTTTTCTATGAAACATATTTTAATGTTTTGATTTTTCCAAGGGACATATCTACATGTTTTGGGGTTTTTCAAAAGGTATAATAATGTTTTTGATGTTTTCTAAACAATTTTATGAAGTGAACATGCAAGGAAATGAAGAAACGTGGATGCCCCCAATGTTAGATGGGATGTATAAGGGTAGAATAGCACATGTTATATGTCACAAGTGACACTACAAAGTTTCCCCCAGCATTATATGGGATGTAAACAGTTAGAATGCCACATGCTATATGCTAGAAGTGACACTGTAAAGTTTCCCCCAGCTTGAGATGAGTTCATTTAATATAAATTCTCTGCATTCAAAAGGCAGGATTATCCGGGTCAGGGAAAAGAGGAATAGGCTCACAAGGGACTCAGACGAAAGTAAATACCAGCTTAGGAAAAAGTTTTCATACTCCTAAACTTTAAATTCTTGTGAACAATGGATTCTTCCTTGGCACCGGAAACCATTTTTCACCAAAGGACTTGTCTAAAGTGCCACCATTGCATGGTTTTCACTATTGGACACACCTGTTTATTCCTCTTTTTAATTTTTTTTCTATTTTTATTCTTTTGTTATTTTCTTGATATTATAGAGACCCAATACTTAAGCATAGAAGTGCTTGATATACACTACGTTCATGAGTTCCCAAAGCTCCTGGACATCTAAATAGGCAAGCTTATAGGCACCTGAACTGAACTTGACAACCACAACATATAGTCCTAGCCAATTAGGTTCAAATTTCCCCTTTTTTTCTCAATCCTTATTGGTGTTCTTCTGATTCTCTTTTAGCACCAAGTCCCCTACCTCAAATTATTGAGGTATGAATGTTTTTATTGTAGCTTCACCACACTCGATCCTAATACACTTTAAGGTGATTGAGGTCATGAAGGAATTTCTCTTCCAATAGCTCCAACTCTGTCAGTCGAGCTACTCTGTAGTCTTCCTCTTCATTTAGGTAATCTCTTAGCTTGATACACAAATAAGGGATCACAATATCTAAGGGTAGTATGAATTCTATGCTGAATAATAAAGAGTATGGAGTTGTACCTGTAGGGGTTCGGATACAAGTTCTGAATGCCCAGAGGGTAGGGTGAATTTGTAGGTGCTAATTACAGCTTGGTGTTTTCACCATATTCTCCATAATGTGAATCATGGTTTTATTAGAAGCTTTAGCCTACCCATTACCTTGAGGCTAATACAGAGTCAAAAAATTGAGGAATATTTGAAAGTATTTGCAGAGTACTTTCACAGTTTTATTCTTAAACGATTTACCATTATCAGTGATAATAAAAGAAGGGATACTATATCAAAAAATGATATGGTTCATTATAAAATTAGATATTTGGGGACCTTCTATATAGGTAAGAGGAAAAACTTCTACCTAGTTTGTATAGTACTCAGTAGTGGCTATAATGAACTTGTGGCCATCCGAGGATACAGGGTTAAGTTTTCCTATTAGATCGAGACCCCACTTTGAGAACAGACAGGGTGTCTTGATTGGTTACAAGGATTGCATATCAAGTTTTCATACTTTTTACAATTCACACATTTCTTCACATGTTGACACCAGTCATGCTCCATCTTAGGCCAATAATAGCCTATTATGAGTATTTTCTTAGCAAGGATGATTTCATTACTATGAGTACCACAGATTCCTTCATGCACCTCCTTGATTGCTTGGATAGATTTGTCTGAATTTAAATATTACAACAAATTCATTTCATAGCCTCGATGGAAGAGGGTTCCCCCAAGTAGGGTATAGTGGGCTATACGCTAGATGAGGTTGCACTTTTTAGCACGAGAAATTTTAGTAGGGAAGGTTCCATCATGGAGATAGTTAAAAATTTCAGCATACCACGGGGAAAAGGGGACCAACAACATTGCACACCAAACAGAACTCTGGTATGTAATATGTCAGTGTTCTTAAATGTTCAACAAAGAATGGCATATCGTTGTTCGCTAGTGCAATTCTCAACATGGATTCTACCATAGCCATGGTATCTACTGCTATGTTTTGGGATCTTTGTATCTACTCAAATGTTATCTTATCAAAGAACTCTTTCAAGGAATCAACCATTATTTGATATGGAAGAAACTTCTTGTCTTTTACCTTGTATTCATTTGTGACTTGTTTGATGATGAGCATTGAATCACTAAGGCAATTGACTCGTCGAATATCCCATTCGATGACCAGATTTATTCCTACGATGAGAACCTCATACTCCACTATATTATTTGTTCATGGGAACCCAAGTTGGAATGCTTGTGGAATCAAGTCTCCCATAGGAGTGATTAACACAACTCCGACTCCTGAACCTTGAAAGGTAAAGGGACCATTAAAGTCTAGTTTCCACATGACAGATTCTTCAAGATACATTATGGATTCATTTGGTAGTTCTAGACTCAAGGTTTTATTACCTAGTAGCAAAGCTTCTGCTATTTGATCTACTAACACCTGTCCTTTTACTTACTTTTAATGAACGTACTCAATGTAAGACTTTCTTAATAAGATGATCCAATTAGCCATATTTCCTATAAGTGATGGTTTGGACAATAAGTACTTTAGTGGACCCACCTTTGAAATAAGCTTGATTTTATTGTTGAACATATAGTGGCGTAGTTTCTGGAAGGAAAAAACTACAGCGAGACAAGCTTTCTCGATTTGTGGATAATTTAACTCATAATCTATCAATGTCCTTCTCAAGTAATACACAATTTTTTGCTTTTTCTCTTTATCATACTGGCTAAAAGTGCCCCAATTACAAAATGTGTAGAAAAAATATAAAGTAACGAGGATTCTACTTCCTGGATGGCGTGATAATGTGGGGTTTAGCCAAGTACTCTTTTAACAAAGTGAACGCTTGTTGTTGATCAGAAATTAACATCTTTCTTGAGAAGATGCATGAATGTATGACACTTGTCTGCTAGCTATGAAATAAACCTTCTGATGCCTTTAATTTTCTCTTGTAATCTACACAATTGTCTAATATTTTTTGAGGGAGGAATTTCTGTGATAGATGTCACCTTTGCAAGGTCCACTTCTATTCCTCTCCTTGAAACAATGAATCCTAGTAATTTTCTAGATAGCACACCGAAGACACATTTATTTGGGTTAAACCAGAATTTGTAGTCTCTTAATCCTTGAAAGATGCATCGTAAAATCTCTGGGTGATCTTCCCAAGTTCTAGAATTTGATAATATGTCATTTACGTAATCCTCCATGATATCACTAATCATGTCATGAAATATTACAATCATGGCCCTTTGATATGTAGTGCCTGTATTCTTGAGGCCAAAGGGCATGACTTTGTAGACGAATGTCTCCCATGGGGTTGTGAAACTCATTTTGTATTGATCTTCTTATGTAATCTCTATCTGATTATAACCTGAGAAGACATCCGTGAGTGAGAGCATCTCATAACCTGTTGTAGAATCGATAATCATGTCAATGTTTGGAAGAGGAAAATCATCCTTGGGACATGCTTTATTAATATCTCTTAAATCGGTACACACTTTAATACCGTTTGGATTTTTTTCGAACCTGGTACAAAAAATATAAATCTGCTCTGAGTAGTCAATAGGCCCTGATGAAGTCTAATTTTAATAATCTTTCTAGCTTTACCTTTACTAGTAAGGCAATGTTAGGATGCATCTTGCAAATATTTTTCTTTAAAGGCTTGGTGTCTAGGTGTACAACAAGACTGTACACCACTAATGCAGGATCAAGTCATGACATGTCTACATAAGACCAAGCGAAGATGTCTGCATATTCTCTCAAAATTCCCATAAATGCTTTTTTCTCTTAAGCTGAGAGTGAATCTCCTAACTTAACCATTCTAGGAAGTTCCCCTATGTTGATGTTAACATCTATTATTTCCTCCACTACTAGCTTGAATTCATCTTCCATGCATGTAGGATCGGCGAGGGAGATTGATATCCTCCTCTACCACATGTGGTTATGGTATATCCTCATCTTTAAGTGGAGTACAACATCTTGTCTATAGGTTATTCTTCTTGTTTTTCCACCAGAGTCTCAAAGAGGTTTTCATTGTAAGACTTGGATTTTTTATTTCCGCAAGGATTTTCTATAGGACTCTTTCCCTTGATCACTTTTTTAACTTAAATGTCCACACAACTCTACCTCCTCTCCAAAGTACACGCATGTGTTGAGCTGAATGAAGAATCCTTTCTTGTGATCATTTCTTGGAATGTTATCTTTGATGCCCAGGAACTCACCAATAGCCTTATTATTCTAAAACATGTCAATAGGTACGTGTTTTTTTTTTATCCCAATTCATAAGTTATGGGTAGATGAGGTCCAATGTCTAAGTTATAGGGGATAAGGTGGGAGTAACCAGGGTTATGGTAAGGATAACCATGTTATAGAATAGGTTCATTGGTGGCAAGGTCTTCGTAAAGACTACAACATGAATCTGTTTTGATTTCATTTTCAAACAAACTATCCTCGTGCTCAAAATAAGTGTACTCATCATCTAAAGAGTGAGATGCATACGAATGGACACCAGTACCTAATTTACCCATTATACGACAAGGTATCAACATAGCTTCTAAAGGGACCTTTCTCTTGATGGTCGGAACCACACTATTTATACCTCATGGTAAGAATTATTCAATTAGGAATAGGATATAACTGTTTCATCTTCATCAAAATAAAATACAATATATTTAAGAAACCTTTCACCTTCTAGTAAAGCCACCATAAGTAAAATTTTCAAAAGGGCAAGTCTCACTTGATCTTTAGATTTTAAAACACGACCTACCATACACTTGAGTTGATAGCAAAATGTTTTGAACCATAAGGGCCTATTATAGATAATATTCTACAAAACCTCTTGGTCTGACCTTCATCTCCCATGTAGCAAAGGGATTTTCTGATGTGGAAGCACCATTTTCATCGGTATACAAGGTATGTGGATCCACTTGTGAAGCGAGGGCCTCTGATTGAACATGAACAACAATCTC
The DNA here is from genome assembly GCA_019776745.2 of Taxus chinensis. Classification (NCBI taxonomy): domain Eukaryota; kingdom Viridiplantae; phylum Streptophyta; class Pinopsida; order Cupressales; family Taxaceae; genus Taxus; species Taxus chinensis. The sequence continues at coordinate 592,340,509 of CM034154.1, read as the reverse complement.
CATAGAGGAGAACTCATAGATGGTAGGAAAGTAGCCCGACAATTCTCTACAATGAGAAAATGGTTGGGGATCCCCTTGTATAGTGAGTGTATATCCTTCATGTTGTAACTTTAAACATTGATGATATTTTGATGGCATGACTTGCATGGCATGAATCCATGGGCGGTCGAGCAAGATGTTGTAAGGGAGTTCTAGGTACAAGACATGGAACTTCGTATCATGTGTTATGGGATGAATTTTCAATGAGAAAGTGATCATGCCAAATGATTTTCATTCTTCATTGTCATACGCCTTTATGGTGATGAACTTTGTCTCTAAATTAGCTTCTGTGCATCCTAGTTTACGAACTAGTTTAAGGGTATAAATATTTAGACCCGATCCACCATCCAAAAGTACTCTCTTGACCTTCCTACACTTGATTATTACTTTAATGTGAAAGGGAAGGTTATGGGATGTGATTTCTATAAAATATTTTGAATGGATGAAGGTTATATGTTCCAAAGGATAGATTTGTGCTACCATGGCATGTAAATGTATTAGGTCAACATCAATAGATACTCCTTATCCTTGTAAGGTTTTGCAAAGTATATCCTTATGAACATTAGAAATATTTATAAGTTCTAAGATTGAAATCTTATTTTTAGTCTTCTCTAGTTGATCTAACACATCATAGTGTGTCTCTCTTGAGGAAGAGAGGAAGTAGGCTCTGAGATAACAAGGTGATCTCGTCGCGTTTCCATGGCGTACTCTCTTGTTTTAATTCTAATAGTATTGATTTTTTCAATGAGTGAATCAACACAACCTATCAATGCATCAAAATGGTATTTATTTGACACATAGTTGACATTATTATTTTGAGACCATTGTCTCTGATTGGTTGGGAAAAGGCTCTTTTAAAATCCCCAATTTTATGTTTGGATACTTGGCAGCAACGGTGGAATCTACTTATATATCACCATTTTTTATCAGGTCTTGAATGTAGTGTTTTAATCTTAAACACTTGTCATTTTTGTGACCCCTTTACATGGTGAAATCCGCAAAAATCAATATTCTTAAACCATGATGATTTAGGTGCATCGTCCCCATAGGGTTGTGTTTCAGGGTATTTAAGCATGTTTACGACCTCTAACTATTTTAGTAGGGATGATATAGATTCAAATAAAGGGGTGAAATTACGGAATTTATATTTCGTAGGTGAATTGCCTTTTGTAAGTGTCATAGGTGCATGATTCTGAATGGATTGTACTCACTTAGAGTCTACTATCCCCATCACCAATGAATTTTTTTTTTCTTATTATGAAAAAACTTTGGTTTTTCATTAGATTTATAATCATTTTGATCGTGGGAGAAAGGTTTTAGAGTCCCCTGGCTAAAAACACCTTTTCAATTTGACTCCCTTTTTCAATTACCTCTTCAAATGTATTGCCATAATGAATTTTCAAGTGGAATGTAATGTATAGATGGAGGTTGGGAAAAAATATACTTATTATTAACATCTTTTCAGGTATGGAGAAAGGAAAATGGATAGTTAAACCTCTCTAGCTTTGTAAGAACGCAATGAAGTTTTCGTTGTTTCATTGTTTGGCTTTGTAGAGATCTAGCATGGTAACATCACTCTCTATATTAAAATAAAAGTGCCATATAAAATGTTTCGCTAGTTCTGGCCTTGTAGATAAAGATCCCTTAGGGATGTGTAGAAACCAATCTAACGCTTGTCCTCCCAAACTTTGTTGGAAGATATGGATGAGGCATTTGTCACTATATGTGACCTCTTGACATGCCATATAGAAATATTTATCATGGTCACGAGGGTCACCTTTCCCCTTATACTTGTTAAAATTTAGACAATTAAATTTTCATTAGAAAGGTACTTGCAGTGTGGCTCCATCAAATGGATAAGGGCACATGTCATCAAACTAGTATTTCTTGTTGTTACCCATTTTTCCCTCTTGTAATGTTAGAAGAGAATTCTTCAGTGGAACACTCTTTATTGAAGATTGGATCTTGTATGGGTGGCATAATTATACATATAGGATCAAATCTAGGTGTATTCCCACCCCTATTCTATACGATAATTTCTTCATGAGGCTCTCTCTTTTTCTCCCTGTCGAGGAGTTTTTATTGGGAACTTGTGAAACAAAGATTCTGGTTTTACCTTTGGTATAGCTTGTTTCAAAACTTTTGGTTGTTCCTTTTGTTTATGTGAAACCAAACTATCCAATTGGCGAGTGAGGGCTTGGACTTGTTCTTCAAAGGTTACCTATCAAGTGGGTATTTCATTACAGTCTTTGTTAGGGAGAGGTTGTGCATGATGAACATGTTCCTCTATATAATCACAATGTACCCTAATAATAGGTATCTGATAGTATCCATCATTTTCAAATGGTATTTCCTCATTATTTTTTCGTCCAAAAGTAGAGGCATGACTTGGGTTTAGAATTTCATTAACAGTAGGACGAGGTCGGTCTACTTCATCTCCATGAACCATTGCATAAATTAGAGAAGGGTGTACTATGGGAGGTAACCTAGCCCCTAATTCCATAACACGCATAATAATATCATGTTTTTTTAAAAATAAGTATTCGTCAATATGGGAAAGATGAATTTCTATATCCCCACGAGGAGAATTTTCCTCTCCACCACTATGGTCAACCATGAGATTATCTTATAATAGAGGGTTTTCACTTCCAAAGAGATCAAATTCTAACTTCTAAGATCCCATTCTCATAGTAGGAATACTCGAAATAAGAGGTAAAAATAATAAATACTTCCACCAAGGTTTCAAAAAGGGACCCTAGACAAATTTTTGCATCGTAATGACACTAAGTCGTAATGAATAATGGTGACTATTAAATAGCCACAAATCTAGTAGGTCAATGTGAACATAAGGATAATAAATAAAGAATGACTTTCCCTAACAAGGTAATATATGACATGAGTTTTTATAGAACAATACAATTATGTGTATTTCTCAAAATTCGGTCACAACAAACGATTTACTCCCTAAAATTTATCTAGATAGGTTTGAAACCAAATAGTGACAACACAATATCACTGGTTAGGTCAATTTTGAAACAAAAAATATTTGAATAATAAGAGAATGTTGACGTGGTTTTCTAAAAAGATATACTAAAACCCAGATTCTAAACACTAACAAAGTCTAAATCTTGTAAAATAGATGATAGAAATGTGAGTAGGGTAACATCACTATTTGGACACATGAACTAAGATTTCGGGAAAACAAGATTTTTAGTGTCAAAATGATGTTATCGCAATGCTAACAATGTATCCTCAACACTCACAAAACTCAAGACAAAGCTAGGATGTAAAAACTATGTCAAAGTATAACAAGAAATATCTATGTGTGCAATTAGTGTAATGATACAATATAGAGATTTAGGTCCAATTTCACAATGGAAAAAAATGTAAATATATCAATTATATGGGTATAATGCGGGAAACGTAAAAAATCAAAAGAAGGAAAAGATGAAATCACCTATTTATGATGATAATAAGTCTCAAATATGGGTCTTTGAGACAAGGGGGTCTACTAAATCGTGAGTATGTACTACACACACTTTCAACACTTACGCTTCAGCATTGCAACCTAGTCACACAAGTAGAATAAAAAAGTGGTAGAAACGTAATACATGATCAAGAGGTATCTATGTATATTGTTTCCTTTTGTCCCAAAATATGTAACAAGAAAAAAAGGTACAAACCAAGTGGTGGTGAAAAATACTTAGCACAACTTTGGTTGAGTTTCGCCTTGTTATAGGACAAGTGAAAAACTAAGTCAAAGTAACACTAAATAAATTTCGTGATGAAATATCACGTGACTCAAACTTTAAGAGATTCTTTCCCTTGTTTAAAAAAATAGAATTTGAATCTAACAAAGTATAAAAATTTTGAGAGATATGTAAACTACGATGTCAAAAACAAATGGCTCCAAGACAAAAATCTTCCTAAGTGGTTTTGTCTCTATATGTCACACGTTTACTTCTGTGAGCTCAATTTACCAAGGTTTTCCAAGGATTAACCTGGAATTACGTTACCCCCTTCTAATACAATGAGCAACTAGTGTGTTCAGTTGTATTATTACTAAGGTCACAATTGGAATAACTTTGACTCCAATCTCACCAAGGCACACTAATCAGTTGGGTAGTTGGAACACTTTCCTGTTTCATTTGCAAGGTTCCCTCTTATGTGAACTACTTTAGGGTTCCTCGGACCACCCCCATTTTTGTATCTTAAGGATTATGCCAAAGGGGTTATGTCCTAGTTAATCGGACTAGTTGTAGCTCTTAACCGAACTTCTAAATACAATGTGATGATTGTGGTGTGTTTTTTATCTTTTAGAATTAATGTGGTTTTGTCGCACTCCTTTTGGAAACCTAAAATCACATGTGTAATTAGAAAAATTGTTTAGGTCCTCCTTTATTTGACTAGCATTAGGTCTTTCACGCAAATGATTAGTAATTCAAAAAGATTCACAATATCATAGAAAGAGGATTAAGTGTTTCTTTTGATTCTCAAGATCACACTAGGTGCAAGGGAAAAGCATAGACAAAAAATAATCCAACTAAATAGAAATGTAAAGCTTGTAAATCAACTCACTACCATAAAAATTTGAAAATTAAGGTTTATTTCCAATTAATTCAAGTGCTTCTTAATGAAAGACTAAAATTGCTTTTGGTTCCCAATATCACCCTAGGTGCAAGGGAAGAGCATACACAAATTTTAACCTTGATTATTTATCAAGTGAAAAATATATTAAACTAAAAGATAAAGTACATGTCAAAAATGAAGGTTTATTCTCTTAATCACAAAATGAATGATGATTGTTCCTAGTTACTTCGAAGAAGCAAAAAATGGTTTAGAGGTGTTGTTGGTTCTCAAGATCACACTAGGTACAAGAGAAGATCATACACAACCCTACTCAAAACTCAAAAAATTATGAAAACATAATCACTCATCAAACCCTAACCCAGTTTAATCAAAAATCCCTTATCAAACCCTAAGGAAATTTCGTTAGGAATATTTCTCTAAAATCATTAAATTAACAAAAACAACATCTAGAAACCCTTAAAAATGATAGAAATCCTAAAAACAGAGAAATTGAAAATTTGAAGTTTGAGAAAATTTTACCTTAGTGCACATGGGAACTCCTTAGTGCATGGTGCACTCTATAGAGCATGGGTGCACATAGTAGTGAATAAGCACACATCTATCAAATTTTACATAGTCAATTGTGCATGGGAGCATCTAGTGAGGTGTAAGTTCACTTTTTGATCCATAGGGATCCAAAATAACTCTAATTCATCAAAGAAAGTTAGCACAAATAAGAAAAACAATAAACGAAGGTTCTGTCTTGTAAGTAACAGGACCGCCACCTAGCCAAGCTGGCGGTCCTGGGACCGCCAGTCTACATAGGGCAGCTGTCATGGCCATTACAGACATAAAACAAAACTCTAAATGAACAACCTCTTAATTTGAAAAAATGTTCATTTCTCTTCTCCTTCATGACCTTTCCCATTCTCCAGTTCACAAAAGGACATGAGAAAGGCTATAAATACATGATTATAGAAGTGTAGAAGATCATCGAATCATGAGAGCAAGTGAGCAAGAAGTATTAGTGCTGGGAATTGTATTTTTATAGAAGAAAGGAGTGTTGAGACAGAGCAAGCAAGTAATAGGAAGGAAGTGTTGAGATATTATCTACTTCCCTTTCATACTTATTGTAAATTCTATACTTGCTAATTTTAATTAGCCAATAGAAGTGGGAAGAAAGAGAAATTTCCCTTCTTGATTGGTTTTTCCTTCATTGAAGGTTTTCCATGATAGAATTGTTGGTGTTATGAGCTTATAGTCTTTCCTTTACTACCATTGTTGATTCTAAGCAAAATAATAATTCATTCACTAGCTATCTCTTTTATTTTCTAATAGAAAGTAAACGACAACAATTAATTGTGATTTTGTGAATAATTCCAAAGTTGAAGAGTTTACAGATCATTTTGGTATCAGAGCTAACAAGTATCCAGGAATGTGGTATTTAATTCTTGAATTTGTATGACAATGACAAGATCTAAAGGTGAAGAAACCTTACCTTGCGATCCATATATTTCTACAAAGAAGTGGAAACAGAGAATTCAGGGAGAAATGGAGGAAGAGAACTTAGTCCGTAGAATCGAGATGTTGGAGAGCATGATGGATAAGATGTTTAGAAGGAAAGAGGAACTTGTAGATTTGTATAAGACAGCTTCCGTTAAGAAAGAATCCATGGACTTGGTGGTTTAAGGCTTAGCCGAAATGTTTGGTATAGGAAAGAGCCACCATGAGGAAGATTATGGAAAAGAGCATGAAGAAGAGACTTCTGACACAAGAGAAAAGGTAAAATTTGAACATGCTCCTTTTAAAGTTGAGACTAAATTTGAAATCAAAAGCTTTGAAGGAAAATTATATACAGAGTTACTTGATAAATGGTTAAAATAGTTAGAAGTCTATTTTAGCGTCTATAACGTCACTAAGGCACAAAGGATCACCTTTGCACGGCAAAAAATGGATGGACATGCTCTAGTTTGGTGGGAAAATCATCTAACTACTTGTGAAAAGAAGAAGCATCCTATTGTGAAGTCTTGGCAAGAATTTAAGTAATTACTTAGAGCTAACTTCTATCCTATTGGCCATAAAACTGACCAAATGATTAAATGGCAATATTTTAGACAAGGCAGTGGTAAAAGTGTGTAGGACTATAGCATAGAGTTTTGGAGGTAAGCCATGTTGCTAAACATGGATTTGGAGGATGAGGATATTATGACCAAGTACTTGGGAGGACTTCACACCCACCTTCGAAGAAAAGCCATCTCCACAAAACCCAAGGATCTCAATGAAGCATGTGTGCAGGCATACTACATAGATGATGAGAAAAAGAAAGGAGAAGCAAAGATGAGGGTAAAGTAGTCGAAAAATCAGCAGAAAAAGGATTATGGGCAAACGAGTAACAAGAGTAAGTGGAAAGGAAAAGGTAAACAAGCTGCCACTACTTTAAATACTTGTAAAGATCCCAAGAATTTTTGTAAGAATTGTGATATCAATGGTCATACTGATGCTACATGTTAGAAGTTTAATTTGGAGTTACATTCAAAGAATCAAACCAAGGACTCCAAGAAGTCCATGACATCTGTAAAGACAGAAGGGGAGGTGGAAATCAAATATGACTCTGATGTAGATGAAAGGATTGGATGCACAGCCACCAACATGGACAGCAAAGAGGAGATGAGAAGACTATTCCAGATTAAACTATAGATCAAGAGAACCAAGGTAAATGCTTTGGTTGATACCGGTTATCAATCTAACTTGATTTTGAGGCAGTTGTAAAGAAGCTTGGTCTTGAGACTTATGAGCATCCACACCCTTATCCTTTGGGTTGGGTGAAGAAGGGTGTTGAAATTCAAGTAACAAGAATATGTAAGGTTAAGTTTGGGATAAATTCCCATTATATAGATGTTTTTGAAGCTAAAGTTATTCCACTTGATGCTTTTGATGTTGTATTCAGGAGTCCTTACTTGTATGTTAGTGATGCTATATTTATGAAAATGGAAAACCGATACAAATGGGTAAAGGATGGGATCAGCTATAACATCCGGGAACACCAGCATAAGACACGGGTTACTATAGTAAGTGCTAACCAAGCAAAATGAATTATTCAGAAAAATCATAATCAGTTTTGTTTACTTTTGTTAAAGGATAAACAAGATGGGGTAGAAGTTTCAAATATTTCTAACCAAGGAAAATAATATTTGGATAGTATTATTCAGTATTTTCAGGAAGTATTTCACTTTCCTAGTGGGTTACCACCAAAATGAGAAGTAGAGCATGAGATTCAGCTATTTCCAGAGTCACATCTACCGAACATCAGGTTGTATAGGCAATCCTTGCTTGAGAGTACTGAAGTAAAGAAAAAAATCCATGAACTAATAGACCAAGGGGTGATACGTCCGAGCACCTCACTATGTGGTTCTCCTATTGTGATGGTGCCAAAGAAGGATGGTTCTTAGAGAATGTGCATCAACTACTACGCTTTGAACAAGATCACCATAAAGAATAGATATGCACTTCCCCGCATAGATGGTCTCTTGGACCAACTTCAGCATGCCAAATTTTTCATGAAGTTGGATCTCAAGTTAGGTTATCACCAAGTCGGGATGAAGGAAAAGATATATGGAAGACTTCCTTCAAGACAAAATAGGGTTTGTATGAATGGTTAGTACTTCCTTTTGGATTATGTAATGCACCCGCTACATTTATGATATTGATGAATGATGTATTGCGGGATTTCATAGATTCATGTGTCATTGTATATCTAGATGATAGCTTGATTTTTAGTGCCACATGGGAAGAACATCTAACACATTTGCAGCAAGTCTTGCAAGTTCTCAGGCAGAAACAACTTCTTTTTAATACTTGTCTATCTTGGGCACATGGCTGGAGGAGGATAGCTACGAATGGATCCAAAGAAGGTGGAAGCCATCACAAATTGGCCAACATGAACAGGAGCCACAGAGACTAGATGTTTTGTTGGAGTAGTATAGTACATGCAAAAAATCATTCCATATTTCTCAGTGATTGCAGCACCTCTACTCACAATGGCTGCAAATAGTAAGGGTTTTGACTGGGGTTAGGAAAAAGACAAATCCTTTGAGTTATTGAAATACAAGATTAGTCATGCTCCAGTACTTGATCTTCCTAGGTTTCAGTAGCCTTTTGAATTAGAGACAGATGCCAGTGATTATGCTATGGGCGCAATGTTGCTCCAAGGAGGTAAACCCATATGTTATCAATCTAAAACCTTCACTTCAGCAGTTAAATGATATTATGTATACAATAAAGAAATGTATGCACTAGTTCAGGAAATTAAAAAATGGAAACATTATTTGTTGGGTAAAGAAACTATTGTGCACACTAACCAAAAACCTCTCTAGTATTTGTAAGCATAATCTAAATTGCAGCAGGCAAGGCACTACAAATGGATGGGGTTTCTTTAGCAGTTCCACCTAGTGTTCAATACAAGAAGGGTAGTACAAATTTGGTGGTAGACATGTTGTCTAGTCCACCCACACATGAAAAGTTCTCCTCTTTGGCCACTATCTCTCAGATTGAGCCCTTCATAAAGGAAGAGTACAGAGAGACATATGGCCAAGACAAAGACTTTGGGGTGACATTTCATAAGTTGCAGTCCCAAGGGGCTGAAAAGACGGGGATTGAAGATTGTTATCTCAAGGACAGGATTCTCTACCGATGGGGGAAAATTTGTGTGCCTAAAGAAGAGAGACTTCTATTGATGAGGGAAGCACATACCTCGAAATTAGTAGGAAATTTTGGTGTTGGTAAGACCCTAGCCCACTTGCAAAGGTTGGCCCAACATGCAAGAAGAAGTATCAAAATTTATTCATGGATGTAAACTTTGTTGTACTAGCAAGCCTAAAACTAGGAAGGAAGGTTTGTATATTCCTTTAGTAGCACCTACTCATCTATGGGAGGACATTTCTATGGATTTTTAGGAGGATTACCTATGTATAAACATGGCCATGACTATCTCTATGTTGTTGTTGATAGATTCAGTAAAATGTGTATTCTTATGGCATGTAAAAAGACAATAAAAGCACATGAGGTGGAAGATCTTTTCTTTGCTAATGTATGGGTGTATTTTGGTTTTCCAAAGTTTATTGTCTCTTATAGGGATTCCAGGTTCTTGGGGAAGTTTTGGACTACTTTGTGGGACAAGATGGATACCAGGTCACAGAGGAGCACAACTTTCCATCCACAGACCTATGGACAAAGAGAGGTGGTAAACAGGTCTTTGGTACAGTTGATTAGAGGATATAATAGTAAGTACCCAAGGACTTGGGATGAGTCCTTAGCCTACATTCAACATTCTTATAACCAAGCAGTACACACATCCACTATGAAGTCACCATTTGAAGCATGCTTGGGATATCTACCTACAAATCTGCTTGACATTGAAGTTAGACAACAGGATGATGAGGATACATGAGACACAGAGGTGACTAGATCCAACAAGTTCATTGAGAGGATCCTGCAAATCCATCTCAAGATCAAAGAACAGCTAGAGAAATCTCAAGCAAAGTAGAAAGCTAGGCACAATCAGCATACGAGGGAACACAAGATTTATGTTGGAGATAAATTTTGGCTTTACTTGAGCAAGGAGAGACTACAAGGTTAAGCACAGAAGCTCAAGCCACTACAATATGGACCCTTCACCATATTGAAGCAGGTTGGAGAAAATGATTTTTGACTTGATTTGTCCTCATTCATGAGGATGTACTCTGTAGTAAACTGCGAGAACTTGCACCTATATGAGCCATCCATGCTAGATGAAGATGAAGAACTATAGTTGCTATATTCCATTGAATATTACGTCTTAGAATCACGAGGAGAATTAGAGGAGGATATAGTGCTATAGAAGAAGGTCGGAGAGACTAGAAGTGGTCCGTAGGAGTCTTGGCATATTGGCCTGAAAGGAAAGACACCAAGGTAGGCTCGGTGGTACTTGAAGGAGCAAGAAAGAGGATTATTTCCTCATCTACTCCCCCACTAATATTTTGTGGCACCAAAAGCCTCCTACAAAGGGGAGGTGTGATCCATAGGGATCCAAAATAACTCTACTTCATCAAAGACATTCAACACAAAGAAGAAAAAAAATAAATGGAGGTTTTGTCTTATAAGTAACAGGACCGCCAAAATGTGTAGGGCGGTAGTCCTAGGACCTTTGGTCTGCATAGGGTGGAGGTCTTGGCCATTACGGATAGAAAACAAAATTTGAAATGAATAACCTCTGAATTTGAAAGGATGTTTGTTTCTCTTGTCCTTCATGAACTTTCCCATTCTCCAATGCACGAGAGGACATGATAAAGGCTATAAATACATGATTGTAGAATATCATCGAAACATGAGAGCAAGTGAGAAAGAAGTCTTAGTGTTGGGAATAGTATTTTTATAGAAGAAAGGAGTATTGAGACAGAGAAATCAAGTAATGGGAAGGAAGTGTTGAGATATTATCTACTTCCCTTTCATACTTATAGTAAATTCTGTACTTATTGATTTGAATTGGCCAATAGAAGTGGGAAGAAAGATCAATTTCCCTTCCTGACTGGTTTTTCCTCAATGGGAGGTTTTTTAGGATAGAATTGTTGGTGTTATGAGCTTATAGTCTTTCCTTTACTACCATTTTTTATTCTTAGCAAAATAATAATTCATTCACTAGCTATCTCTGATATTTTCTAATAGAAAGTAAACAACAACGATTAATTTTCATTTTGTGAATAATTCCAAAGTTGAAGAGTTTACAGATCACTTTCCAATGCATATGTGTAGTTTACACACACAGAGAAAAAATCCAATGTTGCACAGACACACCCAATGATGCAAAAACACACTCTTTGATGTGTAGGTGCACTTTTTGATGCACATGTGCACTCCTTTATGCACAGGTGCAATTTTTGATGCACAAACGCACTTTTTCCTGTAGGTTCTCAAAATATGAGTTTTGAAGAGGAGTTCTTAAAAAAGGTCAAAACTTTGGCATTTTGAGGAAATTTTGACAAGGCTTTGCCTCCCTATATCCTACAATGAATAAGAAAACATAACTTCGACCACTAATCTAGTTGAAACAACTACTTGGCTTAAAAATTTGATTTACAAAACTTTGAAAATTACTCTAAATCTTTGAAATTAATTTAAAAATCTTTAGAAACTAATGTAAAAATATTGAAAGTAGTCTAGAAAGATTGAAATTAAACTAGAAAACTTGAAAGTAATTATTTTGTGAAAGATTTTTCTACACATTGCACAATATTTTGCTAAAGAATTTAAATCTTGGAGGCTTAAGAGCATACTTCTTTAGACCTATCCCTACACAACACAAACATGCCTATATAGAATAGTTCACTTGAAAAGTAATGGAATCATGATTTTGACTTATATGAGGTCTATTATGATTCTGATAGATGTAGCTAGCTTTCACCAATGATTTAGATTTGAAAAAATCAAATTTGGCAGCTCAACTTAAGAAGAAGCCCTAGAGAGAGAGAGAGAAAAAATGACAGAAGAATGCTCATAACTTTCTTAAAACATGTCCAATTCACCTGATAATTTTTGATTTACATCAATGTTGTAATCAAGTATACAAAAATTACTTCTATGATTTATCCGAAGGATGCACTATATTTTTTCTTGAGTGTTAAGAATCTAGACACCTTATAATGTAATTTTCAAAATTCATGTTTTAAAAAAACTAGCATAACTTTCACATACCTTCTCAGAACTTGATGATTTTTTCCTCGAGAACCAAAAATCACCCCTATACATTATCCATAAGCCCATTTTACTTAATTATGTATGTAATATTCTATCCCATCTCATTTTCCTTAGTCTACAATGTTAGTTCCAAAGCCAATTTCTATCCACTTTTGAATTTTGACTCTAGGAGATAAAATGAGCCTTGTTTTTGTTCTCACATTTTATATACACTATTTCTAGGATTTTCCCATGATCACATGACCTTTCCATGGAATTTACCAATTTTTCACACCTCATTAGGCTCTAGAAACATGCCTAAACGGTCCAGTTTCAACTCCAACTTCCACCAAATAATTTTATACACCTTGTAAGAGTTATTTCCCATTGTTACAACAGTGACCTATAGATCATCTAAAACAAGAAAACCAACCTATACCCTACCTTTAGTGATCAGCCACCTCACAATTTGAGCTTGTAACATCGTGAAACCAATCTGAAACTATCCTTCATGCCTCTGACTTAACATCACTACACCACTTACTAATTTACCATAAATTCCATTGGACATCAATGAAAACACCAATGACTAGGGTTTAACACTATCCCCCTTTGTCATTAATGGAAACTTACTCAGAAACTTGATGGAAAATGCACATACCAACAACTTCATAACCACCATTCCTAGTTTCTGATAGCTCCTCTCCCCCTTTGACATCTATGACAAAGGGTTCTTGGCCACTTGACATGAACCAATGAAAACTAAACAACAAAGATGAATTATTAAATGAACTTACTTGTCCAAAATATCCCCCTAGGCATGTGTTCCATCTTCTTTGACTCTAAATAATCAATAAATTTGATCCATTGGACTTTAACAATATTTTTAGTTCTTATTCGACAAACTTTCCAAGGTCATAACATCAACCAAGCATACAATACAAGTACCAACTACTCCCCCTAGGTTTACACTTCTCATATCTCACTAAAAAAAATATCTAGCACATACCTTGCTTGGATGACATTGTAGGTGCTTAGGAACATTTTCACAGTCCCTGAAGCATAATCTCATTATTTTCAATTTCTTCTTTAGTCAATGAATTGATTTACCAATAAATTTATCCTTCAACAACCCTTTATCATCCTCTTGAACCTTGTACCTACCTTGTTTGCCTCCATGAGAGCTCAACTAAGCTCCCCTGCATCAGATCACTTATACAAACCTGTATTATATTAAAATATCATACTTTGAATACTTGATATGGATTTCATCCTTCTTATAGTTGTGAACATACAGCCTTCACATACGTGGACCTATACATTTTACTCTTATGTCATCTTATCGTGTCAATATTCATTAGACACCAAACAAAAACTTATAATATTTTCTCCAAGACTTCATAGCTTCAAAATTTCTAAACCATCATTACAAACCTCTCTACCATACTAAGCTTGGTCTTTGATCTCCTTTATAAATATTTATATTGCATGAAGCCTCCTGAATATACTATAATTGGCCTTCCTGAAATGAAGTTTACCTTGTCATGACACCTTCTTGTTGTAGTACACCACATCATCTCACTTGCCTTGATAGATTTCATTGTTTCTTACAATCACTAGTATTTAGACACAGTATTATGAGATGAGCATAAAAAAATCTTTATTACTAAAAGTTTGAAGCACATTTCAAATAGATTTTATTAGATACAACTTTGTACTAAGGTTTGAAGCACCAAACCATTCTTTGAGAACACATCCATTGACCTTATCTTACTTATCTAGTAAATTTCTTTGATTAGCAAAATTTCTTTCTCGTGATTTAACCTTTCTCAGACCTTGTATACCTATAGGTTACTATCTCATAGTATTGGTCTATATCATATATATTTGATCATCTAAATCCCTTCTACCACTCCATGTTTTATTGAAGGAAACATTTGATGACTAATGATGAACTAGACAACCATTCTTAGACACTTTTAAGACCTTATATGCCTATTATGACTTCAAGAAACCTGAAATTGCCATGCACAACATAATGATTACACCTCATATCTCTAGGATGAAATTATTATGCCTGTATCATGCTTTTGAGACCATCAAGATGCTTTCTTGAATTCACAACCTGTTATCTTAGTCCATGATTAATTTGAATGAGTTTGTCAACCCATTTCCACTCACATTGATTTCACACCTTTACATTAATGCACTTACATGTTTTAAACCCTTAAAGTACACACTTGAAGCCACTCTTTCATTGTGAATCATATTTTGAGATATTAAATCCTCATGTAGCCTCAAGGATCATCATTCAAACTATAAATCTACTTTTAACATCACATCTAACTATTGAGATACAAGACAATGTCCTGAATTTTCTTTCAACTTTATGAATTAACATCACTAAGAATTCTAATTCATCTAGAGCATTTTCTTACACATGACATTAATCTTTTGGAGGAATAATTTAACAAGAATTGGAGAGCATACACAAACACACCTTAAGCACTTAGTAGTGCGTAGCACAATGTTACAGTTTTCACTTGTTTTGATAGCTCATTAGTGTGCATACCACCCTACACATCTATATATCAGTTCAAAGACACTATTTTGATGAAGAAAGGCCATTTCTCCTACAAAATCATCACCATCCCTCCCTCGGTATTCATTATGACTTATTATTTCACATTTTGGACTCATTTTAACAATCATGGAGGTATAATTTGATGTTGAGGATACATAATTTCTCATGATAGATCAGAACTTACACAACTTTACTTTCACACTAGCGTTTAATGAGGAAAATTTTCAAAATAAATAACAGAGACACTCTGACACATTCTTTACACAAAGAGACTTTTCTCAAAACCTAATCATTCTTGCAGTAGAAATATAATGACCTAAATATGGACTAATTTGGATAAATTGTACATTTCATACCTATACCTACACAATTTTTCAATATGAGCACTTCATATATGTAACCCTCTAGTCCTTTTAGCTTGGGATTTCAAGAATTTTGAACACTTCATGCTCATTGTCTCACATAGAACAAACTTTTCATTTATCAAAAATACTTCATTGTATATAAGGACTCCAAGAGTCCTCTTGAAGCCATAGACTAGTCTTGAGATTTTGCAAGACACATCAAGACTAAACTATTTGTTTGAAGATTCAAAAAACTTGGTGGCGTATCCTTGATGTCTAGACAAGTATGATAGACTTTACTTGGGTTTGATTGGAAAAACAATACCCTTGGTACCTTTTTCTCAAAACTTTAAGAACTTTCTCTTTCTTAAGGAGTTGAATTTTCATCTTTGTGGGGCATTTGAGACACTCCTTAACACACAACAACTTCTATGAAGACTGGTTTTTATTAATTGACACATGACATATTTCTTTAACATAGACAACCATTATACACTAGATCAGAATTTTCACAGTTCTTACAACTTTCTTAGCCTAGGAATCCTAATAGTAACATTACTACCTAGGTTACAGACATATACATATTTTCTTGACTCATTTAAATCCTCTAATTTTGATTATAAATCAAATAAGATAGAAATGGTTTGAATTTTATGAAAAAAACATTAAATGACTAAATGAAACATATGAATAATATTTCAATTGATAGGAAAAATAAACATGTTCGTCAAAGTAATTCACATAAGTGGTGTATGCTCAAGACTCATATAAGAGAGTAAAGTACCATACCTGCTACTACTCATTCAAGTTTTAACGTGGAAGGTCTCCCATCAACACCTACTGATAATGATTCTTCTCAGGTTCACATACATGCTTCTTTCAAAGAGAGTATGCCTTCTAGAAGCCTAAAGAAGGCACTCTATTCTTGACATATTCTCTAAAAAAAAAGGAAGTCACCAAAGAGGCTTGATGACTTAATATTTACTTCTCTTTCTTGTGAAGCCTTGTATTTCCTTTTTGATGTACTATTGGATAATATAACTTCATTTCATAAGACTTATAGTCTTGTCAAACATGTATTGTATGTTTCATTTCCTTGTCTTTTCTTGACTATGAGTGATTGTTCTTCATGATTGATTCTTGGCTTGCTTTCACTCTTCTTTTCTTGATAATCTACTCTTGATGTATTGCTTGAGCTTGCATCATCTTCGCACACTATTTTCTCATCCTTCTTTTTTTCCTCAACTCTTGGGTTTGCATCCTTGACCTTGTATACCCATTTAGTTTTCTTCTTTTCAGAGTTGTTTTAACCATAGCTTACTTAGTCTCATTCTAGGATTGATCTTCATACTTGGAGTCTTCTTAACTTGCCTTTTGAATTCATGACACTTATTATTATATTTGGGAGACTTATTGTAGTTTCTTGCAAAGTGACCTTGTTTATGATAGTTGAAACATACAACATTGTTCATGTTCCTTGATTTTTCATCTTTCCAATATTAAACAATTGGTTCCTCTGAGCCATTTCTTTATACATGCCCTTTTTCTTGGACAATTGAAACACACTACATTTGTATTATATTTAGTTTTACATTTTCTCCATTGGTATTGTCCATCGAATTTCTCCATGCATTTCTTAGCTCTATGTCCAAAACCATAGCATAAATAAACAATATCCATTAAAAAAAATTTCATACCTGAAAAACATTGGGCTTACCTAATAGTTTTAGGTCTTCTTGAATTTGTCCTCTTAGTTTTCTTCATTATTGACTATATACTTGAACCAGTAGTGTCATGTTCACTCTTATTTGTATTCTCTTTAATAAAACCCAGTCCATTTTTGTCATCTTGTTGCCTTCTGTCTTGTCCGACATTTCATTTATATCCTCATACCTCTTTTCTAACTTTCTCATACATATTTAGCCTCTCTGTTGCTTCCTCTAAATCAGCTCTTCAAATATGTCAGCTCTTCTTAATATCTCATGCAGGTATCTTCTTTGGCATGTGGAGATTGTGTCGTTATTTCAACATGATATTTCAGCTTTGTACTAATTTTGAGATGCTCTTTCCTCTTTGTCTCTGAGAGATGCTAAAACCATCTCCAATTGTGCCTCAAGATCTTCAATTCCCTTTTCATCTTTTCTATTTTTTCCTCTCTTCAATAATTTTGATCTTTTCTTCACAATCTTTCAACTTGGCATCCAATTTCTTGTTCTTTTTCCTTTGATGTTTTGGTTCATCCAGAGCACTTATCAGTTATGCTTCAAGATTTACTTTTATCTTCCTCTTCATCTAAGATTTCATCCTCAATCACATATTTGTATGTTTAACTGCTACTAGGAATTACTTCAATAAACCATGCTTTTGATTCATGAAGGACCTACTCCAAGCTGTTAGACTTGATTCCAGAGTACTAGGTTCCGATATCAACTTATTGGAAATTTGGACACTAAGAGCAGAAGGGTGAATTAGTGTCTTCTAAAACTTTTTAGGATATTTCTACTTAAGAAAAACATATCAAATCATGCACAAGCAACTGCTTATGAAAAATAATATCAAATCATGCACACAGATCACATAAAAGAGATACAATATAAAGTGGTTTAGGTGGGAAATCCAAAAAGGTAAAAAAACCCACATGAAATCAAATAACTAGCTTTGGACAATTTTTCTTGTGTGTTACAATGATTTCAAATTGAGGTCCAACTCAAATTTTGAGGCTACAACCCTAAAATAAAATCAATAAAATATTTGATGTTGGAAGCAACAACTCTCAAAGTGATTTAGTCAACAACCACTAACCTTTTGTAAGCTACCACCTGCAAGGAAGCTAACAACTCCCTGATTAGATTGAGATGTAACTTAGTTTGTATACAAATATTGACCACTCTTCATCTTGGATGTTAAACATATTATTATGATTCTATATTTGCAAATTAGCATTTTACAATTCACCTATGCACTTTCATTAAATCTTTAAATTTTAGTTCACCTACTGTCTTAATTTTGAAGCATTACACCATTATCTCCTATTGGACTGCAAGCAATGAATATCATGTGAATTCATTCATGTATTTCATGGACTCTTCAAAGTTATTGTCTTAGTATTTTGGACTTCCATAATCTTGTTAGATCAGTCTTCAAAATTTGTCCTAAATTTCTCAACTTTCAGTCTACGGGTTTGTTCAAATCAATACTCCTAATCAATTTTTCTCAATTTTCCTGTAACTCATACATTAGAACTCATCTTTCTATGGCATCATACATCAGTTCACTTTTCTAAGTCAAAGTTGTCTGCTATACAGTCCTTCATCACACACATCAGTTATTCAAACCTTATCCACCTTACCAACATTATTTCATTGATCTACTATCATACCTTTGAATATCACTCTTTCAATGTCACTCTCTTCAAGATCTTAACAATTATTATCTATATCCATGTTTTTCTTCCACTTACCCCATCTTCACTATCACTCACACCTACTAAAAGCAATTACTCACATTCCTTTCTCCAAAACATTGCTTATTACGCATTTCCTTGTTCATCTTCCTTCAATACACATAGACTTAATTTGTATTTTTCACTTCGTTGTTATTACACACTCTTCATACATTTCTACTAACTCACTGTAACTATATTTATCTTAAATATTTCACCTATATTCTGGTATCTCTGTTTTCACCCCTTCAAATAATCAATACAATTGAACTTATATAACCTAGCTCGAGCATAGATGACGGATGAACCTCTTCAACTTAGTTCTATCAATCTATTAAACACTTAAAGTTACATGATGGACTCTTCATCTTACACTTTTTGAGGTTAAACTATGCACCTGTACACCTTCTCACACTCTATTCCATAAGTCAGGATAGACTAACCACAGCTTGTAACTCTTGTACCTTCTTACATGAGCTAGAGGATACTATTCAAGAATTATGTAATTGAACTTGATGCACCCTTCAAATTCCAATAGACATCCCTTCAATTCAAGCTAAGGAGCACTTTTCAAAGTATTAATAAACTTGGAAAAATGTAACTAATCAAATGAGTTTTAGCCTTTCTATGCATATGCCGTGGCATTTTAGTCAACATAAACTAAGTACACTTGAAGTGTTCCTTGAAACATTTCCTTGAGTTTAACTTTTCAAGCTCTTTACTGTCAAAACCTTTGCAAGGAAAACTGTGCTCAATCTATCACTATGGAATTTTGCATTTTAAGAGCTTCATTGGTTCAACAGTTCCATAACTATCACTCAATTTTTAGCAATCAAGAAAATGTAATAGATCATTTAGATCATATGGACATTTCAATAAGGCTAAAGCACATGTTGTGAGTAGCTTCTAGTTCTAATTGGAAAGAATTTCACTCAAGACACACTAAATTCAGACCCTGCATGAAAACCTTTATGGTACCAAATACAATTGTCAAAAGATCTCCTTGTATACTCGAAGAAATCTAGAAATTATTTTTGTACATATGGATATATTGTGGAGACAAACGTGTATATTCACACAGATTGTAATTTTCATCGGTTGATTCGCAAGAGATTCGAACATTTTTTTATGTACAAACCCTAATGTTTCAGGGTTTCATCAATAAAACAAGTCGATGAAACCCTTGAAAAATTGAATTTCTCACTCAAATGATTTGTGCTGGAATTTAAAGATATCCTCCAAAAATACTTAGTACTTTTTTACGAGGTATTCCTCCATACTTGATCTACAGCCATTATCTTAAACCCTAGAATTTAGGGTTTAAAAACATTCACACACCTTCAAAACTCGAGAACATGGTGATATGCATGATGAAAAGAAATACTTGACAGGGTTTCTTAGATGAAAGACTACACAATTTCCAGATGTTGAATTTTTAGTTAGCATCACTTTCTTCATCTTCTCCAATTGATCTTAGACAACTTGAAGAAGGTCCACTACCCTACTCTTTCATCATTTGAAAGAAGAATGTACATAGTGGTCATGACAGTGGTGCCATGACATTCATTGCCCATTTGTTTTATACTTCAACTTGTTACAAAAAGATACAGGGTGCACTCACTTGGTTGTTCAGAAGTTCACTCATATTTCACCAATTTTCATTAAAGACTACATACTTAAGCTTCCTTTGTCCTTCTTAAATCATATAACACCACGTTCATACTCCAAACAAAAACCTACTTGTGTCGAGAGATTTGATATTGCTTCCTAGTGGACTTCATGCACTTTTAAAACAATGAAAATAGGCATAAACTCAACCTTTAAAACATAGTGCCTCATAGTTCACCATTACTATTAGTAATTCACATTTTAAAAAAATATTAGTCTTGTAGAGGATAAATATCTCCTCATGTTCTCTAAAGAACAACTAGGAGACCATCTTTTACTGAGAATGACAGAAGTCATCCAAAGGCTCAATGTATAACTGCCCAGACATAATTTTACAACATCTCAAAACATGCCTATAGAGCCATAATTCAGTTTGAGAGAAATGGTGACTCACCACATTTTTACTTGGATCAGATGATCTTGTATGCTTCTAAGAAGAGAATTTATCTCTACACCAGTGACTTTAGATCTAAATTCAAATTAGGCCAATCAACTCAAGTAGCAGTGCTTTGAGATAGAGCAAACTCTTACAAAATAATGCTCATCAACTTTATTAAAACGTGTCCAAATGAACCTGAAATTGTCCTTTGTAAGGATTTAGAATATTAGAGTCCTCTTAGAATGATCACTGCTATGAAGTTCATCGCTAAAGCAGGCACTATGGCATTTTTTCATGAGTGCTAATGATCTGAGACACATTATTCATGCACTTCTCAAAAAGTCTGATTTTAGAAAGAACCAGCATTACTGACTCATACCTTAACTTAGAGACTTGATAGAATTTTTTATTAAGATCACTAAAACTCAGCCCTAGTAGAAGATAAAAATATACCATTTTCCATAATTAAGTCCAATTTACCTGAAACTTTATATCATGCTCATATCTCAAGCTCAACCTACACTACTAATTCTACAAAGCCAATTCTTCTGTGAACTTATCTAAAGGATTCGCTAAATCCAGGATCTAAACTAAGCCTATTTATTGCTCACACATGCCCTAGACAACATTTATAGGATGCTCCCATGCTTATTTGACCTTGCCATGACTTGTACCAACTTCTCACACCTCATCATGCTCTAGAAAACAAGCCTAAATGGGCCAGTTTCAACTGGAACTTCCACCAGATGACCTAATACACCCTATAAGAGATATTTCCCATGCTTACAACATCATTACTGATTTCTAGATCATATGAAATTAGAAAAATAACATGTACCCTTCCTTTAGTGATCAACCACTTCATAGTTTGAGGTTGTAGCACCCTGAAACCAATATGAAACAATCCTTCATGGCTTCATGCCTATGACTGAGTCTCATTGCAGCAATCAATAATTATCCATCAATTTCACTTGACATCCATGACAACACCAATGACTAGGGTTCAATAATTCACATCCCCATTGACTCACCTAACTCAAAATGAGCACACACAATGCACTTTTGTACTTAACATGCACCTTAAGTGACCAAAAATTAGATTAGACCATTAAGGTTGGTCATTACAAACATAAAACACATTTAGAACCTCATATAAAACAAAATAAGAGACCCAAGTATGTTGGAAAGGATCAACACATATCCATCAACCACCAAGACTCTCAAATAATGCCAAAGTAAGTTCTTCATCTCTTAGTGAATGCAATCTGATCTTCAAGGGAATAAACCAACTTTTTCATGGATCCAAATGATTAACACCACCCAAGGACAACCTCTACAAACCTTCCACATGCTCAAGAACATCTACATTAGCCACCATAATCAAGAAACATTCTAAGAAGTAACCATACCAACAAAGAAATAAGCACTTGAAAATCACTTCACAAGACTAAATGATTTGGCACACCAAAAACTCATCATCATGACAAAATTAACACATCTAGATGAAGGTATTGAAAGATTTTGCAAGAATCCTATTGAAAATGGTGCACCAGGATGAAGTTGCACTCCAACGGAATCATAATAGCTCCAGTGTAATCACGAGGAGGAATCAATCAATCAATGGAAGAACTTGCATAACAGAACAAAGCTTGCAAATATAGAGAAAGACAATGGAGTGTCTTGGAATTCTCATAAATTAGAAATGAAGGGGTACATATAGGGTGTTGAGTAACCCTAGTACATGAAACACAAGAAAACCCTAAACCTAAACCTAAACCTAAACCTAACCCATGTGAGATGACCCTCCATATGTAAGTGGAGGACACATAGAATCCCACACACCAACACCCCCCCTTCATCAAAGCTGGGGTAGTGGCTATGATGAGCCAGACAGAACAAGAAGACACTCCTAAATAAGTATGAAATATGTGTCAATGGGGCCCGGTAAATAAAGGCCTGATAAGGTGCCCATGTACAAAAAACATCTTTGTAGAAGAAGAAGTATAAGAGAAGGACTATATTACCTAATGAAGATGAGAAACTGCATAAGACCTCACCCCAAGAAAATACTGCAAGTGAAGAAAATTCACCTCATTGAAGGGCTTGGCGAATATATGCAATCTGATCAGCTTTCTTAATGTACTGAATGTCGATGATACCATCATGAATAAACTCTCGTATGAAATGCATATGGATCTCAATATGCTTCATCCGTTGATGCTGAACTAGATTTCTGTAAATTGAGATAGTGCTTGTGTTATCACAATAGATAATGGTACGCTACCGAAAGTGAATGCCAAACTCTGTCAGAATATCCTGTAGCCAAATAACCTCTGTGGCAGTGTTAACTACTCCTTTATATTCTACCTCTGTAGAAGATATCGTAATTGCATTTTTCTTCTTACTAGACCAGGTAATAGGACCCGAACCAAGAGAGAAACTGTAGCCAGAGGTATATTTCTAATGATCTAAGTCACCAGCCCAATCAGAACATGTGAACCCAATCAATTCAATATCCACCCCTCTATAATAGTGAATTCCATTAGTATAGGTGCCACGGACATAATGAAGGATACGCTTAGCTTCTTTCCAATCCATCTCATGTGGCTCCTACATGAATATGGTCATGATCCCAATAGTATAAGAGAAATTTGGTAGAGTGTGAGTCAAGTACATCAAGCTCCCCAACAAATGTCAATAAAGAGTAACATTAACCAAGGGAGTAGAGAAATTAGAAACCATCTTAACCCTGGAAAGAAAAGGAGTAGGAGAATACTTGTAATCAGACATCTGAAAACAAGCAAGCAATTCAAGAGCATACTTAGGTTACAAAATCAAAATTCCCAAGTCAGATTGTGAAATTTGGATCCCAAGTAAGTAATGAAGTAGACCTAAGTCAGTCATGGAAAATCTATTGGCCAAGGTGATCTTCATAGAATCAATGATAAAGGAAGAGTTTCCTGTGATCAGCAAGTCATAAACATAGAGAACAAGAATGAGTATGGAGTCATCTTGTTATAGAATATAAACATTTGGATCAGAGTGACACCTAGTAAACCCTGATGTAAGTAAAAATGAGTCCATCTTGGTATACCAAGCCCGAGGGGCTTGTTTAAGGCCATAAAGAGACTTATTTAACTTATAAACGAGGGAGGGATTATGGACATAACCCGGAGGTTATTTCATGTAGATAACTTCCTCTAGGTCACCATGAAGGAAGGTACTCTTAATGTCCATTTTATGGACTTTCCATCTATTTACTGTGGTAATGGCAAGGGTCAGTCGAATAGAAGTCATCTTCATAACCGAAGCAAAGGTTTCAGTATAATCAACCCTAGCTATCTGGGAGAAACCCTTAGCTACCAATCACGCTTTAAAATTTTTGATGTCTCCATCTACTCCATACATTGTTCGAAACACCCACTTACACTGAATGATTTTCTTCCTTTCGGAAGAGGGCTGAGATCCCAAGTATCATTCTTCATGAGAGAGGAATACTCCTCGTCTATGGAAAAATCCCACTCAGGAATACTAGAAGCCTCCTGGAAAGACTATGGATTAGAAGTAGAGGTGAAGAAAGAGTGGGGTCCAATGAAATCTAAGTGAGTGTGTCTCATATCCAAAGTATCTCCAACTAAATCTTTAGCACTTTGTAAAGTTTTCCTAGCCTAAAGAGGACCAGGAGGATCAGGCTCTGAGTTGGAAGATTCGCCACTCAAGTGAGAAGGGATATAGTCCTCATCATCACTATTGTCAGAATCAGAAGACTCAAAGGTCTAATGGTTAGGAGGATCAAGAAGAAGAGCACGCTCAACAACATCATCATCTGATGAGTCAGAATCTGAATTAGCAAGTTGAAGAACCTCGATAGGTAGAGAAGTAGAAGTTGAAGAAGACTCATCAAACTTAACACTTCTCTCAATATATAGCTCATGAGAAGTAGGATTCAACAATAGATATCCCTTCACACCATCAGGATACCCTACAGAGATACATGGATTGGATTGTGGTTCCAATGCCTTACATTTCTTCTTGGGAATTTGAGCCATAGCCTTGGATCCAAAGACTTGAAAGTGCTCAACATCAGGCTTGCATCCAAACCAATATTCAAAGGGTGTCATCCCTCTTACTACCTTGTGTGGAACATGGTTCTGAATATAATTATCAAAATTCATTGCTTCATCGCAATACTGCAGAGGAAGAGACTTTGAGTGAATCATACAAGTGGCCATCTCCTTAAGAGTATGGTTATTTCTTTCTGCTACTCCATTCTGTGAAGGGCTATAAGCAACTGTATGCTGCAAGGAGATCCCTTTAGAATTACAAAAATCCATGAACCTATTAGTTACATATTCACCTCCGTTATCAGTTGGAAGAATCTTAATAAACCATTCCACCTGTTTTTCAGCAAGAGCCTTAAAGTCCTGAAAATGTTCAAAGACTTCAAACTTAAGCTGAAGAAAATATACCCAAGTATATCACGAATAGTCATCAATGAAGGTGAGCACATAAAGTGTTCTAGTAATAGAAGGAGACGGAAATGGACTAGAAATATCACTATGAACAAGATCCAAAGGACAAGTATCTCTCTAGGATTTTCCTTTGTCAAATTTCTTTTCAGGATGCTTTCCAAGGGTACAACCCTCACAAAGACCCTTAGAATACTTGACGTGGGGTAACCCATCATCCATTTCATTTTGTTTCAATTGTTCAAGGTAGTGATAATTTAGATGTCTGAAATGCTCATGTCATAGCTTACTAACATAATTTTCATGAGTGAGCAAGGCAGTGGACACAAAATTAGAAGTAAAGTGGGAAAATGTATACAACTATGAATGGTGATCCACCTTTCCCTCAGCCACTGTAGTGTCATCATTCAGCTCATGAATAATCACCGAGTTAGGAAAAAATTCCACTCACATTCCTTCACCAAGGTGAGTAATTTGGTAAACTGATAGGAGATTAGTAGAGAGATCATAAACACTCAACACTTGGATGAATGTTCCCCCATCCATCTCTATTAATCCACTACCGAAAACTGACACGGTCATGTCATTACACATCATGATTTGGGACATACCACAAGGCTCGATGTTGGAGAAGTCAACATGTGAAGAAGCCATGTGGTGCAAGGCACCAGAATCTATAATCCATGTTGATGAAGGAGCAACTTTGGATACAAGGTCCTTTCCTTTCTTCTTATTTGATTTAGAACCTTTTGTAGTAGAATACTTGGCCTTCAGAGCATTTTTTTTTATAGACTCAGGAACACCTATTTGATTTTTCTCAAGTAAATGAGTAAGGTGATAAAAAAAATTCTCATACATAGATGCTCTTTATGACCAGGCTTCTTGCAATAGGAACAAAAATACTTGTCTTTCTGTGCTCTAGGCTCAGAAGTCGAATCGTTCATGTTAAATTTAGTTTTGGCCTTGGTTTCCTTCCTAGGTTGATCCTTTTTTTCTTTCTTCTTTTCAGTCTTCTTTTCCTTACTAGTACTTGCTATAAGGGCATGTGACTTAGACTTGAGATACCCCATTTGAATGATTTTTTCCTATTCTCGAATGAGTTGGGACAAAAACAGTCAAAGGAGGGCATATTTCAATCCTTTCCCAAGGCAGCTTTTGTAGCATAAAAAGTTGACACAAAGACAGAATATTTAGGACCTAACTTAGAGAGAATTTACAAGATCAGTTGAGAATATTTCTTCTCTACTTGACATTCCTTTAACAACAATCTAGTGTGGAAAAACTTAAAGAATAATGCTTGTATGTTTTCAAAATAAATAGGATTTAACGGTAGTAGTTCATTTTCAAACTCATGCACTCTCATGTTATCTTATTGTGCAAACATTCCATCTAACGTTTTCCATGTGAAATTAGGTGTTTTAGATGACTCAATGTAGAAGAGCAAGTCAGGAGAAACAAAAATGCAAATAAGACCTAAAGCTTCATCAGTATGGTTTAACCACTTAGATTTTTTCAAGGTCGTCATCTGGTTCAGTCTCAGTTCTCATGGTGATGCATAATAAACCTTTACCCCTTAGTTTCATAATCATTTTCGATCTCCATTTGAAGAATTTAAACATCATAAGCAAAGGAAATGAAATTGCATCCATAGTAGAGAGAGAGAGAGAGAGAAGGAATGCAGAAAAGAAACACAAGAATCACAACCACCCAGGACAATATAATAACCCCCCTACTTTCGGCACTTTATAATTTAGTGCATTGAATACAATAGGTTCCAAGTATGCGTCTTGAAATAGTTGGTAAATCACCTTGCAATCAATGTAAAAATTCACAAGAGACCATACCAAAATTATGTTTCATGGAGCGCAACAAAGTGATACCGTATATAAGCACAACTTGCAAAAAATGAGGAAGGAGGTGAAATAAAATCTTAGATGTGAGAACAATCATCTCACATCGTAATGTATACCCCCTTTCTGAAAAATGTGGTAGATACTATACGTACCCAAAATTGTAGGCTACTGCACCACTGGAAAAATGTTACACATACCCCAATGATGATACAACTCTCCTCACAAGGTGTTTGGAATCCAGAAAAGCTTGTCAAGTATATTTTTTTATCCCGTATGCCTTATCTGGCCTCTGTGTGCTTTTTTCTACCCTCCACCCCCCTTTTCCTTGCATTTTGGTCTTCAGTGATGAGACCGCCGCCCTACCTGGGCGGTGGTGTCGTGAATTCTGCCTAGGACAGGGAGATGGTCCCGTAACCACCACCATGCACAGGGTGGCAGTCCTGTTCACATTTTCCAGAAACTTCCGACGATTGCGTCAAATGTAAATCTTCATTTCTACCCACATTCTTTAGCTACTTCAATTTGAATTTATGTTTTGGCCACCCTGTGAATAGTTTTTTCCCTTTGTTTATGTAAAAGAGTTCATTTGAGAGTTACCCTCTGGTAATTTCATTTGCTATAAATAGCCAACTTGTTTTCAAACAAATGGTCCCTCATCCTTCTCAATTCTATCATTCAGTATTTGAATTTCTTGCTTAGAGTTCCACTAGTTTCATGTTTTGCATCAATTGTCAACTTTCCTTTATTGTTTATAAGTCTTTCAATCTTCTTGTTTCATCTAACTTCACTGTTGTTCCATACAATCAGCTTAGCATAGAATAGCTTCATTTCTAGATTAGAATCCATTAGAGTTGCAGGTTTTGTTCATCACAAAGGATAGTTTCAAGAACCCTTGGCATATTTGTGTCACATTCCCACAATAAATCCCGCTAGGAATTACATAGTCAAGCTTTGTTCACTTGCGTTATCCCTCTCCTACTCACATTGTATTCGGTCCTTATCCAAAGCTGCCATTGTTTGAACAACTTATTTTGTTGATGCTATCATATACACACTTTTCTAGATTCATGAGAACATGAAGGAATGAGGAGATCACACTGAGGGGATGGAGTCACACACAACTAGATTTACCACTGTTCTGTAAACGCCAGGTTTGAACTATCATAGTTCTAGTTACAACGTATCAAATAGAGTAGTAAAATTATTTCATTTCAGTTAAATATTGCTTTAGATATTATCGGGGAAGCTGTGGGGATTGATAGTTACTGAGAAACTGTGATTCATTCCTCACTTCTGAGGTGAGATTGAAAGTCTCTCAATTAAATTAGTCAGTTATTTAGCTATTTAGGCTAAATTCATAATTGCACAGGCAAACAGCTATACCAGGCTATCTTGCTTGTTTTAATTTTGTTATATGATTAATTTTCAATTCTCTAAATTTATTAGAATAGATTCTCTTCATTAATTTCATTAAATACTTCATCGAAAATACAAAAATAAAAGAATATATGTATAGTGTAGATGCATCTTTCATAATTAGTTTATTAATTTTAATTAAAATTCGAATCATTTTGTATGACAATCACGGGACCTAGAGATCCTAGAGAAGATATATTTGAACCAATAGTGCCTCAACAAAATCTACCCACAACACTAGCTGATATAGATCAAGACCTTATAATACAGGTCTTTCGAGCAACGACAAACCTGCAAGCAATTAGTGAGCAACTAAGAGGGTTGAATATTGAAGATGACAAGGCATATGCATTCTAGTCAAATCATCCCAATTATAGACTTCCTTGATAGGGTATCTGTATGACCATACAAGAACCCAAAAGAGAACAAATATTTTGTTGTGATCCATTAGTTTTGCAGCCAGATGTAGGAGACCTTCTCGTTGACATAGACACAGGGTTATGCATACAAGTTGCCAGAACCCCCATAAGGTATTCTGAGAATATCACACGACTCCTAGTACTAAACATAGAAGATGAAAAGGTTTATGACCATTGGATAGTCAAAAGAAGGGATTGATTCTTCACATGACCATAATAGGTCCACAACCACCATGAATCCATGGTTGTGATCCCCAGGTCCCACAGCCCAATGGGCCTTCTAGTCAGTCGAATATTGATACCAATTTATGCACGCTGGTATTTATATCCTCACCACTCCTGCCAGATAACATAACGTAGTTCTCCATATTAAATATAGAAGCTAATCAATCCCATATTTTCAGGGCTAGACCAGAAAACCACCCATATTTTACTACAAATCCACTACAACCTCCTATCACCATTTTCATGACCTTGTCTGGAGATATATACGAAGCTCCCATAGGTCACTTCTCGAGTATCCAACAACCAATAAACAAGATCTCGGTAGAGCGCAACATTGATTGGAGCCTTTGAGCAACTATTATATCCGAATGATCCATTACACCAATTTAGGTTAGGAGGGCCTTCTTTGCCTTAGATTCGTAGATTCCATTATTGCATATTGAGGATATAAGATTGCCCGATTAGTTTGTTTATATCCATTCATATTCCATATCCACCAGCTATCCGGCATGACCTCGGGAGGTCAGGTATGAGAAATAATTACTTGTATATTCTTATGCTTGCATGTCATTTTTCCATCGTACAAATCTGGTGAACCCGAGGTGAACAAACAATCCTTCCTCTTTTATTTTACATTTCTTTCATCCACCTTCACTCTTTCCCATTATTCTGTGGGTATTCATATACCCCCAAAATATGTTGGGATATGATGCATATGGTAGACCTCTCTCAAGTCTTGAAGCAAGATATAATCAAACAAATAGACAACCATCACCCTCACTTTCTACATGGGATGACAAATATTCAAGTAATTACTTGTCATCTCAAACTCCTCCTCACAAAACTAGTTCTATTTTTTCATTATGAAATGAGGAGTTAGATCAACTTACACAAACACAACAAACAGAGCCATCAAGTTCTAACAATATTATGTTTACTGGAGAATCCATTTTATATCCTCGGGTCTTATTCAGACCACAAATCAGTAGACAGTTAGATCCACTCCCATTTTTGGATGAGGAGTACTTAGCATGCTATGCTAAAAGTGAACAACGCTTCCAAAATATGTATCCACCTATAGGGAGTTTACAAATACAACTTGATACCCTATTTCTTAGAAAACACCCCCATTTCTCCACCTATGGGGAATACCCTCGGTGAAGCTTGGTAGGGTAATTCATAGCAGGGTATCACACCCCTATACAACCTCAAGGTATATAACAAATGCCATTAAGGCACAACACCGCGTCTTCGCCAATAGAGGTCATGTCAGCCTTAGTTGAGAAAGTTAGAGGGCTAGAACTGGCTCAAGAAAACCAAAATTCATATTTTGGAAAAGCGGCAATCCCCAACCCTCCACATCATCCCAGTCAGGTTGACCTCTTTACAGGAATAGTAACATTAGGCATACCTCCTCAAAATCCGTATAGTTATCCATAACAGACACCAACTAGGACCGTGTTTTCAAACGCCGCTCCAGTTGAAAACATGACACCTCCCGACTTAGCACCAAACAACCCATACCAGAAAAATGCTCCTCCTTAAACATTTATTCAAAGTCACCATAGGGAGACATGTTCTCTTCTCCCGGGATGTTCGTTCAACCACAGGGATTCCCTTATGTCCCTACAAACACATATTCTATGCCATATCAGCAACCCTTTCCACCGTCGCCCCCTCAACAAGCACCATCGATGGTTGAGGCCTATGCAATAGGTACTTATTCATAATATTTAAAATATCCCCTAGACTTCACCATACGAAGCGTTATGCTTCCAAGGCCTCTTTCCGATTTACCCAAATATAAAGGGGAAGGGGATCCAAACACACACATTAACACCTATGCCACAGCCATACGGGAATTACTCCCTTGGGATGGGGTTGTTGCTAAGATATTCCCTAAAACCTTAGAAGGTATTGGCCTTGATTGGTATTATAGAATACCTGAAGCCTCGATACACTCATTCAAACAACTTGTGTCTAAGTTCATCAAAGCTTTTGATATGAACAAGTTGTTAAGAACAGGAATCAGGGAATTCTTACATATTAAACAAGAACATAATGAATCTGCTGCTCACTTTATTCAAAGATGGTGTAGGGTTCTATACTCATCAGCAAGTGCTCCAAACATGGATCAAATGGAACTATGTGATCTATTCCTTAATTCTCTCAATAGAGAGATAAAGGAACAAGTCCATAAATTCCCACTAAGAACTTATGATGAGGTACTCGAGAGTGCTCTCTGAATCTACCAAGTAGCGATAGATAGTGGTCGTAAGACATATGGAACAAATGGGAAATTAACCACTCCCAATCAAAACACCACGTAGTTACAACAAATGGAGTAACTGACCAAACTAAAAGAGCAAATGTTGTAAACATTTTTCCACCTCTAAATAATCAGCAAAATAACAATTTTACTCCAACAATCAATGTGGTGGATTTTAATCGTCCACCACAACCACAACAACAACGACAACAACGAAAAATCCAAACACAAGGTCCAAATCAAAATCCAACTAGATATCAGATTCAAAACCAAAGGCAACAACCTCAAAATTTTAACTCTAACAACCAGCAACCTTATTAGAATTTTGGGCCACAATAGGGTTTAAACCAACCGCCTCAAAATTACAATCCCAATTTTTATTGTGGATTCCACAAGATTCAAGGCCACAATACCAGGACTTTTCATGAATACAATAAATTCATGCAACACTTGCCAAAAGATCAAAAAACTCTTTATAGATATTTTTTTGGAAAATTTTGTAGTACCCATGTCGAACACTTATACAGGGGCAGTTTCCCCTCAGAATGCACCCCTCAAGATCTTTAATGATCCACTTACAAACCACTCTAACAATAACAGGCTAGATCCTAATGGAACAAAAAAGTGTGTGATAACAGGAAACAATGATCATGAAGCTTCAACTTCATTAAATCCACCAGTCGCACCCCAACTAGAAACTCGACCCCAAACTAGATAGTTGGACTAGTGGACTTAGACACCGACCTACCCGTAAAAACCATAACAAGAACACGAGATTATTTTTCTCAACCAACTCCAAGTTATCCATTGGAACTAGACAACACTCAACAAATGTTGGTAAAACCCATAGGCGCTTATGATTTAATTAATGACTTAACTAAAACCTTTTCTCACATCTCCTTTTTAGATTTGTTAAAGAACTCTCCCACCCACAGGGCTTCCCTCTTAGAAGAATATGGGCTTGGTCATTTAATCAACATCAATTCACCTCCAGAAATGCAAGTAAACCATGTAGACTTTGACGTTTATCCTCTAGGGCAGACAGATAGGGATACTGAGTTTATATTTGATATAAGCAAAATGCCAACAGACGTTGAGATTGTATGAAGAGGTGACCCAAATTTACATTTACAAGTATGGGTTTACAATAATTATGTTAAACGCGCAATGATTGACGATGGGGCAGAAGTTAACATAGTCCCCTTTGATTTTATTCAAAAGTTAGGATACGGCGAGAAAATTTTTTCCATAACATGAAATACGCTAAGAGGTTATGATAGCCTCAAAGCCACTTTGATTGGAGCCATAGTTTTACTAGTCACTTTAGGACCCAAGACATTCCTCACCGAATTTTATATTATAGATCAGGAAACCAACTATAATATGATCCTCGGTCGGCCATGGATACACCAAATGAAGGCAATCCCTTCCATGTTATTCCAAGAAATAAGATTTCTACACTTAGGAAAAATATTTGTGGCACATGGTGAGCCAAAGCCTTTCGATATACACCTAGCCGATTTGAAGAAAAGGCTAGGCGTTCACTCCAAGTTTGAACTCCCAAAAAATCAACTTATCAAACCAATTAATTCAAAACCAAAATAAAATTTGATACCCACCACAAATTTGGAAATTACAAATCTAGCCAAGGACATTCCAACACTCAAAAATGAGACCAACATCATAGAAATAGTGTCAGTAGGGACTACCGCAAAAACAGTCGAGTTGCTAGAGAAAGACTTACCTATTCTCCTACCATTTGATTCTATGGGTATGGGATGTACCCTAGGAATTGCTTCTCTTCCATCAGACAAATTTTTTATGGTAGAAGTAACCAAAGCAAAGGAAATAGATACGATAAATATCCCAACATCCATTTTTCCAATAAAATATTGGACTGTCCACTTCGATGGAGCTAGATGTCACTTTGGAGTGGGGACAAGAATGATTTTTACTTCACCTGAGGGAAAGATCCTACCTTTCACCTTTAAATTAAACTTTGAGTGTACAAACAACGGGGCTGACTACGAAGCTCTCCTCCTTGGTCTCATCCTAGCCAAAATAATGGGTGTCGATGACATTAGAGTGCTAGGAGACTCACAACTAGTTGCAAACCAAGTCTCCAAAGTATATGTAACTAGGTCTGAGCATTTACAACTCTATAAAAAAATGGTATTAGATCTAAGCAAAGGATTTAACTTCATATCAATTGAAGTAATCCCATGAAAGCAGAACATTCTCACAGACTCAACAGTAACCTCAGCTTCCCATTTCACTCCAAACAGTGAGTTGGAAGATACAAATTTCACAGTATCACTTCGTACCGAACCATTAGTGTGTAAAATACCAACAAACTCACTCCTGACTCATGGAGAAGTTGAGGATGATTTTTCTATCATAGATCACTTTGAAAATGATAGGGTAACTCTTGAATACCTGAATGCCTATGCGGAGCTACACCTTGCTCACCACATAGTGGATCTTTCCCTAATTCCACATTCCTCTTCCTATTTTGGAAATCCCATGGTAGAGTCTCCTCCGCAAGAGGATCTCGATATCTATAAGATAGAAGATGGAGAAAACTTGGAACTACCTCCAACCCCACCTGAATTTGAAGAAGGTAACACTTCTTTAATAGAAGAAACCATTGACATAAACATCGAAACGGAGGAAGAACAAAAAATATTGAAGTTAGGATCCTCGTTAACTCCAGAGGAAATAGAAATACACACCCAAATCCTCAAATAACATCAAAAGGCTTTCGCATTTAATTATAAATAAATGACAAGAATTGCACCACACATCGCGGTACATAACCTTATCACTAAACCGGATGCAAAACCATTTAAACAAAAGTCAAGACCAATGAAGCCAAACGTGGCTCTCATGGTAAAAGAGGAAGTAATAAAACTCCTCCAAGTGGGATTCATCAAACTTTTTGACTATTCACAATGGGTATCTAATATCATCCCTTTTCTCAAAAAGAATGGGAAGATACACATTTGTAAATATTTTCAGGATATTAACAAACCTTGTGCCAAGGATGATTTTCCATTACCATCCATTGACGTTATCATTGATGTAACACCTAGATTTGAATTGTTGTCCCTCATGGATGGGTTCTTAGGGTATGATCAGATTAAAATATCTGAGCAGGATCAAGCCAAAACTACATTCATAACTCCCTAGGGAACTTATTGCTATGTTGCCATGCCATTTGGTCTTAAAAATGTTGACGCTACATATCAGCGGGAAATGACATATATATTCCACGATCTTATCCATAAAATTGTGGAATCCTATGTGGATGACTTGTTGGACAAGGCCAAGAAGCGTTGTGATCATTTGGAAGTGCTCCATATCATTCTCTCACGATTAATCGAATATGTCATCACATTAAACCCAAAGAAGTGTGTGTTTGGTGTGACAGGGGGAAAAATTTTGGGCTACATTATATCTTCATGAGGGATTGATGTTGATCTATCCAAAATCCAGGATGTTCTAGAAATGATCCTCTGGAATCAGTTCATTTCTTGGGAAACTCAGTGTAATCTGAAGGTTTATCCCAGATTTAAGTTTTTTCATTCATCCAATCAACAATCTATTAAAGAAAGATTGTAGCATTGATTGGACTGAAGAATGCAACGAGGCCTTCGAAGTAGTTAAACGCTTCTTGTTGTCTCCACCCACACTAATGCCTCCCAAACAAGACCACCCTTTGATCCTATACTCACAAGCCACTGATGTCTCTCTAGCCTATATGCTGGCTCAAGAAGAGAATGATAAACGGGAACGTGCGGTCTATTTCATTAGCCGAACATTGCTCAATTATGAAACACGTTATACACAGGCAGAAAAAGAATTCCTTGCCATAGTCTTTGCAAAAAAATGTTTAATACATTACATGTTAAACCAAGAAACAATGGTCATTGTAAAGATAGATCACTTACGAACATTCCTCACACAAGGGTCTTTATCTAAAAAGGTCGGGCATTTCATAACCTTAATGGGTGAATTTGAGTTAACATTCGTAAACCAAAAATCCGTTAAGGGTCAAATCATTGTAGACTGGTTAGCTGATAATTCACTAGATGGAGGTGATCTGGTAAATTTGGACTTTCCTAATGAGTGTGTATACTTCATCGAAACCAGGCCCCCATCTCTACATATCCCTGGTACACTGATATCATCAATTTTATCATAGACCACACATACCCGGAAGGTGCCACATCACAACAAAGAAGGTGGTTACACACTATTACTGCTAAATATGTTGTTTTAAAATAGGTACTCTATCATAAAGCTTTCAACAGCATGCTTCTAAGATGCATCGACATAGAGGAATCCAAGAAGATTCTTCAAGAATCCCACAGTGGGATATGTGGAGGACACTTCGGTGGTCACGCCACTGCTCACAAAATACGTCGGATGGGCTATTTTTGGCCCACTCTTGAACATGATGTAGTGGAATTTGTACGTAAATGCCACAAATGCCAAGAATTCTCTCACGAGATTCACATGCCAGCACAATCCCTGCAACCAATAGTGACCCCGTGCCCCTTCTCCACGTGGGGTTTGGAATTAATAGGGAAATTCTATCCCTCATCAACCGATGGCCATAATTTTATAATTACAGCTACGAAATATTTTACCAAATGGGTGGAGGTCATGCCTCTCACCATAATACCAGGTTCAGTAATTTCTAAATTCATTCTAAACCAAATTATTTGTAGGTATGGTGTCCCACAAGTCATTATCTCGGGTAATGGCACATCCTTTAAAAATGACGAGGTCCATGAGTTATGCAGCAAATTCAAAATAAACCATCACATGGCCTCTCTTTATTAACCTCAAGCCAATGGGCAAGCCGAAGTGACAAACAAAACATTAAAAGCTATTGTCCTCAAAATAGTCAAGGAGAAAAAATGAGATTGGCATTTAAAACTATATCCAGACTTATGGGCCCATCAAACCTCAATAAGAACACCAACAGGAGCAACCCCTTTCTCGTTGGTATTTGGGGCATAAGCAGTTCTCCCACTTGAGATCGAAATACCCAGTCTCTATATGTCATTACAAGGGATTTTAGACGAAGAATCTTACAGAGAGGCATGCCTCTCTCAACTTGAAAGCCTTGACGAGGATAGGATAAATGCCAAACAACGACATAGAGCCTATGCTGACCAGATGTGCGGGTAGTATAAAAAAAAGTCTATGAGTGAGAAATATATGAGGGAGATCTAGTTCTAAGGCTAGATAGTTGGATCAATAAGAAAACCGGTGAAGGAACGAAGTTTCAGCCCAAGTGGTTGGTCCCATATCGAGTCATGAAGGACTACGGAAATGGTGCATATCTTTTGTGCACACTAGAAGGTGAGGAATTCAATGAAACAGTCAATTCCTTGCATCTTAAATGGTTTTACGCATGAGACATCGAAATCACCACTTGTACATTATAGTTCCTGACATTGTATTAGTCATTTAGCTATTTCATTTTGTCCACTCATTCCGTAAAAATTGTAGTCAAGGGATTTACTCTTAAACAATCTATTACAAATTTTTGAAAATATTGGCAAAAGTATTCAAAACACATCTCTTCAAACATCATCAAGTATTTTCAAATCTTCTCATCAAGTCTAACAGACAAGTATTGACGAAAACCATATCAACGCCTGCATACTTGGTTTTGCTCTTTCTTTCTACTAGGTGAAGTTTTCCTTACCTACGGTCTGTTCTAGAAGCTTCTTGGTGTCACATCTATCCCTCTTAAATCTCTTTGAAAGAAAGGATATCCCAGAGTCATAGGTTAGAAAAATCAAAATTAAATGGAATCAAAGGCACCAAGTAAACAAAATATTTTATTTTACACACTTCTTTACCCCATCAACCTTCAATGATAAGCCCACATCTCTTACTGGTGGTGTGAGGTTGGGAAAGGAAAGAAGTGCCCTTACTCGCCTATATTTTTCCTTTGGTGACAAACCTGTGCTTCTTACTAGTGGCATGAGGCGGGATGTGGGGGGTCCATTCACACAAATTAACAAACCTTGGTATGCTAGAAGAAAAAATAAAATTATATTAAGAGAAAACAAATGTCCAAATTCCAAAGAGATCAAATCCTCAAAACCATATTTTGTCAACCAGGTTGTCATTTAAAAATCTAAGTCTAGATAAATTGGAAAGTAAGTGGCCTTCTAAGCTTGGTGGTAATTTTGAGTAGGGTAAGTGTGTAGGTCTATGTTTGGTTTCTGTCACTGGTTTGTCTATCTCTCATCATTCCATTAGGTCAAACTCATACAATTTGTGCCCTTCCTAACTCTTGGTGTAGATCCCTCACATCCTACTGGTTGCATGGAGTTAAGAATGTGGAAAATTCATCTCTTTATCACTACACATTCATCACATTTTGCCAACGTAAGAAGAAATCAAGAACATTTCCCAAATAATTCAAAATTTCAGCACTACAATATGTTTATATCATCTCACACCAGCATTACAAAAACATATAAATGAGAAACATTTTGTTCAACATTTGATATCATTTGTCATCCATTGCATACATTCTGAAAAGCATGAAAACAAGTACTCTAAAAACATCTAGTAGACACGTGGAAACAAGTCATGAAATTCTAGGCACCAAGAGTCTAGATCCAAATATATATATATATATATATATATATATATATATATATATATATATATATATATATATATATATATATATATATATATATATATATATATCAAGTTTCATATACAATGCCATCATGCACTAGGCATGGTCAAAATGCTCAATGAGCCCGAAAAGTACAAAAACACTCATATAAATACCTGACAAAACACTACAAAAATGGCCTCTCAACCCCTACGAGATCCCTCAGAGGGCATGTGACCATGTCTAGGACTCCGGCTATGTCGGCACTCTAAATGCACTGAAGGCTCGCGGTCACGGCCAGTAGCTATCGTCTCACTATGAGAATGGCTCCTCATCATCAAGCGCTCGGTCATCCTATATCCAGCTACCTCAGCATAGAGAGAATTCATGATCTTTTCCACCTGTCAGATAGGGGAAAAGATGTCGGTATGCCTACCAGCTATTGAAGGCTCTCCCACGTCCACAGAAAGCTCAGCACGAGTCTTCTCTGAGGGGAGAAATAAGGTATCTATGCATACTTGGTGAATCAAGTCTCGCCACTCATCAGCAGTCGCTGAAAATAAAGGAGAAAACAAGTTATAAAATGATCAAAAATAAAACCAAGGATAAACAAAGTGAAAAGAAATAACAACTAAGATAATTCTAATGAAAAAAAACTCAAGAGAAGAGTGACAACTCACTCAGATCTCCAGGCCTCCAAGAAGGATCTCTAGGATCTACACATGCCACTGATGCTACCGCTGACTGGCATCTCTCTCCCACATCTGGGGCAATGTGACAGCCTACGACATGCTCACCATCTCCCCTAAATCCTGAGAGGGAAACTCCTTTAAAACCAGAGTCACCCTCTCTACGCTCCGCTCTGCCCTCTCGACTCATAGGATATCTTGAGTGTCATGCCACTTAGAATCACTGTCATCCTCCCCTCCCATCCCTCCGATCTCTGTCTCCTTTGTCTCCTCCTCCGTCTCTCCTCCAGTGAACTCCTCAAACTCAGAGTCCACGTCAATGGACTCATCACTGCTATGGGCGGGACTAGCAGAAATCCGTGGCAATCCAAAGTAAAGGTGCCTTAGGAGCACTGGCTCACCCTCGAGCATGTACCACCCTCTTGGCCACGATGGGAACACCAGGAGTAACAGTAGTCCAACCTGGCCTCTAGGACCTCCCCGAGCCTCACGAATAGATCTATACACTGGCCCCGCTAGAGGAAACATGTCAATGTAGGGGAGACCAAACTATTGTGGTACTCTATCAAAGGGGTGGATCTCTAACTTCCCCTCCCTATCTACCAATTGACTGGTAGTCTAACAAGCAATCAGTGTGACAGTCTCCTCTCCCCATAACCCTGCCATGGCCTGATAAGGAGTGGCCTCCATGTCTGCAGTGGTCAAAGAGGCCACTGGCTAGTGAGGTACTCTAATAATAGTCATCCCTATCCACCTCATTGCCCTGATGGCCCCAGGATCCTCTACCTCTACACCTCTCCCATACGGAGTGATATGCTCATACACCCAACTCATGACAAGAGTCGGGTGGCTTAGTGACTGTCCCTGTAATCGGACCACCGTGTATAAATCATGATAGGTGGTCTCAAGGATATTTTCTCCCCAAGCGTAGACACGTCCATGGCCTTTAATCTATGCAATAATGGGGACGCAACAATATAAGAGGGTGTCCCCTCCCTTTTCCTTGATCAATCTCGAAGCAAGGATGCCCATGATGGCCTTGTGGAGCACACGAATTTCTGACTCAACAATGGAGTGGATCCTCACCCCCTTCTTCGACCCCATTGAAGCAACTGCATCCCCCATATAGGTGGCCCACTAAACCACCTAAGATCTCGATACTACTGTCTTAAGAGACATCTACCACCAAAGGATCGGAACCCCCAGTATACGGTAAACATCCTCCAGGGTGATGGTCCACTCACCCCTAACTCTTGGCAATCGGATGGTGTTCTGATCTACATCCTAGTATGAAAATAAGTCACATAGTATGTGACTAGTAGGTGCAACGTGAGGGACCTATGCAATCCACCAAATTTCAACCCTCTGAAGAGTATCTCGCTCTTCCTGAGTGAGTGCCTCTAACACTACTGGGAGCCAATCACACTCCCTCTCTCGAATCCATCTAATGTATTCGTCCTTCTTCTACATACACCCAAAAACACAATAAATGAGTAAGTTAGTATCAAAATACGATTGGAAAAACTATCAAAAACATGTAGAAGTGCTAAAAATGTAAAAATTAGTAAGTAAAGCATCCTTTTTTGCTTTCTGTTACGAACCGCCGCCCTTTGCAGAGCGGCGGTTCCATAACTGCAGGTGGTGGTCCCGTAACCACCGCCCTGTGCAGGGTGGCGATCCTATCCCGAACCCACAAACGACTCGATAGCCCTAAAAATGCCTTAAAATAGGAAAAATGCACCATTTCAACTAAAAAATGAACCTACCCTATAGGCGCCCCCCTAGGAACTCATTTAAAATTAGTATTTTCAAAAAAACCCCCCCCAAAGAAAATATTTTATCATTTCTACATTTTAGGTTTAAAAATAATAAATTAAGGAAAACTAACCTGAGACTTCACTGGCCGATGTTCCACTCTCGGAGGCATGATCACTATCTCACCACGAACATTTTGACTATACTCTCATTGAAAACCGTCACTGTGGGTCCCAGAGCTCAAAAACTATCAAATCAATCTGTGCAAATGAATAGTGACATGAGTTCGTTTTATATATATATATATATAGCCTCTTAAAATTGATTTTGAATGTCTTTCATAGGGTCGGAGTGTCGACAGAAGTAAGTTCTCATCCCCGCATAAATGGTGAGTCCTCATTTCATGTTAATTTAGTATTTATGTTTTGATTTATTTTATCTATCTACACTTGAGTCCTCTTTTCATTTTGCAAATAACGGGAATTTGAATGGTGACATTTTGACAAATAGGCGTGTTAAGTATAGCTTCTAACTCCCAATTTTGTGACCACCATACTCAGACCCATCGTTTTATGCCTCTTCATGGCTAAAATGCTTCTTCGAGGGGATAATATGTACGTACCCAAAATTATAGGGTACTACACCGCCAGAAAAATGTTACACATACCCCAATGATGATACAAGTCTCCTTGCAAGGTGTTTGGAATCTAGAAAAGCTCATCAAGTATACGTTTGTATCACATATGCCTTATCTAGCCTCTTTGTGCTTTGTTCTACCCTCTGCCCCCCTTTTTCCTTACATTTTGGTCTTCAGTGATGAGACCGCCACCCTGCCTAGGCGGCAGTCCCGTGACCACCACCTAGGACAGGGAGATGGTCCTGTAACCACCACCCTGCACAGGGCGGCGGTCCTGTTCACATTTTCCAAAATTTTCCAATGATTGCATCAAACATATTTCTAACCAAATTCTTCAACTACTTCGCTTTGCATTTATGTTTTGGCCACCCTGTGAATAGTGTTTTCCCTTTGTTTATAGTAAAAGAGTTCAATTGGGATTTACCCTCTGGTAATTGTATTTGCTATAAATAGCTAGCTTGTTTTCAAACAAATGGTCCCTCATCCTTCTCAATTCTATCATTCAGTATTTGAATTTCTTGCTTAAAGTTTCACTAGTTTCATGATTTGCATCAATTGTCATCTTTCCTTTGTTGTTTAGAAGTCATTCAATCTTCTTGTTTCATCTTACTTCACTGTTGTTCCATACAATCAGCTCAGCATAGAATAGCTTCATTTCTAGATAAGAATCCATTAGAGTTGTAGGTTATGTTCATCACAAAGGATAGTTATGTGAATCACAAAGGAATTACATAGTCAAGCTCTGTTCACTTGCGCTATCCCTCTACTACTCACATTGTATTCGGTCCTTATCCAAAGCTACCATTGTTCGAACAACTTCTTCTGTTGATGCTATCATATACACACTTTTCTAGATTCATGAGAACACGAAGAAATGAAGATATCACACTGAGGGGATGAAGTCACACATAACTGGATTTACCACTATTTTGTAAATGCCAGGTTTGAACTATCAAAGTTCTATTTACAATGTATCAAATAGAGTAGTAAAATTATTTCATTTTAGTTAAATCTTGCTTTAGATATTACTGGGGAAGCTCTGGGGATTGTTAGTTACTGAGAAATTGTGATTCATTCCTCACTTCAGAGGTAAGATCAAAAGTCTCTCAATTAAATTAGTCATTTATTTAGCTATTTAGGTTAAATTCACAATTACACAGGCAAACAACTATACTAGGCTATCTTGCTTGTTTTAATTTTTTTATTAGATTAATTTTCAATTCTTTGAATATATTAGAATAGCTTCTCTTCTTTAATTTCATTAAATACTTCATTGAAAATACAAAAATAAAAGAATATATGTATAGTGTAGATGCATCTTTCATAATTAGTTTATTTATTTTAGTTAAAATTTGAATCATTTTGTATGACAATCACGGGACCTAGAGAGCCCAGAGAATATATATTTAAACCAATAGTGCCTCAACCGAATCTACCTACAACACTAGATGATATAGATCAAGACCTTAGAATACAGGTCTTTCGAGCAACGACAAACCTACAAGTAATTAGTGAGCAACTAAGAGGGTTGAATATCGAAGACGACAAGGCATATGTGTTCTTGTCAAATCATCCCAATTATAGACTACCTTGATAGGGTATCTATATGACCATACAAGAACCCGAAAGAGAAAAATATTTGGTTGTGATCCATTAGTTCCGCAGCTAGATGCATGAGACCTTCTCATCGACATAGACACAGGGTTATGCATACAGGTTGCCAGAACCCCCGTAAGGTATTCTGAGAAGATCGCACAACTCCTGGTACTAAACATAGAAGCTAAAAAGGCTTACGACCATTGGATAG
The DNA here is from genome assembly GCA_019776745.2 of Taxus chinensis. Classification (NCBI taxonomy): domain Eukaryota; kingdom Viridiplantae; phylum Streptophyta; class Pinopsida; order Cupressales; family Taxaceae; genus Taxus; species Taxus chinensis. The sequence goes on along the minus strand of CM034154.1, from coordinate 592,297,583 downwards.
TCAAAATAAGGAATTGATTCTTCGCATGACCATAACAGGTCCACAACCACCACGAATCCACGGTTGTGATCCTAAGGTCCCACAACCCAATGGGCCTGCTAGTCAGTCAAATATTGATGCCAATTTATGCACGCTGGTATTTAGATCATCACCACTCTCGCCGGATATCATAACGTAATTCTCCATATTAAATATAGAAGATAGTCAATCCCATATTTTCTGGGCTAGACCAGAAAACCACCCATAGTTTACTACAAATCCACTACAACCTCCTATCAACATTTTCATGACCTTGTCTGGAGATATATACGAAGCTCCCATAGGTCACTTCCCACATATCCAACAACCAATAAATAGGATCTTGGCAAAGTGTGACATTGATTGGAGCCTCTAAGAATCTATTATATCTTAATGATCCATTAGACCAATTCAGGTTAGGAGGGCCTTCTTCGCCTTAGATTCACAAATTCCATTATTGTATAGTGAGGATATAAGATTTCCCGATTAGTTTTTTTGTATCCATTCATATTCCATATCCCCCAGTCGTCTCGGCACGACTTCGGGAGGTCGGGTACGAGGAAGAATTACTTGTAGATTCTTATGCTCGCATGTCATTTTCCCATCGTACAGATACGTTCACTAGTCACAAGCAATAATAAGGGTAAATACAAGTTTTAGATGAACTCAAGATGAGTCCCGATGATCTTCAGAATGCTGGAAAGGCACGAGGAGGACAAATAGGTGCTCAGAGTGTCACTACACACTTGAGCACACAATTAGTAAAAAAATTGACAATAACGCCTAAAAATAATTATCGCTTTGAAATGCCTAATTTAACTAATTTAAAGCAATTGGGACTTTTTATAAACGATAAAAAAACATTAATTAAAAGACAATTTTAAATGACTAATTGAAAAATAAGATATTGTAATTAATACAAATAGATTTAATTACAATTAAATCTAATTAATTACAAATTAAAACTAATTAAGATAATGAAATCCTAATTAATTACGAAGAAATAAAGAAATACTAATTAACATCTAATTAAAATTAAATCCTAACTAAATATCTAAAAATACTTTCCTTTTTAAAAAAATTCACACATTATAAAAAAGACACCTCAAATTTGAAATTTTAGAAACTTTATATAAAAAAAACACTGAAATAAAGTTTAAAATAATTACCAAAAATAAATGTTAACAACTTATAGTTGTTTAAAAATCCAAATTGGAGGGAGAACTTGGGAGGTTCCCGAGTTGGGGGGAGACTTTAGGAGGATCCCAAGTAAGGCGCGACATTTGAGGGAAAAGTGAGGATCCCAGGTTGGATCGCGGTTTAAATCCCGAGGATGGTGGGAAGTGAGTGGGAGAAGCCGTTAGAGACGGCAACAGGTTGGCAGTGAGCTCTGCGTCCATGGAAAGGCTCCAACAGATATGTAGGTGCGTGGGAGACTCCAACAATTGGAAAGGTAATGTAGACCACGCAGAGTAGAACCAAAGCCAAGTAGAGGAGGACATGAGGCAGGCTGAACATGAGCACGAAGAGGAAGAAATGGCTTGTCCAGGATGACTTGGGGCAGAGTCAAAAAAAGGTAAGCTCAAACTAGGGGAAACTACACAGAGCTCAGGGTAGAGGGCGAGCCAGTAAGGGTGAGCAAGGGAGAAGGGAGATAGATAAGGGCATAGCCAAAACAACTTTCCTAAAATGACTCTCTCAAAACATAGCTCGCCAAGCATAAGGTAACATGGAATATCTTGGCTAGGGTAGAACACAACCAACTCGGCAAAGGGAAACACAAGGCAAACCAAAAAATAACTCGCACAGAGTAACTTGGTTAATAGGGTAGCTTGGAGGATTTGAAAGGAGCTCGCAAGTGAGTTAAGGAGATTGGTGAAGAGCTCGGTTGGGAGCAGTGCACCAAAATACCAACTTCAAACTTGCAATTTTAACTTGAATCTCTGTAAAACTAGCATGCAAACACAGAGAAACTAGAAAAAAAAAAGATCTAAAAAAATCACATTTAATAAATGATTTTAAAAAACCATAAAATAACCTCTTATTTTAATTGATCTACTAGATTTAGCTGCAGTTAGTTGTAAAACCCCTGAAAAACTCAAGGAGATATACACATGCACAAAGAACACAGCAAAACCAAATCTTTCCAAGAACAATTTGTTAAGAACGTTAGCAAATGAAATTCCAGAATCTAGTGATCAAGAAAAAAATTGCACGAGGAGTAAAAAATATCGAAACCAAGAGTGATTGCAACACATATGAAGAATGCACGTTTACCCGATCTCAGCTCTGATACCATGAAAGAGTTTGCGAGAATCATATCAAAAATGGTGCACCACGATGAAGTTGCACTCTAAAGGAAATGTAATAGCTCCAATGTAAGCACAAGGATAAATAAATTAATCAATGGAAGAACTTGCATAACATAACAAAGCTTGCACATATAGATAAAGTTAGCGGAGTGTCTTGGCATTCTCATAAATTAGAAATGAAATGTTACATATAGGGTTTTGAGTAACCGTAGTGCATGACACATAATAAAACCCTAAACCTAACCCTTAACATAACCCATGTGATATTATCCTCCATATGTGAGTGGAGGACACATAGGATCCAACACACCAATAGGTATTGATTTCACCTAACTCATAAAACTCATTATACTCTTCATAACATGGAACAAGACTCCATAATGACTTCTTTTCTAATAATTCTCAAGATGGATTCAAGGGCACAAAATAAGTTCTTCAAAATTGAGCTGGTTCAAATTCCAAAACACCTCACCAAGGTACAAGCCATATATAAATGGAAATATTATGATTTATAATATTTGGAAAAACTAATTAGAATCTGAAATTCAAGGACTAAGGCATCTAAACAAACTAATCTCCAGAACTACTCATTCAAAATCTAAGAATTAAATAACAAATATTGAGTAATCAAGCTCTAAATATCTTCAAATTCACTTCTAAGCTCAATAAAATTTTGTAACACACCAAAGGAGACCTGGAAAACATAATCAAGCACTAACATGTATAGATCATGTGCAAAAATTTGATCCAACACACATGTTCTTCAAGCCTTCTTGAGAAGCCAACTAGGGATTATTAGGCCACTAGGGTTTAAACATGAAACCACTTCATCTAATCAAACCAAATGCTTAAAAACATCATGTTAGGTGTATAACAACTTTTCATGACCAAAAAACACTACTCCAAGATGTAAAATAATTAATCTCATCTCAAATCTCAAGACTAACTTTTAGCCCTTCTAGGCCAAATTCAGTAATTCTTCTTTGAGGACTTATATCTTCCCTTTTTTCTAATATACATGATCACAAATTTTCATGGTTGTCTATTAGATTTCACAAGGATTCTGGAATAGTTTACTTTTCATCTTTAATCTTCCATCTTAGCCCTAAACTATAAATCTCCAAAAAACTAGGGTTTTTCTCTCACTTCCTGAAACATATGGAACACTAAATCAAAACCAAAATGAGATATGAGGAATCCTCTATAACTTTGATGCATCAATTTTTATTTCCAAGATAATTAAGAGATAATACCATGCATATCTTCCGAATCACTCTAGAAGGATAGTTTGACTAGGGTTTCAAACCAACTTGACTTCTTAACGATTTTTCATAAATATGGGACATCAAAACAAACTCATTATTTTTTTAAAACCTTATAGACTCCATGAAAAACATCCCTCAAACCCTTAGGATCCCATACAAATTTTTTGTGAGTGAGTGAGAAAAACAAGTTACCATTTGAGCTGATTTTTCCTCCTTTTGATATGAATTATTCCAAAAATATCATATCTTCAGAAAATATTTTCATTCTGACTTGAAACTTGTCATGAAGCATCATGAAAACCTCCTCTAGTTGTCACAAGCCATCTCTTTTCTCAAATATTCCTAAAACTCTCCAGCCACTAAAAATTACCTATGGGTTGTTGACTAGTCTCCACCATCTTTCTTCTCAAGGACCATGAATCATCATGAAACCTCTAAGTAGTGACTTGAAACTCATCATACATATGTTAATAAACATCATAATACATTTACCATTCTTGGATAGGACTTCTCTTCTCCATCTCTCATGTCATCATACCATACTCAATCCTCTAGGTCTAGGAATAGGCCTATAATGACATGCAAACCTTAATTTCACCTTGAAATCAACCTCCAAACCTCTATGAGTGCTTCAACACACTCTCTTCATGATCTCCATGCTTTTATGGTTCTCATCCATCTTCCTCATGTCTTCATTCCATCATCTAGACCTCATTATTATGCCTACTTAACTAAGGGAATTGCACCATTGCCTTTTATCCTTACTTGTGCACACCATGTTGACTACAAATTATCATATACTTGCTCATGTAACTAATAAATCATCATAACACCCTACTACATCTTCCTTTGTCATTAATGGACTTTTTACATTAATGACAACACTAAAGAGCCCATATGCAAACAATCTCCCCTTTGTCATTGATGGAAAACAAGATACTTATCCTTCCCCTTTTACATTAATGAAAAAGCACATACCTATAGTATACATTATTCATCTTCATCTAAAAATTAGGATCACATCTTAGTTGGAAACATCAACAAAAAACATCAAAACAACACACAAACCTACCATTTTGTCTTTTAACCTATTTTTAGCTTCATAAGATATTTGTAACTCCTTGGGTAAAGACACACACACATGCCAAAAATCAGTCTGAGCATGAATAATCACAAAACATAACTTTTTAATCCTTCTTGGACCTATCTCTACTGAGGAAACCATCAAAATACTTATCTCTACCATACATTGGTTACTAGTAAATTTTAGGAATGAGATCCCTAAAGAAAACCTTCAAACCAAAAATTCCTAGCTTATGCTAGCCAAGAAAGCCCATAAACAACATGAAACAATTCCTTATTGTTTCCCCTAGGATCATACCATCTCAATCTAACAGTCTATGCAAAACTTATACCACATACCTTGCACTCATGCCATCATATGGAACAACAAAAATACCTTTTTCCTAAAGTAATATGTCAATATTTCTTTCTTTCTTTGCATGTTATTATAGCTTACTTGATCAAAGTACTTTTCCCCCTTGTCATTGTACCTGCAAACACGAATAAATCTATCCAACCAGTCACCTTCGCACCTTATGCACCTAATAGAATATAAATACCAACTCCCTTGCTTCAGTAAGCCTATTAGAATTTGAGGATTCTAATAAATACATATTTAATCAACTTACATATTAGATAATGTTACAATAAATATTTAAATAAAGATTACATCACAACATAAGTAAATAAAATAATAATTCCATGAAATAAATAACAAAGGTGACAAAATATTTATAGTGGAAAACCCCAATATGGTTGAAACCACTTTGAAAATAACCTTTTACTTTAGAGAACTTATTTTACATCCAATAAGATCACCTCCTCCTTTGAAACCCTATTTACCAAGGGTAAAACCAAATCACTTGATTTGCACACATTTTATATATTTCTTGAATATATCAAATGAGGACCTAAAGTCCTTTTTATATAAGGTGACGGGAAAATGTCTCCCGACCTACCTTTTCAACCTAAAATGGTTGACACACAAACCTATGTTTATAATATTTAATATTAGAAATATAATAATTTCATGATATTAAATACTTAACCTAAAGTCTATACCTAGGTTAGCATATTTAATAATAGAAATATAAATATTTCATATTATTAAATATTAACTTATATATTAGTGATGAACCCATATACATTAAGAGTTGGCCAGACCACTTAATCATTATGTCCCAACACTCCCCCTTAATGTTAAGTGGGATAACATAACAAATGTCAATAGATTACCTATCCGTAGTACACTACATAATTTACAATCCTTAAACCATAAAAGTTTTAAGATAGCATATTGGCTGAAGGAATTATAACACCTTCATCATACTCAATTTACCTTTTGGTACAAAATGATTTGGAATCTCAAATATCATCCCATGATCAGTGGCTAAGTATGATTTATGAGTTTTACATGTTCTCAAAGGTTCTCATAAAAGGTTATTGAACCCAAGAATATAGAATCATTTTGCAACAAAGGACCTCCTTAACAATATGCTTGTATTGGATGTTTACCAATAAACTCAATAGAACTAAAGAGTTTATTGAAGACCGCCTTTAAGATCTTTCTACACTTCTTTCTAAAAAAGAAGTCGAGGAGGTATACATGCCCGAAGGTATTTTACAAATGTCTAAAGGTATTTTTATAAAATCTAAGCTCCATTAGGACATGACATTTTCATGCACACTCCTCCTCAATGGAAACTTCGAAAATCCAAGCTTTTCATGAAAGTGACAAAACTATGCTGCACTCAAGGACTTTGTGAAGATGTCAGCAACCTTCTCTTCAGTCAACAAGAACTTGAGATTTATGTCATCACCTAGCACCTTCTCATGGGTGAAGCGTATATGTATCTCAATGTGCTTCATCCTTTGATATTGAACCAGATTCTTAATCAAGAGTAATACAACTCTGGCCACTACATAGAAGAGGAATAATTCCTTTAACTTCCATGTATATCTCTACCAATAGCCGCTGCAACTACATGGCTTCTTTACTTCTTCCATTGTACTTCTCTGCCTCAATAGAAGAAATGGAGACTATTGATTACATTTTTTGCTCAAAGTAATGGTTCCTATACCAAAAAACCTTGAACACATATCCATTATATTTTATAATACAACATCAATATGGTTAGAATCACAAAATCCATATAAGATAGTATTTTCATTCTTAGTATAATGCAACCCATAATTGATTGTTCCTTTAATATATCTAAAAATTCATTTTACAAGATTCCAATGATCTCTAAAAAAGGTTCTTGCATAAACCTTGAAGTAATTCCTACTCGATAGGAAATATTTGATCTAGTTATAGTTAGATAAATCAAACTATCAGCTATCATCATATATAAAATAGGATCAACCTTTTTCATATGCAGATTTAGGGTTGATATTTATTCCAACTTCCATTGAAGTAGAAAATGGTTTACAATAAATCATAAGAAAGTTTTTCAATACAATGGTTACATATTGTGTTTTAAAAAATAAAAATAGAACGAAATACAGTCACACAAAGAACATGATGTGAGAGACCTAACTCATTCATTTCAAAGTATTGCTTCAATTTCTCTTTAATCTTATGAATTAAATCAGAATTGTCACCATTCATAAGTAAATCATAAACATATATACATATAATGATAATATGTGAGTCTTATTGTTTAATGAATATATCATTGTTAGAAGAAAAATTAACAAAACCTAACAATTTAAAGAAGGAAACAATTTTTGCATACCAAGCTCTAAGAGCTTGTTTTAAACCATACAAAGAATTCTCAACTTAAAAACATAGTCTTCTTTACCAGTTTCTTCAAATCCTTTAGGTTGAAACATGTAAAGTTATTATTTTAAATATCTATTCAAAAAAATATTTTTCTTATCCATTTGGTGGATTTTCCACCCAAATTGAGCGGAAATTATAAATAAGGCCCTAACAGTACTCATTTTAGCTAGACGGGAAAATGTCTCAACATAATCAATACCAGGTTTCTGATTGAAACCTCTAGCAACAAGTCTAGCTTTATGTTTTTTAATATTACCATAAACATTATACTTTACTTTGTATATCCACCTAGACCCTATAATACATCGCGGCTCAGGTTCATACAAGGTAATTAATGTATGGTACATATGATGGCTTCTGATCATTTTCCTAAGGTTAATAGGATTTGAACTTTCTAACATAGATTGAGCCCAATTTAATTTCTTATCTAGGAAGATAAGAGTTTCAGAAACATCTATAGCATCAAAAAATCCTCATGACCATTTACTGAATCGGAATCAAAACCACAATTTAGAAGTATTTAATGAAGTAACTTCAAGAGAAGAAGACAACACATGTAAACCTTTCACTACATTATATCTATACATTTTATATAGGCTTTAATACTTAACATGTCCTAACCTTTCATGCCATAGTTTTGAATTATTCAAACTCTGAGATATAAAACAAGATGCAGAAGAGAAATCATAAAAAATATATAGACTATTTCTTTGGATTCCTTCAGTTATTATACTCTCATTACTATCCTTAATATACCCAGTATCCTTCATGCATGGATTCTAGTTGTGTCCATACCTCTTTCGAATGTTCAATATTACCAATGTGTAGAAGGTACTCATCGTTCACATTGCGTAAAATCATACAAAGATCCTCCTACATTCGTTACAAGAATGCATTCATATTATCTACAGTTTCTTGATGACTAGTGGGAGAAACTTCAGATCTAGAAACAATCATCCAGAGTTTCCTCACCATAAATTCTATTTTGACCCAAATGTTGTAGTTGGTTTCATTCAGGATTTGGGTTTTGTCAAGACAGAAATAACTGGACATCATTATTTCATAAACCTGTAAAACACACCCCAATATAATATACAATGTACTACATAGATACATATTTATCAATAATAAAAACAATACTTTTAATAGAATCAAATCTAAATCTTATAGATCTAAAGAAATTATTTGATCATAACTAATTAAGTCATTACAATACATATTAATTAACCTCCCATGATCAAAATAATAACATGCCATATAAAGGGCTCTGCATTATACCCCAGATTTATATAAAAAATATTTTCGACTATATAGAAGTGAACAAGAGACCCCTAAGAATACATAACAACATCAATTTTTTGAAAAAAAATAAATATAGAAAAAGATCTGACCAACTTAAATTTGACGTCTAAATGACCGTCATATTGTCTTATGTTCGGTCTACCATGACAATCATTTGACTGTCAAATTTAATGAAGACAAAACTTGTTGTATATTTCTAAAATGTGAAATTCTAGAATTTCTTCTTCTGTATAATATTATAGAGGTTATAGTTTAATACATTATAATAACGTATTATAATTTATAATGTAAAAATATATATAATTTTTTTAAAGATATATAGTTTAAAAAATGTAAATAAAAAATAATATACAGTTCATAAAAATTATAAACTATAGTATATTGTTTTTATATAAAAATACACATAACCCTTATTAAAGGGGTTTAAAGGACATAGACCAGGATAAAAGAATTTTACCAGGTGTAAATAGATTTATGAGATTATAGATAAACCTGCATATTTTATAGAGGGGACAAGTAATTTAACCCGACCAATGAAATAAATTGAAATCCCTATTTTCATGAACCTTCTCTCCTCCCTTCATTTACTCTTAATTTTACCCTACACACATTTAAAACTATGGAAATATTGTAAAATATTTTATATAATTCTTGCAAGCTAAAAACTTTAAATATTTTATGTGGCTATAACTACCAATATTTTAATAAATATTTACCACACTTCATGTGGGCCACCAATAAACTAGCCCCCCTTATTTTTTTATTCTCCATTTATACTTGAGAATTCCACATTTTATACCTGAGATATTATCTCATTTTATTTTCCACTCCCACTCTTATATAAAAGAAAACCTTTAAATAAGTTTATTTATATAGTTTTTTATAAACTATAAGATATAAATGAATGGGGTCAACCCCTTACATGGATAACATAAATGGTTAGGGACACATGTTAGGTTTTATTTAATAAATATTAAGATTTAAAAAGTAATCCCTTCATGGCCAAGCAATAAACACGAACCCCCTTACTAAAAAAAATAAGCACTTAAGTTTTTTTTAAAACATATATAAACCAAATCTAATAAAATTTATATTGTAAGCGGTTTAAACTAACCATATATATACAATATGATTCAAACTTAGGTTTGTTTCTTTTTTATAAAACTATATATACCTAGATTTGTAAGTTAAATTTAAATATGATTTAAACTTAGGCTTAGAGTATGGTCTATTGACTCTTCCCTCAATTCCTTATAATTTTAATATGGTTTAAGGATTTTAATATATAGTTTTTTTTCTTCCAAAACTATATAAATTTTAATATGATGTTTATATAAATTATTATATAAATCTTATTCTATATTATATATATTTTATTTAAAAATAATAATATAGTTTTAGGATATAGTTATAGATTAACTATAAACTATAGTTTTTCAAATCAAATCCTTGTAGAGGGATCCAAAGAACACGGGTATGAATTTACCTTCCAAAATATTTAACCTACAAACATTTGAAATTATAGAAAACATGAAAATTATTTCATATAGTAATAAATCCTTTCTTTTTGTGTATGTGATCTTCACACAGGTAAATATTTGAAGCCCCTTTCACTTATGCACACATCAATCTCTAAACAAATATTAATTCCATATAATTTACAAAATGTAAATGAAAGTAAGAATCATATCATATTACATCTCACTCCCCAAAAAAATTAGGGATTTAAAATCGAAAAAAATTAAAAAAATTAATGAGAGTTTAATTGCACAAATGTAGTGCCAAAATAAATTTGGAAAAAAATAAGGGGACCTAATGCTTTTAAAGACACTTTCAGGTTTGTTGAAAAAACCAGTAAAAATTAAATAAATAAAATACAAAACATTTGATCTTAATTTATTTAATTTACTTCGCTCTGTTACCATGTTAGAATTTGAGGATTCTAATAAATACATATTTAATCAACTTACATAGTACATAATGTTATAATAAACATTTAAATAAAGATTACATCATAATATAAGTAAATAAAGAAATACTTACAGGAAATAAATAATACATGTGACACAATATTTATAGTGGAAAACCCCAATAGGGTAAAATCTATTTTGAAAATAACCTTTTACTTTAGAGAACTTATTTTACATCCAGTGAAATCACCTCCTCCTTTGAAACCCTATTTACTAAGGGTAAAACTAAATTACTTGATTTGCACACCTTTGATATATTTCTCAAACGTATAAAATGAGGACCTACAGTCATTTTTATATAAGGTGAACGGGTATGTCTCTCGACCCACCTTTTCAACCTAAAATGGTTGACACATACACCTACGTTTATAATATTTAATATTAGAAATATAATCATTTCATGATATTAACTATTTAAGCTAAAGTATATACCTAGATTAACATATTTAATAATAGAAATATAAATATTTCATATTATCAAATATTAACCTATATATTAGTGATGGACCCATATACATTAAGGGTTGGCTAGACCACTTAATCATTATGTTCCAATGAAGCCATCATAAACCTATAATTAATTGTTACTCCTTTCCACACTCCATTGTACTCTTTCATAGTGCAGTAAATCCTACCATGATGCATTAATCCATCCATACTAGTCTTGTAACACTCTTGGCTTCTCTTATCAAAGGAAATGATCACTCTAGCTTCATCTCAACTTTATGCACCAATAAAAATATCAAAATTTTCCATGTACAAGTTAAGGCAACCTATACTTGGCCTTACAACACTTATATACCTTAGTTTATGATGATATTGCACAAGCTCTATAGTTCTTCATTAATATGCAAAAATTCACATAGACTTATATAACCCTTATAACCATGACTTTGCTTCATCCTTCATCACCCTATCTTCATGATGCACTAACAGACTAAGAATATACATCTTTTGTCTTTCACAACTTGTATACCTATATTCCTTCATTCTTTGTCTTCTTAAACTGACAACCAGAGCATAGTTCATTTCCTTTTGATTACTATCATAATCTACATACTCAAGGCTAAAACATACTTGAATATTGTTATAGTAGTATTACATGAACAATCATGCTTCAGACTTAATTCTAGAATTTTTGAACTCAAAATTATTCAATCCAGAACACAAGAACATCATACCTCATACCTTGCTCCATTGTCACCAATCAAATAGTGTTACCTAGATTTGTTTGTCAAAGAACAAATGCTTATTTGGAATTAGGTCAACAATCACAAAGCATTGTCATGAAAAAATCACCTCACTTAGCGTTAAATATTCATTCAATGAGTCATACGACCTTGATATCCTTCATTTATCCATAAGATCCATTAACCTTTAAACACATTTTCAGAGAAAACACATACCACAACTCCAAGATTCATTATCAAAAAACTACCCAGAATCACAACACAAATGAAAACATTTTTATCCTCTTCAATTTGTTATGGAACCTTCAAATCTTCCTGATTACCATGGTATCTGACTCCCCCTTGGATTATGCATATGAAATCCTTAAACTCTACAAAATTTCTTGATGAAGTATCAACTTCAAACACCACTGACATAGACCAAGTGTTCATGAATTCAAAAATTCACTACTCTAGATCAATTGTATAACTTAGAATCCAAGACACATGATAGTAAGATAATAATCATGACATACCATGATGACGGATAATTGTTCACTCAAGACTACCTATTTTGATGCTACACAGACTTTTGAGACACACAATACAATTTTTTTACCATTTACACCAGATGAAACCCTTACCACTAATGCATATACACCTAATACTGTAACAACCTTCCTATTTTATGTCATTATGACAATACATCAGTCTTGAAGGTGTAAACCCTAGAGTCCTAAAAAAGGCTTGATACACAGACTATGAAGAGATTCAACAGACTATACTAGGACATAAGATGAAAAATTTCCTTCTAAATGTATATAGAAACATGAATATTCCTTCATACTCATATCCACAATGACTCAACTTATGTTATTTAGATTACTTCATGAATGATGAAAATCACAACCAATACCAACATAGAGCTTTGACAAATTTTAAGTCATAACACATATTATACTTCATGCTTTTTGTACTAGTAACTAGACCATAGAATAATCCTTCTAACTTGAGTCAACATGACACTTCACACTTGAAGACATTTTGACTAAGACCATCCCATTTTTAAAAACGAAACATGATGAACATGAAAAAGGTAGACTACACATACCTTTAATAGGACTAAGACAACTTATAGGATCTCACAACTGTGTTTCCTCCATCTGATTAATGTCTTCTATAAGCCTAGAGAAGACACACCATTTCTCTTTTAGGTCACTAAAAAAGTATATAATCATTAAATGATCCCAAATAATTTATCTCCTCTCTCTCTACCTTTGAGATCCTTTCACTCTTTTTGGATTACCTTTTAGGCATGATAAGTTCATCTCCAAACCCTTCTTCTAATTGGTGATTGTACAAATAAAAATTGACATGTAACCTTAAACCAAACTCGATCCCCAAAGGTCATGTCGCAACAATCGATGTTGAATGTGTGTGGATAACTATAGGAGGATTAGTCACTAAGATTTGGTAGTGTGATCTCCTAGTAGCCGAGTTGGAAAAGGGGATATTTAGAGGCTATGAGTGGGTAACATAAATTCCCTATGGTTTGTTTTACTAGCTTGGATCTAAGTGTTGATCTAGTTTGAAGTGTCCAAATTAATTAAGATGAAATTAACAATCTATGCTACTGCTGAAAGGAAATCTGAACAAGCCACAAAACTAAAATATTATAATCACAAACAACAATTCACTTTTATTCTAAATAATCTAATCTACTTCTACACTAAAACTAAACAAGAAAAATAAGTGCTGAGTGTATTGAAACTAAACTAACTTAAAACAATAAATTTTCCAAAGATCTATGATATGTAGACAACCTCCTACATATATTCAAGGTTCATTTTAAGACACCTCTATAAGATTTTAGGTGGAAAATACCTAGCGAATATCCCCGGAACCAGTTTCAGTGAAAGGTGAATTTGACAGTATTCCAAAACCAAATTTTCGTCTGGTTTTTTCTAGCTGCATCATTGAAGACTAGGAGCGACAACAAGATGTCAATAATCATTCTTGACACGCGTCAAAGGAACTTTAATAGTCTTGGCTGACATGAGACAAAGAGACGTCAATAATATTTATTGACACGCGTCAATGGAACATCAATGAAATCATTTATCACACGTCAATGGAAGTGGTTGTCGCACGTCAATGGGTTCAGTTGACGCGTGAAAAATGCTTCCATTGACGCGTGACAAATGTTTTCATTGACACGCGTCAAATGACACTACTAACATGCTTCAACAGGTTGTATTGTCGTGCGTCAACAGTCGCAGTTGACGCGTTTCAATAGAGCCAGTTGACATGCGACAACTGGATGCATTGACGCGCATCAAGTAAACCTCTTGACGTGCGTCAGTTGCTTGAGTTGTCACACGTCAACTGTCTCTATTGACGCGCGTCAACTACAATTGTTGACGCATGATAATACAACCTGTTGACGCATGACAACACGAGCAACTGACGTGCGTCAAAAGGTTCAACTGACGTGTGATTTAGCCTATAAGTACCCTTCGACCTGTCATTTTTTCATTTACACCTTCGCGCTCTTGAATTTTTGTAGGTCTGAATCGTTGTCAAAGAAGAGAATCCAAGCACAACTATAATGTAAACTTCACATGCTTCCCAACTGCAAGCTCAGGAAAAAAATCAAGAAGAAAATCCAATTCAATCCATGGCCAAGATCATATACAGGAATCCCTTATGCCCTCACATCCACACTGTTTTAAAGATGTCTTCAAAATATAAACATTTGATGGATGCGTGTGAATTTACAGGGCTCGTTAATATGCCCCATTTAGAAACAGATCCGTATATTTTGAATTACCTTCTATCATCCTATAATTCAGAGGATGGCCTTTTTTATGTGACTCTGAATGATGGCCGAATGTTCCAGTTCAGTATCGAAGCAAATGACATCCATCGGTTTACAGGCCTTCCGTTCAGAAATTTACCAATTGTTACAACCAAGGCAACACTATTAGAAGAAGACAAGAAATTTCTCGAATCAACGTTCGGTTTCCATGTTGATTGTAAGTATAATTCATATTTTTTATTCTGTTTTTTATTCTTATACAATTTTCACTATTTATACTAATTTTTACTGTTTTGCATTTGCAGCCCATGTAAATAAATCTAGGCGTGGTGTCGATACGCAATCAATTGCACACCACTTTCTTGCTGCAGTTATTTCATTTTTTAAATCCAAAATTGTTTTGCAGGGTCGCCAAATAGATATACCAAATTGGGCCATTGCATACATTGTTGCCACTATCTCAAAACAAAAATTTGATTGGTGCACCTATCTATCCAAAAAAATAAGAACTGACCTAACAAATTCAAAAATTTCAGAAAAACCTGTCATTTATTCAACAAACTATCTCCTCGGCCTTTATTATGAGGTACTTTTAAATTTAAAAGATAAAAAAATTCCTACTTGCACTGATGAGGAGTTGATGAAGTTGTCAATTCCATTTGAAGAACAACAGGTATTAAGTATTTAGTTTGTATTTCAATTTTCGACATTACACTGTGTAGTTATTAACACTTAAATTTTAATTTTTTGCAGAGAATATTTATTGAAGCTCTTCCCCGAAAAAAGGCATTATCGAGAGGAAGAGGCCAACAACACGCTGAGACTTTGGGGGACTCCCAATCTAAAATGGAAGCTCACTCCTCTCCAAGCGCCCAACAGTTTGAACTTGTTAAACGCCAGAGAAGTAATACCTTCTCATATATTATTTACAAATTGCAAAGTTGCATATTTATTTTTCAATTTGAATTTTAACCAAATGAATTGACAACATTTAATATTAATGAATTGTAGGGACTTTGGAACATACACTTGTTTCAGAAACTCAACCTTCTTCCCCAACTCACTCCATACAGTCGTATGCATTCATATCTCTGAACAAACCCTGAATACAACTCCTACAAGGCCACCCTTAGCACCGATAAAAACTACCCCTCGACAAGATGGTACAACTTTTCGATAGTACGTTTAATTTCATAGTTTTTGCCTTTATTAATTGTTTTCCTATTTTTCATTTTTTTCTTGTACTTTTCAGCACATGTCGGTCCTGATCAAACCGCGGC
This sequence comes from Taxus chinensis, assembly GCA_019776745.2. Taxonomy (NCBI): domain Eukaryota; kingdom Viridiplantae; phylum Streptophyta; class Pinopsida; order Cupressales; family Taxaceae; genus Taxus; species Taxus chinensis. The sequence continues at coordinate 592,281,602 of CM034154.1, read as the reverse complement.
ACCGACACCCACTCAACCAATAATTTTTAAAATGCCAACCAGAGGAATAGTGAAAAAGAACATTGGTAAATGCATGCCACTTGCTTCGGCCCCTAGTGGGACACTAAACATTGCCTCCTCCTTTCGAATTCCAACTCTCTCACTCAGTGGCCTACCCAGTGCAATGGGCATATCAGTTTTGAACAATATAAATTTAGATGAATATTATTTGGGCATTGATAGCAATGACCCAACTAGTTTTTTCAATACCTGCGAGATGATTCAAGGCCAGCAGGTATACTTCAAATTTCAATTTAAATATGCTTTACAATTTTGAATTATATTTTGATTTAAATTTATTTATCTAAATCTTGATTTATTTTTTCACAAACAGGATCAGCCCACCCAAAGGCAGAAACAAGTAGCAGTTGATCTTGCTGAAAGCCCCCATACTTCTCCAGCAAGATCATCTTCATCAGATTCAGATAGTGAACAGTTGCTACCTTTTCCTTTGGAGAACTTAATTGGTTATGATTGTCAATCCCATGTCAGTGAGTTTATTCTTCCTCATATCAATCAACTTATAGAATGGGAGAGAAGGGCTAAAGTTCTTATCAATGAGATTATTAGTCGTTATGAAAATTATTGGCAATGGGATAGTTTATACGCTGCAGTTCAGAATCAACCTGCGAAGATGGATTCCTTACTTACACAAGTAAGAAGTGGGACTGTCACGTATAACAACAACTATAAAGATGACATTTTAGATAAGTCATTAAACAAATTGGAAAATATTAGTGCCAAGGCCCAGGCATATTTTAACAAATGGTCCAAGGACAAGGATTTGGTATCAATTGCAAATGCCGAAAGAGATAGAGCGGTTGTAAGTACTATTACATTCAAACAATCATTCTTGTTAATTTGAAATTTTCATTTTTTAGTAATTTTTTGAATTGACATTACTCTTTTTGTGCGGTTGAAATATGAAAATTTGAAGATTCAAGCGAAGGTATTACAAGTTCACTTGGAAACAGCAAAGAAAAGTTTATCCGCAGCAAAAAATTTGAAGCAAAATATTGTTTTGGTTAACAAACAAAATAATACACTAAAGTGGATAATTAAAGAGCACGGTTTCGACCCTGACGTATTATTCAAAGCTAAAGCAGCAACTGATCCAAATTTGCTGTCGCATGGAGATGCGACAAATCAAGAAGAAAGAATTTTAAAAAAATTGGACAGTGCTGCAGAAGATCTTATAAGTTCAGGGGTTATTTCTGCTATTGGGGAAAGGGGTACAGCCAGAGTGGAAGAATCCGTTGGCGAAGAGAGCAGAGGAGTTCAATTGGATAAAGAAAAAGAGGGTTGAAAACTAGAAACTTTTATTATTGTGGAAAATTTAAATATTGAATTTGAAAACTTCTACTATTTAGTATGGTATTTGAATTTAATTATATGGAATTATATACAATCTTTAATTTTAATTGCATTAGATGGTGATTATCATGAATTATATGTATGTTTCTTGTTTACTTGCATTGTCATGAATTGTATGTGGACGTAGATGATGAATGATGATAATTGATAATTAATGATAGATGATAATTAAAGATGATGAATGATGATAATGATATTATATATATGGACGATGATCAGTTTAATGTGGACGTAGATTTATCATGAAGCACAGTAATTCTTCTTCTCTAGACTTTTGAACTTGTTTTAAGATAATTATTCTCTATACTTGTAATGATATGATCATAATGTCATTAGAATGGATATAGATGACATTAGAACGAATATAATTGTAATGATATGATTATGAATTATTTTTAAAAAATGGAATTGTTTTAATAAATTTAACTTAGATAAATAATTGTGTTAATAATAATTGTAGTGTCAGGACTCAGGATATGATAATGATATGGTGATGATATGATATATATGGATGATGAGGAATTTTATGTGGACTTATATTTAAAATTGTATAATGTATTGTTTATCCCACAGTTAAAAAATATATCAAAGGATTTTGCACATATAAAAAATACATTAAATATAATTTTAAGAAATCAAGAAAGAATCATCACTGGTAACAAATTAAAGATAATTGCAAATATGATAGGGTTTAGCTTACCTCTTGCGTATTAGATTGTTGTGAAATCATCAACGGTTACTTGCTAGATCTTTGTTTTACCTGACATTGTAGATAGAGGGGTGAATTGCCTGACATTGTCAGTCCTGAGAAGTGCCAATAACATCTTTAAATATATAGACCAACAATATCTTTAAATAAATGTAAATATATAGAATTAGACCTGTAACATCTTTAACGATAACAAGAGCTGAAAAATGTAAAGTAACAAACAATAAGATTATGTTGAAGAAGATACCTATTTAAAATTGAAATCATCACCGGTAATGTGTTAGATATTTGTCTTAAAAAAATTCAACACAAAAAATGGATTAGTAGATAGATGGGTGAGCTGCCTGACATTGTCAGTCCCGAGAAGTAACAGCTTCCTCGGATGGATGTCAACCCACGTTTTCAAAAATAAAAAGATTGTATTTGACTAAATGTAAATACATAGACCTGTAACATCTTTAATGATAACTAGAGTTGAAAAAAATGAATAGTAAAAAACAATAAGATTAAGGGGAAAAGATACCTCCTTAAAGTTGAAATCATCACTGCCACCGGTAATGAGCTAGATCTGTGTTTTAAGAAAACCCAACACAAGAAATGGATTAGTAGATAGATGGGTGAATTGCCTGACATTTTTAGTCCTGAGAAGGACCTATAAAAAGATAAAGATAAAGAAGATACCTATTTAAAGTTGAAATAATCCATTATTAATAGCTTCATCAAACTCGATGTTGTCTTCTGTAGAATGTGACGATGAGCCAATTACACTCTCAAGGTTGGGAATATTTGTACTTGTAGCTATATTATTCACACCTCTTCTTTCGCAAAGGTAATTCCAGTGTGCAATTGCTCTGTCGAACAGAAACGTTTCGATGGAGTATCGAGAAACATAACACCTCATGCAACTTTCCAGATTTTTATCCAACCTGTTTCTCAGTTTTGATTTTATAAATGACAATGCACTGAAAACCCTTTCATCCTCGACAGACCCCAAAATCATTGTTTGGCATAACTCATATAATCTAAAATATTCACTGATATCCTCTTGTAAGATAGAACTTTGATAGATTCCTCGCCACAGCTTTGTAATAGCACCACTTTCAGAAGGTTCATCTAAATTCTTATATTGGTTCCTCATTGTTGTTGCAAAATTTGTTAACTAAAACTTTAATAAATCAGAATTCAGTATACCTTTGATTTCCATACCCTTGAGCTCTGACGTCTTTGTAAATTGTTCCATTATTGTACCCATTGATTTATGGAAATGCTTTCTAACAAATTCTGCATGGCCACCTTCAGTATTCCAAAAATTAGGATTCATGACACCCATGGCTTCCATAATTTTATCTTTACAGAAACGTTCCTTAATTTCTGATGACAAGGTTTCTGAAAAAAAATTAAGCTTTATTCTTGTTTCAACTATAACAGACTCAAACAAATTACATGTCATGGGAACATCTTCTCGTTCTGATCCTGTAATATCTTGACGTTTTTACAAAATGTGTAGTGGTATTTCCCTCCCATTAACAGTGACGCAGAGGTGATCATGGATATTAAATCTCAAAAAGGTGTTAGGATTTTTAAGCTCTAATAAATGTTTCCAATTTTCAAAAACAGGTGCTTCAAAACTATCCTGGGAACAGTACAATATATCAAGACTTTGACATACCATTTTTCTCATCCACATAAAATCCACAATATAGATTAATCTGCCCTGTGCATGCTTCATCAGTGTATTGATCTCCTTTAACATTGGAAGAATACCAACCAATGTAAGCAATGTCTCCAAATCATTTAAACGGAACAACAAGTCCCTTTCTCTATCAACTTCATGATGGTATTTGTGCATGAAACCAACCAATGAAGGATACTTCTCATGAACTCTACATGCAGGTTCATACAAAGAGATCCATCTAGTCTCCACATCCTTTAGAATTTTTTTTCCATCTGTAATTCCAATTGCAAATTTTTGGAACTCGAGAAATCACTTTGGGCTGCTTGACATATAGGCATGAAGTTCTCTTATAAGGTCTTATAATTTAGCAACATTTTCATGGTCGCTTACCATTTTACATGCCAAATTCATTCTATGAGCCATACAGTGAATTGGTAGCATATATGGGGCCACTGTTGTTTGTAATCTAACACAGAGCCCTGTTCGGTGACCTTGCATAAAAGATGCACCATCTACTCCAACGCATACCAACTTCGTAGCAAGTTCATAATCAGTCATTCCAGCAACATCTTTCAAATGAGAAACAACTATTTTATGTAGGTTTTCGGCATTGCAGTTTTCAACCATTTTCATAACACCCAATAGATGCGGTGTCCTTATATGATTTTCAAAAGTATAGATGTGGATACATACCCATGCGGTGTTGTCGACTACTGTCACTTCATCAAATGAAAGAGAGATAAATTTTTCTTTTTTTACATTCTCTTTCAAATCTTCCTTCTCTATCATCAAGAGGCATTTTTCCATTTCCAATCCACTACTTTCAGACCAATGAGACTGAGGTACATTCAGCATTCCGTTAAATTAATACAAAACTTTGAAATCGAGGAAATCCGAAATCGATCTTCCCTTTTTTAGTATTTGAAAAAGAGTAGAGAATTGTATGAATTTTGCATGTAGATTTGTTTCTTTAATCTTACCAATATGCGATGTGATCGTTCCTCCCTTTTCCAACAGATCTCTATGTTTTTTTTCTCTACCTCATATTCTGCTGCGTATCTAACATGCATGCATTCTTTTTCAGTTTCCCACCTATGTGTTTTGATTTTCTGGCCATCTGCCCCCGTTACAGTTAAATATTGTTTTCCACAATGTTTTTCTATAGTGTCCAGCTTCAGTTGCATTTTTTGTTGCTTTCCCAATTTCCACGTACATATTGTACATGTACATTCAGATGGGATCTCTTCAGAATTAGATGATTGTATAGGTTCAATAAACAAAAATTTAGCTTCCCAATCAAACTTGTATGTCCTGCCAATGGTCCACATATTCTTGTTTGTTTTCAATGCTTTACTTTTTTTAGTAGAATTTTGAGCAATATCACAATCACCTGGTTTCCTCTTTCTTGGACCGGAGTTTGATTTTGATTTATGTCTTCCATTTTGCTAAGTGTTTGTATCTGTGATATCTATATGCACTTCTGGTTACATCCCAACAGGAACAATATCTTCAAGATCTGGCATATTATCGTAGGTTTCATTTATTTAACTTTGATACTGTGCAGAATGCATGTCCACCTCAATAATACCTTCCACACAGTCAGTATTCTGATTCTTTTTGGTGGCATCTATGTGATTGGTATTTACAATATCTGTATCCGCAGAGTTTCCAAAATACTTGAAGAGTGATTTCTGAGATTTCTTACTTAATTTTAGGTTATTCGTATTCTTTGAGCTGACACCTTCCATTATTCTGAAGAGAGTCCTGCTTCAAAAAAAGAACCAAGTAGCGACTCTATCCACTGTCTGAGGTCTTGTCGCGCGTCAACTACCTATTCCCTGTCACGCGTCAACACTAGCCTTATCACGCGTCAACTGCTTTGCCCAAGTCACGTGTCAAATCTTAACCTGTCGCTCATCAACACTTCCATTGTCGCATGTCAATACAGCTCTTGTCGCGTGTCAACAATGCCCTTGTCACACGTCAACACTTCTTTTGTCACGAGTCAACAATCACAGGCTAACAGTAATCTGAATCTCTGGTGCTTAAGGGTATGCGAGTTCAAATTTCACAGTATTGGTAATTTGGTAAGATACTTGAGGTATACTACCCAACGAATCACCTAGGTTTTTATAGGAGATGTTTTCAAATGAAGGCGAAGCCAACCCCCCCAAGAAAATATACTATATATTTTAGGCGAACAGGACACCGACCCACTCCAAATAATTTTCCTTTTCAAATATTTCTAAAATGAAATTTTTGCCATATTATGAATATTTGCCACTAAAATTATCCCTGCATATATTCTCTCCTTCAGATCCACAAGGATGGGAAGAAGAGGATCTATCACCGTGGGTTTCTATGAAAGATTCAAACCCTCTTGGAAATTAACTAATTTCTTGCAAATGAAAGGAAATTGATTTCTACTCTATTTGATATGACGTAACAATGATAAATTGTAAGAATGAAGGAAATCAAACAACAAATCCAACCTGGAATTCACATAATAAAGGTAAATCCAGCTGTGTATTAATTTTTCCCCTCAGTTTGTCCTTTCTTTCTCTATGTGTCCATATGAGTCCAAGGGATTGGTAATTCAATAACAATAGCAAGAGGATGGCGCTTGAGCAATGGTAGCTTAAAGGCAGTCTAGATGCAATACAAGTAGAAGAGAGATAACACAAGAGAACTAAGCTTAGCTATGTAATTCCTAGCAAGATTGTGGCAAAAATGCAATGCAAGAAACACAAAACTCTCATGCCCTTTTCTTGAATACAAGCATGGCATTTATATGAATTGAGGATGGGATGAGCCTTCATGCACAAGGTAAGAAGAAGCAGTTCCAACTAATTAAATCTATTTTAAAATAGAATTTGGAAGGAGAACCAAACAATCAAAGCTAATTTTAGACAATTTGGCTCACAGATGCATGTTAAGAGTGAAATTAAGTGAACCTTTGCATGTTAAAACATGCATGATAGAATATGGAAAAAGTAGGAAGGACTGCTACCCTACGAAGGGTAGCAGTCCTGGCACTAAAGGGAAAAACATGCACAAAAGGAGGCAAAAATTTGGAAAAATCACGGGAAGGATAAATAAAGACGTCTAGGCAAAAAATATACAATGTAAATGGAAATTGGAGCTCGAACACCTTCTTGAAAGGACCTGAATCATCATTGGGTACTTTTGTAACCATTTTTTGACAATGTAGCACATGGAATTTTTGGTGCATACATATTGCCCCCTTTGAGAAGCATCTTAGCCATGAAAAGGTGTAAAATGTAGAGTCCGAGTATGGTGTTCCCAAAAAGAGGAGTTAGAAGTTATACCTGACATGCCCCTGTGTCAAAATTTTGTTGCCCAAACTCCCACTACCTGCAAGAGAAAAAGAAGACTCAAGTGCAAATAGATAAAACATTGAAAAATAATCACTAAATCAAAATGACAAGAGGAATTACCATTTGTGTGGGGATATAGAGGTATACCTACGCCAACATTCTAGCCCTGTGAAAACATAAACTCAAAACGAGGTCAAAACAACATATATATATATATATATATATAAATATATATAATGAAAATAAACTCGTTTCCCAGTTCATTTACACGTATCGATTTATTGATTTTTGAGCTTTGGGCCCATGTTGACCGTTTTTCATTTTTGAGCATGGTTGAATTGGAATGGATTTAGGAATGGTATGTTGTGTTAGGCTTGGCCCTTTATTGTTTGAATGATTTTGAGAAGAACTCCTAAGAAATTTGTTACTAGAGTAGTCATAAGGGGCCTCAATGAGGTGAATAGGTAGAGTGCCTTTATTGCTTAGTCTCACTTTTTGAGGCATATATGATGTTTTGGTATTTCATGCTCATTACGAGAGTTTTGACCACACCTAGTGTGCGATGGCATTGTACAAACTATGAAACAATGTGATATGTACAGATATATATTTTTGGCTCAGTTATTCCTTGCATAGAGGTTGATTACATTGATTATTTGATTCATGTGTGTAGTCTTAGATGTTTAGAATTTCCATTTTTCTATGCTTTTCAAAATGTATGCAGTGGACATTAATGCTAAGAAAATGATTTCCTTTTTTTCTTTGTAATGCTGATATAGGATAATGAAATCACTTTGTAATGTTGAAATTTAGTTTCTCTAAGCAAATTTTGGTACTTCATATTGTTTTTGCAAAATGTGCCGAAAGAGTGATCTGATAAGTGAATGAAATTTTCCCACTCCTAACTCCAAGCAACCAGTAAGATGCGAGGGCTCAACACCAAGAGCTGGAAAGGGCACAAGTTAGGAAAATGTGTTGAATGGTAATGATGAGGAAAAGACAGCGGTTTGACATGACCAAATTGAGACACTACAACCTCACCCTACTCAAGTTACTCCATATTTTAGAATGTGATTTAATTTCCAATTTATCTAGAATTAGATTCGTAGATATCTACTTGGTTGACAAAATATGGTTTCGAGGTTTTAAAATCTTTTGGAATTTTAGACATCTAACTCACTTTGTTTTTTACTTATGATTTCACAACATTTGAATGAATTATTTGTAACTTTCAAGTTTATCAAAGAGACCCCCTACACCTTGCCCCATGCAACCAGTAGGTAGCATGGGCTCATCACCATAAAAAAGGAATAGGCAAGTAAGGGAATTTATATCCTTTCCCAACTCTACATCACCAGTAAGACATGCAGGCTCAACATCGAAGGTTGGTTGGGAAAATAAATGTGTAAAATAAAAATTTTCTGTGGATTTGCATTTGACTTACTCATCTCAGAAAAATGTTTAATATTTCCTTATTTCCAAATAGATATTTATGGGATAGTTGTGACACCATGAAACTTATAGAATAGACTATTGGCAAAGACACCTAATCTAGAAAGAGACTTGTTATCACCAAATCACAGCACCCTTGTGTTTATACAAGTGCATATACTTGAACTCACGGTGTGATTGGATAACATGGGTACTATCTCCAAGTTGTGGGACTTGCTACTTGAGATAGACCTCCAGAGAAAGCTGGTTCTTGCTCCTAAACTACCTGCCACAATCTACTCTAATGCAGGATAAGCTAACTGTTCTAATCTAAATTTCCAAGGGGCCAGGGAGAGAGAATGCATAAAATGAAAGCCTACACTAAAGCGGTGATACACTAGAAAAAGAGGGTGTGAGAGTAGTCTCCAAATGTGTGAAATACAGAAGCAAAGTACACACTAGAAGAGGTGATGACAGTTCTCCATAATCTAGCAAAATGCATTCACAACAATATTCCAAGCATACACAATGATAATGGATCCCTGCAAGAACATAATAATAGACACAATATTCTTGTAGAAATATTAAAGGGGCAAGAAGAATGAAAGAAAACACAGCAGGGGAAGATACATCCACAGACTGATATTTTATTACTTCATGATATGCACAGTTCAGTCTATTACAAGATAAGGGCCTGGATCACCATGCAAGGAGTCCACTACAAGGGCCTGCAATACACTGGCTTCACAAAGCAATTTTGGCAGAGCTTTGCTACCCAAAAACTCTCCCCCTTACAATGAGCCCAACACTCCAATTTATAGAAAAATGAGAAGGAAAAGAGAAGGGAAAATGGAAATCCCGAAATATGTCCTTCAACCACCTGTAAGAGGCATTAAATTGAGTGAAATTATTATATGTTACTTTCAAAAGGCTCCCCATACTTTCCCATGTGCTGCAGCAGAGCAAGAATGATGACCATGCCTCTTAATTGCACTCCCAACCACCAAATAAAACAATGTTCTGAACCCGGCCACGTTTTGTAAAAAAACTCCATCAATTTCTCATCAAATCTGGAATTTCTTGATTTTTGTGTGTTGGGATCGGAGCCACGATTCCAATGGTACCAATTTTGTGCGATTTCGTTCAGAAATGCAAACGTTATGGCCTTCTGAGTGCGGGCAGCTACTTTGGGTCTGGCAGGCGTTTTCTGTCATTTGACGGGAATGAGCATTGACTGACTGGAGCTGAATATGTTTATTTTATTTAAATATATCTAACCTCATTAAAAATAAGAAATCTAGTTTTTTGTGGCGTAGAGGACGTCGTGCTCGTTCCAGAAAGTCCAATTTTATGAAAATCGGAGCTCAGAGTCAAAAGTTATGGTCGTTTGAAGTTTCACGGGTCAGACGTTAACTTTTCTTCCTTACTGTCGGCCGCTTCAGCTTTTCACGTCCCTCGTGTCCCTTTGTCCCGGATGTCCCAGTACGAAAATTTCTCTGTTCGGCCGAACCGGCCGGTTCGCGTCCGCCACGTACTCTTGTCCCGCTTGTCCCGGACTGCTTGGGACAAATTCTTCCGATTCGCCCGGTTCGGCCGGTTCGTGTACTTTGCGTACCTTAGGCCCAACTGTTCCGGGCTGCCTTAAGTCTTTTCGGCCGACTTGCGTCCTCCGTGTACTAATTTCCCAGATGTCCCAGACTGTCTGTTTCAAGAGTTAGTCAATTTTTTCCACTTTTCGGCCAGTTCGGATTTCCGCGTCTCGCGCGCCCCTTTGGCTCGAATGTCCCAAATGCTACGCAAACCACCTGGCGGCCTTTTAGCCGGTTCACGCCTAGAGGTCCCTTATGTCCCAATTGTTGCAAGGACTAGGACTTAGCCATTTTTCATGATTTTTCCTGGCCCGAGCTTGTTTTCTCAAATTTTTTACATTTTTAAAACTTGATGGGTTTTCTTCTTGGACAGAAGAGTTAGAAAAAATCTGAGGGGACCCTAGAAACATGACTTTTTTCCCTGACTCAATCTATTTGCCTGGGACTAAAGAATTTGATGGATGTTATCAAAATTACCTTGAGGGGTGAATTTTGGATAACAATACTATAAGTAAAACCAAGTATCTAGGCATTGGTACGGTCATGGTCTAAAATTTGTCTTACCCTATTTGAACTAATGAAATGATTAAAAAAAATTGATTATACCATGAAAATTTTAAGAGATATGATTTGAATGTTTTGCCAATGTTTTTCAGAAGTTTCTAGGAATTGCTATAAGAATAAGTCCCTTGATCAAAAATTTACGAAATGAACTAGAAGATGAAAATGCAATGGAGATGTAGTAATGTACATGTTGAAATGCAGGTGACACTACATGTCATGATAGCTAAGGTGAATAAAGTTGATGAATATAAAATTCTTCATCGCTAAGAGTACATAGTGGAGAACCACGATCCTCAAAATTTCTGTTCTCTTGACAAGGACCTACCACTCTGGGTTTAAACTTGCAATCCTTTCCCATAAGTGTATATGTCCAATCAATAAAATCATTTCTCTGAAAGAGGAGTTCGTGCACCTCTTTGTCACATTCTTGAGGCATGGTGTGTGGGTGAGCATGACTATGTTGCTTGGCCTTATTTCCTATGTAGAGCGTTGTGTATATTTGTTACACTTACTAAATGATGAGGCATTGGCCCATGGATATGACAAGCTTAGTTTCAGATGCACATGGGATGAAGCTGGTGTTTATAAAAGAACAACCTTTAGGGATGGTTTTGATGGGCATCATTTCAATCTCAAATTTCCCTTCTTTGTTTGTTAATTCTATCATGTTCACACCTAGCCCTAGGTTTACGAAGGGAAGAGATGCTAAACCAAGAAGACTACCCATTCCCTATGGTTCAAATGAGAGGAAGATCAGATCGTCACTCTCTAAGAGTTTCATAATTACCGTTGTGGTTTTAGTGGACACTGTTTCCAAAGATATTGATTTACCCTTATCTATTTTTGGCACCTCAAATGTTTTTGGGTCAATGACTTCAACCTTTGGACCATCTGGAGTGATTGGGACTAACTCTTTTTTTGGAGGTGGTTTGTTCAATTGATTTGCAGGAATTTTATAATCTGTATGGACTCCTTTCTTCTTCTTCTTAAGGTTTTCTAAGTGTATATCTAAGGGCTTAGGATCCCCTTGAGAAATGAAGACCTTCCCCAAATGGAGGAATCTAATCTCTTGGAATAGGGTAGACGGGATAACCTTCATTCAATGAATCCAAGGTCTCCCAAGGATCATGTTATAACTTGTTTCCCTGTCGATAATGTAAAAATCCATCAAGATGGTTTTTGGACCAAGTTTGACCGGAAGAACTATGGTTCAATCGAGGTCGCTTTAAGATTGTCATACTGTCAACATCAATCCGACACTATGATCATTCTTCACCGGGAACTCCTCGTGCTATGATTATTTACTAATGCACAGCCTTTAGTTTGGTGGATGTAATCTGGAAACAAAACAACAACCGAACACAAGAATACCATTGACTATGATAAGACGGAATGATGACAAATCTGAAATATCAAAGTAAATTATAATATTAACATGAAATTGTTACAATCTCACCCATGAGGTACTTCAACAAGACTATGGGAGAAACTTTACAATTACGCCTCTTGATGGCTTCTTCAACACACCTTTAACTGATGGCTTCCTTTGCACACTTCCTACAATATTTCTCACTACTTCTTTCTATGCTAAATGAGGGGGGTGGCCTCTCTATTTATAGAACTTACAGGCTTATCCATCTTATCTCTAAGATAGGATAAGAAATCCACTCTGACGAATCATATTCTATACCTTAACTCTTATCTGTACATGTAAGCTTATCTCTTAAGATAAGATAAACCTTATCATTTTACATGGGTTCCACATTTTTAGATTTTTTACAAATAAAATACACAAAATATTTATGACCTCACTCCTTGTCCTTATTACTAATATAATATTTCTAATTCCTAATCATGTAGACCCTACTTCTCTAATTACCCAAACTTTGACATTTTAACATTACCGGACCACTTACGACAAATATTTACTTTTTACAACATTCCTATTGTACTTTGACTATTACCGTACTCCACATTATTTGCGGCGTCGTACTGGCAGCGCCGTTATCTTCTATCGGACGCTACTACTAATTACACTTAACAACATTCTATTCCTAATACATACATTAATGAAATAGAAATTATGGAGGAAAATTTTAGTGTTGACATCTTCCCCCTTCCTAGCTTCTACTCTGTCCTCGGAGTAGACTCTTCTGGTGCGTGGAAAATCTTCAACTTGTCTTGGTTGACCCATTTCGTAATGGGAGTGCCATCCAATTCCTCCAGTCGGTACGTACCATTTTCATGAAAAGCTGCTATTTTGTAGGGCCCCATCCATTTTGGAAGAAATTTCCTCTGTCTTCTTTTTTTGTATCTGGAATCATATACTAGAACCAAGTCATTCACCTGAAACGGAGACCAAAGGATCTTTTGATCAAAGTATTCCTTCTGCTTCATTTTCTTCTTATGGCTTGTATCCTTTGCTATTTCCCTCATTTCCTCTAGCAAATGAAGATGTACCAACCTTTCTTTTACTGAATCACTTTCATCCATCCTTTCATTTTTCATAACTCTCACAGTGGGAATATCAAACTCAATAGGAAGAACTGGATCAATGCCATAGGCCAACTTAAATGGGGAGTATCCTGTTGCTGACTTTGATGTTGCTCTATATGCCCACAATGCTGCATGAATCCTCTTATCCCATTTATGTACCTGCAAGGCTGCATCTTTTGCTAGAATTTGACACAACACAAAAAAATTTCGTTCCACCTGTCCATTTGTGCTTGGTTTATAGGTTGTTGCCTTCCTATGCTTAATAGAAAACTTATTGACTAGGGCTTCTACCACCTCATTAATGAAGTGGCTTCCTTGATCTGTTACAATTTCTAATGGACAACCAAATCTGGTAACAATGCATTCATATATGAACCTTGCCACTTCATCCATGGAAGCTGTTTTCAATGGCCTAGCTTCAACCCACTTGGTTAAATAATCTGTGGCAACTACAATATACTTATTTTGGTGTGAGGTAGTTGGAAGTGGACCTACAATGTCTATTCCCCACTTTTCAAAGGGACCAAGTGGAAGAATAGGGCATAATGGAGCTGATGAAGTCTTACGGTTACCATGTGTTTGACAAATATCACGTCTTACAATAATTATAACAATCTTTAAAAAGAGTGGGCCAGTGATAACCTGCATCCAAGATCCTTCTTGCTGTAAGTTGTCTAGAGAAGTGCCCTCCACATGTACCATTGTGGAATTCTTCTAGCAGCTCCTTCCCTTGATCACGTCCAACTGCCCTCTTATACTATCCATCAGGTCCTATTCGAAATAATACTCCATGCAGAATAGAATATGGACGACTGGCTTGAGTAATCCTTCCCTTAGTTTTTGCATTGGCACCATCAGGAAACTTGAATTCATTCAAATAATTCCAAATATATATGTATTCACTAGGGATTGTGTCAAGGGATAACAATGCTGCATCAAGGAAATCATCATCATCACAAGATGATCCTAAACCATCATAGGCTCGAGAGAGTGCATCTGCATTGACATGCTTCTTTCCTGGCCTATCTATAATATCAAATTCAAATTCTTGTAGCAAAATTATCCATCTTGTTATCCTCCCTGATGGGTTAGGCTTATTTACAATATTTTTTAGAGCCTGATGATCTGTTACAACCAGAAATTTTTTCCCTAGCAAGTAATTTCTAAACTTCTTTACAGAAAAAATGATACCCAGAGCCTCTTTTTCAGTTACAGTATAATTTACCTCAGCACTGCTCATTTGTCTGCTCCCAAAGTAAATTGGATGTTCATTCTCATTTTCATCCTTTTGGCTCAAAGTACTTCCTAGTGCTGCATCTGAGGCATCAGTGTACACAATGAATGGCTTGCTCCATTCTGGATTCTTCAAAACAGGTGAAGACACCAGGGCTTCCTTCAGTTGTCCAAAAGCTTCATGCACCTTATTTCCTGGTTCATAAGTAACATCCTTCTTCAAGAACTGGGTTAGTGGCTGTGCAATCTTTGAGAAATTCTTGATGAACCTTCTATAGTAACCCACATGGCCTAAAAATGATCTCAACTTACTTCTATTCATAGGAAATGGTAAATCTTTGATTTTTGAAACTTTATCAGGATCAGTACCAATACCATGCCCTAACAAAACGCCTTTAGAACATCCAAAGACACACTTTTTAGGGTTTAGTGAGGCTTGTGCTTCATCTAACCTTTGAAATGTTGTCTCCATTTGGTGCAGGTGGTCCAACTTGCTCCCATAGATGCAAAAATCATCCAGAAATACTCTGATGAAGGTCCCAATGTAGGGTTCGAACACCCTATTCATCAAACGCTGGAATGTTGCTGGAGCATTACACAACCCAAAAGGCATAACTCTATAAGCAAACGTTCCCCAAGGAGTGGTGAACGTGGTCTTCAGCTGATCTTTCTCTGCTATACGAACTTGGTTGTAGCCACTGTATCCATCAGCAAAACTATAACACTCTTGGCCAGCTACTTCGTCCAAGATCTGATCTAAAAATGGAAGAGGGTAATGATCCTTCTTTGTTGCCTTATTGAGCTTCCTGTAATCAACACAAATGCGTAGCTTCCCATTCTTTTTTATTGAGATCACAATGGGAGAAACCCATTCTGAATTCTCCATAGTAAATATGAATCCTGCATCAAGCAACTTATCTATTTCTTCTTTTACAGTCTTGGAAAAATTAGGATTCATTCTATATGGCATTTTCTTTATGGGCTTAGCACCATCTAGCAGCTCAATACAATGTTCTACCAACTTACTTGATGAAGTTCCTTGTAATCAAAAGTGAATAGGTGTATGTACCTTCGAAAGAGCTGGAGGTAGGATTCCTTCTCACTATCCATCACAGCATCACCAATCTTTATTTGTTGGAGACGATCATCAACTTCTTCTTCAGATAATTTTATGGGGTCATGAGTTGGTGTGACTGGCAGGATATCCATGACAGAAACATCCACCTCGCTTTCTTCATCTTCAGTGTCCACTTCACTGGTACTAGAGTAATCAGAGGATGTCCAATCATCAGTTTCATCACTTGAATCCACAGGTTCTGCTTTATGATGCCGAGGGATCACATTTATCTTCACCCTCTCTTTACCACGTCTAATAGTCATGAAACCTTCATTCCAGTAGTTTCTTGCATGAACTCTCCTTAGCCATGGTCTTCCTAGCAGCATTGGGTACGTAACAGTACCATTTTTCATCACCTGAAAGTCTACCACACATACAACACCCATAACAGATATTGCCACATTTGAAACTACACCTTCTGGTTTAGTTTTTCCCTTATTTAATGACCTTAACATAAGTGTTGAAGGGCGATCAATTTTTAAACCCAACATATTCATTACAGACTCGGTCATTACATTAACTGCAGCACCTCCATCAACTAAGACATCATGAATTGAAATACCATTACATAATACCTCAGCTTGTGGAGCATAGGGATCTGCCTCTGCCTCCAAAACAGGGACCTCAACCTCCTTCCTTCTTCGAGCATTGAGTCCACCTCGCAACTCCCGCCTTTTCTCAGAAGACATAGCCAAGAGTTGACCATATGTAATATTTACAGGCCTTTTGGACAGATCTTCCAAGATGGAGTATGGTCCTTGCCCCTGTGAAATCAGAAAATCCTGCACACCCAACTTTCTTCTCCTATGTTTCTTTCTAGTTTCTCCTTTCATCTTCTTAGGATCAGTTCCATCTTGATTATCTTTTTCTTTCTTTCTTTTTGTTACAAACACATCTACTTCATTATTTCTACTCTTATCTACTACATCAAGAGAATTCACAGGTGCTTTTCCTTTATCATTATCTCTTGTACCAGATGTAGAAGCTCTATCTGGACAATTATACGTATAATGACCCTTTTTATAACAACCATAACAAACAACTTCAGAAATATTTCTTTTTGGACCTCTATCTCCTCCATGAGAACTAAATTCCTTTCCTTGAAGAAGATTAATAGTTAATTGACCCATCTTTTTGAGCAAATCTTCATACTCAGTAGATGTACTAGGAGAAATATTTTTTCTCACCGGGAGTGGTTTTGGATTCTGGACCAAAGGTGCTGGTGTAGGCTCTACTTTAGCAACAATTTCTTTGGGCTCCTCTTCCATGCCTTCTTCTTGCCTTCTTGCAATCTCCTTTGCTTGTTCAATGGTAGCTGGGCGGTCATACTTCACTCATTGTCTGATCTCTGGCTTCATCCCAAGAATGAAGTGCTTACAGAGGAGATTATCCACGCCATTCATCAACCCATCCGCTAGTCCTTCCTTCCGGATCTGGGCATCGAGCTTCCTCCTTAGCTCTAGAACACGAGCATGATAATCCCTTATCTTCTCCTTCTCTCCTTGGGTTAGCTTTGTGATATCGATCATGAGATCTGCATATCTCTGTTGTTCACCAAATTCTTCAAGAAAAATTTCAGTTAATAAATCCCATGAGTTTTTCACATTATCACCTAGTGTTTCAAACCACCTAAGTGTTGAACCATCCAAAAAGGTAGGAAAAAATTCAGTCCATTATTCCCTTCTTATGAGGCCATTACAAATACAAGATCGTTTAAACTCTTGAATGAAAGAGGAAGCATCTTCATTATATTGGGCTGAAAAAATAAGAATCTTTCCCATTTTCAAAAGTAACCACCGTGAAATACCAACCCACAAGTACAATCAACAAGACTTATGTGCATAAATAATTGGAATCACTGTAATAGAAAGTGACTTTACACCTTTCTACAGTAAAATAGAAATGACCACGGTAACTATGGTAAAACTTGACTTACTGCGGTAAAAACTGACTTTACTGTGGTAAACACTATTCACGGTAAAAAGTGAAATTACTGCGGTAAATACTATTCACGGTAAAAAGTGAAGTTACTGCGGTAAATACTATTCACGGTAAAAAGTGAAGTTACTGCGGTAAATATTATTCACGGTAAAAAGTGACTTTACTGTGATAAATATTATTCCAGCAAAAATGAATTTGTCATGGTAACTACTATTCACGGTAAAATGAGTTTACCATGGTAACTACTTTGCACAGTAAAAACAAGGTTACCCTCCAATTGATTTTTGACTAAGTGGGAATATTTCTCCAGAAAATCCACCAACGAGGAATGGTCCCAGCAATGGAACCAAAATGTCAACACCAATCCGGCACTATGATCATTCTTCACCGGGAACTCCTCGTGCTATGATTATTTACTAATGCACAGCCTTTAGTTTGGTGGATGTAATCTGGAAACAAAACAATAACCGAACACAAGAATACCATTGACTATGATAAGATGGAATGATGACAAATCTGAAATATCAAAGTAAATTATAATATTAACATGAAATTGTTACAATCTCACCCATGAGGTACTTCAACAAGACTATGGGAGAAACTTTACAATTACGCCTCTTGATGGCTTCTTCAACACACCTTTAACTGATGGCTTCCTTTGCACACTTCCTACAATATTTCTCACTACTTCTTTCTATGCTAAATGAGGGGGGTGGCCTCTCTATTTATAGAACTTACAGGCTTATCCATCTTATCTCTAAGATAGGATAAGAAATCCACTCTGACGAATCATATTCCATACCTTAACTCTTATCTGTACATGTAAGCTTATCTCTTAAGATAAGATAAACCTTATCATTTTACATGGGTTCCACATTTTTAGACTTTTTACAAATAAAATACACAAAATATTTATGACCTCACTCCTTGTCCTTATTACTAATATAATATTTCTAATTCCTAATCATGTAGACCCTACTTCTCTAATTACCCAAACTTTGACATTTTAACATTACCGGACCACTTACGACAAATATTTACTTTTTACAACATTCCTATTGTACTTTGACTATTACCGTACTCCACATTATTTGCGGCGTCGTACTGGCAGCGCCGTTATTTTCTATCGGACACTACTACTAATTACACTTAACAACATTCTATTCTTAATACATACATTAATGAAATAGAAATTATGGAGGAAAATTTTAGTGTCGACAGTACCCCCGTAACATGTTTTTTGTAGAGGAACAATTTTTCTCTCCATATCAAAAATTCTGCAAGAAAGAGAAGGGAACCATATTTACAACAGCCCCATCGTCAATCATGGCTCTCTTAATGCAATTGTTATAAACCTAGAATTGTAAAAATAAGGCAGGATGACCTCTTCAGGTACTTTCAACGTCAGATGGCATCTTGTCTATATCAAAAACAAACCCATTATCCCTATCATTCTATCCCGGAGGATGTATGTCAAAGTCAATATGATTTATTTGCGTGCTAGGAGGTGGTATAACATGGATTAATCAACCAACACCTAGTGCATTGAGCAACGTAGAACGATGCACATGTGAATTCTTCAGCAAATCTAGAAACAAAATGTGAGAAAAGGTCTTGTTCAAATCCGATATCAAATCATAGGATCCTACTAGTTTAGCAATTATAGGAATTTCATCATGTGGGAAGGAATGAGCGGGTAAGGGTTGTGAAACATACTCCTTTGTCTGAGTTGTTGCATTAATTTTTGGCTCAAACTCTAGCTTGACTAACCCCAAGATTTTTGTATTATCATTTGAACTAAGGTTAGGAGCAACCCGAGAGTTATCAGAGGTTGAGGCTTCACAGTCGTTATTTCCTATAAGAATGCCCTTGTTTATATTTTGAGGATTCACTTAGGAATATATAGGATGTTTAGTGTTCACATTTTGAGGTGTGACAGGTCTGGTATGACTATGCTATGGGTTTGTTTCAGGATTTATTAGGAACATGTCTACAAAGAGTTGCCTTTGGTTTTCAGGAAGTCTTTACAGAAACTTGTTGCGATTGTGGCAGGTCCTATCGTCATGACCTCGAACCTTATGGAAACCACAATAAAGATTAGAGTCATAATCTCTTGGCCTTTGATAAGTTTCTTGTTATTGTTGATTATAACCTCAGTTGTAGTTTTGGAATTGGTTATTCTAACCATGATCTGTTTCCCCTTGGAAAACGTTTTGATACTAGTTTGGGCCTTGGGTTTGATTTTTTTTTTGTGGTGGACAATTTACATCGACCGTGTTTATATAAGACACATAGTTAAGGCCTCTTTTATTTCCCGAGTTTTCATTATTGTTATTATTTCCAATGTTTGGAAAACCAACATTCTTGGCTTGATCATTAGCATTATTCGTGGTAGCACCATTATTTTGAAAATTTGCATTATTTTGATTTGGGGATACCAATTTCCCATTGGGACCATAGGTCTTACGCCCACTGTCTATAGAGGCTTGGTCAATCTGAAGCGCTCCTTCCAAAACTTCCTCGTAACTACGGAAAGGAAACTTTTGGACTTCCTTCTTAGTCTCTCGATTGAGCGAGTGAAATAAAAGATCGCAAAGTTCATTTTGGTCCATGTTGGGTGCACTTGCAGAGGAATATAGAACTTGGTGCCATCTCTAGATGAAATGGGCAGCAGATTCATTTTGCTCCTGTCTAATATGTAGGAACTCCCTAATCCATGTAAAAAACAACTTGATCATGTCAAATGCTTTGATGAACTCAGAAAAAATATGTTTAAAGGAATGTATAGAAGCTTTTGGAATATGGTAATACCAATCCAATGCAATTCCTAGAAATATATTAGCCACTAAAACATCCCAAGGAAGAAATTCCCTAACGTAGGCCTTGATATGAGAATTCGGGTCTCCTTCTCCCTTAAATTTTGGAAGATCCAACAATGGGCATGGAAGCATGACACCACATATGGTGAAGTCAAGAGGCTCCTTTAAGTACTTAGTGTATGTATAGATTGTGTAAGTTTCCACCATTAAATATCCATGATGAGGAGGTGGAGGAGGAGGAGTTGGATAAGTGGCATTATAAGCATTGATGGAAACATATGGGGTCCCTTGATATGGTATGTAGGGAGTAGGAATGGTATATGTGTCCATCTGGGGATTTTTTGAATTCATGTGTATGTAAGGTGGGATAGTACCATGATATGGACTAGCAGGAGTAAAACCAGGGAATGTTGCATTGCCTTTTGAAGCGACATTTGAGAACGCACTTCCGGCTAGCCCTTTGGTAGGATAATCTTGAGAAGGATAATGACCCATCCCTAGTGTGTCTAACCCTGTGAGAATATCACCTGGATTTGAATGAAACTAATAACCTTGTTGTACATGATATTGTGTCATTTTTTCATTGGAAGGGATGTATCCTTTGTTGTCAACTGGATACCCTGTGTGCTACCCTACTACATGTATTGGTTGTGAATTCTGGGAACTTTCTAGTTCTCTAATCCTACCTACTAAAGTCAAAATGAGATCATTGGGAGAGGATTGAGTCCCTTGTTTGGGTTCCTATGGTGTAGGGTTTGATTGAGTAGGCTCATGGTAGCCTATCATGAATTGTTCAGTGTTATAATTCTTGTCTTCCTCAGAAGTAAGAATCTTAGTATAGGCATTTGAAATCTCAGAGGCTGTAGCCTTAATTCTATCCAAATATTCATCTATTAGACAAAGAGGATTAGATATTCATACAAATATATCATCTTTTGTTTATTGCATGGAAATGTGAGGTCTTGAAAAGACTCTGTGGTAAGAACCTATTCCATTTGTGATGATAATGTGGTTTGCATTGTATTGATTGTATTGAATGTTTAACGGTTGATAAACCTCCTCCATCCTTACATAGCTAATGGGGTTTGAAGTGTAACCAGGGGAGGTTTGAATTTTTCTTGTGTAATTGTCACCCCACCTCGAAAGAGAAAGGGACTATTGTGGTTGAACATTGGTTAAATATCTATCAGAGCCAAATGGCCCACCAAACTCTCTTCCAGAAAATTTTTAGAAAGTATAAAATGCCTACCAAAATAGGGGATAAAATGGAGATGTGAGGTAATAATAATGAAAGAAAAGGAAAAAATGAGGAATTAATCCTTCACGTCGGGTTCACCAATTTGTACAGATGAAAATTAACATGCAACCTTCAACCGAACTCAACCCCTCGAGGTCATGTTGGAGTAGCTGATGTTGAATGTGTGTGGCTAACTATAGGAGGATCAATGACTAAGATCTGGTAGTGTGATCTCCTGGTAGTTGAGTTGACAAAGGGGAGATTTAGAGGGTGTGAGAGGGTAGAATAAATTCCCTATGGTTTTTTTTCCTAGCTTGGATCTAAGTGTTGATATAGTTTTAAGTGTCCAAATTAATCAAGATGAAATTAACAATCTATGCTACTGCTGAAAGGAAACTAATCTTAACAAGTCACAAAACTAAAAGATTTCAATCACAAACAACAATTCAATTTTATTCTAAATAACCTAATCTACTTCTACACTAAAACTAAACAAGAAAAATAACCTGGTGTGGTTATTCACCTGTGCAGAGTGTATTGAAACTAAACTAATATAAAACAATAAATTTTCCAAATGATCTATAATATGTAGAGAAAATCCTACAGATATTCTCTCCTTCAGATCCACAGGGATGGGAAGAAGAGGATCCTTCACCGGGGGTTGCTATGAAAGATTCAAACCCTCTTGGAAATTAACTAATTACTTGCAAATGAAAGGAAAATAATTTCTACTCTATTTGATATGATGTAACAATGATAAATTGTAAGAATGAAGGAAGTCAAACAAAAAAATCCAACCTGGAATTATAGAACAGAGGTAAATCTAGCTGTATAGTAATTTGTCCCCTCAGTTTGTCCTTTATTTCTCTGTGTGTCCATATGAGTCCAAGGGATTGGGAATGTAATAACAACAACAAGTGGATGGAACTTTAGCAATGGCAACTTGAAGGCAATCTAGATGCAATATAAGTAGAAGGGAGATAACTAAAGAGATGTGAAATTGGCTATGAAATTCCTAGCAAGATTATGGCAGCTATACAATGCAAGATACAAAAAACTCTCAGGCCCTTTCCTTGAATAAAAGAATGGCATATAGGAATTGAGGATAGGAGGTGCCCTCATGCACAAGGAAAGAAGAAATAGTTCCAACTAATTAAATCTATTTTAAAATAGGAGGAAGGAGAACCAAGAAAAAAAAGCTAATTTTAGACAATTTGGCTCATGGATGCATGCTAAAAGTGAAATTAAGTGAATTGTCGTATGTTAAAACATGCATGACATAATCTGGAAAAAGTGGACAGGACCACTGCCCTACACAGGGCAGCTATTTTAGGACTGCTGCCTTGTTTTGGGTGCCAGTTTCAGAACCACCACCCAGGCAGGGTAGCGGTCCTGGAACTAAAGGCCAAAACATGAGCAGAAGGAGGCAGAAAGCTGGAAAAATCACGGGAAGGATAAATAAATATGTCTAGGAAAATAATATACAATGCAAATGGATATTAAAGCTCGAAAACCTTCTTAAAAGGACCTGAATCATCGTTTGGGACTTTAATAACCATTTTATGACAATGTAGCACATGTAATTTTGGGTGCATACATATTGCCCCCTTGGAGAAGCGTCTTAGCCATGAAAAGGTGTAAAACATAGAATTTGAGTATGGCATTCCTGAAAAGGGGAGTTAGAAGTTATACCTTACACACCCGTGTGTTGAAATTTCACCGCCAAAACTCCCGCTACCTACAAGAGAAAAAGAAGACTCAAGTGCAGATAGATAAAACATTGAAAAATAAACACTAAATCAAAACGACAAGAGGACTGACCATTTGTGCAGGGATATAGAGGTATACCTATGCCAACGCTCAAGTCCTATGAAAACATACACTCAAAATGAGGTCAAAACAACATGTATATATGAAAACAAACTCGTTTCCCAATTCATTTACACGTATCAACTTGTTGATTTTTGAGCTTTGGGCCCATGTTGACCGTTTTTCATTTTTGTGCATGGTTGAATTGGAATGGATTTGGGAATGGTATGTTGCATTAGGCTTGGCCCTTTGTTTTTTGAATGCTTTTGAGAATAAATCCTAATAAATTCGTTACTAGAGTGGTCATAAGGGGCCTCAAAGAGGCGAATAGGCAGAGTGCCTTTATTACTTAGTCTCCATTTTGTGAGGAATATATGATGTTTTGGTATTTCATGCTCATTGCGAGCATTTTGACCACACCTAGTGTGCAATGGCATTGTACAAAACTATAACACCCTATGATATGTACAGATATCTCTTTTTGGCTCGGTTATTTCTTTCATAGAGTTGGCTTACATTCATGATTTGATTCGCGTTTGTACTCTTAGATGTTTAGAATTTATGATTTTCTATGCTTTTCAAAATTTATGTAGTAGACATGAATGCTAACATAATTATTTATTTTTTTGCTTTGTAATGATCATATTTGATAATGCAATCACATTGTAATTTTGAACCTGAGTTTATGTAAGAAACTTTTGTTACTTCATATTGTTTTGGAAAAACGTGGTGAAAGAGTGATATGATAAGTGAATGAACTTGCCCCACTCTTAACTCCACACAGCTAGTAAAATTTGAGGGCTCAACACCAAGATCCGGAAAGGGAACAAGATAGGAAAAATTGTTGAATGGTAACAATGAGGGAAAGACAACAGTTTGACATGACCAAATTTAGACACTACAACCTCATCCTACTAAAGATACTTCATAGTTTAAAATGTGATTTACTTTTTAGTTTATCTAGACTTAGATTCATAGATGGATACTTGGTTGACAAAATATGATTTTGAGGTTTTAAAATCTTTTGGAATTTCAGACATCTAACTCACTTTGTTTTTTACTTATTATTTCACAACATTTGAATGAATTATTCATAAATTTCAAGTTTATCAAAGAGATCCCCTACACCTTGCCCCATGCAACCAATAGGAAGCGTGGGATCATCACTTTGGAAAATGAATAGCCGAGTAAGGGAATTTATCTCCTTTCCCAACCCTATATCACTAGTAGGAGATGCAGGCTCAACACTGAAGGTTGGCAGGGAAAAGAAATGTGTAAAATAAAAATTTTATGTGGATTTTCATTTGACTTACTCATCTAGGAAAAATGTTTAGTATGTCCTTATTTCCAAAGAGATATTTATGGGATAGATGTGACACCATGAAGATTCTAGAATATATTATAGGCAAAGACACCTAATCTAGAAAGAGACTATAAGAAGAACCAAGTATGCTGGCCTTGGTATGGTCATGGTCAAAACTTTTCCTTATCTTGTTTGAATTGATGAAATGTTTTGAAAAAAATTGATGATACCATGAAAATTTGAAGATATATGATTTGAATTTTTTCCCAATGTTTTTCAGAAGTTTCTAGGAATTTCTATAAGAATAAGTCCCTTGATCACAAATTTACGAAATGAACTTGAAGATGAAAATACAATGCAGATACAGTAATGTAAATTTGGAAATGTAGGTGAAACTACATGTCATGATAGCTAAGGTGAAGAAATTTGATGAATATCAAATTCTTCGTCCCTAAGAGTACACAACAGAGAACCATGATCCTCAATAATTTTGTTCTCTTGATAAGGACCTACCATTCTAGGTTTAAACTTACAACCCTTGCCCAGAAGTGTATATGTCTAATCACAAAAATCATTTGTGTGAAAGAGGTGTTCGTGCACCTCTTGTCACATTTTTGAGACATGGTGTGTGGGTGAGCATGACTATGTTACTCAACCTCGTTTGATATATAGAGAGTTGTGTTTTTTTATGACACTTATTGAATGATGAGGCCTTTCCCCATAGATATGGCATGCTTAGTTTTAGATGCACATGGGCTGAAACCAAGTTTTATAATATAACAACCCTTAGAGATGGTTTTTATGGGCATAATTTCAATCTCAAATTGCCCTTTTTCATTTGTTAATTCTATCATGTTCACACCTAGACCTAGGTCGTCAAAGGGAAGAGATGCTAAAATGAGAAGACTACCCATTCCTTGTAGTTCAAATGGGAGGAATATCAGATCATCACTCTCTAAGAGTTTCATAATTCCCATTGTGGTTTTATTGGACTCTGTTTCCAAAGATATTGATTTACTCTTATCTATTTTTGAAACCTCAATTGTTTTTGGGTCAATGACTTCAACCTTTGGAACATTCGGGGTGACCGAGACCAACTCTTTTGTTGAAGGTGGTTTGTTCAATTTATTCATAGGAAGTTCATACTCTGTATGGAATCCTTTCTTATTCTTGAGGTTTTATAAGTTTATATAGAAGGGATTAGGATCCCCTTGAGCAATGAAGAACTTCCCCAAATGGAGGAATCTAATTTCCTAGAACAGGGTAGAGGGGATAAACTTCATTCAATGAATCTAAAATCTCCCAAGGATCATGTTATAACTTGTTTCCCTCTCGATATGTAAAACTCCATCAAGATGGTTTTTGGACCAAGCGTGACTAGAATAACTATTGTTCCAATCAAGGTCAATTTAGGACTATTGTACCCCCATAACATGTTTCTTGTAGAGGAATAATTTGTCTCTCCATATCCTAAATTCTGCAAGAAAGATAAGGGAACCATATTTATGGCATCCCTATCGTCAATCATGGCTCTCTTAATGTAATTTTTATAAACTGAGACTTGTAAAAATAAGGCAAGACCACCTCTTCGGGAAATTTCAACATCAGATGGCATCTTGTCTATATCAAAAACAAACCCAATATCCCTATCATTATGTCCCGGAGGATGTATGTCAAAGTAAATATGATTTATTTGAGCGCTAGGAGGTGGCATAACATGGATTAAATGACCAAGACCTAGTGCATTGAGTAAGACAAAATGATACGCTGGTGAATTCTTTAGAAAATCTAGAAACGAAATGTGAGAAAAGGTCTTGTTCAAATATCATATCAAATCATAAGACCCCACTAGTTTAGTGATTGTAGGAATGTAATCCTATGGGAAGGAAAGAGTGGGTAAGGGTTGTGAAACATACTCCTTCGTCTGAGTTGTTGCATTCATTCCTTAAGAACCTTTTTTTTTTCTCTAGCCCTATTAACAAATTCATTACAAGATAACAATAACCATTAAAATCATCACACCTCATTACACATGGTTGTCTAACAAGGTGAGACATCTTGAAATATGTCTTCTTGATCTCTTTTATCCATTCATAATTACTTAGACCTTTGTTTTTTTCAACATAACTCTTCTCTAACCTTTCATATGTCTACAACCTATTGTATGTCTGCTCTAAATCTAATTTCAAGGACTTCAACTCATCTTCATACCTGTTACAATCTTCTTCTTCGTTTTATATGGCTACTATCACATACTTGACTTAGGATTCCATTCCTTTGATTACTTCATCATTCTCAACTTCCATACAACTCATTTGTTCCTGCAATCCAACGATGAAGGAGTCAACAATCTCAAACTTCTTTCTTAGAGCTAATTCACATGACTTACCCATTACTTGTACTTCAATAATCTCCTCTAAGTTGTCAAAATTTATTCACAAATACCTATCTTTGATACTAATTATTATAAGCACATTGAATGAGAGGTGGGTGTTGAATCAGTCATACAACAATTTCTACTTTATTTATCATTCCTTAGATTCATCATTCAATTTAACCATTCAACATCCATAAACCATGTGAGCTTATTAGATGTGCATTGAAAATTCACAAGAGTATGTAACAAGAGAGAGAACATAGGACACCACATATATGTGGGAAAGCCTCAAGGGTAAGAAACCCCACTTTAACCTCTTTTAATATTACTTGTAACAAGGGAATTGTAATAATATTACACATCATGCAATATTTATTTAGTGAGGCACTAATCCTATAAGGATCACAAACCCCTAGTCTTGTAGGGCACCAACACTACAAAGAGGCTACAAACCCCCACGGTGATCAATAACCATATCAACCACTTGGAAATGGATTATTGCTGATGATATGTTTCTCCCACAACTAATAGTGATCCAAATTCAGCTCTAAGCACACGAAACCCTCTTCAAAATTCTCTCTCCCAACTCGCTCAATTATTCTTCTTCATGGGAAAATAGGTCTATTTCCCTTTCATAGCTGATACTAAATATTCCTTAGGTATTAATATTTATTCTATTCTCTTCCCATTACCCCTCTACACTTATCTTCTTCTTACTTTTTCTCACTTATTGCCCCATTGACTAAACTAACTCAAAATGAGCACACACAATGCACTTTTATACTTGGCATACACCTTAAGTAACATAAAGTCAGATAATACCATTAATATTGGTCATAAAAAACCTAAAACACATTATTACCCTCATATGAAACACACCAATAGATCCAAGTAGTTTATTAAGGGTCAAGACATCTCCATCAACCACCAAGACACTCAAATAAGGCCAAAATAACTTTTTAATGGCTCAAAAATATTCACACAACCAAAGTAAAACCTATACACACATTTCAAATGATAATAAATATATGCATCATCCACCATCATCATGAAAGCTAAGAAGAAACCAACACTAACAAAGACTTAAGCACCTGAAAATCACTTCACAAGACCGAATGACTTTTCCCAACAAAACACATCATCATGACACAAGTGAAAAATAAAAAATAAGGTATTTATGTCACATAACTTATGAAACTCATTATAATCTTCATAACATGGAAAAATATCCCAAAATGACTTATTTTTTAACACTTCTTATGCTGGCTTGAAGGGCACAGAATAAGGTATTCAAAAATGAGTTGGTTCACATAATAAAACACCTCACCAAGGGAAAAAACATATATTAATGAAAATATTATGTTGTCTACTATCTGGAACAATAGATTATAATATTCACTTCAAGGCTTAAGGCATCTAAACAAACCAATCTTTAGAACTGTTCATTTAGGCTCTACAAACTCAAGAACCAGTCTTGAGGAATAAAGCTCCAAAAATATTCAAAGTCACTTCCAAGGTCAAAAAAATCATAGAACACATCAAGAGATACTTGGAAAAAATCATAAAGCACAAACATGTATAGCTCATTTGATAAATATTATCCAACACACATGCTCCTTCAAGCTTTCTTGAGAAGTCAACTAGGGCTTATTAGGCCACTAGGGTTTCAACACAAAAATAATTCATATGATAAAACCAGATACTATAACACATCATATAAGGTTTATAAAAACTATTCATGACCAAAAATATTGTTCCAAGATGCAAAACAATCAAACTTATCTCAAACCTCAAGGCTAGCTTTTAACCCTTTTAGGCCAAAATCGGTAGTTCTACTTTGAGGACATGTATCTTCCATTTTATCCATTGTGTCTGCTCATAAATTTTAATGGATGTCTAACATATCTCCCAAGGATTATGGAATAGTTTACTTTTCATCCTGAAGCTTCCATATCAGCCATGAAACTGTAAATCTCCACAAAACTAAGGTTTTTCTCTCACTTCTTGAAAAAATTGGAACACCAAACCAACACCAAAATGATATGTGATGAATCCTCTACAACAGTAATGCATCAAGTTTTCTTTTCAATAAAATTTAGAGAGCATACCATGTATATCTACCCACTCACTTTGGAAGGAGGGTTTAACTAGGGTTTCAAACCAACTTTACTTCTTAACGACTGTACATAAAGATGGGATGTCCAAAAACATCATTATTTTTTCCAAAACTTATATAATCCATGAAGAAACATCCCCAAAATCCTCAGGCTACCATCCAAATTTTGTGTGAATGGGGGAGCAAAATAATTTACCCTTCAACCTAGATTTTTCCTCCATTAGAACTCAATTTTACCAAAAACATCATATCTTAAGAAAATATCTTCATTTTGACCTAAAAATTGTCATGAAGAATCTTGAAAATCTCTTGTAACTATCAAAATTCATCTCCTTTCTCAAATATTATTTAAACTCTCTATCCATTAAGACTTACCTATGTGTTCTTAACTATTCTTCACCTTCTTACTTCCCAAGGACCATAAAAAATCATGAAACATGTTAGTAATGACCTGAAACTCATTATAAATATGATAAAAAACATCATAACACATTTCCCATGCTTGGATAGGATCACCCTACTCCATGCTCTAGGTCTAGGAATATGCATAAATAGTTTACAAATCCTGGTTTCACCTTACACTCAACCTCTAAACCTATATGAGTGCTTCAACACACTATCATTATAATATGCATGCTTTGAACATGTTCATATATCTACGTCATGCCTTCATTACATCAACTAAGCTGACTAAACATCATGATTAAGCATACTAGACTAAATAACTTGCACCATTTCCACTCATGCACACTTGTGCACACCATGCTAACTGGATCATTTCTTCATATACTTACTGACATACATATGACATCATTATGGCACACTATCACATCATATTTTTTCATTAATGAAATTTTTACATTAATTACAACACTCAAGAACTCACATGCCAAAAGATTGTACACTTGTAACAAATATGATATGTGATTGAGAAAATGAGGTTTCTGTAATGCAAGATCACCATAATAGAATATGTGTAAGAATAAAAACATACCATTGGCATATTGAGTTATCAAATCTATAGAAAGTGTTGTTGATAGAAGATTTGTTATTTTTGGTCTCAGTGTTGTTGTAAAATGAAGAGATCTATGTGTTAGTGAATAGAGGAGAGCTGAGTGCTAGCGTTGAGCAAGTGAAACGAGTGTGAATGTGCTAAAGCTATGGAAAATTAAGAAAGGAGATGAGAAGACATGTGATTTGAAGAATTTTTCATAATCAATTGTTGAACACAACAGAGTAAAGTGATCAAAATTTTGTAAAAAGTCTAAGTTGTAGTTTAACATATAGGGGGTTGAAGCCTCCTTGTAAGTAGTAGGTTACTAAAAATTAGTTTTATCTGGTTAAATTATATGGGGTTGAATCCTCCTTTTAAGTTGAAGCTTACTAAAGGTCAGTTGTTACCGTACCAAATTTGGTAGTTGAAGCGTCTAGACAATTTGAAGTTTGTCAAAGACTGAGTAGCAACTCAATTAAATTTTGGATTTATAGCTCTAGGTTGAGTTCAAGCTCAACTATGAAATCATTTAACATTTTCTAGACATTTATGTACTAAGCCTAGTTCTTATGTCATTGGGTTTTTTTCCCTTACAGGTTTCCCACATTAAATATTATCTCCTCATGTGTTCATGCGTGTTTACTTTTCTCTCTCTCTTGTGATTGAATGGGTATACTTCATCATAGTAAAGATAGTTTAATTTATGAAAAATTGAAGTAATGCAATTGTTTGTAAAATGTTAATAAGCACTAATTTACCCCCCAGTGCCTAGATTCCTAACAGGAAGAGGTCAAACATGATATGTATAGTTTTCACAGGAATCAGTAGCCGACTTTTCATGTTTTGGTAATAGGGGATTGAATATTTTGAACTTTTTATTATCGTTGATCATTTTTACAATAGATGGCTCAGGAGGCTCAACTGCATTGTTATCGATGAGATCTTGAATGATATGCCTGAGCTTAAAAAAATGACCAGTAGAGTGTGTTAGGAAATATATATTAGTGCTCCATTTGTATGGGTGAATAATAATTACATGTGTAATTATTATTATGGTAAATTAGTGAAAGTACATTTACTATGTAAATGTAAATAGTAAATGTAAATGTGGTTAGTATGTGGTAAGTTAATAAGTTAGAATAATAAAACAATTAGTATTGTTTTATTATTATATTGGTGAGAGGTTGAAACCATATGGGTGTATGGTTGTATATGAAGACAAATGTTGTTGTAAGGATTGTTATTTTACATCTCTTATATAATGGAGTGTAATGAAATAGTGAAGGTATAATAAAAATATAATATAGAGTTGTTGATTTCAATTATTGTCTGTGTAGCTATTTCATGGATTCTTTGTATTAGATCATATTAATTTTTACTTTTGGTACCAGAGCAGGTTAAATCTGTCTCGAAGAAGATCTCGTAACTTTTGTTTCGCGATCTGGGTTTCTCCAAAATTTTGTGTGTGGAACTATATGTTATATAGAAAGCTACAGTAGAAATTTTCGCAAAATCCAGTTCATATTTTGGGATAAACGTGCAATTTACTATACAGCACATTGATCACTGCTATTTTTTTGAAGAAATCAGATAATCAAAGGTAATTCAAATCTACGTTCAATTTTTTTTTGGATATTTAGATTCAATAAAATGGATATACCATTAGATAAATTTAATGGGCTGAACTTCCATACATGGAGAGTAAAAATCCAGATGTAGTTAATAAATAAAAATCTATGGAGGATAGTAGATGGAAAAGAAAAAACACCTACAGATGTAAGCAAAATTGTAGAATGGGAAACTAGAGATGAAAAAATAATAGATAAAATTGACTATAACTATGAATAATTTCTATAATAAGTGAAGTTATTGGAGGAAGGAGGCACAGGAGGTTGGAGGTTATTCAACGACCTCTCGTCAGTCACCAACGACGGGGCCGTATCAGTTATGGTGACTATTTTTTTATACAGTGCGTTCTTGTTGTTTCTTTGTATTTCTGGGAGAGTGTTTGGTTGCAGTGTTCCTATTGTGGTTTTCAGAATAAAGGAAATTTCACATTGAGGGGGGTACATGATCTCAATGTTCCATTTCTAGTTTTCTACATTTCTGGTATTTTCTATATATGCAGCAGATTTCAGCAGAATTTCCTATGTTATTCCCTGCAGTGAGATGTGATGAGGGATAATAATAGTACTTGGCATATCATGATGTGGTTGTAGGTAAACCAATCGAAAACCTTCATTTTTGGTTTGTGGTACACCACTTATAAAACCACCATTTTTGGTTGTTGGTAAACCCTATGCAAAACCATCACCCTTTTTGGTTTATGGTAAACCAATTGCAAAACCATCATTTTTGGTTTATGGTCAACCCTATGAAAAACCATCTATTAGGTTTATGATCATCCTGTAAAATCATCAGATCATGAGCAAGTGTAAGTATAAGGCAGGTTTTCCCCATGTTCGCACTGAGGGGGGGAATGTTAGGAAATATATATTAGTGCTCCATTTGTATGGGTGAATAATAATTACATGTGTAATTATTATTATGGTAAATTAGTGAAAGTACATTTACTATGTAAATGTAAATAGTAAATGTAAAATGTGGTTAGTATGTGGTAAGTTAATAAGTTAGAATAATAAAACAATTAGTATTGTTTTATTATTATATTGGTGAGAGGTTGAAACCATATGGGTGTATGGTTGTATATGAAGACAAATGTTGTTGTAAGGATTGTTATTTTACATCTCCTATATAATGGAATGTAATGAAATAGTGAAGGTATAATAAAAATATAATATAGAGTTGTTGATTTCAATTATTGTCTGTGTAGCTATTTCATGGATTCTTTGTATTAGATCAGATTAATTTTTGCAGAGTGTACATTGCATTTGTGGTAATCATAGTGTGCATTTTCATCATAGTTACGACCACGTGGGTGAGAAGGATTGAAATTGAGTGGTGGAGGGAGAGTAATCTTATTGTTTTTCAGTGAGTTGTGGTAATAGGAACTAAGAAGCACAAGGTAAGTTAGTAAATGTGTGTCTCATGGATTTTTAATTGTAGCTTGGATGGTGGAGAAATAATTTTGATAGTAAATTTGGAGTCAATAGGCTTTGTAGAAGATTAGAATGTATATTTGGCTTGAAATTTGTTGGAAGATGAGGAAGCAAATGAAGTATCATAATATTTCAATTTTCCCATAGATAGTAGTTTACTTTTGTGTAATTTGAGGGTGTGGCATAATTTATCAAAGGAAGGGGAAGTCTAAAAAATGAAACTCTCTTATAGAGGAGACAAAAGAACTTGAATGAATAGATCTTTAATGCTGAATTAACTAGGAAATTGGTCATTTTGGCAAGGTTGTACTTGTAACACAATACATAGTTTGTAATATGTTCATTAGATCCTTGTTTGGTTTTATTTAATTGTGCATAGGATATCTTAGTGACAATAAATGATAGAAAAATGAGCAAGGAATGCATCAACTAGAGTTGTAGAAGATGTTATCAAATAGACAGGTAGATCATCAAACCATCACATAGCATAATCTTGTAAGCTTCGAGGAAACAATTTAGCCAACAAAGTAAGGTCATCAACATATTCAAGAAATACATCATAAAAGGAGAGGAGGTGTTCTTGAGGGTCCCCATGGCCATTAAAGGTGCAAATATTATGTGTAATAAAGTTTTGAGGTAGCGGATAAGAGGATAAATTGGGTGTAAAAGGGTTATGAAAGAGGAGTGAGGAATCTAGAGACATATAAAAGGATAAAGAGGCTTGTTGTAATTGGAGAATTTAAATTTGTAAATCTTGGTATAATGAGGCTATTTCAAGAGTTCCGTAAGAGGAGGCATGTCATGTATGAGAAGTAATAGGAAGGGTAAATATATTTGTAGTAGGCATGGAAATGGGAACAATAGATGTAGGTGGAAGAGCGGTGGTGGTCAAGACAATAACCCAGGAAGTAATTGTAGTAGCTCAACCTCTAGGAACCATAAATTTTGCACTATAGCTCTAATTGACTCTGTTAAAAATGAGAGGTAATGGTTGGAACATTTATAATATGGCGGAAAGGTGTGAACTATGTTTGGAAAATTTTGAACCCCAAAATTTGTGTCTAAAGGCCCCAAATTGCAATTTTTGTAATACTATCTAATAATAGTAAATTCTGAAAATGGTAAATTTGTAAATTTACTACACATGTAATTCTCATAATATTAAACTCCTCATCTCTCTCGAGACTGGTGACCTTCCACATTCCCCTAGGTGCCTCTTCATATTTCTAAAAATAGTATATAAGAATATGTAACCCGTAAGGGAAAGAGATATATATCCTAGCAAAAGATAACTATTTTAGTCTAAGTCTTTGATCAATATACTTCACCTTTTAGATATATTTTTACCATTTACATCGGGCATAATTATTGTTTTGTTCTTTAAATCCAAAGCTTCTAAGTTTTTTATTATAGTCTGTAACCACAATACATAGTCCATAAGATGTTCATTGGATCCTTGTTTGATTTTAGATAATTGTGCTTAGGATATCTTAGTGCCAATAAATGATAGAAAAATGAGCAAGGAATGCATTTTCTATACCTATAAAAGATGTGACCGAATGGACATGTAAATCATAGAACCATAGCATAACATATTCTTATAAGCTTCGAGGAAACAATTTAGCCAATAAAGTAAGGTCATAATAATATTCAAGACATGTAACATGAAAGGAGAGGAGGTGTCCCTGAGGGTTCCCATGGCCAATGAAATTGGAAATATTGCGTGCAACAAAGATAAGAGGTAGTGGATAAGAGAAGATAGTGGTTGCAAAAGGGATAAGAAAGAGGAGTGAGGAATCTAGATACTGAGAGAAGGATGAAGAGGCTTGTTGTAATTGGAGAATTTAGATTTATAAATATTGGTATAATGATTCTAGGTCATGAGTGCTTAAAAATGAGTCATTTCATGTATGAGAAGTAATAGGGAGGGTAAAGAGATTTTTAGTAGGCATGGAAATAGGAATAGTAGATATAGGTGGAAGAGAGGTGGTGGAAAGAGGAGAAATTATCACAATGATAGAGAAGTAGCATTAGAGACCAAAAGGTTGAGCTCAACTAACCACATGGTTTCATCAAGGGTAGTGAATAATAAGAGATCTGGGTCTTGAGGGTGTTTAGAAATATGATCATGGAGATCATGATTATATTCATTGGTAAAGGGTTCATAACTGTCATCCATTGAATTAAGGTAGGGTTCGAGTGAATGTTCACCAATTGATTTAATCTAAATTGAATTAAACCTTGATTTAAAAGTAAATTATTATAGCTAATGATATTTGGGTAATAAACTAGGGTAATGTCCAAGAAATAAACATGCAAAAATGTAAACCCCTAAATAGGATGAGAGAGGGAGATGAATTAGCTGATTCTGTAGAATCTGGATTAGATCAAGACTAAGTATATGTAGGAACCGGCTGGAAAAAAAATCATCTAGGCTTGATGAAGGTTTGTAACCCTAAGAATATACATGATAGGAGTGCCCACAAGAGGATATGACCTCCCCATGTGCTAGTGATTGATATGAGTGCTTATGTCCACTCAAATTCTCAAGTTCTGGTCTTTTTTGAGCTGAAGGAGATACATTTTTATTTTTCTTCTGTCACTCTTGTTTTACTCTTAGATAGTCGATTGTACCTATAACTTACAAAACAGTTTTCTAACTGGAAATGTCCACAAACCACATCAAATCTAATAAAAACATATGTAGACTGTGGAACTGGGTTGACCCACCCCAACAGTCACCTTAAGAGTGAACTTATGACCCAACGTTGCACTAAATCTCAAACACCATGTAGGTATTCGTGCTTATGTGTGTAACGATGTGCTAGATTACCCTTGTGCAAGTTGTAAAATGATAACATGTTAGATGTAGATTGTACCGAGCAATGCAAAATGTTTATGATGGAATAAAATGATCTTCCCCTACTATGTTGTGTATATAGATCAATGTGGCCCTTGTCCCTTATATGAGTGTGATAGATGTATGTTTTTAATTTTATTGTTCCTTGATACAAGATTAGGTGATGATAGATAATGTTTATAGTTTTTTCTCCCTTATTTATAATATGTAACTAAGTATATATATATGATTCCCTTGTTTGAACTTCGTAATTGATAACTAAAAGGCTAACCCAAAGTTCTAACAAGTGACAACAAAGTAAAAGAGATCCAAAAGAGTAAAAATAAGATAAATAAGGATAGGGGAACCTATAAGGGATAGGAGCACCTAGACACTTCTTTACTAACTGGGTGATAGTGTCTAAGGCCATAAAATATAAATTAGTAAAGTTCTGGTAGGGCTGTAAGATAAGTAAGGATAGTAAAGTCTAAGAGATAAAGGAAAAGGACCAAAATACGTCATCAACCGCTAATTTTATTTCTTAGGAATCATATATACAATAGTATGCTTTATGACCTAGAAATGTACCCAAGTGCATAGATTTATGTCTACAGTTATCAAACCCCTTATAATTTGAAAAAATAATAAGAAACATTCTACAAATCAATAGCCAATCCAATGTATGCAAGTTTCAACACAACCCTTATATTTTAAAGGTGGTATTAATTAATATAAGCTAGAATGAATCTCTAAATGCTTTTATATAATTTTGGCATATGCATGTTTTGAAAATAGAATATATAATTCCCTTAGAAATTAAATATCACATTTTTAATCGATTTTATTTGAAGTAATAAATGCACTAATGTACTTGTGTAGTTATAGACTTCTTTAATTTAAATTAAAACCATACTAGCATGAAAGATAACACATAACATATAGGAAAGGATGATAAAAAGAACACTAAAATCAAGTAAAATAAGTTTGTACTCAAAAGAAATAAAAAAATCAAACAAACACTTTTACAAAGATGTGACCAATTTTGTAGACCTAGAAAACAAGCAATATATTTATGAAAATGAAAAATAAAATAAAAATATGGTATAGATTAAAACGAAGTGTTAGTATAATATGCAAGTTAGAAACCAAACATAGATGAATTCTTAATCTAAACTCTCTATCACTACCTCAGATAGAGAAATAGATAAAAAGAAAGGAGATAATAATGCTTGTAGTTACCTATATGATCATAATTCTCCTCCTTTGATTTGTTGGATGTGCTCTATGGATGGAAGATGGATGGTTCAAACTTTTTGGGATAAATTTGGCAGCACTTACCCTTTGACGAGTCATGATATTTCTTTATAGAAGGCTACAGAGATTGAGCTCTTGCTTGATATTTTAGCAACATACACTTGCAAATTTCCAAGGTGCTTGTCATGGAGGCTGGCACCATTATTTATAGTTAGAGGAAGGATAAATCAAGGGTTGGGATTTTTCCATGTCAAAGGAAGATAAATGGTTTAAAATGGATGATGATGAGGAAGGAGCTAAAATTATAAAATTATAGAGATTGAAAGTATCCTCCATGGAAAAATATTTTAATATTTGAATATCGAAGAGGGAAAATATGAGAAGATTTTAGAAATAGAAGCATATAGATTTGGAGGATGAATATATTTGGGGTTATGTGAAGTTAAGTATGTTTAGTAGGGTGATTAGATGGAGAGGCTAGGTATAAGGGTAGGTGTAGGGTAGGTGGTAGGTGAGTAGGTATTTTTTAAATTATTAGAAATTAGTAATAAAGATTAATTAGTGGGATAATGGTAATATTAATAATGTATTAATGTGAATAATGGTAAATATTGGATTATATAAATAATTGAGATGGAATGATAATAATAATTAATCTTGTGATTAATTATTATTGGAGGGATTATTGATATATAATTAGTAGATAATCATGTCGAAATTTTACATGTCTATATTTTTTCCCCCTTCGAATGGTTATTGCGCAACAATGAGCATTCAAAGAAAGATAATTGATGAGATAGATAGTGAGGTGATGCCCCCTTGAGGGGTTGGGCAAAGAGGAAATGAGTGTGGTTACCACTCAAAAAGAGAAAAGGCTCAAAGTAGTAGATGTGAAGGATGAAAAGAGTGAGAGATGAATATAGAGGAAGGAAAATGAGGGGAAGTTAGAGGAAGAGAAGAGGAAAGGAGTGAAGAAAGGAAGTAGAAGATCGAGGGGTTTGAAGTAACAGAGATAGAGAGAGTGAGGATTGGAATATTGAGACAAGAGGAAGAGATGAGTGAAGATTTAGAGGAATAGGAGAGATTGATAATTAGGATAAAACATGACCCAGTCAGAGGGGGAAGACTTAGGATTGTGAGATGTTTAGAGGATGTCTTAGTGAATGATGGTGGAGATTTAGGATAGTTGGATTAGAGGATGCCCCATTGAAGGGGTTAGGATTTGTGGATTTAGGCTTATAAGATGCCCCAGTCAGGGGTTAGATTGAAAGATCAGATGGTTAGTGGATTAATGAGTAGGATGATGATAGGAGGGGGTGTGTTGTCATAAAGTACCCAATGTAATCATCATTAGTAGTTGAAATGTGTGGTATAGAGAAAGTTACACTAGGGTGAAAAGAACATGGTGACTAATTTTACAAATGTCGTTGTCCTCAAAAGTGGCATTATATTATTGGTTGAAATAATATAAAAAGGTCAGTCCTCGTATCATTAGACCATACAAAATAAAAGAGGCCTCATATCATCAGCCCAAAATGGAGATAAAGAAAAATAAACAGATAGAAATAGACATACAATCATATTTTTAATAGTTTGTTAAAAAAAATTATTTTAATAAGAAAAAATGATTTTTTGAATTTTGGAATTTTTTGATTTTTTTTGGAGTTTAATAAATTTTTAGATTTTTTTTTTGGATTCCAATTTTTTTTTTCATTTTATTGGATAGAGGAGAAAATTTAGGTTGGCTAGGAAGAAATATGAGGAAAATCAGACAAACGAGGTGAGAAAAATGACTCAGAGAAGTTTTAAGCGGTGGGTATAAAAGGGTATTTGGGGACCATGGGATGAGTCATTTTGAAAGCACATAATAGAAAACAAGATCACTTGTGAGGACTCAATGGTGTATGAGAAGATT
This sequence comes from Taxus chinensis, assembly GCA_019776745.2. NCBI lineage: Eukaryota > Viridiplantae > Streptophyta > Pinopsida > Cupressales > Taxaceae > Taxus > Taxus chinensis. Next base: position 592,242,374 of record CM034154.1, on the reverse strand, counting down.
TTTGATCATATGGAAAACACAATGAGGTATTACCAGTGACCCGTAGCTAACAGAGCAGGGGTAGGTACCCTGTTATTAATTATAATTTGTTTTTTTACACATTTAGGGATGTTTTTGGGGTTTTGTGAACAATTTGTAGGTGCTATAATTTTCAATCAACACATATGTGCAAAAAGTAGTGCCTATGTGCTAGAAATGGTGCATATGGGCCAGTCATGGTGATTATATATCATGGGTGTAAGATTGACATGTAGTTTAGAGCATTTGTATGGTGGGGGATTAGGTTTAGCATGTTTGTTTTATATTAGCAATTTTGTTTATGTTTAGCGCATTTTTATGTAGGGGTATTAGGTTTAGCATGTTTTCTGATGAATGAGAGAGGAAAATAGAATGACACTTTTGTGTCTAAGAAGGGATGCAAAGTAGCACTTATATTTTAGATTAACGTGTTTGTTAGATATTAGGGCATATGTTATGATGTAGCACATATGTGATATAGAATAGTGCTTTTGTCAGTATAGGTAGAATATCCTAGGAAATGGCGCATATGTTCCAGAAGAGGGTGAGAATATGGTGCATGTGTTTAGTATTAGCACCTTTGTTATGAATTAGCACATTTGTGCAAAATACCACTTTTGTGTAAAAATAACACACTTGTTTTAAATTAGCGCTAATGTGAGTATAGTGGCAGTTTTGTGGTAATAATGGATTAGGAGGGTTTATTGAGGAGAAAATGAGTATTGATAGATAGGTAGGGGATAATATAAGTTGTGTGAAATGTGCAGGATACTTTAGGTGTCGTACAGGTGAGGCATCATCACTCGGATGCCTTAGGGTTCATTTTAAGAAGACTCTAGTAAATTGTAGGTGGAAAATCCCTAACGAATATACCTAGAACCAATTTTGATAGAAAGGTGAATTTTCCTTGGTTTTAGAACAAAATTTTAGCTTTATTTTTGTAGGGAGAGCTAGAGGTATGGTTTTTTACCTAACAACAGAGTTTTATTGACACAAGAAAGAATATTTTTTAACGCATGGTTGACGCACGTCAATAAAGGTGTTTTTCACATGAAAGTGATGTATGATGATGAATGAATAAACAAAAAAATGAGGCGTGACAAAAAAGGTTATTGACGCCCATCAACAAAGGATACTGTTAGATGAAAAAAAAATCTATTGATGCCCAACATCAATTTTTTGTTGTCATGCGTCAATGAGGATTGTTGACACACAACAATAAACCTTATTTTTGTATGACAACAAGGTTTGTTGTCGTGTGTCAACAACAATTATTGACACACGAGAACAAAAAAATTTGTCAAGCGTTAACAAATTTATTATTTCCTAACACCATATTTTATTGACAGGTGTTAACGATTCTTCTTATAACCCGATAACAAGGATTGTTAATCTACGACAATAATCCTTGTTTTCACAAGACAACATGGTTTGCTATCGTGCGTCAGCGATCCTTTCTATCAGGTGACACCAATGCCATTTTTCATGCATTAAAACACATAAACCCTAATTTCTCCCTATAAATACCCCTCCGACACTCATTTTCACATTCACACTTCTCATATTGAAATTTTTTTCTCCATTCTCCCAGTTCTGCAGGTGTAAAAGGTCTTGTAACTCCCTCATCTAGTACACAACAAAAAACAACCAAACACAATACAACCTCCAAGTCTCAAATCTCTACCTCACATCATCATGTTTACTCAAGATCAAGATCGAACAAAATCTCAAACTAAACAGGAAACCTCCCTAGTCCTACCTAAGATTAAATATAGGAGCTTGATGTGCCCGCACATTAATGTTGTTTTGTAAATGAATGAAAATTACAAGGATTGGGTATAAGCATGTGATTTCATAGGACTGGTTAACATGTCATAGTTCGAGATAGATCATACCATTCTTAACTACCTCTTCTCCTTGTTCAATACAGAAGATGAACAATTCACTGTTACTTTACCTGATGGTCGTACATTTAGGTCTAGTGTTGATCCAGCTGATATCCATCGATTGACAAGAATTCTTTTTAAAGATTCCCAAATTGTAATAACCAAAGAAACCCTTACTGAAGATGATAAAATTTACCTCGAATATTGTTACGGTTTCCATGTTGATTGTATGTGTAACACGCTTTCAAAATTCATTTGTAATATTTTTATTTTGATATAATTTTTTGTTAATTTAACATCTAATGAAATTTTGGCAACTAATGTCAACAAATCAAGATGAGGAGTAGATACGCAAGGAATTGCACACCAGTTTTTTGCTGCCATGATTTATTTTTTTCAAGAAAAAATTATTTTGCAGGGTCGGAAAAATGATATCCCACATTGGGCTATTGTATACATTCTCAAATCGATATGAAAGCAAATATTTTATTGGTGCACATTTTTTTATAATAAGATAAAAGGTGATATTACAAATGCTGGAGTTTCCAAAAAACCAGTTGTTCATTCTGTGTATAATGAAAAGTTTTTCAAAGCTATGAACATGAGGTAAGAATCTCAAAAGAAATCCTAAAATCTTTGGAATAAATAATGCAATGACCATCCAATTAGAGCTAAGAAATATATATCTCTTTTCATGAATATATAAAGCTTGAAACAAACAATCAACCTCTAACATGACTATATCAGTTCTCTACTCTATGAAAGTTATATATAAAATGAACCTATTAAATCTCTAACAATCAGTTATGTGTTCATTGATGTCTCAAAATCTTAAGAATGAGCTTGGCTCACCATTAATGGATTCTCCCATTTACTTGAAGATTTGAGAGATTTAGAAAATACAAGTAAATAACTCAAATATGAAATGAAATGACTCTAAAAGACTAAAGCATAATCTAAATAAAAAATGAGATGAGAGAGAGTTCTTAGAAAAAGGTAGGAAGGGTACCCTCCTATTTATAGTTTTTCGTTTGGAGGATAAGGTTATTTTGGAAGTATGTGGGTCTAAAAAGGAACCAAAAGGGTGTTTTCTATAAAAACACATTGGGAGGTGTGAACTGGATTCTGGAAAGCCAAGTGGCTATTTGAAAAAGGTGAGATTTTTTTTTTAAAAGTCAAAATATCATTAGAAATTCAATAAGAGGACTAATTTAACCTAAACAAGGTTAATTTAGGGGAAAACAAGCTTATAGGAGCTGATTAGAGAAATATTAGCAGATTTAGGGGGTTTAAAAGAGGTTAGAAAGGGTGATTTACTAGCGTAGTGTAGTAAATTGACACAAGACTAAAATAGATAGTATTATCTTAGTGATAAGATCATGTAGACCAAATTATAGGTGTCTACACATTCCACTAACTATCTCCTTGCTCTTTATTACGAGGCATATTATAATTTAAAATGTGAATTAACTCCCACTTGCACGAGTGACGCAATGAAGCAATTGTTAATTCCTATTGAAGAACAACAATTTACTAGTTTATATTTTGATGTAAGGTTATTGTCTTGATTTTTCACTTCTGTTACGAATCTTCTTGTCTACTAACATTATGTACTTTTGTTTCCATCCTTATTGTATGCAGAGAAAATATTTGGAGTCCCTTCCACGAAAAAATTAGCATCAAGAGGAAGAGGCAAACAACATGTTGAGGCATCGGGAGATTCACAATCTGAAATGGAAGCTCACTCATCTTCTAACACTCAAGAATTTGCATTAGTTAAATAAACAAGATGTAATACCCTTAACATTTAATATATATATTTTTTACACTTACCATTTAGTATTTTGTATTTACCATTTACCATTTTGATTTATCATGCAGATGTTGCAGGGACTTTAGACTATCTGCATGCTTTTCAACAAGCATCACCCACTCACTCAGTCTAGTCACGTGCATTTTTAGATGCTCAACTGTAGCAAATGGAACACCCTTCTCCACCATACATATCACCCAAAGCTCCAAAAATCAATTCAAACTATGACACGACCACCGCTAGTACAGACACAGGTTTCCCCTCAACAAGGTATAACTTGTTGCTTGTGTACTTTTAAACATTTTTAATAAGTTAGTAATGATTTGGTTCTTGGACTTTACAATGCATTGCATTCCTTCCCTATCTATTCAAATAATGTGACCACCATGTCCTCCACCAACAACATCATTATGATTCAAAATTTCTAAAAGAGGTTCAGGTAAAAATATCATTAGCAAACACATGCCAATTTCGGTCCCTAGTGGGACACTAATGATTCCCTCTAAATTTTTTAAACTCTCTTTCGGTGGCTTGCCCAGCACAACAGAAAAATCAATTTTAAATGAAATAAATTTAGATGAATATTATTGGCAATGACCCAACATGTTTTTTTAACACACGCGATATGATTCAAGTCCCGTAGGTATATTTCCATTTCGATGTACTTTATTTAACATTGATACATATAAATTTCTTATCTCTTTTTAATTTTTTTCACATACAATTTTAATATTAATTTATTTTATCACAAATAGGATCAGGGCACCCAAAGGCAAAAAGAGGCAACAAACATTGCTCAACCTGAAAGCCCCACAACCTCTCCATCAACGACATCATCTTCGAATACAAATAATGAATAGTTAACATCATTTGCTTTGGATATCTTGATTGGTTATGATTGTGAAGCCCATGTCCAAGATTTTATTATGCATCATATAATTCATCTCATAGAATGGGAGCAAAGGGCTAAAGTATTAATCAATGAGATAAAAATTCATTATGATAACCATTTCCAAAGGGAAAATTAATATACTGTAGTCCAAAATTAACTTGTTTCTACCCATTTATGTTTGTCCTATTTTTCAAAAAATAACTTGTTCAGTGGACCCTCTTCCCAAAAAAGTATGGAATGAGGGTTGGTTTTGGCTTATATTTTCCTTATTTTGGCACATACTTTAATAATGGAATGGTTAGGAGTTTCGTGGTCATATCAATGCTATGAAATTCCTCAAAATTTTGCATGTTTTAAGTTACGAAATATATTGGTTTTTAGTATAGGGCTAGAAATTTAGGAGCATTTTGTAAAATTATAAAATAGTGTGGATGGTGCAGTGTTCCTCCGAAGCCCAAAAATTAAACTATATTTGGAAGTTGTGTGGGCTAGCCTAAAATTACCCTAAAAATATCCTAGGAACTCTACCCCAAATTACATTTTCCACAATGAGAGTGAAAAATGTTGCATAGTTTCAAGTCACACCAGGAAATGTGCATGAGGAGTAGTTTGACCTTAATGTTTGATATGGGATACTTACTGGGTTTATAAATAGCATAACATCTCAAAGCCAGGGGGCGATTCTCCATTTGCACTATTGTGATATGGTCTGGGGATCTTGTTCCGGTCCCGATCATATGGCTGAAACATGGAGAAGTCAAGAAACTTATATTTTCCTAGACTCTTAGGGAGATCAAGCTAATGAGTCCCTACGGTTTTCTCCCTTAATTTTATGCAAAGTGTAAAATGTAGCCGCAAGACTAAATTTTCTTTTCTCAATGGTTTCTCATGTTGCTAGGAAAATAAAATAAGTTTACAAGACAAGTTTGAAATTTTTTTACACACAACATGCATTCTAAAATAGAAAGTTCACTCAAAGCAAAGAATACATTGAAAAAATGGGATTCTATTTCAAGGGCCCTTACCCTCACAAAATCCATACATATTAGTATATGGTGTTATCAAACATGGATTGGATAACAAAGGAGAAGGACATAAGCATAAGACTTTTGTAGGCTCATTGTCACTTGAAAAATCTGGAACACATTTCAGTAAGTCATCCCTGTTCCGAATAAATTCATCATGGGCTACTGCACTAAAAACATATTGTATTTCACATACCAAGCCCCATGACATGCCTAGTTCCAGCAATTCCTGATTCCTAATTCATGGCCCTTTCAACAACTGGATGCAGTCTACATTTCTTTTAGGGGAGTTTACCCATTCATGCAAGGAATTTCCCCCTCTTATATATATGCTTTGTTCTTCGCACCTAAGGATAGACGAGACACGGGGAAATGAGGAATTTTGTTAGCAAAGTGCTCCCTCATGGTTCTTCTTTTCTTGAGGGGAAAGGCTTGAATACCTATCACATATCACATTTTAGCAAGGGCAGCCTATAAATCTGATAGAAGCTTCTCTGTTGTGTTTTGTGATACAGTTGAGGTTTTCTCATCCCCATGACAGGCAAGCGAAATAATTGGCACTATGACTTATGTGGTCAGATTGAGGGGTTGGTAGTAGTCCTTGTTCACACACCAATAATCGTTATTGATAGAAGGGAAGTAACAAAGACAACGGGATTTCAATTGCTTTGTGTCCACTTGGTATTTTGGACGAACTAGATAAAAATGAAGAGTTTGAAAAATGGGAAAGGAAGGGCTCAAATTTGTGAGGCGTTGCAAGAAAACTGAAAGCATGCCCTCTAACAAAGAAAGATTGGGAGGACCAACCCTGGTATCAGGTATGATGAAAATATGATGAAGGAGAGCCTCATTTGGCCCATTCAGTTGGGAACACTCACTTAAATGGGTGAATTCCATGGGAGGAAAATTAAAATTCAGAGGTGAAGAATACATGGAAACAAGATAGTTGATCAAAAAGTAGAAAACAAATGACTCTAAAAAGGATAGGTAATGAATGGAAGGATGGTAGGCCACTTAAATAGGCATGACACTGACATTGATGTGGAAAAGGACATCATTTCAATATTAATACCATATCCCATTCCAATTTACAGGTATGTGTTAGGTTTAAGTAAAAACCACCTATTTACGTGGAACATGTCACTGGAGAGTAATTAAAGGCCCATGATTTTTAAAAATGTCTTGTCACATTAATGTCTTTGGAAAAACCATGCTCACACACATGTGGAAATTATAAATGTTAAAATGTGGCATGACCTAGAAAATGTTTGGTTGTGTCATAATGATGTATGAAAGACATGGTGGTAATTAGCAAAATTGGCGGCCATTTGTGAGTAATCATTTGTATTTTGTGGTAGCCTGGAGTAGTTGATAGCATTAATAGTTTGCTTGAGTATATGAGGAATATTCTCTAAAACCCTATGAAGATAAGGTGATACATAAGAAGAAAGGGGGCTTTTAGAAAGAGGAGGAGGTTCTTAGGGAGGATTCTGGAAAAAAGGGCAGGAAACTCTTAGGGAGGAGCTTGCAGAGGCACTACTAACGAGGAAGGAGGACTATGTTGTGATGAAGGTTTTTTCTCTGTGTGACCTAGTTATTTGGAGTTTAAGTTAAGATGATTGCATATGTACATTCATTAATGGGATTTAATAGAATTAAAATATGTTTCCCTTGTCTTTTCATAATTTTAATGGTTTTCACATGAAAAATTCATCTGGATTCATGATATTTCTTTGTTTTATTGTGAAATGATGTTTAGTTCAAGGTGGTATGTGTCTTGTTTGTTATAATGTTGTGTGAATCACGACTGTAGTTCAATTTCAAACAGATCTTGCACTTGCTTAGGTCTTTTCTAGGAAAGGTGTGAGTATTTGATGTTTTCTGGGGGTACTTGAAAACTTCACTTATGAAGCCCATAAAAATATCCCTGCAGACTAATCAAGATTTGGGGGTATAACTTGTAACTTCTTAGGGGTGCCTCAATTCGGAGTATTTATCTTGATTTCACATGAGATGACCCTACCATAGGTGTACTAGGATGTATTTTTCAGGAATTCAAATCTTGCTTTTCCCGGAGCTTTCCCTGTAGACCAACTTATTACAAGGGGCTCATTCATCTTCTTCACTAGTATTCATGTAGTAATAAGAACAATCGATGGCTGGCATTTTTTTTCTAGGTTTCCCCCATCCTCTTTGAGGGTCTTTTCCATTTTTTCCTCTATTATTTAAAAATCCATCTTATCCCCATTAAAATTTTGAATAACTTTTAGCATAAACCTTAACTCATTTATGCGGGTCCCTAATTGTCACTTTTTATTCCACCAACCCACGCCTGGGAGAACACATAACCAACTCATATATCTCGTGTGTTCTCACAACTGACCCAAGGTCCCTCATCATTTATTTACATGTAACTCGCATAAAAAAATTTGGGACAAAACCTGTGGGTTGGACTAACATTTCCTTTAGCGGTCCACATTGAGTTCTCAGGTGTTTATAGCATTTAGTGACCACTCTTTAGAGAAAACTTTGTATTCGGTGGTTGCGTCTAGTCCCGATTTTTCCTTCTCAAAGTCTTTTGGAAAACCACCCCAACTCCGTGCCCAAACCTGTATGCTTCCCTGATCACACTCTCAGGTCCTCTCACAATTACGAAGGAAAATTCAAAAGTAATAAGGATCACAACCGCACCCTTTGTTCAGGTACCTCCCCCTCACTCCCTCAAGAAGGGTAGACAAGTGACTAGAGGGATATCTTCCCCCAGCTATAAGATGAAATTTCACGAGGGTACCCCTCGGTCACCCGACCTCCCCCACACATCCGTATTTTTTCCTTCCACTTCCCCCATGGTGCATATCAGGGAGCCAACACAACCTGTCAAGATCAATGTCTTACTTAACCAAGAACAAGGTGGGACTGTCACATATAACAATAGTTATACTGCTAACATTTTAGCTAAGCATTGAATAAATTAGGAAATATTAATGATGAATCGCAAGCCTATTTCAACAAATGGTCAAAGGACAAAGATTTGATGGCAATTGTAAATGCAGAAAGAGACAATTTTTTTTAAGTATTTTCCATTTGAAATAATATTTGTTATTAATTTCTTATTCTAGTAATATGTTTAATTGAGCTCCATGTTTTTGTTGTAGTTGAAATATGAAAACTTAAAAATTCAAGCAAAGGTGTTCCAAGTTCACTTGGAAACCGCTAAGAAAATTTTATCCACATCAAAGAAGATGAAGGAAACTATTGTTTTGGTTAACAAACAAAACAATACACCTAAGCGGATAATTAAAGATAATGGCTTAGATGTAGAGATTTTGTTCAAGGCAAATGAAGCTGCAAATCCTTCTTTGACATCTCATGGAGATGGTTCAAAGGAAGAAGAAGAAATCATAAATAATCTTGACATTGCTGCAGAGGATCTTGTTAGTTATGGAATTATTGAAGAAGATAATATAGGAGCGCCAACCATTGGGAAAATTGGCACACAATTCGCCACAGAAATTGAAAAGGAAAGTTCCAGTGGGTGCAGGGAACCTGCTAATGATTGAAAAAATAGGCCAAATGTAAATGTATTTGTTGAAAACTTGAAAAGAGTTTACAAAACTTGAAACTTGAAATATTTGATAGTTTGAATCATGAAACTTGAATATTTGTTTAATTTAAAGAATGTTTAGAGTTGAATATATGTTGCAATGGTTTTACTTTTCATGAAATCTCAATTTTTTACACCTATTATGTTGCAATATGGATTTTTATATCTTGTTAGATTATATATAGAAATTCTAGATTTTATATATGGTCACTGGTGATTTTGATTTTGATTTTCTGTGTCACATGTTTTGATTTAAGATTTTGATGGTGATTATGCTTGATATGGATGTGATGGTTATGAATATAATAGTGATAGATGATAATCATGATAATCATGATTCATGGATGATGATAATGGATTTAAACATTAGAGATTATTATTTCTCTTCCAGTTAATACAACAAATATTCTTCTCTCTACTTGTAATGATGATGACATTAGATGTGGATGATGGCATTAGAGTAGATACAGATGATGATAATGGATTTAAACAATTATATTTTCATAAAATTTAGAATGGGGTATGATAGTGATAGGATGTGATAGATTGCTTTAGACATTATTGATTATCTTCCACTTAATACAAAAAAATATTCTTCTCTCTACTTGTAATGATAATGGATTTAGATGTGGATGATGATTTTTTTGACATAGATGTAACATGATCATGGATGATGATGATGATGAATTTTTATTATACATAGAATGTGGTATGAATGTGATGAGAGGTGATCGATTTCTTTAGACATTATTGATTTTATTCCCTTTAATACAACAAAATATTCTTCTCTCTACTTGTAAAATTTGAACTTTGTATCAGGTTTCTTCACATTTTCTTTGTAAACCTTCCGAAAATCCTTAGGAATAATCACTTTACAATTTTTCATTATGCGCTAATATCAAAATATGTTAGGAATGCATTTTATTTAATGAAGAAAGTTTAATTATTTACAATGCGAAGTTTTTTGAGAATATCAATTTTTACACATAATTTAATTGATTACCTCATTTCACATGACTTGAGTACATTCAATATTTCATGTAATGATTCTCTTCCACTTAATACAACAAAATATTCATCTCTCTACTTGTAAAATTCGTATTCTATAACATGTTTCATCACATAACAGTTTTTCCTTATAAAGTTTGAAGAATCACCTCTGTAAATCCTTAGCAAAATCTTATCTCTCTACTTGTAAAATTTGAACTCTGTAACAAGTTTATTCATGTTACCTCTAATTGTATGTTTTAGTTTATTCTCATGGAATGCATTTTCTTTAATGTTGAAAGTTTAGTTATAAATGTCTAATTACGATATTTAAAAAATAGAATTCCAAAAATGCATGCCACAAACACTACATCAAAGAAATTTGTAAATACCAAAATAAATTAAACACGATTATTAAAACTCTAGGTATGATAGGTTTTAAGGTAACTTTAGTCTTCTAGATGGGTGACAATGTATATGGAAGCAAAATGAGAAATCCTCCTTCACAGCGAAGTAGACGACCATTGAATCCAAATAAATCAACATGGAAAATGGATTAGTATATAGATGGGTGAGTTTCCTAACAATGCCAGTCCCGAGAAGTGAGAGCTTCATTGGATGAATGTCAACCCAAGTTTTTGATTAAGAAAATATGAAGGAAGAAACAACAACATCAATGCAATAAAGATAAATTAAAATGCATATCTGACCTAAGCAAATTAAAGCAAACTAGAACCTGTGCATGTCGACGGTGACAAAAGTGTTGAGAATTTAGTGCCCAATTAATGATAACTAAAGTATATTAACTTGAATTCTGGAAGAGACTAAGAGTGGAAGAATATGCAAATCTGAACTTTGAAGGCCTTGCAAATGATTATTCCAAAAACACATGTCACAAACACAACATCAAAGCATTTTGAAAAATCAACAATACCAATTAAATAAAACAGATTTATTATAAATAATTTTATTTAAATAAATGAAAATATATATACCTATAACATCTTCAATGATAACTATATCTGAAAAAAAAAATGTTCAAAATCCACCTCATAGTGAATATTTGCATTTACAGAATTACAATTGTATTACGTCTAACTATAAACAATTATATTCAAATCTATTACTATAAAATTGAATAAATAACAATAGTTAAAATTTCAGGTGACAAACAATAAAATTAAGGTCAAGGTGATACCTATTATCTATAAGTTTTGAAATCATATTTAAAGCTGAAACAATCCATTTTCAATAGCTTCATCATAATCGATATTCACATCTGCAGAGCTTGACAATGCACTGATTCCACTCTCATTGTTGAGAAAATTTTTACTTGTAGCTATATTATTTACTCCTCTTCTTTCAACACGGGAATTATAATTTTCAATTTCTTTTTCTAAAGGAAAGGTTTCCAAGGAGTAGTGAGAAACATAACATCTCTTGCAACTTTCGAGATTTTTATCCAACTTGTTTCTCAATTTTGATTTTATAAAATATAAAGAAATGAAGACCCTTTCATCCTCCACAGATCCCAAAATAATTTTTTGGCACAACTCATATAACTGAAAATATTCATTGATGCCTTCATGTAACACACTACTTTGGTAGATTTATCACCAAATCCTTGTAATAGCACCACTCTCAGAAGGTTCATCTACCAAATTATATTGGGACCTCATTGTCATTGCAAAATCAATTGATTGATACTTTATTAAATAAATATTCAATATACCTTTGATTTCTATACCCTTGACCTTTGAAGTCTTAGTGAAATGATCCATTATTTTACCCATGGATTTATGGAAAAAATTACTTATAAAATCTACACGACCACCTTTAGTATTCCAAAAATTTGGATTCATCACACCAATTGCTTCAAGAAGTTTTCTTTGCTGAAACATTCTCTTATTTCTGATGCTAAGGATTGTGTAATTTCTTAAATTTTTATTCTTGTTTCAACTATAATAGAATCAATCAGTACATATGTCACAAGAAGTTCTTCTCTTTCTGATCCTATAATATCTTGACATTTTTGTAAAATGTGCAATGGTATCTCTCTCCCATTAACATTGATACAGAGGTGATCATGGATATTAAATCTCAAATAATTACTAGGATTCTTAAGATCTAATAAAACTTTTCAGTTATCGAAAATAGGTGTATCAAAACTATCTGGGGAAGTGTACAAAACATTAAGATTTTGACATACCATTATTCTAATCCATATAAAATCAAAAATATAGATTAATATCTGTTGTGCATGCTTCATCAATGTATTGATCTCCTTCAACATTGGAAGAATACCAACTAATGTAAGTAATGTTTCAAAATCAGTTAAATGGGATAAGTCCTTCACCTTGTCTACATCATGATGATATTTATGCATGAAACTAACCAACGATGGATACTCATCACAAATTCTACATGCAGGCTCATACAAATAAATCCACCTTATTTCAACATCCTTAAGAAGCTTTTTTTCCATCTCTAATTCCAATTGCAAATTTTTGAAACTTAATAAATCACTTTCGGTTGCTTTCCATATAGGCATGTAGTTCTCTGATAAGGTCTTATACTTCTCCAACATTTTTATAGTTGTTAACCATTTTATATGTTAAATTTATTTTGTGAGCCATATAGTGAATTGATAGTATATAAAGGGCCACTGTTATTTACAATCGAACACACAACCCAATTCAGTGACCTTGCATGACTAATGCACCATCTGTTCTAATGCATACAAACTTTTTAGCAATTTCATAATCAGTCATGCCAACAATATCTTTCAAATAAGAAATAACCATTTTATATATGTTTTTGGAATTGTAATTTTCAACCATTTTCTAAACACCTAGTAGATGTGGTGTCCTTATATGATTTTATAAAGTATAAATGTAGATACATACCCATGTGGTGTAGTCAACTGTTGTCACTTCATCAATTGCTAGAGGGATAAACTTTGCATTTTTTAAACTCTTTTTCAAATCTTCCTTCTCTATCATTACAAGGCATTTATCCATTTCCCATGCATAGTTGTCTAATCAATGAGACCGAGGAATGTTGTGCATTCCATTGTATTGATACAAAAATTTGAAATCAAGGAAAGCTGAAATTGATCTTCCTTTCTTAAGGATGTGGAATAGAGTAGAGAACCGTATGATTTTAGCATGAAAATTTTATCGATTCATCTTACCAATTTGCAATGTGATCATTCTACCCTTTTCCACAAGATGTCTATGTCTTTTCTTTTGTGCTTCATACTTTGCTACATATTTAACATGCATGCATTCTTTTTTAGTTTTCCATTTGTGTGTTTTTATTATTTGACCATCCTTATGTGTTACCTTCAAATTGATTTCCAGAGTTTTATTCAATTGTGTCCAGCTTTAGTTGCATTTGTTGATGCACTCCCAATTTCCACGTACATATTATACTTGTACATTCAGATGGGATATCTTCTCAGTTAGTTGGCTATATAGGTTCGATAAAAGGAAATTCGGTAGCCCACTCAAACTTGTATGTCCTCCCAAGTGTCCACATATTCTTGTTTATTTTTAATGTTTTACTTTTATGAGAAAATTTTTGAGGAATATCATGATCATCTGGTTTCCTCTTTCATGAACCAAAATTTGCATTTTTGATTTTTTTGTTACATTTTGTTCAGTATTTATATTTGAGATATCTTGATGCACTCCTAGTTGCACCTCAACAAGAATATCTTCAATCTCTGGCATTGTATCATCATAAGTATGATTTGGTTGATACTGTTATGAAGCCATGTCCACTTCAATAACATCTTTCATTTAGTCTATACTCTGATTGATTCCAATGGCACTTGTATGGGTGCTAGTGGTAGTGGTATTTGTAGCATTAGAGTTTATAAAATACTTGAAAGGGACTTCCAAGATTTTTTGTTACCTTTTGGTTCTTCTGAGCACTATAAACTTCCATTATCATAGTTTCCTATCTATAACCTCCTCTTGTCCATTAAAAACATTTTTTCACACGTAAACATCCTCCTATCTATAGCCTCTTGTTGTGTGTCAACAACCTTTTGTCACTCGTCACCAAATGAGGGTTGGTGTGCATCATAAAATCAATGGTGCCACCTTTCAACAAGATTTGGCATGTAATAAAAAAACTAGGGTTTTCGATCGTCAACAAACTTTGTTATGCATCAGTAGAGTTTTTTTTTCATGCATCAATAAACTAAGGTTGTCATGCATCAGTAGATTAGGTTGTTACGCATTAGCAATTAAGGGTTTTCACATGTCAACAAATAAAAATTGTTACATCTCAGTATTCTGAGGCTTGTCACCAGAATGTAAATATTCTTTATCATGTGTTAGTAACAATAGGCTTTTCACTCGACTGTAAATGGTTTTTTTCATAAATATGATCTACACTTCGTGTACTAGTGCTTCACAAGTTCACAGTACTTGATATGTTGGTACCTCAATAAGCTATAATAAGTTACTAGTATACTACCCAGAAAATTACCTAGGTTTATATTGGAGTAATCTTCAATGTTAGGAAAATATGACCCCTAAAAATTGTATACTAGAAATTTTTGGCGAACGTGAAACTGACATGCTCCGAAAAATCACCTTTTCAAATTTTCCTAAAATGGAATTTTCGTCAAATTACAAATATTTTCCACTACAAAAATGTTGTTTATTGGGGGGGTGGATCTGGAAGTAGAGGAGGATGAGGTGGGGTTATTGCATATGTTGGGACTCCTTCATGTGGAGATGATTCCCTTCATGTGGGAAGATCACAATTTGTTGATAGCATTAGCAGAGCGTTGACACTCGGAGACGAGTAATTTCTGTCTACCGACTAGAGAGATGACAGTGACATTAGAGGATGTCTTCTATATTTACCAATTTCATGTAGAGAGGGAGTCTGTGGTATGACATAAGTCAAGGCCTAGAGGTATATTACAATTTTTGACCGATTTAGAGGATACACCCCGTGAGGGATTGTAGATAGAATTGGGTATTTATTTCAGAGAGGGATATATGGAGAGGGTGCCTATTTTTTTATGCTCCTTGATTATTTTTGTTTTATTTCCAGATGGTGGAGGGCGGTATTTTAGCATTGGTTTTGTGGATGTGGTACATGCCATGTGGTATGATGAGACATTGTTTATGTGGGATCTAGCGGTAATAGCATAGTTATGTCGTGATTTACACATAGAAGCATATCAAGGAGGTGGTAGCATTAGAGCATGCATTTTATTACAGATATGGAGTCATGACCACATGGCTTTGGGTAGACATATTTGGATTCAAAAGAAGTGACAAGATGGGGAGCCTTTGACATATGGATGATATATTATCAAGGGGAAGCAAGAGCATTTGGGTGAGATGGATTGTTATATGTGACATATTGATCAACTATATGCAAGCTACACCATATGGCAGCCATATCGATAGTATGAGGCATGAGAGGGGGATCAAAGGCATTTAAGGAGGGTTTAGTCACGTTATTTTTTATTGGAGGTCAGCCATATACAATAGAGAAGTATCAGTCAGATTGTGTGTTACAGAAGTTTAGGATTATATAGGATATTCCTGCAAGTCATCATATATTACTACATGTGAGATGAAGAACTGGGGTATTATGATTCATGTAGTTGTGAAAAGGGCTAGATTTGATGATGTAAAGGTTGTTCCGTGGGCACCATTACATATAGTGGAGGATCTAGGGACTGTGTAGGGATATGTGGAGTTGTGGATGGGTATTAGACTATCCAGATTGACATGACCACTTGGTGGGATGAGGTTTGTTAATGGTCACTGACGGATTATAGGGTCAAGTACTAGTGGTGCACAAACCACAGGAACATGTGGAGGAGGAGGAACAGATGACACTACCTATTATTATATTGGGGATTCGTGATTATAACATCTAGTAGTACATTCACAAGGACATATCCCAGAGAGATAGGATGTAGACGTGATGGAGGTGGATGGTACTATAGGGCCGTTACAGAAAATCGTACCACCAAAAATTGATATAGAAGGGTCATCTAGTATAGGGGTGTTAAGATCAAGGGGTAGGTGGATTAGAGGGTACAAGTGTTGATTTACAAGAATGGATTGATATATTGGAGAGAGGGGATTGTGTAAGAGCTATAGAGATAGCAGGGATGCGAGGTAGAGGTGTATCTTGCTTGTGAGAAATATGATATTTATGAAGAGTAGTGAATATGTTGACAATTTTGGTAGGACAGAGGGAGACGAAGATAGATCGGTTGCAGGGGAGTTGTCACTAATAGAGCAGGCATCAAAGTAGTTTAGAGAGGAGAGATATTAGGCCTTATGGAACCAAGATAGATATTTATGCCAGTGGGATACATATATAGCGACATATGGCCCATTAGATGCAACAACAAGGGGAGTGAGACACAAGGTGCATCTCAGGGAGTAGGAGCGACTAAAAATCCTAGTAATTTGTAGATATCAAGACAGATGGGCCCCTCAAGCACAATATCATTGTGCTAGTATCATGCTATAAAGGAGGAGATGAGGTACTATGAGGGTATTGTGGCCCATGACCTTCCGGATATGAATCATTTTGTAGAGTATTTAGTAGGGAAGATATCAAGGAAGAGGTTATGGAATCCTACAACATCTGAGAGTACTTCTAGTGTTTTACAGTCTCCACCAGGTGGAGCTAGAGATGATATTTGTAGCTCAGCACATTGATGAGCATCATTGTATTGTATTATGTGTATTTTATCACATATATGATGACTAACATGATCACATTTTTTATGTATACGATGTATCATTCACGATGTATTTTTATTGTTTTGTGATTAGATACATGATGATTTATAGAGATGTATTATTATTTTTATTTTGCATTGAGTATGTTGATGACATGAGATGAGATGATGTATACTGATTATGATTATTATGTTGATAATATTTCTTTATTAGATGATGTGAGTTTATTTTGTGTTGATGATATTTATTTATGGTATATGATAATGGCATAAATGATGTGATTATTATTGACTTTATTTTTGTTGTGATGATCTCATATAAATGTGATGTGATTGTTTTATTTTATGTATAAATAACATGGTTGATGATGTGATGGTTTTTATGAGATTGTTATGATGATTGTGTATTCATGATGATGATATTACTTTGTTGTTGTTGGTTGTATATGGTGATGACTTTGTAGATGGGATGGTGATTAATTACATTATTGTGATTGATATTCAATGTATGATTATTTGATACATGTAGAGACAAATTATGTAATGGTTTTTTGGATGTTAGCTTATTTAATTGATAGATATGGCTAGTGAGATTATTGTTGAGGATGTGATTAGTGATGTATGTTTATGATGGTGTTTATTTTTTTGATGAGTTAATATTCTTATATGATTTTATTGATGATTATGGGATATGAATGGGATGATGATGATGGTTTTTTTAGATGTAAGTTATGGTTTATAGATTTTGATGTTTGGATAGATGGATATCATGATTTATGATATTTATAGTTTTATGGTAGTTTATTTGTTTATGTTACAATTTGATGATGGTATTTACATAAGGGATAGATGTTAAAAATGTGTTAAATGTGTAAAAAATATTTACAATATAACCATTGCGTTAGACTTAGTAGGATAGCAATGAGAAAGGGGAGTGAGTTCGGAAGGGGATGAGTAGCAATAGGAGGTAGATAGGGGGATGGAGAGAAATTAAGGCCTCATGATATTACAAGGGTTTCATTTCTCAACATTTGATTTGGATTATATTGAATGCTGATGTGTCCCAAAATTCAACCATGGATAATGTGACCTTGGCCAAGATTTGGATAGTATTCCTAATCATGACAGATCCATTGGTTTGTAGTGAGGATAAGAAGAAGGTTGGATTTGGAGAATGTATGATGTGGATAGGGATGAAATGGGTATTTTCCCCCCAGTATGTTGAGTGTGTGTTTTAGATTACTATTAGACATAGGATCTGATTTACCATAGCGCGAGAAAATAGTTTTCACCATGGTACTTGCACAAGGCACCACCAAAGTGCTTTTCACAAGTGGATGGATTTTGTTTTTGACTAATGGATAATTAAGCATAGAAGTGTCAACGATGCATGATATTCATTGTATCTTTCATCTCATAGCCATCCGAAGTAGAAAGATTATAGAAACTTGATCCAAACTAAACTATGATGATATAGGGTCTAAGTCAATTAGATTCAAACTTTCCCTTCTTGTATTGATCAATGTTAATATTACATTGATTTTCTTTGAGGACTAAGTCACCAAATTCAAGCTCGTGATATTTTATGCACTTGTTATAATGTCTTTGGATACTGTTCTAGCAAGATTTGAGATGGTTCAGGGCTAAAAGGAATTTCTCATCTAGAATTTATAATTCTTGAAGGCGATGGACATGATAGTATTTATCGTCATTGAGGTGTTGAAGGGAAACACTTAAGGATGGGAGCTTGATCTAAACAAGCATAATTTCTTGGGTGCCAAAAATGAGCGAGTATGGATTGAAACTATAGGAAGTGCATATGGAGGTCCAATAGGCCCACACGACATGGTATATTTATATGTGCCAATCTCATCCTGCTTGATTCATAATTTTTCCAACGATACGCTTTAGCATCTTGTTAGATGCTTCAAATTGGCCATTTCCTTATGTATAATAAGGGGTGGAAATTTTGAGCTTGGTGTGGAAATGGTCACAAAGTTCATAGAATTCTTGATTTTTAAAGTACTTTCCATTATCCGTGATGAGATCAGATGGAAAACCATAGCATAAAATGATATGGTTAAGGATAAACTTGGATATTTTTTTTCCAGTAATATAGATGAGTGGGATTTCTTCAACCCATTTCATGAAGTATTATGTAGCAGTGATATTAAAATTATGACCATCAGAGGAAGTGGGGTTTAATTTTCCCATGAACTCTAGACCCTAGGTGGAAAAGGGCCAAGGAGTAGTAATGGATTGCAAAGGTTGAGATGACACGTGGATAAGGTCAACATGTTTTTGAAAGGAGACACAATTGTAGACATATGAACAAGTGTATTTTTGCATAGTAGGAAAACAATAATTAGTTTGCATATGTTTCTTAGCAAGTACCACACCACTAGTGTGAGCATCGAAAATACATGCATGTACTTCCTGAAGTGTCAATTTGGCCTCTTGGGAATTTAGGCATCATAACAAAGTTATATCAAATCTTCTACGATAAAGGGTGTCATCGAGGATGGTGAAGCGAGAGGCATGTTGAATGAAGGATTTACAATGACTGGGAGGTTGGGTGGAAGGGTATGATCATGACGGTAGTTACAGATGTCTTGGTATCATGGTGAATTAGTGCTGGCAATATCACATACCATCTCCGACTCTAGGAAGTTGTAAACTAAAACCATTAATTATTAGACTAGGCATTGGGAATTAGGGGCATCTGAAGGCATATCTAATACAGAACCAATGGTGGTCATTGCACCTGCTAGTTTTTTTCTTGTACGGGGGATCTGCTCAAACTAAATATATTGGAAGTATGCTTTAAAATTCTCAACCATTCATTTATAAGGGAATATATTTTATCTTTGGTTTCATATTCATCATTGACCTATTTAATTATTAACTGTGAGTCACCAAAGACATTGATATTTTTTATATCCCATTTGATGGCCATTTTTAATTCGGCAACGAGGGATTCATAGTGAACTATATTAGTGATGCAAGGTAAAGCAAGCTGAAAATCCTTAGGTATTAAATCTCCTTGGGGGTGATGAATAAAATGTGTGCTCCTGAGCCATGATGTTTGAAAGATCTGCCAAATTCTAATGTCCAGTTGATGATCATATTAATATTTGGTAGTGGGAAATCATCCTTAGGGAAATATTTGTTGATGTTGTGGAAGTTGGTATAAATGCAGATGCCCCCGGTATTTTTACCTACTACGACAATATTGGAGATCTAGTCAGAATAATAAATGGTTTAGATGAAACCAATGTCAATTAGATTATATAATTATTCTTTGATAAGTAACATAATTTTTGAATACATCTTGCACAATCTTTGTTTAACCAGTTTTTCACCTTTACGCATTACAAGATTATAGACCACTAGAGATGGGTAAAGGCTAGGCATATCTGCATAGGACCATGTGAATACATCTAAGAATTCTTTTAGGAGTGCCATAAATATGGATTTTTCTTCTTGTAATAAGGATACCCCATCTTTAGGTTCTTGGGGTCTTCGTCTGTGCTGATGTTAATGAAAATGGTTTCCTTAATCAATGATGTTGAGCCATCCTGTAGTGTTTCAGGAGACAGAAGAAGTTAATCCATGACTAGATCATGTTCAAGATTTAAGGAATCTTGTAATAGTTATCTAAGGGGACCTTCTTTGTCAAGATGAAAAGAGAAATTGTGATGAGGGATATTAGATTGGGATTGAATGGATAGGGTAGAATCCTATTCGCCAAAGTAGGTCTCAATGTTTAAACATACTTAGAAACATTTCTTATGCTCTCTACCTAGTATATTATCTCAAGTTCCCATGAACTCAAGAATTTCTTCAGTATTCTGAAATGAGTCAAGAGGGGCATGCTCTAATTGTTGGTCCCATTGAATGATTTGTGGCTAAGTGAGAGTGAAATTAATGGTAAAAATATGGTGTCATGGAAAAGGTTAGTGGCGGCAAGATCTTCATATCAGATATAGACAAAATTTGTTTTTATTTTTTCTATGGCCTCCTCAGATATATTGGAAGTGTTACTGAGGTCATTATAGATACTTTCACCATGTGGCTTGTATCTAAGTCTGTGGCCATCGATATTGTGGATAATAGCTGGGGTTTAGGGATGCCTTGTTTGTGGTGGCCTAGTCCTCATCTGAAATAACCCATGTTGGTAATTATTTGTTTGGCAATGAAATATTCATCATTATAGTAGTAATAAGGTAGAGAATCATAAATCATCCATGTGGTGTATGATGGCTTGAGATACTCATCGGTAAGGTACACAAAATGGATAAAAGTGGATGAGCCCAATATATATGGGTGCCTTTTGTTTTGACATATGTTGGGCCTTTAATCCTATTTGGGTAATAATGATAGTTGTTTAATGCTAAAAGTTTTTTATTTCCTGCACCCAGTCGATTTCAACTTAAGTGGTGGAGTGGGTAAAAGGGGATTGGGTATGGATGGAGTGGGTAAGAGAGGAGCAGATGATGAAAAGGCCTCGTGTGATGTGGATGGAATAATATCCAATGAGACATATGAAGTAGTTGATGATGATGGTGGTGGAGATTGTGTGGGTTTGGTGATAGGAAAATATGGTTCCCGATAACTTTCTACTTTGAGTGCTTGAAAATATTAGAAATTATGAGGTTCTCCATGGATGGCAACTTTTATGCCAACATGTTTGAATTTGAGACATTAATGTAATGTAGATGGTATAATATGCATTTCATGGATCCATGGTCAACCAAGAAATAAATTATTTGAGAATTGGATGTCCATGACATGCACGAAGGTGGGGACCACGCAATGCCTGATATTTATAGGTAAATACATAGTAACTACTGATTTAAACTCATTATTATCATATTATTTGATGGTAATGATATATTTCTTTAGATCTAATTCATTGTACCTTAACTATTTGATAAGAGATAAGGTACAAATATTAAGTAGATATACATTGTCTGTTAGTACACATTTAACTCGGGTATGTTCGATATGTACTTCAATATATATAGGAAGATTATGCATTGGACCTTGTAGTGGTAAGTATTCTTGATTAAAGGTGAGTGGAACTAGTGGATAGGGATAGAGCTGGGCTTGTAGGATCGATGTCATTTGGAACATGAGTTTCTTGAAGGGAATGATGGAGGATGTTTTGAGAATATCCATAGTATATATTTTTGTAGGAGACTTCTCAAGTTGTTCAATGATGTTATATTGAGCTTGTGGTGTGGGATTAGAGGAGGATGGAACAACTTCTTGGATCACTACACGGCTTCTTTGATTAGTAAAAACACACTAGGAGTTCTGTGAGGGGCCTTTGACTTTAATAGTAGCCACTTGGTGTGATAAATGGTGAATGCACCCAATAAGTGATTCATATTGGAAAGGTACATGATGATAATTTATGTGGTTAGAACAATGATTGGATGATTCAGGTTTCTTTCTAGAATTTTGTTGATCTTGGTTTGAGGCACAGGTCATGCCATGATTAAGAAGTGGATTTTGGTAGATCTTGAGCTTCTTATTTGAATAGGATGCATTGTCCTTGATTTAAATTTCACCTTGGTTAGTTAGGTATTGGTGAAAGCACCTTAAACTCTACAAAGCAAATTACATAAATAAAGAATGCTAATACCATTTCCATCTCTAGTCAAAGCTCTAAGTCTAGGAATGTAACATTAAGATAAAATCTTAAAGGAATGCTTAACTAACATGAATACAATTCAAAATCTAACTAAACATGCCTACTAATATGTTCAATCACCTAAGATGAGTCTAAATAAACCTAAGAGGGCAATCAAATGGATGTGGTTGCTACTCAAAACAAGGTGAAATAGCCTCTCCAAATGACTACATGGTCATTTTGAATATCCATCTACTAACCCCATTGAAGGCTTTAGGAAAGGATTAAACTTGGCTATAAATCATATTTGTTATATAAGATACAAATCAAAGCATGGTGTAAAGTATAAGTGTAGATACTTAGTCATTTTTTATAGTTTTACCTTTGAGAAAAACTTGTATTTTGGTGCATGTGGGACTAAAAGTACAAATTAGATTAGAATTGGTAATCATGATTAATATTTTCTAATCACAATTAGTGAATTAACAAGTGATTAAGATGTGGAAACCCTAATCAACCACTTAGGGTCAACTAGGAGGCTAGGATAAGCTTTTTAAGCTTGCTGAGAAGTTGTGGATGAAAGTGGGGTGATGTTTAGTAGTTGAAAGAAGGGTTTGAGTCAGTACTAGGGTATATTTACCAAAACAAGGGAAAAATAGGCTTAATTAGCAAATAATCACTAATTATCTATTTGAAAGAGGATTTTGACTTACGATTCTCCTTAAAGTGGCATCCTAAATACGAAAGGGGTTAGGCAATAAAAAATGTGGTGTTAATTGGCTAAAGTGGTAAGAAATGTTAGTTAATTTGTGGAATTCACTAATTATAATGGAATTGGCAAGAATGAGAGTGATTTATGCAGGTTTGAAAATAAGATTGCAAAAGCAAAATATAGTTGTCTACATTTTCCCCTGTTTGAGGTGAAGTAAGTAACTTCTCTTCAAATATAGTAGACAAGCATAAACAAGTAAATTTTTGAAGAAAAATTAGTAGGATGAAGGATGCATCCTCAAGTGTCAATGGGGTGATAAAATAAGTCAATCGATGATCGAAAATATGATTGAAATGGGTACAAGAAATAGGATAGAATGGGCACGAAAACCTTGGTTAATGAGCAAAAATATGGATAGAGATAAAAATGGTAGTTTATTGCCCCAGGTGATTTGATTTTTTTTTAGTAGTGATAATAAATGACAATGGAAAATATAGGACAAGCCTAGTCTTTGCATCCAATCCTTCAATAAACAACTTTTTTTTATCATTTTTCTCCTAGATCTACATCATCGTCCTTTATTGAAATAAAAAAATTTTAAAATAACATGAAAAGATAAATTACTAACATTTGTTCATTTCTACGTAACTCCATGAAACATACATAATGCAATGCAATACGAGAAAGTAAAACAATGTTTAACTCCATGCAACATACATAATGCAATGCAATACGAGAAAGTAAAACAATGCTCAACTCCATACAACATACATAATACAATGAAATATAATAAAGTAAACCAACTAACCTGACAGAGAAACAAATGTAATCACACATACTTAAGAAAACAATGTTCAAGATAGTTACACTAATGTTTTTATTATCAAGCTTCAGTTCCCAAATGTTTGTGTTGTAACAAAAAGGGTTAAAAATGGTCCCCCAAGTAAGGATAGATGCGAGGGGAATAATAGAGGCCACAAATAGTCCTATGGAAATAATTCATGCAATATGACACAATCTCTGGAAACTCACTGTTACATGGGAGTACCGACATATTAAGCAAGTCATATTTTTTAATGGAGGTAGATCACAATGATCCGCAAGTTGTTTGAGACAAGAACAAACAAAAACCTAAGAAATTTAATTTTTTAGGACATATTTTGATATTTGAGGACAATGCACTTGATACAAGCTTTAGTTGCATTAATGTAATTACCGATTTTTGAAAAAAAAAAAATTACAATTTTTTGGATTTTTATTGATTTATTTGAATGTTTTGATTTTTTGACTTACATAATTGAATGTTTTTTTATTTTTGAAACATATTTAGATTTTTTTATTTTCTAAATATTTTTCAAAACTATGTGTAGGAAAAAAAAAACATGGATGCCCCCAGTGTTATATGGGATGTACAAGGGAAAAATTTCATGCGCAAGAAATTTAAGATGCAAAGTTGCACCAACATTAGACTGGAATGCACAAAGGAATAATATCATGTGCATGTGCAAGAAAGTGAAGATGTAAAGTTTCCCCTAGCATTAGATGGGAATGTACAAAGGAAAAATATTCACGCGTTGAAGTTGGATCAAGACCAATATAGATAGGTTTAAATTGATGAAGAAATTAAACCCATACAATTTTAGGAAGGAGCAAGGATGCCCCCAGCGTAAGCTAGCCAAAAATCCCATGATAGAAAGAAGTAGAAGAATATTTTTGTTAAAGGGGAAAAAGGTTCCCACAAACATGGAAAAATTTGAATCTTATACACATGGATGTTCTAAACAAAGTATAAGAATAGCGTGAATGTTGTGAATTTAGATTAGAATCCTCACAATGAAGAAGCGATTAGCCAAAGGCATGAATCATGAGACAAGATACAGACTAGTGTAAGAGTCTTAACAAGGTCCAAAAAAAGAAACTTGGTAACATACTAATCTTGTTTTCTCATAGAGATTCAATGTGTGCACATGGAAATTTGTTACCTCTTGGAGGCAAGATGTGATAGACAAAAAGTTAAGACACCCTAGCCAATGTGTAGGAATGATTTAATTTTCAAATTTGATTTTTTTTATGATTGGATTTGTGAAAGGAGAGTCGTACATTTCTTTATTATCATCCAGATATCCATAGCCCCGATGGAGATGTATTTGATTATAATCACAAAATTTCTCTACTGCTAGTCAGACGTCCATAGCCCCGATAAAGATTATTGGAAATACCCCAAGAGAGAGTTATATATCAATTTTCTTTTGATTTTAGCTTTTTATTCTTGATTTGATTTGATTTTTTTACTTTCTAAAAACTTGTTTCGGATCTCTTATTCGACAAGGGGGTAAGAACCACTGATGGATTGATGGAAGGAGGTGGAAGTGATTATGATGATGACATTAGAAAGTGTCAATAAATATATCCAAAAGTTTTTTGCAACAAGTTTTTTAGATGTTGATTGTGATAGGATTTCTATGGGGCCATTCGTTCTTTAATTATCAAGGTGATGAAATATCAAGGCCAAACAGATACCATAGAGATAAATGTCGTAAAATGCATGTAAATTAGCTAACCAAAATATCACTGAAGGGATGAACATGGTAGAAAGACTTGTAAAAGAAAAGAAATAAAGGGAAGAAAGAACATTCATGTGTATTCAATACCAGATTGTAATGTTTGATATTTACCTTTGATATTTTTTTGAAATGTTTTCTCTTTTTTTGTATGTTTGAAATGTTTTCTCATTTTGGGAAATTAGGACCGATAAGTATCAATCAGTGTGATAAGATCCAACAACAATGTAAAAAATTTCCTTGATAAGGGAGATTAACTGTTTTTGCTTATCAAGAGTCATATTATCCCCGATCTAAATGATCGTGGTGATGTCATACTCAATAGATGATTACATTTTATTGTGAAATGTAGATGTTGCATGTGGGAGATTGAGGTTCCTATCTAGAGGTTTTTTCACTTTGTGCCATACTTGATGGTTTCGTTGATGTGTATTTTTAAATTGTGTTTGATTTTGAACTTTAAGATCATTTAAATTGTTGTCAGCTTTGGAGCTCTTGAAATTTTTAATTTGATCCTGATGAAGGAACCATTTGGGTTTCTTGTAAGCTATTACATGACTTGTTTGATCCTAAAAAGTAGGAGAAGAAAGTGGATGAATAGAATTGATATAAGAAATGCCGGTGGGTTTTCCACAATCATTGATATAAGAACGATATGATGAACGTGAAGGGTATAGTCTAAGAATTTAAGAGGATGGGCTACTATGAGGTGTCCCAGAGATTGAAGATAAAGGACTATAGGGATGTGGCCATAAGATTAAAGATGAAGGACTACCTGGTGGCGTTCCATAAATAAGAGATGATAGAATACTAGGATGTGACCCAATAATTGAATATGAGGGACCTCTAGGACATACCCCTAGTATAGACGAAGAGGATGGGCTACTAGGAGGTGAGTCACATAAAGAAAAAGATGGGATACCAAAATATAAGCCACACATAGATGATGAAGGGCTACCTAGAGGTTCCCCACATATAGAATAAAATGATGGGCTACAAGGTGGTGACCCAAAGTGAAATACGCCTTGTGGGACACCCCTTAAAAATGCACAAAATATCAAAAAATTGCAACCAAATAAAATATTGATTTTTGCATATTTTTACAGTTAGGGCAGTGAACACTAGAAAATTAATATCTCCAAAAATATCCACGTAAATTACTTGAAAATTTAAGGAGAGATTTCTAGTAAAATAAAAAACATGGGAAAACTAATTTTGGAATTTTTTAGTTAATAAAATGCTGCCAGAAAATTCCAGCATGCCCTAGACTACTGGAAAACTTAAGAAATTCATAACTCTCCGATTACAAGTGCAAAAGGTATAAAATTTTGGAAATAACATTTAAAAATATAGTAGATGATATTCCAACCTTCAGATCTGAAAATTTCCAACTAGAAACCCTCCAAATAAATCCTATAATATCCAAAACAAGTCACCATTTTTGGTAGATGGTCAAAACTCCTTTGAAATCCTCAAGAAATGATGTCCAACCCTTTCTTTTTTGCTTTCGTAAGTCTGATTTGAAAACCCACTGATTATCTTCACAAATTATCCCAAAACCCATCAAAACCCTATCTCTAAACACCTATGAAAATATCTCTATAAATCGTCCTTGAAAATATCTCCAAAATGACAAGCTAGGGTAGATCTTTCACTACAGAAGAATTCCCTACTAGCTAGGGATGGATCTCTCACCACGAAATCTAGGGTTCCTGCGCGATTTCACTCCAAGAGTTATAGATTTGCAAACAACATTTACACATGAAAGGAGATAATTAGGTATGCAATAAGATCCCTTTTTATTTTTCACCAAACTCCTTATATAATTTCTCCAAGGAAAAAAAGCCCCAATAAACCCATCATGAGAACATCTTCCTTCTTCTTCTTCTTTCTCTTTCCTTATAGCAGGATTTTTTCCTTCTTTTGGTTCGAGATTTCTTCATGGATATATTGTACATGAGTACCTCATCATGCCTAGTTACTGGGACTCATACTGTGGACATGCCACTTCTATTTTGGCCCCTAGCTTCACTTGACGGGGGGTGTTAGAGTAGGTATTTACCTTAGCTCATGTTTACCTAGGTACATTATTTACCTTTATTGTATTTATCCTCACCCACTTATGTGTGTGGATAAATACAATAAAGGTAAATGAATTACCTAGGTGAACATGAGATAGGGTAAATACCTACTCTAACAAGCTCATGTTCATCTAGGTACATTATTTACCTTTATTGTATCTATCCTCACCCACTTATGTGTGTGGATAAATACAATAAAGGTAAATGAAGTACCTAGGTGAACATGAGCTAGGGTAAATACCTACTCTAACAAGCTCATGTTCACCTAGGTACATTATTTACCTTTATTATATTTATTCTCACCCACTTATGTGTGTGAATATTTCTTTTTATTTATTTAGATATTAGGAGATATTATCTAGTTGTTAGGTATAGTTCTTTCCTTGATCTATGGTATTGACTAGTTCTTTTCTAGATCTATGGTATTGAATTGATCCTTGATGTCTAGTTCTCTCATAAATCTATGGACTTTACTAGTTCTTTGATGACTAGTTATTTCCTTGATTTATGGATTGATCTATGACCTTGACTGGTTATTAGATTATTATTCCTTGCCTATTTAAACAAGGCGCATTCTCATGTACAATATATCCATGATGTAGATGATGATGTAGACATGTAATGTTAGAGTAGGTATTTACCTTAGCTCATGTTTGCCTAGGTACTTCATTTACCTTTATTGTATTTATCCTCACCCACTTATGTGTGTGAATATTTCTTTTATCTTATTTAGATATTAGAATATATTATCTAATTGTTAGGTATAGTTCTTTCCTTGATCTATGGTATTGACTAGTTCTTTCCTTGATCTATGGTATTGACTAGATCCTTGATGTCTAGTTCTCTCCTAAATCTATGGTCTTGACTAGTTCTGTGATGACTAGTTATTTCCTTGATTTATGGTTTGATCTATGACCTTGACTAGTTCTTATATTTTTATTCCTTGCCTATTTAAGCAAGGCCCATTCTCAATGTATTGCATTGAGTTCCATAATAATATATGATATTGTTTCTCATTTGTTTGCAAAGGTTTTATGTAAAGTTATTCTGGTGAATTGCCTTCATCTTATAGATTGTGGTGTTTGATTAGCATATGTGTTCTTGGCTTGGTACAATTTGGTTATTGTTCCTTTCATGGTATCAAAGTGAGAGATGGCTGTTGACATCTGTCTGTAAGTTTTATTTTGTAAATAAATTCATTGTATATTCATATATTTGGGATTTGGTCATACGTTGTTGCTGCATGAATTTTTATGTAAAACAGAGGCTTCCATTGGATCCGGAAGGTGTGAAAACCCTAAGATCGACTGTAAACTCGGTTGTTTCTGTAAACAGTCGTTTTTTGTGGTTTTTTTGTTGTTGCAGAGAAGCACACCAATTTGCCTCGGGATTCACACCCACCAGAAAAGAAATCACGGGATTTTTTTTGGTTCTGTTGGTTTTTTTGAGATCTACACAGAGCAATTTTTTGTTACGACGTATTTTTCTCAGTTTACGCGTAGGAAGGTGGTTTTTGCTATTTAAGGTAAATCCACATTTTTTGGAAATAAAGGTCACTGTCTACATAGTCTAAAAATAGTAACTTTTACCAGAAGCGGCAGTTGGATGTGACTTTCATCCCCCTTTAATTTTATTTGTGTGGCGAAGGAAACAACAATTTATTTTGTTTTAGTGGCAACTAAAATAAATAACAGAGCATTATATTGAAAAGTTTGTACCTTTGCTCGGTAACTCAATTTTGAGTGTCGTTGCTTGTTTTATCGTGCTCTTTCCATTGCAAATATTTATTTTGAGACTTGCACTATAATTATAAACTATCAAATATGGAGGAGTGTTGTAATCAATTATGGACGTAATTTCGGCTGAGCCCGACGTCCTAAATTTTTGGGTGTTGCAATTTGTACCTATCATGGATTCTGAGAATGATATGCTTTTCTTTGAAGTATGTGGACTTTAAGAGGATATTGTAAAATTTGGTGAAGAAAATAGATCACTTAAGAAGTGAAATTCTCTTCTACAATCACTCATTCATGATAAGGATACAATAATACACTTCTTGCAGAACAAA
Source organism: Taxus chinensis (assembly GCA_019776745.2). NCBI lineage: Eukaryota > Viridiplantae > Streptophyta > Pinopsida > Cupressales > Taxaceae > Taxus > Taxus chinensis. The sequence goes on along the minus strand of CM034154.1, from coordinate 592,212,353 downwards.
CTTGCTAGTTTACAGCATCACCATCATATTGTGGACAACCATATCCATGCTCCTAGTCCACTTGTAGCTATTGCTCATGAACCCACTGACATTGATCTGTCTGTCTTTGAGTCTATTCTTGCTCTTGATGCTCATACACCTGTGAGGCTTGTTACTGCATGCTCTTCCACATCTGTGCCTATTACAATACCACATGTTGTGTACCGTATTTCTTCTCCGTTGCATGGATTTTTTGAGAGGCATACTACTACATTCAGTTCTCACATGCTCCATTCTATGGGTCTCACTAGTGGAGTCATTGGCAGACATTCACAGGGTATTGTTTCCTCTATTCCACATGTGAAGTGGAATTCACGTCATGACATTAGTTTTCGAGCAGATACTTCATTGGGATCATACATTGACAAAGCTCATTTTTTTGTTCACTCAACTCTTTCTGAGGATCATGAGTAACACATGAGTTCTACACCTTCACTCAGGCTTGAGAAACCTGAGATTTTAGCTATCAGACATGATCAACCTGACACACATTCTGATGTTCTTTTGCATGCACCTATTGTGCATTTTACACCAAGTCATATGCAGGCATCTTCATCCATCCATGTTGATTTGGGTGGATATCTGATCACTCGTGGCGGTGACATAGTAATTTTTTGAGAGGACTCTACAAGTGTGGCTTCTCCACCATTCGACCTCTTGCTCCACTTTCTATACCTTCTGCATTGTGATGCTTCTTGTTTTGAGAATTTTTCCTTAGTAGGTGTAGTGTATCTCTCTTGTTTATTGAGAGATTTTGTATCTGTATTTTCGACACTTTTGACATGTTGACAGTATCTCTTATGGGGGATCTATTCTGGTGCATTCCAGTGTTAGTTTGTCAATGTTTGAGTAGTTGTTTTGACAACTCATACAAATTTGTAGCGTCACTCCACCCATTCAGCAGTATGGGAGGGTGTGGTGTTGATCCTGCTTCTTCAGGTTTCGTGTCCTTGCCTTGTTACCTTGGATTTTCTTGGATCATGACACTCTGCAGTTTGTGTCCTTACCTTGTTGCTTTGATTATTTTTCTTGGATCATGGCACACCTATTTGAAGTAGTTGATCAATTATGTTTGGTGTTTTTTTTACACTTTCAACATCACTCTGTTGACAACCTCCTTGTATGGAGCTATTCTGGTGGAGCCCAATGTCATTTGTTTTTGAGTTTTATGATCGAGTAATGGATTTAGACCACAGTGCACACCAAACTTCTTCAACATTATCCGATTTTTTTGAGCTGAGCTTCTTGGGATGCCTTAGAGCGGATCTTTACTCTCTTTACTTTGTTGTTACTAGTTTTGGGTACCTTGCAGTGTCCCTTTTTTCCCAGTTATTATACATGAGTACCTCATCAGGTCTAGTTTTCGGGACTCATACTATGGACATGCCACTTCTATTTTGGCCCCTAGCTTCACTTGAGGGGCGTGTTAGAGTAGGTATTTACCTTAGCTCATGTTCACCTAGGTACATCATTTACCTTTATTGTATTTATCCTCACCCACTTATGTGTGTGGATTTTTATTTTATCTTATTTAGATATTAGAAGATATTATCTAGTTGTTAGGTATAGTTCTTTCCTTGATCTATGGTATTGACTAGTTCTTTCCTTGATCTATGGTATTTACTAGATCATTGATGTCTAGTTCTCTTCTAAATCTATGGTCTTGACTAGTTCTGTGATGATTGGTTATTTCCTTGATTTATGGCTTGATCTATGACCTTGACTGGTTCTTAAATTGTTATTCCTTTCCTATTTAAGCAAGGCCCATTCTCAATGTATTGCATTGAGTTCCATAATAATATATGATATTGCTTCTCATTTGTTTGCAAAGGTTTTATGTAAAGTTATTGTAGCGAATTTCTTTCATCTTGTAAATCATCGTGTTTGATTAGCATATGTGTTCTTGGCTTGGTACGATCTAGTTATCCTTCCTTTCAGTGGGCCGGCGGAGAAAATTTGGAAAATTTTCCCAAAAATTTCCAAGAGCACTAAGTTAGAAAAGAGATCTGCTCCCCCACTAACACCTCAGTGTGGGCCACGTGGCAGCCTCTGATTGGCTACAGGCCAGTGGGCTGGAGGGGAAAATTTTAAAAATTTTCCAAAAATTTTCCTAAGTGTTTAAGGGAAAAATTCTAGCTGCGGGCCCGCAAAGGAAATTTTTCCCAAAATTTTACTTTTTTACCCAAGTGAAGGAAAAAATTCAGAGGGCCATAACTTTTGATAGAGAGCTTGGGTTTGGGAAAACGAGGAATTTCTGGAAATATCTTGAAGCCCTCTTTGCACAAGAATCATTAATTTTATATTTTGATAAATTTTAAGGGGTCAATTTCATGAAAATGTTCTATAGGCTTAAAAAGAGCAGACTGGTAGTTTTTAACTTGTAAATTTTTTTTCCAATTTGATCTTCCCTTCACTCAACATGCCAAACAGACATGGAGAATTATTCTCAGAATAATTTAGGATGCATTTGGAAGGTAATTTTTCTTGATTGATTTCCAATTTGAATTTTTTTACAACTTCAAACAGCAAAATAACTGTGAAAGGTTTGGGCCCGATTTGCAATGTTTGAATAATTTTTCCTTAAGTGTTTTAGCCCAATTGAGTTCATTGATATCCTAGTCAAATCCATTTAGTTGATTCAAAAAACCATTTAATGGCTAAAATGTAAAGTCTGATTTCCACTTTTGTCATATTTTCACAAGAATAAAGTATTACAGTTCCTTCATACGTATTCCTTTCTTTTAACAGAGATTTCAATAGCATTTAATGATAATATTTCAATGCAACAATGCAAATGAAGAAAGGTATTGCAATCCTTTATTGATTTCAAATACAACTTTACATTTTTTAATTCCTTGAATGCAAATAACAGATTTCAATTTCTTTCTTTCAAATGAATAGAATAGAGTATATATATCTTTCACACTCTTTCCAAAGTAAAAACAAAGTATATCTCCTTTTCATTTCACTTTACAACTTCTTCATTTACAATGATCAAATATAACTTACAAGATATAATCTTTCTTTTCTTTCATTCAAAAATAGAGGACAGAGTGCATCAGTTTCACATTTCAAATTACAACATTCATAACCAATACAAAACATCTTTCCATCACTGAATATAATACATTTTCATCCACTTCTAGTGGGAATAAGGTTATACAAAAGAATTCTCACAAGGGACTATCAAAACTGTCTTCTTTTCTCATCTCCAGGACAACAGCATGCATTCTTCTCATTCATCCAATTTGATCACAACAGGAGTAGGGGAAAGGCAACGCTCTCCACCCAACCAAGACATCCAATGAAGAGGAGAAGCCATCCTTCTTCATTAGCCCCTGAGCCCCAACCATAATGCAATAAAATATGTGATCCAACTCATGGAAACAACAAGATTCCATAAAACATACAAACAACATTCTCATAATAAACACATTCCAAAACAAAATGTAGCTTACAACTACTTTAAAACATACAAACAATACTAAGGATTCATCCAGCAAGCCAAAGGAGCAAGGAACTATGGGGGAAGCTACTCATGCCTTCCAATGGAAATTGGTTATCTACCTAAACAAACTGCCAATATAAATCATCTCACATATCCTTATGCCCCCCACAATCCCTCCTTATGCCCCCCACAAATTTCCTTATGCCCTCCCCACAAAGTAAGAAATGCAATGCCATTTATTTTCCAAGGTGGAAACCCAATCCCAACTCCCTCCACAAGAATTTTAATACCACTAGCATTCCTTTATGCCCCCCACATGGATTCCCCATAGCCTTCTCCTACACCATTCCTAGGCAGTCTACTCAAACAGCCCACAAACATGCTAAAACATTCACACAACAACATGTACATTCATAAAGAAAAAGAGTATTTCAAGAGTCAAGCTCTTACCTCTCCCTGATGGAGTTGTCTGAGTTCCAAAACAATAAGTTCTATCCCAATGCAACCAATACAAACAGCCAAGCACAAACATGTAACAGTCTTCCCAAAAGCTCCTCCAAAGCAAGAGCTCTAATCAAAAAGAAAATTCGCACCAAGGAAGCATTCCCAAAAGTTCAACAACTAAAAACCAAGAAAGGAGTTCAAATTTTATAGAAGAGGGAAGAGAAGAGGATGAGGTGGATCCATGTAGGATGCCACTTCACACATCCTCAACTCCAACACAAAGTCAACTTCATTCTCCAATGCACAATAAAGAGGTGGGTGAATAATATGACAATAAAATTACACACTCTAAATAGCCCACACCCCAAAAGGACTGAATTTAATAAAATGTAAGAAGAGTGTAATTAAAACTTACAATTAGTCATATCAAAATGCATAAAGAAGGTCTAAATTCAACCCTCCAACCATAGGTATGGTTGGTAAATAAAATTAAGAGGTATGGGAAAAGTTTTACTTGTCCAACAAGCCTCCAAAATCAGCCTCTAAGGACAAATTCGGATTTCCAAGGAGGTGGAGTGTTTCATACTACAAAATTTGACTTACAAAACTCATACATATACTTACACATCACTTAAACATTTAATACAAGAGCAAACAACTTCTATAATTACTTTCTTATATCCCAAATTTGATTTATTTATTTATTTTAACAATATGATTACTCACATTAATTCTCCACAATTAAAAGAATAATGAAAGGGGTAAATGCATCACAAAATAAACACATGCAAACAATAATAAAAAGGAACCACATTAATAAAATACACATAACCCCTTAGTCACATTCAAAGGTAATCCCCCCCATGGGAATCCCTAACAAAAAACAACACACACACACAAAACATGTTGCCATGTTGACCTTATTGAATTCATCAAGAATTCTAAGGTGGTTGGTCTCCAATCCCCTGATGTTTGTTGTGATAGTTTAACCTGCAAAACACAGATACCTCCTTCGGCCTCCTGGCCATATCAGAACATCCAACATGATATAAATATAATCACAAACTCATCTATACATATGAATCACAACAACATCAAGGAAATCAACAATATCACTTACAATTTACATCAACAACTATATCATCATCATATAATGTCCATTTTCTAGGTCTACTCACAATATCCAAACATCACATGTCTGAACAACATTTATAATATATCTATGTCAAATAGTATATCATCATCCACATAGGAAGTGTCTCTAATAATCATCATGCATCATAACTAAATCAAATCAACAATAATCCATGGTCCAACATCTAACATCGTACTAAATCAAAACCATAATAATGTCCATAATGTAATTAACAATATCAAGATCAGTATCGAAAGGTGTCAAAGGGAAGTGGGAACTTACAGAAGACAGTGATTCCATTCATGTCTTCATCTTATCTAAAAAATTAAATGTCATCCAATGGAAATCCTTTTGGGATGGGAAACTCTGAGCCATGGAATAAGTTTGGTAAAAATGCAGGTATTTTATTAAATGTCATCCTATTAATGGCATAGACGTTGTAAAAATATATAAATTAAAAAATAGTAAAATTCAATCAATAGATAAAATCTATTAGTCACTTTTATGGCCATTCATTAGAGGGACTCAAATATTGTTAATTATTTATGCATACAATGTTTCCCTTCAATTACTCAAGGTTAAAATTGAAAAGGGGGCCTAATAAATACTACAAAAAGAAATAAGTGTGGTTGTGTAACGAACCGTTACACCAAAACCTCGAGGCGTTAGTGAAATCCGCACATGAGGATCATAACATCCCACCACGCTTCCATAGCCCCGAGCCCCGAGCTAGATTTGTGCCCGTTGGTTGGGCTTCAAACCATGAAACTATTGGATTTTTTTTGACCCATTTAAGCTCATATTTCACTCATGTGAATAATGCAAGTGAGATTGAGATGATAAAGTCGAGCATAGATAACAAATATCTTTTCTGTTGGTACACTTTAAGCCTCATAATAGGTGTGCAACATGCATGTATATGGAATTCCCACCTTTTTATTTTTAATTGTCCATTCATGTCTTTGTCTTCTATAACAAAATAAATTTCATCCAATTGTAATTCTTTCCACCAAAAAATTAATTATAAAGATAACAAAGCCCATTTTATGATTATTATCATGTTCCCCCACCACCGATCAATCCCTGACACATGCCGAGAATGGTTGTCCTCCAATTCTGATCAAAGTATAGATAGTGTATGTGGATGAAGGACATGGAAACCATTTATTCCTAGGCCAAAAACAAATAATGTTTATTGTGTTCGGGTGGCTCAAGTTTTGAGCCTAAAACCTATAGTAGTTTCCATATTTCTTATTTTGACCCCTTTAAGGGAAACTTTCACAAACGTGATAAACATAAGTGAGATAAAGATGATAATGTGGAGCACAAATGGAAGATATTGTTTTTCTAGGATTAATCTGAGCTGCAGAATATGTGCGGGAAACGTAGGTATTTAATTCCCACTTTTTATTTCTAGCTTTCCATTCGTGTCTGTCTTATCTACATATTAATTGTCATCCAATCAAAATTCTTCAGGGTTCAAATAATCTAAGCCATTGGATAGGTGTGGGACATGTGGGTATTTAATTCCCACCTATTTATTTCCAACTTTCCATTCATGTATTCATGTTATTACGTAACAAATTAAAATCCATCCAATTGATAACCTCGAAGCCTGAAAAAAGATTAAACAAAAAAATAACAAATCTCATTTTATGGTTTTCATCATGTTGTATTCATGTGGTTGGGTTTCCAACCTATAACTTGTAGGATTTTCCCCACTTTTTATTTTGACTCGTTTAAGCATAAATCGCACTCATGTGAAAAATGCAAGCAACTTGGGGATAATAATGGGGAGAACAAATAGTAGATATCTCTTCCTATTTTGGTGGGAAAATATGAGTTTTGGAATAGATGTGGGACATGCAGTTATTTAATTCCCACCTTTTTATTTCCAGACTTTGCATTCATGTCTTCATTTTATAAAACAAATTAAATGTCATACAACGAATGCCTTGATGCCGTAAAAATATAAAAAATTAAAATAACCAATTTCATTTAATGTTTGTGGTCATTTATGGACAACCTAATCAAGATTTTTAGATGACCTAAACCTTATTACGTTTCCCTGATAGGTAGAAAGACTCCCTAATAAAAAATGTGCATGAAATTTCTACCCTTGGATGTCATGTCCATTACACATATCCTTGTCTCTAAACTATCTTGTAAGATGCGCAAGTGAATTATCCTTACATGAGCGTACATTCTAACTACCCCAAAAAAACATAAGGGTTAAAATTACAAATAATAACTGTTGCAATCAGTAGTATTGATCTAGTGTTCATTTCCTTCTAAGATACCACTATTATACATTCCTCGATGTCTTGCACACCAAACCCACTTTCTCCTATGATCAAGAAAAAAATGGCTCGTGGTCAAGAGGAAATAAAAAAATTCTATTGGTTGCAAGTCTTATCTAACCCATTAAATGTTGTCCAGTTGAAATCATTTTAGGTTGGGACATTCTAAGCCATGGAATAGGTATGGGCCATATAGATATTTAATATTCCTCTTTTTATTTCCAACTTTCTATTCACGTCTTTTCTTACCCAAAAAATTAAACACCATCCAATGATAACCTTGATGCAAAAAAAAAACATTCTTTCAGCCCATTTTTTGGTTTTCCCTCATCCTACGGCCACCAGACAATCCCTAATGCATGTTGAGAATGATTTTTCTCCATATTAATCAAAGTATAAATAACATTGATGGATGAAGGACACATACGCCTTTTCTTTCCAAGCCATGAGAAAGGAAGAACTTCTATTGTGTTCTTGTAGTTTTTTTAAACCATACCCTGTTGGATTTCAGAGCATTCTTTATTTTGACCAATTTAAGCACATATTGCATTCACATGAAAAATGCAATTGAGTTGCAAATGATACTATTATTTTCCCTAATAGCTAGAGAGATTCCTTAACTGAAAATGTGCATGAAATCGCTACCTGAGATGCCATTTCCATTACACATGTCCCTATCTCTAAAATGTCCTTTCAAATGCATAAAAAAATTCCCTTACATTTACGTGTTCAAACTACCCAAAAAGCACAAGAGTTGAAATTATAAATAGAAAACTTTTGAAATTGACAGTATCAATAGAGAACTTGTTTCCTTCTCAGATATCTCTAAAATATGTTTCCTTGATGTCTTACACACTACACCCCATTTCTCCTTCCAATGATTGACAAAAATGACTTGTAATTGAGGAAATAAGTGTTTTGCATTGATTCCCCACAATGTTTTCCCTACCTTTGGACTTCTCTCACTCTAACCCCCTTCCTCTTCACCCCCTTCCTCTCCCACTATTTCGGTCCCCCAAGTTCCACTTATTTACAGTGCTTACCTTTGACATTTCCATCGGTACATTTCATGTGTGATTTCTAGTATGTACTAGTAATCGCATGTGAATTTGTACAATGGAGATGTCGAAGGGGATGTAATGAGGAAGTTAAAGTTGAGGGAGTGAGACATTCCAAGAGGATGAGAGGCGACGGGAAAGGGTTTAAAGGAGGATAACGCCACTACAAGGAACATTAGTGAAAATTTACTGTCATACGGACATGTGCCATTTTGTTAATTGCTTGAAGGAGAAAGTTGGTGCAAGTTGTTGGACATATAGAAAAATTACTAAGGATATTTAGCTTAATAATGTAAGGAGTGATTGATTAATAATTCCAATGTTATTAGTCAATGTTTACAATGTTATCCCTCATTTTTTAGGTAGTTAGAAGAGATTTTATTTTAATAGCAATATACTTGCATGTCACATGAGATACTTTAGAGACATGGATATGTGAAGTGGACTAGGCATATTAGGGTGGAAATTTCATGCAATTTTATAATTAGGGATTATTTGTAGCTAACAAGGTAGAAATAATAGTTACCCTCATCAATGATCTCAATGATGTAGGATGTCGATGACAAACCAACATAAAATGGGCTTTGCTATTTTTTATTTTATTATTTTAGCAACATTTAGGTATTCTATTCGATGACATATAATTTTTTAGGTAAAACAAAGATGTGAATTAAAAGTTGGAAATATAAAGGTGGGAATTTAATAATTTCATGTCCCACACTTATCCACAACTGAGATTGTTCCTGCCCAAATGGTATATGCTATGTGTGTGACACCCTTTTCGTCTTAATCTCTATCAGAGTATTCATGTGAGTGAAATTTGTGCTTAAAGGGGCCAAACTAAAACATGGTGGAAAACAAATAGGTTTCAAGTTCAAATCCCAACAACAATGTTTGTTTTTTTGTATCGCTTTGTATGATAACAATAGAGTTTATTAGCCAACATAGATTTTCTATTTATAATTTTATGTTTTTATGGCATTATTATTTTCAATTGGATGGTGTTTAATTTTTTTGATAAGTCGAAGACACGAATGGAAATATGGAAATAAAAATATATGCATAAAATACTTGCATGTTTGAAACCTATTCCATGAACCACATTGTTCCTATCCAAATAATATCATCTATATGTGTTTCACTTTTTTGTCTTGATCTCATGTTCACATTTTCCACTTGAGTCTTATTTGTTCCTAAATAAGCCAAAATGAAAAATGGGGAAAATCCAATAAGTTCTAGGTTCAAAACCCAATCAAATGAGTGAAAGGTAGATTTTATCTACCAATCAAGATTTACTATTTTTTTATTTCATGCCATCAAGATGTTCAGTTGGACAATGTTTAATCTGATATATAAGACGAAGACACAAATCGAAAGATGAGAAAATTATTCTTGGAAATAAATACATGCATGTCCCACTCCCAATATTCCATGGATCTGATTTTCCTACCCAAATAATAACTATCATCTTTTCTTCACTTTATCATCTTGATCTTGTTCATATTTTCCATGTACCTGCAATTTCACTTAAATGGCCAAAATAAAAATGTGGAATATCCAATAATTTGGAAACCCAGCCACAATGTTTGCTTCTTGTAGCACTTTGTAGGCTCCCTTTTCAATTTAAAGTTAAAGTAATTACAAGAAAATAGATGATGCGTGAAAATTTATTGATAATTGAATCCCCCTATTCAATTTCTTTTTTTAGATGACTAGGGAATTGCTAATTTTTATGGCATCAAGGTTTTTGATTGGATTACATTTAATTGTTCATAAAGACTTGAAGACATAAATAAAAAGTTGGAAAACATACTTGTTTAGAATTAAATACCTCCATGTGCTGCACCAATTCTATGGATTTAATTGTTTCTACCCAAATAATATATGTTATATTTTCTCCACATTACACTTGCATTATACACATGGGTGCAATTTACATATAAAGGGGACAAAATAAAAAAATGGTGAAAATCCAACAAGGGCTAGGCTCAAAGCCCAACCATTGAGAACATAAGTGATGTATAACAATCAACGATAAGTGAGCCTTTCTAGTTTAAGATCAAGCAAATTTTGATAAAATAGGTAATGCATGAAGAAGCATCGATAATTAATCCCCTCCAGAAGTTGGTATATAAAACAGACACGATTTAATATCTGTAAATCAAGAATTTCTACTTTTGTATGTTTTTTATTTTTACGACATTAAGGTTTTCAATTAGACAAAGTTTGATTTTTTGATAGGAGGAAAACGTCAATGGAAAGTTGGAAATAAAAAAGGTAAAATTAAATACCTACATGTACTCCACCTTTTTTACATTTTCAATGGCTCAAATGGTAACACCCAATTATATGCTATTTGCACTCGTTTTTTATTTGTCTTGATATCATTCACACTATTCACGTGAGTGAAATTTTCACTTAAAGGGGTGATAAATAGGTTACAAATTTGAAGCCTAATTGCAAAATTTCCTTCTTGGAACACAATTGAAAGAGGCAATGCATGAATAATCATCAATATCTAAGTCCCTTTGGTAGCTGGCCATCAATATTTGGCGAGAAAATCTTTTAGACCGAGACTCCATTTCCATATTAGTGCATTTTGAGCTTAAAGGGACCAAAATAAAAAATGGGGAAAATCCAATAGGTTCCAGGGTTGCAATCAAACCACATTTTTTTTCTCTATGTAGCACTTTGTAGCCTCACTTATCAATTTTAAGCTTGAGTATATGCAGGAAAACATGCAATGTGATAAAAACAATTGATAATTGAACCCCTCAAACAAGTAGTCATATAAGTGACTAGTATATTTTATTTTGCAATTGAACTTTTTTGTTTTGCATTGTCAAGGTTTTTGATTGGATAACATTTTATTTTTTAGACAAGACGAAGGCATATATAGAAAGTTGGCAATAAAAAAATAAAATTAAATAACTGCATGTACCACACATTTTCCATGGCTCAAATTGTAACACCTAGATGATAATCATTATTTGTGTTTCACTTTATTTTCTCGATCCTGTTTATATTATTCACATGAGTGAAATTTGTGCTTAAAGGGGTAAAAAGATTATTAAAATCCAAGAGGATCTAGGTTAAAAACCCAACTGGAATGCTTGTTTATTGGAGAAATTTGTATCCCCCTTTTCAATATTAAGGTCGAGTGATTGCAAGAAAATAGAAGATGTCCAAACAATCATCAATAATTGAGTCCCTCCAATGTTTGGAAACATATGTCTTCTAAGTAAAAATTTTATAATGAGACTCCATACAATTTCTTACGTTATTGAGTACAAACTGCTCTCTAATTACAAACAGGGTTTTATAAAATTACCACAAGTGAGTTGCCATGTCTGGAAGCAATTCTGGATCGTATGATGTTTGGGGAAACACATAAAATATGATGAAATTCATTAACATAATATAAAGTACAAAATGACACTCCAACCGGCTGACACATATGTAAGAGGTGGTATTTGACAAATCCTCATTTTTTTATTGTCCATGTAGAATCAACTACGAAAGACAATATTACTAATGAATTTCATGGGAGAGGAATGGGAAAATTTACAACTACAAATGATGTTGTTAGTGATTTTTAATTTGATGTTATGATATCTCAAGACATTTGTATTGAAGGAAAAAAACATTATGCTTTAAGGGTTTGACCATATGGATATAGGGGACTCAAAATCCCCTATATAAAGTTGACTTTCCCCTTGCTGTGACTATAAAATATGCTAAGGTTTGTAATGGGCACAATAAAATGTCACAAAAAAAACAACAATAATCTTCACAAGAATTATCCTTGTTTAAAATGAAGGAAAATGTTCCCATTTCTCATAAAAGTTCTCTTGTAAGAATCTTGGGGGAAATGAGCACATACCCAAAGGTTCTTAACAACTCTAATAGTTGCTATAGGGGGCATGTTTAACCAACCAACTATAGTTTCCAAATTTTCACAATTGTGGCAATTAAATAATTATTTTTTCTCTTCCAAATCATTAAGTAAATGTCTTTAATATGAAAAATAACATGTTGCCCTTATCTCCCAAGCCAATTTCTCTAACTTTGAATAAATATCCTTTGTCTGTAGATGTGATATGACTCCTGGCCTTAAATATAACTACATCTAGGGATATCTTTAATTGCTCTATCTTTCATCAATATATGTAGCATTTGCACATCACCTCACTTTCCCACTTATGAATCTAGATGTTTGAGATAAGAACATAAGTTGCATCAGTTTTAGTATCCAAATATGAATGCATTGTGGTTGTAAATACTCCTAATCATATATTCATATATGATCTACAGGAACCAGGAAAACACTTCCACATAATCACCACATGTTTAATTTTCCTCTTACTAATAAAGTTTATGGTGTCCTAAAGATATCTAGGATAAGAAAGAAGATTAACCGTGCACACATAACGATAAATTGTAGGTGTAATGTAATAAGGGTTGGTCATGTGATTGAAGTATGCATAACCCTCATCTAGTAAAATTACATGGTTGCATGCACATAGAACACAAGCAAAGGTTGTGGAATTTGGCTTGACACATGCTAATTGCATTTTTTTGAAAGTTTCTAAATCCTTTTGAAATAGTTTGTTTTGTGCTTAGCCTGCAATCATTGTCCATGAGAAAACATCTCTTTGAGGCCGTTTTTCCAATAGTTCATGTGCCTTGTCTATGCTTCAATATTTTGCATGCATGTCTGCATAGGCCATTGCAGCTCTATAACATCTGACAATATTCCTCTATCCTTTATGATTTGATTGATGTCCATACCATGTTCCAAAGCTCCCATTTTGGCATAGGCTAGGAGGATGCTCACAAAGGTTGTGGAATTTGGATTTACACCTACGAATTGCATTTTCTTGAAAGTTTCTAAAGCCTTTTCATTAAACCCATTTTTTGCATATCATCAATGTTGTCAATGAAACCATGTTTATTTAAGGAATTCTATAAAATAGTTCACTTGCTTTGTGTAAGGTTCCACATTTTGCATACATGTTTACCTGAGAATTTACAACTACAACATCCGATAAAATTCCTCTATCTGTTATGCTTTGATGGATGTTTATACCCTATTCTAGAGCTCGTATTTTAGCACATGCCAGGAGTATGTATGGATTTCCATACCTTATTTCAGAGCTTTTATTTTGGCACATGCTAAGAGTGCATTGGAATATGTAAACTAATTGGGTTGGAGACATGTTTGTTGCATATGTTGGCATAGGCCAGGAGTGTGTTAGTAAATGTAAATTGATCGGGTTAGAGACCTATTTGTTGCATATGGTAAAATAGTGTGACTTTCTTAAATTGCATTGGTTTGTTTATTTTTAAAACTGGACCTATCTGTAAATGATGTGACTCATGAACTGCATGAACACAATAGAATGGAGTGGAGATCACAAATTTTCTTTGGGTAATGAACACCCATGTAGTATGCATTAGGCATCACTATCACACACATACGTATTTAATTCCACCCTTTTCCTAGGTGGAGGCTATTGTCCCGATAAAATGCAACTATGCATATAGATGTGCCCATCCTTCCATGCTTTCAATAGCTAGTTTTTTTTTCAATTTTTAGTTTTTTTTCGGTTGAAAAATACAATGTTTTTTTCAACATTTTTTTGTAAAAGCTCTCACAGTTGTTTTTTCAATTCGAATTGGTGATTTCTTATGTAATAATACACATTCCTACCGATTCTGCTACCACTTGACACATGCCATTATATTATTCAAAACCTATGCATTTAAAAAATTATGCACATTTTTTCGGGAGAATAGCCTTCGTCATTTTCCTATGCTCTAAATATTTGTACTCTCATCCTATTTGTCCACACATGAACATTTTATTATAATTATTTTTTACTATAATTTTGTTTTCAGATACATGTCTTTTAACTTTTCTTTATTCATTAATTTGTAAACTTAAATATAAGTGGTTCGTTACAAGAAAATGAAAATCCATGTTTATGTTACTATATGCTATTAAATTTCTAAATATAGTTGTTAGTTTATCAATTTTATTTATAAAATGAGTGTTTATACTCTTTAGTTACGTTGAAGGGTGTGTCCCTTTCAAATTTAAGTATTTTGTGCAGCGAAAATATGACAAGCTTAATTTTCTAAGTCTTGTTTCGATGTATTTATAATTAAGTTAGAAATTCGGTTAAGCTCCATGTAATAAGGTATGAATGAATGGACCCAATATAGTGCAGTGTTGTTGATGTTGAGGTACACACGTAAAGACTTTTGAATTTTTTTACTAAAAAAAAACATTTTGGTTTGGATATTCCTTTTCAAATAAGAAAATCATGATTTAAGATTATTCATCCATTAATAAAACACGCGATTCCACCAAAAATCCATGTGTCATTTGAGTAAAATAATAACTACAAGTGTTCATCATTATCGGCCTTTACATTATTATTCGAAGCATGATATATACCTAAAAAAATCAAACAAACAAAAAAAGTGGTAAAGAACAAATGAAAACACATGGTATTTTACGAGTACCAACTCAAGGGATTGGAATTCCATAGCTCCAACAATAATGTTAATTGATTTTTTTGCTGCTCTTATTGTCCTTTACATTATTATTTTAAGCACAGTATATACCTTTAAACAATCAAACAAATAAGGAGGAGAAGAAAAATGAAAAACATGGTATATTAGGAGTACCAACTCAAGGGCCTAGACATTGCCAATTTCTTTTGTTGCTTCTCTATTGGCTCTTAATAGATATACTAAGTTGGATGACAAAGATGAGCTAGAAGGCATGACGGGAAACAAAAAAACCATGTCGTACTCAAACATATGCATGCTTCCCATTTGTAGGCAATGGTCAAAGAGAATTTACAGAACCTCCAATTATGGGAAGAATGTGGATGTAACAGTGGATAGATCAAGTGTTTACCCTTTACGTACAGGTCATTGTGGCCCCTCAGGGTCCTGCAAAGAGATCAAATGTAAATTCATGTAACCCATTTTACCCATGTGTTATTTTTTAACTTAATGAAGAGGGTACATTAAATGACAAGTCTGAGGTAGAAGGCTGTTAGAGTAGGTATTTACCTTAACTCATGTTCACCTAAGTACTTTATTTACCTTTATTGTATTTATTCTCACCCACTTATGTGTGTGGATATTTCTTTTATCTTATTTAGATATTAGGAGATATTGTCTAGTTGTTAGGTATAGTTCTTTCCTTGATCTATGGTATTGACTAGATCCTTGATGTCTAGTTCTCTCCTAAATCTATGGTCTTGACTAAGTTCTTTG
Source organism: Taxus chinensis (assembly GCA_019776745.2). Taxonomy (NCBI): domain Eukaryota; kingdom Viridiplantae; phylum Streptophyta; class Pinopsida; order Cupressales; family Taxaceae; genus Taxus; species Taxus chinensis. The sequence goes on along the minus strand of CM034154.1, from coordinate 592,196,633 downwards.
ATGACTAGTTATTTCCTTGATTTATGGCTTGATCTACGACCTTGACTGGTTCTTAGATTGTTATTCCTTGCCTATTTAAGCAAGGCCCATTCTCATTGTATTGCATTGAGTTCCATAATAATATATGATATTGTTGCTCATTTGTTTGCAAAGGTTTATGTAAAGTTATTCTGGCGAATTGTTTTCATCTTATTGATCGTGGTGTTTGATTAGCATCTGTGTTCTTGGCTTGGTACGATTTGGTTATCGTTCCTTTCAAAGGCATGTCAAGAAATGGAAAACACATGTCAAACTCATATATATATGCAAGATTCCTATTTACATGCGATAGTGAAGGAAAGTGCATTCATAGCCAGGAATTGGTGAAGCAAAGTAAACATAATGTTTTTTTAATAAAAAGTAATGCTTTCAAGTGGGAATGTTCGCATGTACATTCAAATCCACGCATAGAATTGGGTAATAAATTTAGATTGTGTAGCCTATGTTGACTCTTAACGAACATAATGAGTTGGAAAACAAAGATGAGTTGGAGGGAACGACGAGCAAGGGAAAAAACATGCCAGAAACTGACATACAAAAGCTTCCTATTTGTGGGTGACGGTGAAGGGGGATTTGCAGAACCTAAGAGGAAGAGAAGAATGTGGATGTTAATGTTAATAACTAAAGTCTTTCCTCCTTATGCATGGGTATCATGGTCCCTTACAAACCTGTGAAGATGTCAAACTTGGAATTTATTTCCATGGGGAATGTAGGCGTGCACACTCACATCCTAGCATTCATGAAGGAAATTATACAAAACTGTGAGGGTGAGGAGAATGTGGAAACTAAGTTCAAAGGCTCAAGCCTTACCCCCTTAGGCACAAGTCATTACAGTCCCTCTGTTGCATGCAAAAAGATTAGATTTGGGATGTGGTAAGATAGTTCAATTATGTAGCCTCATTTTCTATGCTTGTGCATTGTGTAAATATTTATGATTTCAACACCTCAAGTGCACATGAAATAGTTACTTATTTTGTGCCTATCAAAATTTCCATTACACTCCATCAGTAAAATTATGATTGCCTTGCCTCCATTACTAGGCCTATGCATTGTGTGAATGACAGTTATTTTTGGTGGGTACTTTGACATCTGCGTTTGTAGCGAGGCATTAGTGAAGGAAGCTAAGAAAACCCTTCAAATTAAATGAGACTAGTGACACTAGATTCAATGGATCGGATCTCCCCCCTTGGGTGTGGGTCATGGAGTTCCCTCTATAGCCTGTAAAGAGCTCGATTTTTTATCCCAAAATGGATCTAGAAGTACCCAATTCTATGTAGTCTATTATTGAAACTTATAATATGTAACTTCAACATGTTTATTATTTTGAAAATGGCTAAGTTATGATGACGGTGATCGAGACACCTTCGAATGAAGAAAAGGTCATTGTTGTTTTGGTCCATGTGATAACTGTGCGGTGGTCACAGAACTATTGTGACACTTGTGAAACTATCGATGTTTACAAAGTATCAGTTGCACGACCACCATGTCAGTTCCATAACCACCCATGTAGACAATGGTGGTTATGCACCCGATGACACTAAAATGAGGAATTTTAATAGTTATAAACATTTGGACTTCTCAAATTGAGTCATTTTTACTTTCCATTAATCCTTTGGTAGAGTAACTATAAATACAAGTACATTTACTCATTCTAAGAAGTTATTTGGAGTGGATTAGTGTGAGAAAACAAGGACGTTGAAATTATTCTTGTTTTACTTATAGATAACCGAGTTCTTTCTTGTTGAGGATTGTAAGCAAGTAATACAAGTAGGAGCTTGAATCCTTCTTGAAGGCCATATTTTGATAGTAAACTTGTATTGTATTGGAGATGTACATAGTGAAGGGAAGCATTTGGTTACCTAGTTGGAGTTTTTCCCACATTGGGTTTCTCCAGGATAAAACTCTTGTCTCATTGTCTTTCCTCTCTCAATTTTAGTATATAGTGAATGTTTCTTGCAAAATATATTGATAAAAAGAATCTTAGTTAATTTATTCATTCATTATTACTAAGATATGATCCATTTATTGTTTAAAAGAGGCATTTTATGAATCAAATTCGTATTAGAGTAGTTAAGTTGAATTATTTTGTGTTGTTTAACTTGTGTTGACATTTTTAGTTAGATGTGTTGTAAATTGTACACTAAAATTATTTTGCACTCTTCATGTATTCTCGCCGAGGTTTGAGGGATGTAGTCCCCAAGAATGTTTTTGGAAGTAGCCGAAAATGTGTTCTTTTCATGTATTAATTATATGGGTGGTTTTTAACCCATATGTTTATGAGTTGCTTTTTTGGCCCATGGTATTGTAAAATTGCTACCTACCCATGTCCTTATAAATAATTGGGAATACAATAGGGAGAGATAGATGGGTGTGTGAATTCAAGTGTGAATTTGAGAGAGTTTGTTGAGCATAACTCCAAAAAATATCTATGTTTTGTAATTGCGAGAAGACTGATATGAGAGTGGATTAAACGCTTGTTGGTTTGTAATAAAATCTAGGCAAGTGTTTCTTGGTGGATGTATCCCACATTGGGTGAACCACGTTAAATCCTATCTTCTTTTTGTGTATTTATATTTCTGTATTTTCTGTTTATAGTTCTTAGTGTTGTGATTCTATGGGATTGATCTGAATATATTTTTGTTTATCCCTAACACCTCCCACGTGACCAAGGGCTAAGGTGTTTTTTCAACAAAATGACAACAACCCAAACATGCTTACAAACAAAACACAGAAATAGGAAGGACCATCGACCATAAACACATCCATCACAATAGATCTATTGCATCTGCATAGACACAACTGTTGGTTTCAAAAACCTACACATGGTTGTAATCATTGTAACAAACTAAAAGACATGCAATTTTTCTCAACAGACATTTTTATAAAATCAAAAAACCCTTAAAAATATAGAATACCTAGAACTGAATGCAAAAATCCATAAAAATTCAAAAAAGAGTTTACAGTGTTCCCTCAAATGCTTGTACGGATTTACGTTCATGCATACAAATATTCAAAACCAACAAAGAACCACCAAATTAATCTACCTCTAAAGATGGGCATGTTTATTGTCAATCTTGGGGTTTTGACACCTTCCAAATCTAATGGTGCACTCTGTTCTCAATATAAATTCCCAAGATGGATGTCTATAACATGTATCACTCTCATACCATGAAAATAACTATTGCTAGATTGTTCCAAGCTAAAAGATATCAGATGTTAATAAAACATAAGATACAATGAATTACATTCTCTTACATTAGCTTAATAATTGGAATGTAAATATAGGAGGAGGGAATTGTAGCTACTACCTACATCAGTGGAAATAACTCTCATTAATTGATACTAGTAGTTAATCTAATTCCATAAGACTAGAAAGCTAACTCCATACAACTAGTACACCTAAACAAGAGAACTTAACAAGTGTAGGGATAGCTTAAGTACAAGGATTATCTTAATAAACAAATTAAAGGATAAATAATAACCTACACTAATATTCACTGAATAAAAATGGGATGATCCAACCAATCTTATCCTATTTAGGTTGTTTACGCCATGACATAGGATAAGGGCTCAAAATAACAACAGGTAAGTCCTCCAATTTCTTGTTCAAATTCAATACAAAACTCTCTTAGGAACCATTTTCTTTCAATAGTGGACTGTCATACTAGAAGGTACATTTCAAACCTTTCCATAGGATGCCACCAACTCTATAATGATCTAAAGGTACCCAAGATTATTATTACCAAGTTTTAAAGTTATTGGATTAGGTAATTCCTCCAATTTCTTGTTCAAATTCAATATAAAATTGTCTCCTAGGAATCATTTTTTTGTCAATAATGAACTATCATGTACTATTTTCATTTTAAGCCTTTACAGAGGATTCTAAAAACTCTATAATGATCTAAAGCTACCTAAATTTATTAGTACCAATTTTGAAAGAGATTGAATTAGATTAAGTCCTCCATTTTCTTGTTCAAAGTCATCGCAAAATGGTCTCCTATAAACTAGTTTTGGTATATGCTAAACTGTCATGTGCCCCTTGCATTTGAATAATTTCCAAAGGGTTCCACCAACTTTATGATGATATAAAGGTACCCAATACTATTAGTTCCAAGTTTGGAAATGATTGGATTATGTTAAGTCCTCTATTTTCCTATCAAAAGTTAGTGCAAAACTGTCTCCTATAAATAAGTTTTTGTCAATAGTGAAATTTCATGCACCATTTGAATTTGAATCCTTTGTAGAGGATTCCACCAACCATATAATGACATAAAGGTACCTAAAATTATTATTATAAAATTTTAAGTGATTGGATTAGGGTAAGTATTCCATTTTCTTCTTCAAAGTTAGTGAAAAATATCTCCTAAGAGTGAATTTTCGTCTTTAGTGAATTGTTATGAACCATTTAAATTTGAATCCTTTACAGAGAATGAAAAAATTCCATAATTATATAAAAGTACCCATTATTATTATTTTACTAATTTCGGAAGTGCTTGGATTTAAGCCGGTGAAAAGTTGTCTCCTAGAAACTAGTTTTGGTATATACTAGATTGTCATGTACCATTTGCATTTGTAGCCTTTCTAGAGGATGCCAAGAAATCTAAAATGATCTAAAGATATCCAAAATTATTATTTCCAAGTTGGGAAGTGATTTGATTACGGTAAGTCCTTCATTTCATTGTTCAAATTTAGTACAAAACTATCTCCTAGGAACTTAAGAAAATTCATTCAGATCTTGCAAATTGGTCGTAGAAGGACTCAACCATGGAGTGGTGAAGGCTAAGAGAGATCAAAGGACCCTGTGTAAAAGAAACAACTCTGTCGGGTCATTTCCACATCTTAAATTCGTTCTCCAAGTTACAGGTAGACTCAACAACAGGATAACAGGGTCAAACAAGAAGGGGCGATGTCATAGAGGAACCAAAAATAAGAAGGGGAATAAACAAAAAATATCCAAAGTCCTCGGGCTTGAAACGGTTCAGAAAAAGGTCCAAAAATGACTAAGTATGGAGGAGGCAGTGGAAGGAGCCACGTGTCCTAACGACGCTTCTCCAAAGGTGAATCCAAAAAATGGAACCCAAACTTGCGCCAGGCTTCCATGCATCGAAAGCCCCAAAGAAGTTGTGGGGCATTGAAAAGTATTCAACTAAAAGAAATTTTCCAAGTGTCTTAATGGCATTGATTCAAGGATTGGATAAAGAAAAGGTTTCCAAACGAGCGCTAGAATGCCATGTGTCCAGGTGGAGCTTCAGGGCTGCGGGAGTTTTTTTAGTTTTACGGTTTTTACGCAAAAGGGAAAAAAAATAATTTGTGGACCCATCAACCTGAATTTTTTTCCAACCTGACTGCCACGTGTCCCATACCAAAAGGCGGACCCTTTTTTTCAAATTATTTTCCTGCCTATTTGTACGGACTTGATACAAACTTTGAAGGGACATATATTTCAACTTAGGGCTCCAAATATTGTGAATCTGACACCATTGAAAAGATCTCAGCCTTGCCCACACCATGGAGGTCTGAAACTTTAAATTTGAGGAGGTTAGGTGAAGAAAATGGAGGAAAAATCTTTAGGATTTCAATGTAAGATCTTCTTGCCTCAAAAACCAGATCATATTTGATCCGTTTCACCATTTGCTCTTCCTTCAAGGTGTCGAACCAAGGATTGATGCAGTAAAGACAGATTTGGTGGTAGATTTTATCAGAAGCATTAACAGTAATGGTTGAACTTCAACCTACTTTTCCCACTTCTCTCTCTCTTCTTCTTCTGGGTTGAATCTATAAATACGGGGGCATGATTCATTATAAAGGGTTGGACGTTCTTTGTTTTGCAGGCTCCCTTCTCCTCCTAGCAAAGGGATTTGTGGGGTTTGGGCCTTCCATCAAAATTGTAATATGTTTATGCCTTTTGGATACTTTGTAATGAATTGTATCAATCTGTAGAGCAATAAAACACATTTTTGATCGATTATAGATTCTTTCTGTCTCTTTTCTCTCATATGATCTTTCGTTATGAATCTAGTTATCTGTGTTTGATTATTACAGGTATTTTTTGGTTTTTCTCTATTAGCAGAACTAGTGTTCATCATTCCTTCAGTCCATCACCTTATAGTTTAGTTATTTTTTATTTCTTGTACCCCCTTTCTTATCCCTGTCTCCTTGGCAAGTTTTAGATTAGGCATACAAATATATCCTCTACAAGTTTTCATGTATGCATCTAAACAGAGGAATAAGGAACCAGCCTTTAATCTAGAGAGCTTTCCCATTTAACAAGGTCCCACACCTTGGGGAAAGTTCAATGTTATTCAATCACACCAAATGAGTCTGCCTTAGAAAAGCATATTTTTAGAACTCATTTGGGGGTGTTGTGATTTCACACTAATAGTTTTGACATGCCTAGTGGGACCGAGAAGTCTCCATTTCATTACAACAAGATTGATGTGCACTTGTTGCAATCTTTAGCTTATAAGAAGCTTCAAAATTTCATATCTGGTGACTCCAATAGAGGAAGAATCCACTAGTTTCAGTAGCCCAAGCTTGGGAAATTCATGAGAAAAACCTAGTCTAGAGCAAGGAAAGAAGGTATATTTGAATACTTGCGTCTATCCCCAGGAAGAGAAAGGAGAGGAAGAAGAGTCCAAAGGTCTCCATCTCCACCAAGTATAACCTTGTCAACACCTCCACCTGCAAGGCCTTTATTTCAGTCTATAGGGGTTCTTAGGCCAATCAGAATGGCACAACCAAATCCATATGTCAACTTCACTGGTAGCATCCCACTTGCCCTGAACGCACAAAATCCGGTTCCGATTGCAACATTAAAGAGCATCCCATATTTCACTGGGAAAAACCAGACTTCACCTGGTGACCATGTCCAAGATATTGCAAATGTCTGTATAATCCACGAAATCCATGAGATAGAAATTACATTCAAGTTGCTAGCCTCTTCACTCAAAGGAAAAGCTTCACAATGATTCTGGAGCCTTGAGGTGGGCTCTATTCAAAATTGGAACTAGCTATGCACAACTCTTCACAACTAATTTGGAGAAAAGGGTGATAACTTGTCTTTGTTGGAGCAACTGACAACAATCAAGAGATCCCCGAATGAGCAACTGATGGATTTCAACCTCAAGTTTCAACGGACCTGGGATAGGATTCTAATAGTAGTAAAGCCCACTAATGAAGGTGCCTTCTTATACTTTCTTACGGATTTAAATTCTGATATTTCTTTGATGATTCAGTCAATGGGGGGAAAAACCTTACCTGTAGCCTATAGATTTTCCATATGGGATGACAACCATTTGATTTAGGTTTGTAAAATCACTCCTGGGCCATCCATGCCTTTATACCTTGAGTTAGGAAACCCATATACTAGCCAAATGCCTACATTAGCTCTTATACCCACCCCCAGGAGTCAAAGCTCGGCTGAAGCTTCCACTTCATCATCTAACACCTCTAAAGAGCTTTAAGAAGTGATGAAGAAATTGTAAAACCTGATAAATGAGCTAGTGACCATCAAAAGATAGCAGGCTCAGAGTTCCAGGCCGTATCAGCCCTAGGTTCAATATCAAGCTAGACCCCAGTATCAGCACAATAGGCCACCACCTTAGACTACAAATCAGAGCCAAAATCAAGGATAACCCCAAGTTGCTATACCTTTCAGGCCGTATGATCCAAACACAGCTTCAACATCAAGGGCATTGGCCCCAGCATAGAACAATATGGCACAGGAATATGATTGGTGTTTTCCATGCGATCAGCTACATAACCAATCAATGTGCTTTAATGGTGCTCTAAATCAGGCCTTGATGGTGCAAACCAGTATGGTGCCACAAGAACCTAGCCAAGAGGTAGATTAGAAACAAGGAACTCAATAAGGTGGACCCCCAAACAAAACTACACTAGTAAATTAGTAGGCTGAAGACTTTTGTGGAAGGAATCAGTTCCCTTCTCAAAGTGTAGTTGCCAATACACGGTCCAAAAAAGAGAAATATTGGAGAGGGAAAACCACTGAACTAAGGTGACCCTCAACATTCCATCACTCCACAAGGTCCTAGTGTTCCAAGTGTAACTCCCAACATGCAGAACCACTCCAAACCACCCTCCAAACCCAGTCAAGCACCAGTTGTAAAAACCCATGTGCAAGAAAGGAATGTGTCTAGGAAAGGGCAGAAAAGAGATAGATCATTCAATATTATTGAGAAAATGAAAAACAAAAGTGTGAACATTTCATTATGGGAGTCACTGGCCATTCCATGGCAGAGAGATATGTTGCAGACTGCCATGTAGAATTGGTCAAGTTCAAATCACCCCCCTAACCAGCAAGAGAGAGTGTTTGTCAATGCAATTCCATCAAGGAGAAACCATGGAGAACAACAAGGTAAGAACCTAGGACCTCCTCCCTTCTATGTCTCGTTGATTATTAGGGACAAATTGGTGCACAATTGTATGATTGATTTTGGGGCTAGTAGTTCTGTGATGCCCAAAAAAATAGTTGATCAGTTGGGTCTCCAATATGAAGTCATCTCTAGAGGAGTTATCCAATTAGATGGGACATCAATGACCACTGTGGGAATCATCAAGGATCTAAGTCTCACTCTACATGCTTTCCCTAATGTGACTATTTTGTAAATGTTTCAATCATATATTTGCCACCACATTTTGCTTTGTGTCTGTCTAGGGACTTCACTGCCAAAATTTGGGGCTACCTGTCTGCTGATTTGTCACACATGCTCTTTAGGACAAGGTATGGGGTGAAGGCCACAATCAGATCTAAACCTATTGTTGATTATCATATTAAATCCTATGTGCCTAGCCCAATCAATGCCAATTGCTCAGCTTTTGATCAAGAAGACCTCCTAAGCACTTCTGAAGAAAATACCAAGGTTGGATGTATCCCATACTTGACCCTCGATGATTGGGCCAAAAAAATTCATTCTTTTGACCCCTATAGGGAGATGGAAGAATCTGATCTAGGTGTCTACTACCTACATGAAGAGAATCATCATAATTCTGACTTGATTAAGCCAGAATGAAAGGATGAAAATGAGGTATGGCAATTTTTCTTTGATGGCTCAAGGAGTAGACAAGGAGCTAGCGGAGGAGCCATGATAATGTACCTCAGAGGTATGAGATATTATTCATCTTTTAGATTCTAGCTTACTTGCTCAAATAACACTGCTGAATATGAGGCTTTAGTCCAAGGTCTTTAATGGGAAAGGAAGTTGGGAATCAATAACTTGTAAGTATTTAGTGACAGTGGGCTGATTGCCAATCAAGTCAGAGGAATTAATGCTAAAAAAATGACCTACTCAAGAACTACATGAGTAGGGTATGGGATCTCATGGAGGATTTTGAGGCCTTCAGCATTGTGTCCATACCCAGGAAGGAGAATGAAGCTGTTGATAGACTTGCAATAGTTGGAGTAACATTTTACGCGGTTGATAGCATCAAAAGAGGAAAAGAACAACCACATATCCATGTGGTTGTGAGGCCAGCAGTGCCAGATAATAATACATGCTGGTAGGTGTTTGATAATGATCAACAGATCATTAACTTTTTGTAAGAAGAAGGTGAATTCTCAGTTAGAAACCATAGCAGACTAGAGCAGCAGTACAGGAATTAGTTAGTAAAATTGCATACAAACAAGCTTCCCAAAGGCTTATTGACACTGGAATCCATTTTCAATCCTAATGATCAGTTCAGAAAGGAGAAGGCTAACATGCAGATCAAAGGAGAATATTTAGAGTCAATCCTAGTTAGAGAAGACAAAACACTTCAAATTGGCAAAGTGGCCACCAAGAAAGAAAGGTATGAATTCATACAAATTTACCAAGAATTTCCTGATGTGTTTTCTTGGAGTTATGAAGACCTAAGAGGGTTCAATCCAAACTAGCACAACACATAATCAAACTGGATCTAGTTGCTTAGCACATCAAGCAGAAGCAGAGACCAGTCAACCCACATATTGAGCCTCTGATGAAGAAGGAACTGAACAAGCTGATAGAGGCAAGGATCATATTTCCAATCAAACACTCAAGTTGGGTTGCAAATCTGGTCCCAGTCAGAAAGAAAAATGGATAAATCAGGTTGTGTGTTGACTTCAAATATTTGAACAGAGCCTCCCTCAAAGATCACTACCCACTCCCTTCAATGGAGTAGATCTTACAAGTAGTGTCTGGGTCAGAAAGGTTCTCCCTCCTAGATGGCTACTCAGGGTACAAACATATCATGGTGAAAGAAGATGATCAATTCAAAACAGATTTCACCACCAAATGGGGCACCTGTGCCTACAATAAAATTCCATTTGGATTATCCAACGCCGAAGCCACTTTTCAAAGGGAAATTGATATGGCATTCAAGGGGCTGATCAACAAAATAGTGTTGATCTATCTAGATGACATTATAGTGTTTTCCAAAAATGTTACAGATCATCTCTTCCACCTAAGGTAGGTGTTCCAATGATGCAGGAGTTTAAGGGTGTCACTGAACCCCAAAAAGTGCATATTCTTGGCCCGTGAAGGTAAGTTTATAGGCCATATTGTATCAAAGGAAGGATTGGAAATTGACCTAAAGAGAGTTCAAGCAATAAGAGCATTGCCATTGCTAAGTCACAAGAAGGCTCTTCAAAGCTTCTTGGGACAAATCAATTTTGTCTGGAGGTTTGTTCCAAAAAATTTTGCCCTTGTTAAGCCAATAACATTGATGTTGAAGAATAGCTTAACATTCAGGTGGACAGCTGAAGGAAAAGTAATTTTTGAGGCTATCAAAGAAGCCATATCACAAGCCCTAACTCTTGTGAACCCATATTTTTCCAAAGACTTCATATTATATGCCTTTACTAGTAGTGACACAATTTCTGCAATCTTGGTTTAGCATAACAGAGAAGGTATAGAACAGCCAATTACTTTCTTAAACCAGATTCTGGAAGATTATGAGGTCAGGTACTCCTTCATTGAGAAGTAGGTCTTATTGGTGATCAGAGGATTGAAGAAGTTTAAGCAATTGGTTTCCAACAACAAAATCCAACTATTAGTCTCCCATGCGGGAGTTAAATAATTCCTTCTCAGCAAGGAACTGAATAAAAAATGTGTAGGATGGATCACTCGTGTCATGGAATATGACATTGAAATCAAGGTCACTAAGATGGTCCGTGGGAAGGGGTTGTGTGAACAACTAGCATCAGATCAACAAGATGAAACAAACAATGAAAAGGAGGTTGTTTTTTTTCTACAAGATGATCAAGAAGAAGGGAGAGATGATGTACCTACTCCTTCTTGGACCCAAGACATGGTGTACTTCCTTTAAATAGGCATGTGTCCTCATGGGATGAGTAAAACAAAAAGGAGACATTTTAGGTTACAGGCCATCCCATATGTTATTATTGATGGTGTCTTGTTCTAAATAGACATCAATAGAATTTTCTTGAGATGCATTGAGACTGATCAGGTAGAGAGAGTGCTAAAATAATTCCATGTTGAATCAGATGGAGGCCATTTTTCTCCAAGAGTGACAAGACTCAAAATCATGAAAGTAGGTTATTATTGGCCCAGAGTGTTTAGTGATTGCTACGGATGGATCAAGAGGTGCAAGAATTGTGTGTTCTTCAAAGGAAAGGAAAGGCTAGCAGCACTTCCATTGCACCCAATCTCATTCGACCAACCTTTCATGCAATGGGGATTGGACTTCATTGGATTCATCAATCCAAATTCAAGCCAAGGCCATAGATGGATTCTAACAGTGAGAGATTATTTCATCAAGTGGACCGAGGCAGTGGCACTCAAGGAATCCAATGAGTCTAGTATCCTAGATTTCTATAAAGGGATGGTGACTAGATTTGGAGTGCCAGCCACCATCATATCAAACAATGTAGTAGCATTCATAGGTTCCAAGATCACAGGATGGGCTGTTAAGAATGGGACTTGAGTGCTTCATCAAACTATTACCCCCAAGGTAATGGCCAGGCTAAGTCCACAAACAAGAACATACTAAATATCATCAGAAGAACTCTTGATGAGAATCAGAGGAGCTGGCATACAAATCTCAAAACATCCTTATGGGCTAATAGAATAACACCAAAGAGATCTACAGGCAGCTCTCCATTCAAGATTTTCTATGGGAAAGAGGTAGTGTTTCCTATATCACTTAAGTTACCAGCATTGGAGCTCGTGAAGAAACTAGAGATGTCTGAATTTGGACCAATGGAGGCTAGGTATGTGGAGATGATATAATTAGAAGAAACAAGAGAGCATTATCTTCAAGAAATGGAGAAGAATCAGGCTTCAATCAAGAAATTCTTCAACAAGAAGGCAAAATTAAGGACCTTCCAGGAAGGATACCTGGTTTTGAAATGGAATGCAGATCAAGCAAAACTAGGAAGGCATTCCAAATTTGAAGCCATCTGGAGTGGCCCCTATATGATCACAAGATGCAAAAGTAGCAATGCTTTCTAATTGTCTACATTGGAGGGTGAAGAGTTACAGATTCCAATAAATGGGATCTATCTTAAGCACTACTACTAAAAGGGGAGTTCTCACCATGTACATATTAGTTTAGTTTTCTCTTTCCTCTAAGTGCTTATGCACATTGTCTTGTTGTAGTGTAAATTAATTTTCTCCTTAGTGTTTTGCACGCGTTTCCTATTCCATTTGGAGCATGTATGATTACAAATTTTGCATATAGTGTGGTGTTGTTTTGTGGCTCTTGTGCAGTCTATTCGGAGAAATAGATGAAACCCTGTGTTAAAACAATTTTCTACTCTCATAAACCTTCATTTCAAGATTTCTTATGAAAATTGAGAGTGTAAGCGGCTGGGCTCATGGATCAGAGGTAGAATTATTGTCATATTTTCTTTCTCAACTCCATTCCCAATGGATACGATAAGGCAATTGGTCTTTTCATCTAGCAGGTAGATACCCCTGTGAGTCACCAAATTGTTATCCATATTTTTCCTCGTGCCAAATATTGGATCAACCATGACCCCGCATAAGAGGAACCTGAGAAAATTCATTCAGATCTTGCAAATTGGCCGCAGAAGGACTCAACCGTGGAGTGGCGGAGGCCAAGAGAGATCAAAGGACCCTGTGCAAAAGAAACAACTCTGTCAGGCCATTTCCACGTCTTAAATCTGTTCTCTAAGTTACAAGTAGACTCAATAATGGGATAACAGGGTCAGAAAAGAATGGGTGAAGCCACAGAGGAACCAGAAATAAGAAGGGGAATAAATGGAAAATATCAGAATTCCTCAAGCTCAAAACGGTTCAGATAAAGGTCCAAAAATGACTAAATATGGAGGAGGCAGCGGAAGGAGCCACGTGTCCTAACGGCGCTTCTCGAAAGGTGAATTCAAAAAAGGAAGCCCAAACTTACATGGGGCTTCCACGTGTCTAGAGCCCTAAAGAAGTTGCAAGGCGTTGAAAAGTCTTCAACTAAAAGGAAGCTACCAAGTGTCTTAATGGCATTGATTCAAGGATTGGATAAAGAAAAGGTTTCCAAACGAGTGCTAGAATGCCACATGTCTAGGTGGAGCTTCGGGGCTACGGGAGTTTTTTGAGTTTTACATTTTTTGCTCAAAAGGGAAAAAAGATAAATTACGGACCCGTCAGCCCAAATTTTGTTCCAACCTAGCTGCCACGTGTCCCATAGCAAAAGGGGGACCCTTTTTCAAATTGTTTTCCCACCCATTTATACGGACTCAATACAAACTTCGAAGGGACATATCTTTCGACTCACAGCTCAAAATATTGTGAATCTGATGCCATTGTAAAGATATCGACCTTTCCCACACTATGGAGGTATGAAACTTTAATTTTAAGGAGGTTATGTGAAGAAAATGGAGGAAACATCTTTGAGATTTCAATGCAGGATCTTCTTGCCTCAACAACTAGATTAGATTTGATCTGTTTCATCATTTCCTCTTCCTTCAAGGTGTCGAACCAAAGATTAATGCAGTAAATATGGATTTGGGGGCATATTTTATCAGAAGCATTAACAACAGTGGTTGAACTTCAACCTTCTTTTCCCACTTCTCTCTCTCTCTCTTCTTCCATGTCGAATCTATAAATATGGGGGTAGGATTCATTATAAATGGTTGGACATTCTTTTTTTTGTAGGTTCCCTTCTCCTCCTAGTAAAGGGATTTTTGGGGTTTGGGCTTTCTATCAAAATTGTAATATGTTTCTGCCTTTTGGCTAATTTGTAATGAACTGTATCAATCTATAGAGCAATAAAACACGTTTGTGATCGATTCTAGATCCTTTTTGTCTCTTTTTCTCACATCTGGTCTTTCGTTATGAATCTAGTTATATGTGTTTGATTATTGCATGTATTTTTTGGTTTGTGTCTATTAGAAGAACTAGTGTTCATCATTCCTTCAATGCATCACCTTGTAGTTTAGTTATTGTTTATTTCTTGTACCCCCTTTCTTATCCCTGTCTCCTTGGCAAGTTTTAGACTAGGAATAGAGATAGATCCTTTGTAAGTTCTCACGTATGCATCTAAACAGAGGAATAAGGAACCAGCCTTTAATTTGGAGAGCTTTCCATTTTGCAAGGTCCCATACCTTGGGGAAAGTTCAATGTTATGCAATCACACCAAATGAGTCTACCATAGAAAATCATATTTCTAGAACTCATTTGGGGGTGTTGTGATTTCACACTAACAGAGACACAATCAAAAAAGGAGATGCAAAAGATGTAAGAAAGGACAACAGGTATGCAATATAAGTGACAAGAAAGGAAGAATCGTAAAAATAAGTTAAGGTAGAGAATAGCCACAAAGCAATGTGTCTATTACTTTCAGAAATGCACAGTCGGTTACAATGGTATATGAGGCCGATATCCACATGCAGAGATCAGATCTAAAGGCCTGCAACTTGAAATGCAAGGCGTATACCTAGGTAATGCACTTACAAACTAAAGACATACAACCCTTTACAATGATCAAAGCTCTTACATTTATAGAATAATAAAGGAGAGAAAGGGAGAAGATAAGAGGGAAAATCGGATTTAAATTCCAACCACCAATAACTAGCAATGAATTTCTACAAATCCGACTGCAAATCTATCCAATGTGCTACCCCATGTTTGTTTGGCAGGTAGGAGAAGGAAGGGCGGTGAGATCTGAATCAAATCAGGTTGTTGGAGTGATCAGATCTTGTATTAATGGAGTGAGGGACATTTTCATGCTTCTCACCTACCTAATCCCACCAAAATTTGAACTTGGGTGATCTGGAGTGTATCCCACATCAGCATCTATTTATCAAGACAAAAAAATCCTAAATTTAATCTTTGTATCAGAAGTTATTGCAATATGAAGTATACACGTTGAACTGACACATGGCGCATGCACATTGGCCGAAAGAGTAGTCTAATTGTCCATATATATTTTGGTTTATGTCATGTGTCACTCCCTGGTTGGTTACAAAGATTCAGCACCCTGTTGGTGCACCTTAAAAGGTTGCATGTGATACACTCATTGATAGGTTGCCACATGGCACAGGAACTAGCATAAAAGAAGGCATGAAGGATGTGCATGAAAGAAAGGGGCGTGGAAGGAATAGTAAGAGCACGCATGAAAAAGTAACGTGAACAAAGGAAATGGAAGGAATACTTGCAAAAAGAAAGTATGGGAAGGGGCGCAAGCATCTAAAGAGGGGTGCATGAAAGAAAGGAACAGGGCGCAAAAGAATGCCAAGGAATTAACTAATTTTGGTAAGTAAGTACAAGGTGAGTGTGAAGGGTGTATGAACTACTAGGAGGATGGTAAGTGCACAGGGATTTCACGTGAGGGGAAATGAAAAGGAGATACAGGAAGGGGAAAGGAAGGAAAATGGAAGGTACGAAGCAAGTGAAGAGCGCGGTAGGGCACGCGGGGAACTGCAGCCAAGAAAGTTCTGCCAAGGAGGAAACCAAAGGGTGTGCAACCTGTAATGTTTGTCTTCAGAGCTAGAATATGGATGTAAGTTGTTAAAATAACTAGGAGATTTATTTTAAACAACTGTTTGTCAACTTTTGGGGCTATCTTCCTACTAGATGAAGGAGATCAGTAGCCTTGGAGCATCCATTGGGCATGGAGTCATATTGGATCATGAAATTTTTATCTGATACTTTGAATAATTTTCCCTTTGAAGTCACTTGAAATAATTTTCTAAGCTTTGTATTAAATCCTGAAAAACAGCTGAAACTATTAGAAGATTACTAGCCTTCTAGAAGAAAAAGAAGAGTGCACGCGAAAGCACATGAGAAGAAAGATCCATATACAAACAAAAAAATGTGTGTGCGGTGCACTTGGAGGAATTGAAACTAATATAATATATACAATGATGCATAAGGACTCGATGGAAGGGTTTGAGATAAATCCCATTGACTGGGATTGATAATGTGCCTCCATCTAGGTGAGACAATTTAAAGGAGTTAGCCTCCTTACTTGAACTTATGATGTATGCACCACTCCAAAGTGCATAAAACTTTGAATGGTGCCTCAGTTTAGCTCTGTCAACATCCCATTCTAAGACTGAATCACCAAATTTGAAAGCTTAGGGTCTTTCCTTTTTGTCAAACCACTTCTTTGTTGATAGTTGATGATGTTCTAGCTTGATCATGATAGAATTTCTTAGATCTTCAAGTTCAACCAGCTCTATCATTCTTATTTCTCTTTGGTCTGCACCCTCAAATTCCAACTGCTATGCAAGTTATAATGAAATAAACTCAAGAGATAAATGAATTCAAGCTTCCTTTCCATAAACAAGTTTATATGGTGAAGTACATATTGCCTTCTTCACCATGATTTTTTCTTCCCAGAGCGTGTGTGAAACCTTTGTGTGTCACTGCCTCTAGTTGATATTCATTGTGCACTTCATTATTCTGATCAAGTTATTATTTGTTGACTCTACCTAGCCATTTCCCTGAGGGTGGTAGTTGGAAGAAGTCTTCAAGTAAATTCCAAGACTAACTCCCCAATTAGAAATTTTGGTACCAAGGAAGGCTTTTACATTATCCAAGATGATGGTCTGAGGAATGCAAAACCTCATTACAATGCCCTCGAAAAAGTCAAGAATGACTAACTTGGTTGATTCTTTGAGCACTAAATTTTCTATTCATCTGGTGAAGTAATTTGTAGTCGTCAACACCCACTTATGTCCAGTACTTGATGGAGGATTGATCATGCCTATGAAGTAAAGACCCCGTTGTGTGAAAGGTTCATCAACCTGGATTGGTCAGATGGGAAACAATGTTAATTTTTTCTTTCCTGCAAAGAAAGCACAATGTTTACATTTCATGACCCACTAGTGGGCATCTGCAAACAGGGTGGGCCAAATGTATCTTGCCTTCATAATATTCATTGTTTTCACCTTGGCAGAGAAGCATCCACCAGAGAATCCATCATGAAGTTATCCTAACACCTTTTCATTTTTTGCGTCATCGATACACCTTAGCAGCATGCCATTGACGTTTCTTTTGAAGAGGTTGTCATCAACTAGCACGTATGGAATAGACTGCAACCTCAAATTTCGCCTATTTGCTTTGTCTAGACCAGGAGGATATGTGTCAGAAGAAAGGAACGTCACCATCATTTCCATATAGCTATGTGCACTGGTATCCTCATTCTATTTAGTTTCTGTACGTGGTGGTTCCTCATCCAGGAATAATGTAGTCTTTATCATTTTGTGCATCCTCAACAAGTTGCTTACAGAGTGAGTTGCCTCTAACCAACTTTGTGGCAATGATAGTCACATCAAACTCCATGATTTTAGTCACCCATCTTGCTCTTTTCTCACTGATTTATGCTCCCATGATGAAGTCTCTCACACCTGAGTGTGATACTAGCACCTTGACATGGTTTATGGCGAGCATACTCTTGAATTTTTTGATCGTGTGCATGATGGCATAGACATGTTTCTCCATGTGACTATATTTCCGTTCATAATCCTTCATTGTTTGACTAAAGAAAGTCAATGGTTATTCCATTCCTTGTTCATTTTCTTGTGTCATAACAACAACACTTACATCAGCGCCATAGGCATAAAGGATGAAATCCTTAGATTAATCTAGGTTGATGAGTGTTGGTGCGCAAGCAATCTCTTGATTGATCTTGTTGAAGATTTATTTTCCTTCTCCTTTCTTGAGCATCAGGGTGATGGGCATTATTTTTCCCACAAAGTTAGGGATAAAGTGCTTGAAAAAATTGATTTATGCTAGGAAGGACTGCAAGGATTTCTTATGCATTGGTAGAGAGAGAGCAAGGATGGCTGAAACGTGCTTAGAATCAATAGCAATGTCATCCTTTGAGACCACGTGTCCCAAAATGTTTCTTTGCACTACTGCAAAATTGCACTTCATGGGGTTAAGAGATACCCCAAACTCTCTGGATCTCTCAAATACTTTCTCTAGATGTGTCATATGATATGTTCCCTGCTTTGAGAAGACGTTCATGTCATCTAGATAAACCAAGATGAACTCATTGATATAACCTTTGAAGGCAATGTCCATTGAATGTTGAAGTGTTGCACCTTCATTTGACATATTAAAGGGCATCTTCTGATATGCATATGTTCCCCACTTATTTGTAAACATTGTTTTGAATTGATCCTCTTCCTTGAACATGATCTGATTGAAGCCAGAGTACCCATCCAGCATGGAGAATATTTGCATGCCAGCCATAGTTTGCAGAATTTGATCCATTAAAGGAAAACAATAATAATCCAATAAAGATGCCTTGTTCAAATATTTTATATCAACACAGAGTCCGATCTCATCGTTCTTCTTATGCACTGGAACCAAATTTGCAACCCAGATAGAGTACTTCATTGGAAATATTATCTTTGCCTTGATGAGTTTGGATAAATCCTTCCTCGTGAGGGATCTATATTTGGATTGATTGGTCTCTGCTTTTGTCTGACGTGTTTGATACTAGGATCAAGGTCAATTGAGTGTTGAGAAACACCTAGTTTGAATTATTTTAGGTCTTCATACTCCCATGAAAATATATCACTATATTTTTGACATAGAGAGATGAAGGCCTTATTTTCTTCATGCACGCAATATTTTCTCAACAACAATTATTTTTCGCTCATAATTATAACTGGAGTGCAGACATCTTTCGTTGTACTTTTTTTTTCTTCCCACTTAAACGCATCATCAAGGTTGAACATTTTCTCTAAGGTGACCAATCCTTTAGATAATTTTTTTGTCTTTAATTGAATCACTTGGTCACCATAGCTATCATGCAATTCAGCTTGCATGTTTGAGGAGAAATCAGATTTATTTCAAGGATGAACTGAACTATCTTTACATCACTTTCAAACACTGGCATTTTTCATCTGATATTGTTTTCTGGAATAGATGGCTTGATCACAATTTTAACATGTTGTGTATTCCATTTGATAAAATCCTTTACGGGAGAGAATTATGAACTAAACACAGCCACCTAATATGCTTCTTTGTTCATTTTTCTGGGCACCACCTATAGATTTATAGCATCAAAGCTCTCAAGGAGGTCCTAAACTCTATACTTATAATATTTGAGAATCTTATTCTTTATCACACCTTTTTTGGTGACCTGGTGGATAACCAATTTTGTGTCTCCAAAAATTTGCATCACCTTAATCTGTCTATTCTGAGCAATAAGAAGACCATGCACCAATGTTTCATATTCTTCTACGTTGTTGGAGCATGTGAACTACATCCTGTGTGTGAAGAATAATTTCTCACCCTTGGGAGAGATGAGAAAAACACCCGTACCCACGTCATTCTTGCTTCTGGAGCCATCAAAGTATAGCTTCCATATACCATAATTTTCTTCACTTTATTTGAGCATGTGTGGCAACACTGCTTCTTCTTCATGGATGTTGTAAGTACCAAGGTCAATTTCATAAGTTTTAAACACTTCAACATATGGATCAAATTTATTATCTCTTTCTTCCCATTCATCTAACAATAGATTAGGAGAAGGGGTGAAAGAGGGTGATCTTTTGAAATAGAATCTTGTACTTTCCCTTCTTGGATTAGGAAATTGGCCTAGAGAGGAGACGGGTCATATGACTCAACATGATAGGAAAATATTGGATCAACTTTTATGGTAAACCAGGTACCATACCTTGTTCTTAGTAAGATATGAGACCAATCAGAAGACAAGTAACCACCCACTTTAGCAATAAGGTATCTTAATAGACACAAGGAAAACAAATGACGTAGGTTAATGATTAACACATCTTGAGTTATTGTGAGGCTTGGACATGCATGAAGGGTTAACTCGAGATCCTTGGTGACTTCTAGAGTGGTGACAGTTGATCCATTAAGTTGTAAGAATCATTTAGACATAGGGGTATACTCAAGGCCTAGGACATCAACAATTTTCTTCGGCATAACAAAAGTACGAGAACTTGAGTCAATCATGTAATTGTGAACAAGGTGTTTTCTTATGATCAAAGACATATAAAAGGGTGGGGATTTGAGGACCCTACTTACTTTCTTCTCTTATTCTTGACAAATAGTAACAGTGGCATGAGGCTTTTAGATAATTGGATCAGTGTGTGGAAGTTGCGCTAGAGCTTCATACAACAGGTCTTGTTGAGATGGATTGGTCAGGGCATCCCACATTATGACATTTACATTATTCTTCTTCAACTAATCCTCAATGTTGAATGGAAGGCCCATTTACTTTTGTATTTGAGGTACAATAAAAAATATTCTTTATTTTTCACGCGCGAAGGGAAGGGCCTTGGCTGGCGCAAAGGCTTGACCTACCAAAGGAAGGGCATGTGTTACTTCTCATGGGGCATTATATGGAACCTCACACATAGGAATTTGTACACCATCACTATTGGATGCCTTAGTTGTATCTCTATGCTTTTGATGATTGGCATGTGTGATAGGGGCTAAAGGTTGCATGCCAGACTCTGGAATTCTCTTCTTCAACCTTGTATTATCAGTAACCTAGTCATGTGGCCTATTTGGACTATCCACAACTTAATTAAGTACATAGAAGTCTTCGGTGCCAAAGAACATTAAATTTTCCTCGGAAGGAACTTCTATTACTTCTTTATTTTCTTGCTCACACTTGCTAGTGGAAGGCTCACAGTTAGAAGTATTATGGATCATATAGGCTTGCGTGTGCATGACATTGCCGCAATGATATTGAATATGAGGAATATTACAAGGGAAGCACCATTTTGTCTCTTGTACCATGTTGTTGTGAACTGGAACAAGTTTTTGGCTCGCGCTTGGTATTGGAAGAGGTGGCGCATGAGGAACTACTTGTAATGGAAGGTGTGCATTAGCATATCATTTTTCATTTTACTGGTTCTACTTGTGTCTTTGATTTTCATATTGATTTCTATAGGGCTCATGGCCTTGATTGTACCCTTAATTAGAACTATTTATAAAGGCTTGCGCCTATTACTTCTCTAAAGATATGGCTTTATTAGACAATTTTCTAATAAGGGATTTCATTTCTTCATCTTCCTTTTATTGCGTGGGTGAATGCTCTATTCAGGAATGGGCGTGATGGAAGGCTAGGGAACTTGGGAAATTTCTAAGAATAAGGGCATAGTTGGCCTAGGGCTAACTTTCCCACCTGAATGAGAGTATTTTCTTCCCTTACTACAATATTATAAGAAGATGGAAAGGTTCTACCCCCCATGTATTGAATCATGATAGAAATGTAACTATTTAAGGCTTTTAGATAGTACAAGAAGGCATGTTGGGTTTTATCTCTTACGACTTGAGAGATTATGTCCCAAGTCTTCTAAAAATCTAATATTAAAATCATTCATTTGCTCATTTGGTGCTCTATTGATTGTTTTTATTTGCTCCATCAAAGACAAGTGATCTAACTTATCTTTAAAATAGTTGCAGAGAGCTAATCCAAGCTCATCCTAACTAGTGATAGATGCAGGTCTTAAGATTTTGTACCTTTGAAGCACCTTACCTTTGAGTGAAGAGGCAAGCATCCGGACTACTACATCATTGTGTGTGATCAAATAGACCGAGCACACATTTTCTACATCTTAGATATGCTCAATGGGGGTAACATGATTCTCACTGGTAAAGTATGAAATACTCTTGAATGTAGTTGTTGGAATGTCATGTTGCACATTAAGAAGGAGAGGGATCATTGCAGTGAAGTTAGCAAAAGTTATTTGAGGTGGAAGAGGAACTGCCATGACTAGTTGCACAGATATTCTAAGAGGAGTGGAATAGGTGTGGCACATTGTAGAAATAGATACACATAAAAGTTCTAGAAAGTATTCTTCCTGGAGATAGCTGAAGGTTCTTAAAAGACTCTTCAGCTCCTGCACTTTGTTTGGTACATATCCTTCTCATGAAATAGGTGTTCTGACTACTGGAAAGAGTAGATATGAGTTTTAGGAGTCACCAGATGTGTTAAAATGAGCCTCTAAAGGCTGAAAATCCCTAAGTCACTCACCAGAACTTAGCAATATTGAAATTTAAGCTTTCAATGCTTGTCCCACTAGGCGTGTCAGAAACTGTTTCATCTCAAACATGCACCTGTGTCCCAAATCAAGATGAATTGGGCCATTAAGGAAATAATGGTACTGTCTCCAAGTTATGACACCTTGCACACTTGAGACAGACCTCTGAAGAAGGTCAGTTCCTCTACCTACTTCTACTGTTACCACTAATCCTAATTCTCAAATGGAAATCTTAATTTAATCATGCCAAGGGACCATGGTTAGAGAGAATGTGCAAAAATTGGTAACTAATCTAAGGGATGTCATAGCACCAAAAAGGAGTGGGATGAACATGATCAACTTTGAGTGAAAACAAAGGAATATGCGTAGAGGAAGGCTACGCTTGCATAGCATAGACCAGAACACATTTACAAAACCATTTTCATGAGACACAATCAGAAAAGGAGATGCAAATGATGTAAGCAAGAACAACAGGCACACAATGTAAGAGAAAGGTAAAGAAGAAACATAAAAACAAGTTAAGGAAAAGAATAGCCACAAAATAATGCTTTTATTACTTTCAAAAATGCACAGTCGGTTACAATGGCGTACGAGGTTCATATCCACATGCAGAGACTAGATCTAAATTCTTACAACTAAAAATGCAAGGGAAATACCAAGGTAATGCACTTACAAACTAAAGGCATCCAACCCTTTACAATGAGCAATACTCTTACATTTATAGAATAATGAAGGAGATAAAGGGAGGAGATATGAGGGAAAATTAGATTTGAAATCCAACCACCAAAAACCAGCAATGAATTCTTACAAATCCACCTGTAAATATATCCAATGCCCTTCCCCATGTTGTTTTGGCATGTAGGATAAGGAATGGGGGTGAGATATGAATCAAATTGGGTTGTTGGAGAAATTAGATCTTGTATTAATGGTGTGAGGGAAATTTTCCTGCTTCTCAGCTATCTAATCCCGCAAAAATTTGAACTTGTGTGATCTGGAGTCTATCCCGCGTCAGAAGCTATCCAACGAGAAAAAAATATCCTAAATCTGATCTTTCTAGTAGAATTTATGGTGATCTAAAGTATACAAATTGAACTGATACATGGTACATGCACATTGGCCGGAGGAGTAGGCTGATTGTCCGTATATTTTGTCATTTTCTGCCATATGTCACACTTTGGTTGGTTGCAAGGATTTGATGCCCTATTGGCGCACCTTGATAGGTTGCGTGTGATACACTCATTCTAACATGTTTCCATGTTGAACAAGAACTAGCACAGAAGAATGCATGAAGGATGTGCATAAAAGAAAGGGGTGGGGAATGAATAGGCAAGAGCATGTGCGCATAAGTAGCGTACGTAGAGAAAATAGAAGGAATACTTGCATGATGCAAGTATGGGAAGGGGTGTGAGCATATAAAGAGGGGTGTGTGATAGAAAGGAAGGGGCCACAGAAGAATGTTAGGGACTTAAATAATTTTTGGAAGTAAGTACAAGGCACGCAGAAAGGGTGTAGGAACAACTGGGAGGAAGGTAAGTACGCAGGGAGTGTGTGCAAGGGTAAATGGAAAGGAGATAGAGGAAGAGAAAAGAAGGAAAATGGAAGGTGTGAAGCAAGGGAAGAGCACAGAAGGGTGCATGGAGAACTACATCCAAGGAAATTATGCTAAGGAAGTAACCAAAGGGTACACAACGTACAATGTTGATCTTCAAAGACAGAATATGGATGTCAGTTGTTGAAATAACTAGAAGATTAATTTTAGACAACAGTCAATACTTGTAACACCTCGATAATGCTTCATCACACTTAGGGAACTTTTTTCCCTATTTAATTATCTTGATGCATTCAATGATTTTAGCATGCAGCATTTAAAATCAAACATTAATTATTGTTCAAAATACATCTGGACAACCTATGATAACCATGTGGAAGTGTAAGCCACTTGAAACCTATCCCTTCATTCACCGCACAACCGTCTCATTCATAGTATCAAGATTCTTTTCCGTTGTTTACTTATTAAGCTTACAGTTAACCTTTTTAATTTATTTGTTAACATCGTGTATGCATTCATCCTATGGATGGGTTATCTAAGTTTCAAGACGATATCCAAACCACGTTAAAGGTACGAAATGGAGTCCACGAGTCATTACTTAAGTATGTAACTACTTTCCTGTGTTCATCAACTATACCAGATTATAATTAAGAGGATGGTTTAGTCAAGTACTAGACTTGAAACCACCATCTATATCAGATTGTTTTTTGTATCTACGCATTTATGGTTCGGTTAAATCAATGCCATATACTTGTAATATTATAATTTTAGGAGTTATTCATTAATATTATAGTCCACATTGCATAGCATTTTTATTGTGTATAAGTACATTTCCTAATAGACAATAATTATGTAGGAATTATATAATATTATTGGGGTGAACTTTCCTCCCACACACAGGATATAAGTTTTAACTCCACTAAACTACTATTTTAAATTTTGTAACTTAAACGGAGAACTTAGCATAAGTTGCATCCATTTTACACCTTGATTTTCATTTTATATAAGCTAGACTAGCTTACACTACATGTTATTTTGATATGTAATGATGTTATCCTTGAAATCCAAATATTATGTTCTATGTGAATCATTTTTGGAGTATATGGGAAACATAATTATTAATCCTATTTTATCTATCTAAAAGAAATTTAGATCCAACAAATGATTTGAAGCTAATGGATGCTATTTATTATAATTAGTCAGGTCCTTACTATTAACCGTAAATTTAGTTAGTGGATCATTTCCAAATACATGGTAAACATACCCATTAATCATGTTTTATCTATCTAAAAGAAATTTAAATCCAACAACAATGTCAAAGCTAGTGGATTTTATTTCTTACAAGTATTCATATCCTTGTTATTAATCATGCATTTAATTAATCTCTTAGAAAATATACCTTCTATAACCAACACTTGTAATTAGCTTTCTTTGCATACATAGCCTGTTAAGGAGCTTTGCACTCATACGAATATTGTTGAGCTTGACATAAGATAACTTGTTGTTGTTGTGGATAATTTTAGTGTGTAGATAAATGTATAGATAGGGTGATTGTTCCAAAGGATTTTCATTTGATGTTTTCATAACCACGAATAGCTAGAAATTTACTTCCAAAATTTTCCTCTATGTGGCCAAGACATCTCAACATTTCACGGAACAAATTTTTAGGGAAGCTCCATTGTTAATAAATACTCTTTTAACCTTATGGTTGGTAATGTAGGATTCAATGTACAAAGAGTAATTGTTTTGAAGGTTTGAGTTTAATAGGTCCTAAGGATGGAATGATAATATAAGGTTGTTAGGTGAAATGTTGGCAATTATCTTGGAACTATTAAGTATTGATATTATCAAGAACATATGCATCATGGAGAGCACAAGTGATCATTTCTTGAAATTTAGGTGATGTTTTCAATAACTCCATGAGGGAGATATGTGTGGGTGTTGATGTTAACTACTTAAATAGGTCATATGGACCAGATGTGGAAGGTTTAGAATTTTATGTTGGCTATGGGTTATTTGGAATTGTAGGATTTGATTCTTTAGGCTCAAAATAAGTGGATAGTTTCTTCACCATCGGAACCTAAACATTATTTTTTCATGTGGTTACTGCATAGTTAAGAGCTTGGAATTTAATCCTAGTGATGGTATTAGGTTTTTTTCAAAAAATGAAATGATTGAATTGAAATCAATGTTGTTTGAGGATTGGATTTTTTTAGGAGTTTTTCCATTCATACCATGCATGGGGAAAGGATTAAAAAAACACCTTTAAATTATCATTGGAAATTTTATTGGGTGATGGGTCTTCGACCACGATGTCTCCACTATTAGTGAGATATTGAATATAGTAGTGGAGGCACATACATTTATTTATTTCATAACCATCAATGTGATGAAAATCACAATATGTATTGGATTTGTACCAAGATGGTTTGGGTTCCCCTTCTACAAAATGGTTTTTGATAGGGTAAGTGACCATGTTGGCACTTACCAATTTCCACAAGACACTTGAAAGGCTCTCTCCCAATGTTGTAAATTTTCTACGTTATTGGTCACGAGAAGGAGGAACTTCTTTACTTGGAATAGTGATGGATTACTTTGAGTAAGTTTGTTTTGTTTGATTATTATGAATTTTATCCACATTTCAATTATCAATTACATCATCATTAACAACATTATGATTCTAACTAGTGTACTTGGTTTTATCGTGATGATTGATATTGTTATTATTGTTATTGTTGTGTGCATTATCCTTGAAAGGAGGTATGATTAATCCTTTTACGATGAGGTCATTTTTTATTATCCTTGAGCAAGGGAGTCGACTTGTGATCGCTTGCCATCATTGTAAAAAATTTGCAAAGTTTTCATTTGTTCATTATTTTGCATTACACAAGTCCATCATGGTAATCTCATATTCTAGGTTAAATGAGAAGTGTTTGACGAACTTCTCCGAGAGGTCTGTGAAACTAGTGATCAATCCCTTTGGAAGGTGTATGAGCCATTTCAAATCTTGACCTCATAAAATTTTAAGAAAGAGGCAAAAGAGAAAGATATCATTATATATCACTTCTTGACATGCCATGAAGAACTCTTCGTTATGCTCACATGGATCATTTTTGCACTTATATTTGTCAAATTTTGGCGTCTCGAAATATTTTGGAAAGGGTATGCTCAGCATTTCCCTATCGAATGGATAAGTAAGTAACTCCTTAAAATTAAATTACTTTCTTTTTTTTTGCATTCCCAAGACTATGTCCTTCATAGTTTTCCATTCTTGAGAGAATGGAGGATTATTTTGTGGAATAGTTAAAACATCATCAATTTTTTGATTGGTTTTTTAGTTTTTTGTTTCAGTGTCTATTTTTCATTTATTGTCACTTTTTGTCTTTTTTTTCATGTCGTCAGTGAATTTCAAATCTATTAGAGCCAAATTTTTTGCCATTGCATTTATTTGATTCCTGAAGGCTTGATTTGGCTCAGAGGTAGAAACCCTAGATTTTCCTTTTTTGTCATCATTTGTTTTACTTGGTCTGGCTTCATTATGTTTGTTTGATTCAGGTTGAATGTTCTTAGATAGTTGGGGTTGGCCTCGTAGGTTTTTCAAATCATCTTCAAATTGCAAAGGCATTTTTTCTCCCATTTCGAGGATACAGAAGAAATTAATCTTTGTTTTACTACAGAATTCCTTCCATTTTTGCTTATTCTTCCAAGGAAACATAATTTTGTTGATCCTCTTGTTGGTCTTCATCCTCTTCATCAAAACTAATGTGAAAATGATTTCATTCCTTTCTTCTGAAAGGATAATAATTTTGGTGTCTTGTTCCCACCATTTTGTCTAAAAGAGTGGAGGAACATAAATAGGTGTGCTTAGAGTTTGGAGAAAGTGAATATCCAACTACCTAAGAATTAGAATTAAAATCCATTGTACTTAAACTTGATAAAGTGAATGTCAAAGTGTAAGATGAAGGCGTTGAGATTAATTTACCTAAAATTGGAAAATTTAATGTCAAAATTTACAAAGTAGATATTGATTGATAGTGCTTACACTTTGAAAAAGTGAATGTAGAAGTATAAGACTTAAAGACTTGAAAGATAGCTCTTAAACCATGACAAAGTGAATGTCAAAGTAGAATATCCAGGAATCAATGAAGCGTGATAAGATGAAAATCAAAGGATGATATATGTATGATTCAGCTTAAAATTTGGACAAAGTTAATGTTAAAGTAAAAGGCTTAGGAGAACGTGTGACGATTGACAAAGGGAATGGAAATGTAGGAAATGATAGATAAGAATATTGATGAATGAATACAAAAGTATGAAATGTGGTAAAAGTGAGGATACTCGAATATAAACAAAGTGAACGTTGAAATATGAAGTATAAAGAGGGTAAATTACTCAACTCCTAGCAAAATGAGTGCTAAGATAGAAGAGTTTAGAAATGAGAATGGACTACTTAAATCTTAGCAAAGTGAATGACAGGATAGAAGAGTGTGGAAATGTAGATGTATTACTCAATCCTTAGCAAAGTGAATTTTGAGATGGAAGAGGTAGAAATTGGGATTACTTGACCCTTAGCAAAGTGAATGCTAATATGGAAGAGGTTGAAAGTTGGATTACTCGACCCTTGGAAAAGTGAATGATAAGATGGAAGAGGTTGAAATTGAAAGTGCCTAAAATTTAATAAAGTGAATGTTAAATTTGTAGATGTAGAATGGGAAAGTGCTTAGAGTTTAACAAAGTGAATGTTAAACTAGAAAACTTTCACAAAATGATAGGGCAATAAAATTGTGATTGTGATTGACTATGATAAAGTGAATATCAAGAGGTCGAGATTCAAAAGTGGAATGAATGTGTTTAAGTTAGGGCATGGGTATCCAAAAATCAAGACTTGAATGTTGATTGTAATGTGAAAGGTAAATGGATAGATTGTGTATGATAAGAGAGTGGAATAAAGACTTCATAACACGGAAAGTAAACAAGAAAAACATTGTTAAGGAAGGCCTTTATGCTTAAGTTGGATTGGTTAAGTGGGGCTTCCTCTAAAGATGGTTCTCTCCCTAAATACAAATATTACTCAAGCGAGTGTAGTACACCAAATTTCTAGTTTCCATATTTACTCTACCCCTCTTGTTACAATAAGTCGTATTTTACTCTGCTCATAGGATAAAATTGGGGTTACCACTAAGGATAATTTTGGCTCTAATATCTCACAAGGTGCAATAATAGGATGGGTGAGGGTACCCATTTCGTTGGCCAATTTTCTCAATGTGTCAACTACTTTGGGGTTCCTGCAATACTCCTCACAATGAGAATTTGGCCCCTGGCCACGTACTTCCCATAGTTATAGCTTTATATAAGGGGATAAACCCATATCTGAAAATTTAATTATTAAGAAAGTTGTATAAAGTATAAGAAAATAATAGTGATAATGTTTGCTTGATTCCCACAAGAAAGGAAACATGTAGTTAGTGGTTTTAATGCAACAACAATATTCATAGAGATGGTTCTACGAAAAACTCGTGTTTCAGATTTTCAAGATCACTTAGAAAAGTGTGAGAAAAGAGCATACATGGGATTTTGTCTCGATTAGATTAAATGAAAGCTAGGAGAAAAATAAGCACTTAAATGAAATAATTGTAACAAAACTACAAGAAGGGGATCAAAACAGATCTAAAACAATGGTTATGACAAAATTAATTTGCTAGAAAAACATAAAAGCTAGAAAAATATAGTGATAGAATGCTAGCACATACAATGATATGTTAACACGTGCAATAGGGTGTGTTAGCATGATAGGAGACACTAGTGCGTTAAGGTTAACACTTCCATGTAATAAACGAATGTGTCAAAATAAAGGACATAAATCTCTTTAATGTTGGCACATATAGTATTACACTAACACATGTATAGATACACTAGAGTGTGCAAGGTGCAGAAGGAAAAACTAGAGAACTATGTTGATGTGTAGAGTGCTACGCTAGAGCATAAAAGTGATGCTAGTGTGTGAATTTTTACACTAGTGCACTTCATGAGTGACACTAGCACACACAATATTACACTAGCGTAGGATCCCTATAAGTGGTCAAAAATTGATGATTAGTACGGTAATTTGACTGGTGTTTTATGACTATTATAGGTTTTCTCCATCAAACTCTCTCAAATTTGGAAAGTAGGTATAAAATAAAAAAAATAACACACAAGTGAAGTTAGTTTAATGAAAAACTAAATATAAATAATAGAAAATGTGTGGGTTCTATTGGTACCCAAATTTATTCTCCCTTTGAAGTCGAGAAACATCAACAGGTTAAGCAGGATACTTAGAGACAGATAGATCAGAATGTGAGTCATTTTATAGCCGGGGAAGGATTTAACTAACTCTTTGTTACTCGAGCTTAGAAAAAATGGCTAGCACCATGCTAAAGGTTTGACCTACCCTTACTACTTTAGGGTGTGCCTTCAACTAGGGTGAGAGGACCCATTCTATAACATGCGTCTGTGAAGGATATCAACAAATAAACAATACTTGACTCTCCTTCTATGATATTGAAAGGAAACCTTTAGAAGACATGGTCAATGCAACACAATCTAATTCTCACGAGTGGTCACACTAGAAAATGAAGATGTTGAGCCTAAATAAGGTTCAGGTTACTTAAGACAACAATAAAACTTGATTTTCTCCTACATATTTTGGGTAAAGGATGGGTAAAATCAACAACAAAAAATAAGCATTTATGGATACACAGTGAAATCAGGGGTACTTCTTGTAGGATTTTTCATTTTATACATGAATTTTTGTTGGGGAATTAAGCAAGATAAAGTTTATTATACCATATTTTTGGGAACTTTTAAAAAATGTTGGAAAATCTACCAAGAAATATGACAGAAACATTTCAAATAGTCGACAATGAACCTTCAACAAGAAGATGTGCACCCATGGAAGCCCAAAGATACAAGGTTTCACACATTCTTTGAGAATTTAACACAAAATATCATGTCAAAGACTCAATTAAACATCAGAAATCCATGATTCATTGTGCCTAAGATACACTCATAGACCAACAAAAAATTTGTATCAAAAAAGTGGAAGTAGAGTGAATTTAAATTATTTATTACACCATGAAATGAAAGCTCTTCTTGCAATGTAATTGAAAATACCATGGTACTACCACAAGGATAAGATCTTGTGTGATTCAAAGGAATTCCTAACATAATATTGCAACAGGGACATGAATAACTACTTGAATACATCTAAAAATGAAATCAGACACAACAATGTTCCTGATTAACACGATTAACTCAAGGCTCATCAAATTTATCAACAACGGAAATTTTCATTTATAATCTCAATGCTTGTCAATGGCTATACACTTGCAACCATCTTGATGTGATTCATTTTGAAGGCTCGGGAAATTAACAGGTTTCACGAACAAGTATTTTGGAGAAATGGATTTTCTTAGTTTTCTCTCTTTTCTTCGAACATTCTCCAAAAAAATTTAACCCCCCCCCTTTTGTGTGATTATCCTTTGCGCTTTTATACCATTCAACTCACTCACTAACCTTCAAAGTTTTCACCCCAAAAGTATGAATATTCCAAGGAATATTCGTCTTTACAATATCCATTTTAAAACACGCTACTCCTTTGAAGATATTCTACCTCTTACTGTCAGGTGTAGAAATACGAGTCTTTTTCAACTGGTTTTGTTTGTACATGACTGGGATACCAGGTCATCACTTTTGGTAGATTATTTTAGTCATTATTTTCACATAGTGATTAGGTAATCACTCTTGATGACCTTTGAGCACTTCCAAGTGATTCTGATATGATATATATCCTCGTCTACTTCCCAAGAATCTATCTTGGGTGTTGCGCACTTCATTTCATGTCTTATAGGATTAATTACCACACATGGTTCTTGTCTAATCTTATTGATTCATCAGTTTTTTTTATTCCTAATCCCTTCCAACTCTTAAATATTATTTGTGTGAACTGAGAAAAATATTCCTTCATCTCATGAGAAATATTTCTCTTAATCATACCAATATGCTTCCCTTTCACTATAAAACTCAAATCTATCCCTTTACCATTATGCATTTCTTTTCCTACTCTAAATGTAAAGAGCCTTTATCAAAAAAATGGAAAAGGTACTTGTAGCACACAATCTAAAATAAATTTTCTCGGAGTATTTGAATCAAATATTTGACCTGAGTGGTCTTGATGAGACTTTCGTTACGTCTTTGTTTGACATAGAATGTGCAGGAGACACTAGAGGACCCTTGACTTATAGGCAAGTCCAGCTAGCACTTCTTACAAAAATGATTAGGATCAATCATGTATTCACATCCTTTCAATTGATGTACTTTCATATCTTTCAATGGGAACATATAAAGGATCCTAAAGACTTAAAGAAATTTTGGATTGAGAGAAGGCCCCAAGTGTCTGGGCAGATTGACTTTCAGTGTCCATTCTTATGTGATGAAGGATTTGTAGTAAAGGAGACTCCCAAGGAATCATGTGTTATACGACAAATCCTTCATTGACATCGTACCTGCCATATCTCACAAGGTGGATGAATTATAGAGGAGGATCATCTCTCTAGAGAAAGGACAAAGAGAAATTGTACCCTCACAAATAATTTCAATGCCAGCATCATCTTCGGGCAAGAGAAGGGGTGAATCAAGTCCTCAACCCCCAATCATTATCTCAGATGGAGAAGAGGAGTTTTCCATATCTGCTCATCATTCAAGAGAAACAATATTCTCTGCTCGGGACAACAGGGGTAGATTTATCATTCATTCATCCACTCATTCAGTGCATCATGCACCTTAGTTAGAGTATGAATTTTCGAGACCTTGGTCAGTTCCTTCTCCAAGATAACATCCACCCCACACAAGGAAATGGGAAGCTAGGTCGAGCTCAAGACCTCGTAACTTGCTTGGTCTGCAAGATGCAGTACTTTTTCTTCCAATTACCTTGGATTTCCCCTCTCAATTCGCTCCTAATAAGTCTACCTTTCACAAGGGGAAAGGGAAAACAATGTTTTTTACAGGCAGTTTGGATCTTCTAGACTAGGTGTCTTCCTACCAAAAGAAAATTGAGATGGAGAAAATCATGCATGAACCAAGAATGACTCTTGAGTTGTTAATGAATATGGGGATGTCATGGGATTTAGCAGGGTCTATTATATTTATCCAGATGGCATAGTGCTCCAGCGAATTCATGTTGAGAAAGAACAAACTACTGAACAAACTTCCCCCACTAGGCGGAAATTTTGAAGAGGGACTTAAAGATGTCTAGACATTTTTGTTCTTTTGTTGCATTTACTCTCAACATGTATACAATTTTTTTTGTCATGGGCAGGGGCCCCTACAGAACCCCATTTTGGTCCTTTTTCAACATGGAGAAAGCACCATTATCTCAATAGTTTATATGCTTGTACAAATGTATATATAATTTTATCTAAGTGATATGAAACTAATGCATTGTACCATTTCACAATTGATATAAAAGAACAATGAATTTCAAAGTAACAATTATCCTCAAATGAAAAATAAGTATCACTAAAAACATCAACTTAGAACAGAAGTAGGGAAAGAAAGTACAATTTTAAGAACAATAAGCTTAAGCTTGTTCATCATCTATTATGTCTGCACCCTTTTCTTCTTTAATTTCTATTCTTGCATCTTGTTCTTCTGGAAATATTGCCATGTATACATCGTATCTCTAAGAAATATCATTTATTTCATCTTCATCTGGTCATGTGTGGTGTTGAAATATTAATGTTTGTCTAGCTATTACATCCATACAATGACCCATCTTCTGCTTGTATTCCAGTGGCCTAGTTTTTAACTCTGTAATTTTGTTTTCAATTTTCTTCATTATTTTGATGACTCCATAAGAGAAATCATCTTTCTAAATATTATTCTCAAAATATTTGAATAAGAAATCAACTTCAAATAACCATAATTTTTTTTGAATTTCTCAGACACCATGTCTTCCAGTTTCAAATCGATGGCATCAAGGGTATCATCAACCCAATTTCTTTTAACTTCGGGCTTTTCTTTAATCCCATTCAAATTTTCCACTTTGATTTTGCTAGTTCCTCCATGGCATGATGACTTCCTCTGAATTTTGTTGGCACAATTCCTTCCTGTTCAGCCAGTTCATCACTAAGTTGAGTTATGCGGTCCAACTTGAAAAAAATTGCCTCAAAGTAGAAGATTTCATTATCACATTGCTCAGTTATCTCATCAGTCTCATTAAGCCTATTTTTTGAGTTCTTCATACTTTGCTCTAGCTTCTTCAATTGCTTCTTTTCCTTTTTTTGTTAACTTCTCAATCCATGTGTCTACAGCTTAAACCTTCTTGACATCTTTATCAATATTTTCCAATCCTTCAGGGGTATTTACAGAAGTTCTTGTTTGACTATGACTAGGCTGCCCAAGTAATTGTTGCAAACTAGAACTCAAGGCTTTGACATGTTCCTTCAACTACTTTTTTGTTACCCTGTCTTCATCAACCTTTTACAAGAGGTCATTTACTTTCTCTGATACTCCATGTTTTAATTTATCCCTTGAAGGTTTTCCTAAAGGAATAATTTGAACACTGTAATCATTAGTTGTTACATTGTCTCTGGTTTTTCCTTCATAAGGGATTACTATTTCAATATTTTTGGACCCCAATGAATCAGTATGAGTATTGGTAATAACCCTGGCTCTTTTAGATGTTCTTATTGTCTTTGGAAAGGATAATGCAGTAAGATCTATGGCCTAAACAGAAAGAACTTCTCTTTCCTCATTTGAAATCAATTCATCAATCCATCCCTTTGCAAGACTTGTCCCAGATTTTTCTTCTTACAAACCCTGTTGGGGTTTCTCGAGGACAACCACCAATTGCTTGAATATTCCTTGTTCATTCTAGGCTAATGATTTTACATTTTTTTCAACATCTATTTCAATATCCATTTCCCTGCTTTCACCTTGTACTGGCAATTCCTTCAATTATCTTTCTCCTTGGTGTAGATATTGGGATTGATCACTCTCCTTTTGATTTATACCAGTAGTTAGGAAATATTATTTCATTATCTCTCCAATTGATGCCACATTAAATTTATTTTCTCCTTTGATGTTTTCTTGAACCAATAACTGTCTTACGGATTCCTCCTTATCATCACATAGTTCTTCCTTCCTTGAAGATTTTTAAATTGACACCTTATTACCCTCATTTTCTGATGATGTCTTAGTTATTTTCATAGTAGATTGTTCTCATAATTCCACCTCCCAATCCAAAGACTGCCTATCGATATCAGTAATAATTTTCTTTCTAACAATTGCATCTTGTGTAACTTTTGTTATCTTTTCAAAGACAAATTTCCTTGTCTGAAAAGGCTCATCATCCTTAGTGGTTTTGAAATAATGGGAAGTAGCTTCTTCCATCAATAAATCTACATTTATATCCTCTCCATTGAGTAATTGTGGCTTATTTGACTCAAAATCCATTTGACCCATGGAACAAACTTATGACGTTTGGATTCTGATTTCACAGGTTGACACATGAGTGATCTCTTCCAATTTTTTATTTATTTGAAGATTATCTACTGATTTTGATATTTTTTCATCAATAAATACATCAAGTGCATCAAATGTGGAGAATTATTCACCAGTGTCAACATCTATCATATCTTCCAGAGCCTTTTCAGAATCTTGTAATGTTTCAAATAGAGGTATACTCATATCCTCAGTAGGTAGGGTCTCAGATGTTTTCATAAAAAAAATTATCATTGCTTCCATTTTTTCTGGGTCATAGTTCATAGCACAACAACATACCAATTCTGGACAATGTACTGATGGTGGGATAGCACCAGCTAGAGCGATGCAATTGTCTTGAATTGCTTTCTTAAACTCGCTCTTATTAAGATGACTTAATCTCTGAAGAAAATCTTTTAAGTCGGCATTCATTAAGTCTATGTCTGTAATTTTATCTAGATCACTCATGATTCCAGACACAATCGAGAACGAGGATGGCATGGTTTTCATCTTTAAAAACCCTAGCTTTATTTCAAATTTCTTGTCAATAAAAGAAAATCACGTGATTTCCTTAGTTATTACCTATTTTCCCATGAATGCCTGAACAATTCAACCTCAATTTAAAATCCTTTCAAATCTTCTGGTTCCCAATTCGAGCTCCACAGTCAAATTCATGATATCCTTCAATGAAAATTAATAATGATGGCAACTAGATCTCGACAATTTGATAGTAAAATGATCAGAGTGCTTGAGAACTTTTTAAAAAATTCCTTCATTTGTGCAAAATGCATTGATCACTGTAGAAATAAATGCATTGCATCGTGGCCATTCATTCCGCTTTTCACAATTTTAAAACTTAGTCATCCACGTGGAAAATTCTTATGCTGATGCGGGTTCAAGGATATTATTTTCATTTTTTCGTGTGTAAAAAAACATACACTTTTACTCATTTGACCTAACTATCCACCTTTGACTTTCAATCTGAGCTTAATACATGGGCGCACCTAAAAGATAGCAGAGCTACGGACCCTTTTTGAAATTTTTTTCCTTCTTCAATTTAAACCAAAAGTAGCAATTTTCTTTGATGACCTGCTTCCCCGCTCCTTGCATAAGAAAGAGCCACGTGTCTTGTGTGGGCCTTGGGAGATTTTTTGCACTTTTATACATTATCACCTTAGTTCGCGAAAATACAATTATGCCCCGATTTTGCACATTCACCCCACTTGTGACAAGTGTACACTTTCAGATACGGAGTGATTTTTTTTTTGCGCACTTTCTAAATGTGAATATTCATAATAATATTCGTCGGGTTGTGGGACCTAATTTACATATTGTGAATGTTACTAAAATTTATAAATTTGTGACTCAAACTCACCATACTGCATCCAAATGGGAAGCACCACGTATCATCAGATGGCGGAACCAGATACAAAATTTGTAACATAATTAAGGAACACCTCACTCAAGTAATTTTCTTGGTTTTTAAACCCGATTCATGATCGGTTTCCGCAAGTGTTTGCAAAAACAATACATATCCAAACATTATCCTTGACCCAAAAGAAGAAAAACAGTCAACACACAGGAGACTCAAAGGAATTAAATCAATGACTATAACCTTTTGAACTTGTACCTCTCACGGGAAGATAGAAAACACAAGCAATTCCAAAGACAAACATCAAACAAAAAGGGGCGAGATTATTTCGAGCACCAACATTGGCTCCAACTCGAGGATGGGCACTCCCACTGAGTGCCACAAGAACCAATCACAGTAAAAATACAGAAAACCACATGCCAACATCCATTGGGCTATAGAGTCAAATAAAAAAACATACCAAGTCAAGCGATAATAACCCATCCTCCAAAGATCAAACCGAGAAACCAAAACAACCGGTCAACCAAAAGTAGAAACCAAAAAAACACACAAAAAACACAAAACAAAACAAAATGATTGTACACTATACACGAATGCGTACCTTGATTTGAAACTCAATCAGGAAAATGCTTCAGATGCTTGTCATTGAGAGGAAACTCAAGTAATGTTCCATCTAGATCCTTTAAGAAGAATGTGTGTTCCCCAATTCTAATATCAATGAAATAAGGACCCATCCATAATGCATCAAATTTTCTATGTTTTCCCTTCTCTTCATGTCTGTTATCCCATAAAAACACAAGATCTCCCACACTGAAAAATTCTAGGAGTCACCTTTTT
Source organism: Taxus chinensis (assembly GCA_019776745.2). Classification (NCBI taxonomy): domain Eukaryota; kingdom Viridiplantae; phylum Streptophyta; class Pinopsida; order Cupressales; family Taxaceae; genus Taxus; species Taxus chinensis. The sequence goes on along the minus strand of CM034154.1, from coordinate 592,158,890 downwards.
GTCAAATAACCTTTTCATCTTTTCCCTGAACTTCAAATGTCTCTGGTGGGACTCTCTTCTTTCTTCATCCAATTTCACAATCTAATTTATTCTTGCATCATAAGGGCTAAATTGTTGATCTTCAATTTATCGCATGAATTGGTAAGAAGATAATTACGTGTGTAGGGGGAGAGGGGCCTAAACTCCGTAGACTAATTCAAATGGGCTTAGGGAACTCAGATTTCAATCTTCAACCACTGATCAAAGCTCATTAATTATCTTTCATGAACACATGGCTACCTCTATAAAAACATTCCTTCACGATATCTGATCTGTAGAAGGGAAGGGGTGTTGTTCCTCATTAATGTTGATGGTTGTGTGTTCAGGACAGTCACTTTTCCCTTAAACTCATTCTTCAACATTTTGGTCCCTGATACTGCATTGATTTCTAAATTTCTTAGCCCTAAAATGTAGCCATTAATGAGACCCATCCAACAAGATCAATCCTACTTGATTTAGTTAACTTTAGCGAAAGATATGGCCAAAATTCCCCCATTTCTTCGCAAAAGGTAGCCTCGCGGCATTTGAATTCCTCACTAGTTGACTAGTTCTACCTAAGTCATGACTTTCTCACTTCCTTTGTTTTGTGGGTCTGTTGAGGACCCACAGAACACTATATTCCTAAATTACACAGAAATTTGGATGAGAACCTCGCTGCTCTCGTAAAGTAGGAAAATAACTAGCTCCATCTTGATGAGTTATTCAAATTTACAGAGGTGTAATTTTGGATAACAATTTGGTGACTCAATGGGGTAATCTTCCTACTAGATAAAGATATCAATGGCCTTGAATCATCCATTAGGCATATATTCTTCCTAACAATCTTAAACTTGACTCATGTTCCTCTAAATCCACTTCAGGAACCACTTGAACCAATTTGGAGAATAAGTCCTTTAGGTTATCAAAGTTACTCAGAGTCAAACCTAGGAGTTCGTTCTCTTACTCATGAGCTCTCATATCATCTTATTTTTCAAACATTATGTCTAAAGTTTTTCATGCTTCATCGTGTGTTCCGGAAGACTCACTGTGAAAGATAAGGTAAGAGAAAATAAACACACAAAGAAGACCTAAGGCTTAGTCACATCAGTTGAACCACTTGGATTTCTCATGTTCATCGTTGGGTTTAATTTCCACTCCCATAGTGATGTGATACAACCATTTACCCCTTATTTTTATCATCATCTTGGATTTCCATTCAAATAATTTAAACAACATGACCGAAGGAACAACACTAGCATCCATCGCGAGGAGAGAGAAAGCAAGAATACAGAAAGAAAGGAAATACACACACCCCAGAAAAATATGTTTACCCCCTATTTGTGGCACTTTATAGCTTAGTATGTTGATTAAAATATGATGCATTTGTGTGACATGAAATAGTTGTCCACTCACCTTCAAATTGGTGAAAAATTGCGTAAGTATGGAGACCCTAATAAGTTTCAAATGTGTGCAAAGAAACAACACCGTAACAAGCACAAAACAAAGTCGTAAACAAGAAAGAGGGAAACAAAATTAGTTATGTATGAGAAAATGCATCTCACGTCATAGTTGGGGCTCCCTTATTGCAAGGTTGTGGCGAACATGATCACTAACTTGCAAGCAATAATAAGAGCACTAGTACAATGTGGATTAGGAAAAATTGCCCATAAAATCCCAGTAATTGTAGTTTTAAAACAAATGGATAAAACCTCGTCTTTTTAATGATTAAAAATATTTTTCCCAAGATCAATTTTTTTAAAGGAAAAAATAACTAAGAAAATAAAAAAAATTGAAGGGGCTTACCCTAGGGCCTAAGCATCTAGCCCAACTCAATGAGTTGGCTAACGAACTGTGGTGATAATGGGCTTGAAGCTGAGCAGTCTAGCTAACCAATCTCGTCATGTGTCGAGGTGTGCACAACAAGGCCGGAGATTTGATGCACCATGCGAACCAAATGATATCAAGCTGACTAAGTAGTGTGGCCTCCATATAAACGGATTTGGTAAGGTAGTTTCCACATGTCAAGTCAACAATTTCAGCTCACAGATGAAATTGCAATGTAGGGTTCTCAGTGAGGGCTCCAAGAGAAATGGATTAGTGTGGTGAGTCATACTTTGAGGTAGAGGCGATGCACAAAGGGAGAGCGAAGACTCAAATGCACAATGCAGGACATCGAATGCAAGGTTTATTTGACACCAAGTGAGACAGGGCAGAAGGAAGAGCGAGCTCAATGAACACAAAGTAAAATGGTCAAGTTAGGGTCACAGAGAACTCTACATGGTCAAGGTCTCAAGCAAGCTAAGAGAACAACAGAGAGTGATTTAGGGACAATGTAGGGTAGACCAGGTAAAATCCAAGGGCAACCTCCACAAGAAGATCAACTGATCCAGGGGTTTGCAACAGATCTGAACCAAAGTCAAGCAAGCTAAGAGTGAACTTGGGCTTGGTGATGTGATCATATGGAGCTAAGCTAGCCACGAAGCATAACAGGGAGAATTAGGCAAGACAGAGGAAAATATGAGAGCTCAGAAGAGCTCAACACATATATGTGAGTAGCGGTGGGGCCAAGGGCAACGTGCGAGGTGAGTTAGTGTAGCAAGATTGGGGAGGTGGAAGCGGCCAACTTGGCAAGATGGAGCCGAGTTGGTCCCAAAGAAGAACTTCCACACACAAATTTTGACGAAACCTGCAACAAACCAAAATTTCCTACTACACTTCAGACCTGTAAATACACCTGCGAACACACCAAGACACCAAAAACAAAGCATGATACCTTCTGATACACCATAATGACAAAAATAAATAATTCTAGCACATTTTCCAATACACTCCAAAACTTGAACTAAGAGAGAATAATAAACATGAAACAAAGAGTAATCAACAACTAGCAATGTGAGTGACATGATTGTCAAGGAAGATATTTGATACCTTGAAATAGGGCTTGAAGATATCATGGAATGGCGTGCACATCGATAGAGTTACACTCAAATGATAAAAATGAAAGTCCCCCAACTAATTAGCAATTAAAACATGAACTCAACGAAATTGAGAATGGAAGAAAATGGTCTAACATTCTCGTATATCAGAAAAAATGAGTACATATTGGGAGTTTTGTGTAACTCCCATGCTTGGACTCATCATACCTCCACACAGGAGAAAGGAGTTACAATTCAGAAATAGAATATAACTCCAGTATGACATATGACACATGATGAGTATGAAAAATTCTATGACAGAATCTTTCATGTGTCATATAACTCCTAAAATGCATATGACAAAGTGATATGCCTCATCATGTGTGAGGTGAAAAATGCCTAATAAACTAATAAAAGGAAAACATATACCTCACACCAATAAGATGATAGGGACATGTTTATTGGTGTCTAGTGGCTAACTAAATTATACACACTCATTTATATAAATTATAAGAAAATATATTTAATATTCGCTAGTTTGACATGCAATGTCAAGAATGCGTTTGAAGGCCATCATTAACAAAACGATGTCATGATTTTTCTACATAAATATAGATTTATGAAGCATTAATGCAAGTAAATATTGTTGTTGTGTTCCTTCAACCTTGAAGAAGTTTTCTGAACAACTCATGTGTTGTCTATATATGATTCCACATCCTACATTCATGGATATCTAGGAAAAATTTAACCTAAAACATTCAAAAAATATGGTTTCAACTATAGTTTGATGGATCGATAAGTCGTTTTCTAAAACTTCAAACTTCACACGTGTTAGGATCATTATGGAAAACGCATGGAGATTGCATTTACAACTTATGATTAATATTGATTGAAAAAAAAAAAAGGACTTTTCAATTAACCCATTTTTTATGAAAATAGATGCACTTCATTGCACCACATTTCTTTCAAAATATTTAAATTTTTAAAGTTTTGTGAATATCATAATTTTATGCATATGTTACAACCTTATCATTCCAACATTTTTATTTCTTTTAGTCATTTTTTAAAGAGTTCACATGGCACAATGTATGTGCTTCCATATTGCAATCAGGGATCAAATCTAAAGTCGTCAATTCCCTTCAAACGTCTTTTAGCTTGTCATAGAAGGGTAATTAAAATTTTACACTTGATGTTTGCTAACTTTCTATTTTCTATATTAAAAAAAGTTTCATTCACTTCATACAAATCTTGCACAAAATCACAAGGAAAAGGGATAAATCTCTAGAAAATAACTAATTACCTTACTCTTTCTATTTTCAAAATAGCAATATTCTCTATTATCTTTTTTCTAGATTCTAAATATGTTTAGAATTTGGTGGTTTATTCGCAATTCCCTTATTTATTTTGTATACTCATCATTTAAATATTACTTGTTTCATAAATGTTTGATTACCGAATCCACATCCTTGTGCATGAGTGAGAATTTGTACAAGAAACAAGTGAAGTCAATTCCTAGTGAGTTTTGTTTCTCAAAATATTATCAATGTAAATGTGTTGGCCAAGACATTTTTTGATAAAAATATCGAATGTATTTTTGAATTTTGGAACAACTTTCTATGTAATGTATAATTTTTTTAGATACATGTCTATTATACATATTAGTACTACAATTATGCCATTTTTTATTTCTCTATATTTTTTCAATAGTAAATTGTTATTGATTATTGTCTCTATAATATTTCAAGTGTGATGATATCTTAATCAATATGTTTATTAAGAAGGTATTAATAATTCAATGTATAGCATTCTATTATATTTTTAAAAAAATCTTTTCAATAACCTTGTACTTCTTGAATTATAGGTTTTAACAAATATATGAGAGGCATGCCCTAAATTCTACAAAAATGTTGTATTTGTTGCCTTAGGAAGGTACAAACTAGTTTGAGAACAATAATCTTTAAATTGGAGATTCCTCAGTGTCTCCTTCATACCCATGTTTTCTATCGATTAAGACGACTTTACTGGGAATGAAAATATTTGAAAGATATGGCACTAAAATTACCTAAGTTGGTGAGCCTAAGGTGAAATGAACGATAACCAAATTGTACCAAGCCAAGAACACAGATGTTAATCAAACACCACGATCAATAAGATGAAAGCAATTCGCCAGAATAGCTTTACATAAATCCTTTGCAAACAAATGAGAAGCAATATCATATATTATTATGGAACTCAATGCAATACATTGAGAATGGTCCTTGTTAAATAGGCAAGGAATAACAATCTAAGAACCAGTCAAAGTCGTAGATCAAGCCATAAATCAAGGAAATAACTAGTCATCAAAGAACTAGTCAAGACCATAGATTTAGGAGAAAACTAGACATCAAGGATCTAGTCAATACCATAGATCAAGGAAAGAACTATACCTAACAACTAGATAATATCTCCTAATATCTAAATAAGATAAAATAAATATCCACACACATAAGTGGGTGAGGATAAATATAATAAAGGTAAATAAAGTACCTAGGTGAACATGAGTTAAGGTAAATACATACTCTAACACCCCCCCCTCAAGTGAAGCTAGGGGCCAAAATAGAAGTGGCATGTCCACAGTATGAGTCCTGGAAACTAGGCCTGATGAGGTACTCATGTACAATAACTGGGAAAAAAGGGATACCACAAGGTACCCAAAACCAGTAGCAACAAAGTAAAGAGAGTAAAGACCTGCTCTAAGGCATCCCAAGAAGCTCGGCTCAAAAAACTCATACAATTCTGAAGAAGTTTGGTTTGAATCCACTGCTCGATCATAAAACTCAAAAAACAACTGACACTGGGCTTCACCAGAATAGCTCCATATAAGGAGACTATCAACAGAGTGACGTCGAAAGTGCAAAAAAAAACACCAAACATAATTCGATCAACTGCTGCAAATAGGGTGTGCCACGATCCAAGAACAAAAAACAAAGCAACAAGGAAAGGACATAAAATCCAGAGTGTCACGATCCAAGAAAAGCTAAGGTAACAAGGCAAGGACACAAAACCCGAAGAAGTAGAATCAACACCACACCCTCCCATACTGCTGAATGGGCGGAGTGACGCTACAAATCTGTATGAGTTACCCAAAATCAACTACTCGAACACTGACAAAATAACATTGGACTTCACCAGAATAGATCCCCCACAAGAGATATTGTCAACATGCCAAAAGTGTCGAAAATACAGATACAAAATCTCTCAACAAACAAAAGAGATACACTACACCTGCTAAAGAAAAATGCTCAAAACAAGAAGCATCACAATGCAGAAGGTATAAAAAGTGGAGCAAGAGGCCGAATGGTGGAGGAGCCATGCCTGTAGAGTCCTCTCAACAAATGCCTATGTCACCTCCACGAGTGATCAGATATCCACCCCAAATCAACACAGATGGATGAAGAAGATGCATGCATATGACTTGGTGTAAAATGCACAATGGGTGCATGCAAAAGAACATCAGAATGTGTATCAGGTTGATCATGCATGACAACTGAAATCTCAGGTTTCTCAAGCCTGAGTGAAGATGTAGAACTCATGTGTTGCTCAGGATCCTCAAAAAGAGTCGAGCGAATAAAAAAAAGACGCTATGTCAATGTGTGATCCCAATGAAGTATCTGCTCAAAAACCAATGTCATGACAAGAATTCCACTTAACATGTGGAATAGAGGAAACAATACCCTATGAATGTCTGCCAATGACTCCGCCAGTGAGACCCATAGAACGGAGCATGCAAGAACTGAATGCAGTGGTATGCTTCTTAAAAAAGCCATGCAATTGAGCAGAAGTAGGATACACAACATGTGGTACTGTAATAGGCACAGATGTGGAAGAGCATACAATAACAAGCCTCATAGGTTTAGAAGTATCAAAAGCAGGTTCAGGCTCAAAGACTGGCAGATCAATGTCAGTGGGTACAAGAGCAAGAACTGTAAGTGGACTAGGAGCATGGATATGGTTGTCCACAATATGGTGGTGATATTGTAGGCTAGCAAGTTTGTTCTACAGGAAGTGTATTATTGTATCCTTATCGTGAATGAGTGACTGTAGAAGAGCATTTTGCTTCTTGAGCGATCTATTTTCTTCCACAAATTTTACAATATCCTCTTGAAGTCCACATACTTCAAAGAAAAGCATATCATTCTCAAAATTCATGATAGGTACAAACTGCAACTCCCAAAAATTTAGGACGTCGGGCTCAGCTGAAATTGCATCCATAATTGATTACAACACTCCTCCATATTTGGCACTTTATGATTTTAGTGCAAGTCTCAAAATAAATAACTCCGATGGAAAGAGCACAAAAAAATAAGCACTTTTGCAAAAAACAACACTCAAAACCGAGTTACCGATCAAAAGTTACAAGCTTTTTAATATTTTTCTCTGTTATTTATTTTAGGTGCCACTAAAACAAAGTAAAATGTTGTTGCCTTCACCACACAAATAAAATCAAAGGGGGCTGAAGTTAAGCACCTACTAGTAGGAATCACAAGTTTTAAGCCCTGAATGACCGAGGGCTAAGGATTTTAATGGGCACGATTACTTTTCTGGTGGGTGTAGAATCCCGAGGCAAACCAATGTGCTTCTCTGCAACAACAAAAAATCCACAAAAAAATGATTATCTGCAGAAACAGCCGAGTTGATAGTCGATCTTAGGGTTTTCACGCCTTCTGGATCAACGAAAGCCTCTGTTTTCCATAAAAATGCACGCAGCAACAAAATACGACCAAATCCCAACTATATGAATACACAAATAATTTATTTGAAAATAAAACTTACAGACAGATGCTAACAACAATCTCCAGCTCTGGTACCATGAAAGGAACGATAACCAGATCGTACCAAGCTAAGAACACAGATGCTAATCAAACACCACAATCTATAAGATGAAAGTAATTCACCAGAATAACTTTACATAAACATTTTCAAACAAATGAGCAACAATATCATATATTATTATGGAACTCAATGAAATACAATGAGAATGGACCTTGCTTAAATAGGCAAGGAATAACAATCTAAGAACCAGTCAAGGTCGTAGATCAAGCCATAAATCAAGGAAATAACTAGTCATCAAATAACTAGTCAAGACCATAGATTTAGGAGAGAACTAGACATCAAGGATCTAGTCAATACCATAGATCAAGGAAAGAACTATACTTAACAACTAGATAATATCTCCTAATATCTAAATAAGATAAAAGAAATATCCACACACATAAGTGGGTGGGGATAAATACAATAAAGGTAAATAAAGTACCTAGGTGAACATGAGCTAAGGTAAATACCTACTCTAACAAATTTATCTTGAAATAAACAATGTAAAGCTTGAATTGACTTGCAAATGGATTGATTGGTTGTGGTATCAGGACCAATAAGGCCATCACAGAGACGATCGAAGATGACACTTACTTATGCAGGTGGTGTATTGCAAGGGAGATACATAGTGTCTAGGGATTTTTGGAGAATGTCTTTACAAGGTGGGTACATTTGAAGTAATTGATGCAAGGAGACTTTAGGAACCATGAAATAAGATTGGATAGAATAGGAAAAATAAGGATCCAAATATAGGAAAAATAAGGATCCAAATGATTGATCACGAGTGGGGTTCACCAAATGATTTAATATAAATTGAATTAAATCTATATTTCATAGTAACTACTATAGTGTATGATATACAAGTAATAAAATACAGTTAAATGGATAAGCAAAAAGCATATACAATATGAAACCCTAAACAAGAGAAGGAGATAGAGTGACTTAGTTGATTTCCAAACAGTCCGGAAGTGATATGGGTAGGTGAATAACTAAAACAGACTAGAAGAAGCATCGTCAAGGCTCACTGGAGGTTCTGAGATCCAGAATTGTGTAGGATAGAAGTGCTCATGGGAGAATAAGAGTGACTGGGTGTTAGTGTCTACCCATATGCTTGGGTTTTGATTCTTCTTGTGTAGGAGGAGTTACACTATTTATCCCTATTTGTCACTCTAGGTTCACTTCAATGTCACCGATTATACCTATAACCTACAAAACAAATGGATAGCTACACATACCCATAAACCACAACAAATTCTAATTATAAAGATTCAATATGTGGAGTCAGACTGATCTCGATGGTCACCCAAAGAGTGAACTTAGTACTGAGCGTTACACTACATTTAAGAATCCATGTAGTTGATGTGTGTAAGTGTGTGTAATGGTGCCCTAGGATGCCATTGTGCAAGTTGCATAGTGATAACATGCTAGATCTAGAACAATAACAAATGTATAGAATGTGTGAGATGGAATACAATAAACTTTCCATCCTATGTTGTGTATGCAGAGTGATGCAACCCTTATCCCTTGAGTGAATGTGTTAGATGAATGTTTTGTGATTCTCTTGTGCCTTTAGATACAATATTAGGTGATAGTAGATAATGTTTGTGTTTGGCCCCTTATTCAAGATCTATAACTATGTATATATATGATTCCCTTGTTTGAATTTCTTATTCGACAACTGGAAGAACCGACCAAAAAGTATAAAATATGCCCAGGAAGTCAAATAGACCCAAAAGAGTGAAAAAGGGGAGAAAGGATCAGGAGTGCCCAAGAGGGACAGGAGCACCTAGGCACTAGTGTCTGAGCTATAAAAGATATATAGTAAAATACTAACAGGGCTTTACGGTGTGTAAGGTAAATAAAAGTATAACAAAGAAAGCAAAAGTCCTGAAAGACACTGTTAATTACTAGTTTTATTTCTTAAGAATCATGTATATATTAGTATCTTTTAGGACCTAGAAGTCTACCCAAGTGCGTGATTTTGTGTCTAAACATACCAATTGATAATATCCTTTTATATAATAAGTAAACAAGTTGAACAATATGTTGAAGATAACACAACACAATACTCTTGAGGTAGGGCAACACCATACAATGCCTTGATAAGATCCTTACATATAATAAATAAACAGGTTGAATAATATGTTGAAGACGACACAACACAAGAAAGATTGGTGGGCCAATATGCCCAAATATTCAATATCTATGTAATAACAACCTTAAGGTAGGGAAAAACCATACAATGCTCCTTGAGGAAAGAGTAACTACACAATCTCCCAAGATGGGATCCACTTCAAGGGGGACACCTCTAATATGCCTGTACTAAGTAGAATACTCAACTCATAAATCCATGATGTCTCTCATATTGATACTCATATCCTTTATATAGACATACATTACTCTTAATGGATGGATAACACCTAATCCCAACGTAGGTTGACTCATTACCCAATATCCATTACTCTTAATGGATGGATAACACCTAATCCCAACGTAGGTTGACTCATTACCCAATATAACTAATTCCTATGTGACCCCATATATTATAAACATATAGCTAACTAAGGGGATGTGTGCCATCGATCTAAGAAAAATTGTTCCATTTCCTCCCAAGACCAATATGTACTCCCTTGTTTCAATTCAGAGCACCAAGTTCATGCTAGACCACTTTACCAAAGATGAAAATGAAACCATGACATTGGGTGTGAAAAATATTTTTTCAAATTTTGATCCACCATTCTTCACTAGCATCAATCTTGCCATCTCCATAAAAATTCTCATCCCCACAATCCACAAAAACTAAGGTTTTAGGAATAGACCATTTTTATCAAAACTTGTCCTACCTCTTTTGGCTAGAGGTTGGCCAAAAATTAGAAAATATAGATCACAGAATGCAATTATATCTTTGAGAGATTTCCAAAAACGTAAAAACTTGTGTGAAGTTTTCTTAAAATTTTGGCCTATGGACCTAATTTGTGAAATACCATAAAACTGCAATAAATCACACAAAATAGATCTAAACATTATGGACCTAATTGTGAAATACCATAAAACTGCAATAAATCACACAAAATAGATCTAAACATTCTTAAATTTTCGAGGTATCACCTCGAAATTTATTCACCTCAACCCAAAAAAATTCAATAAGTAATTCGTCCAAATTTGTAAAATATAGACCAAATAGGAAAATTAGGGTTTAAACCCTAAAACTAACATATTTTTCAAAAAATAGCTCCAAAAAATTGAAATTTGGAGTTAATATTCTTCAAATGATATCGCCACTGCACATAAATTAAAAAATAATAATCAAAGTTGACCTTAACATATAGGTGAATCACCAACATTGGGGTTTCATCCCACAAATTTCCCAGATTAATGCTCTGATAACACTTGATAAGATCCTTGCATATAATAAATGACAAGATGAATAACATATAAAATAGAACACAACACAAGAGATATTGGTGGGCTAAGATGCCCAAGTATTCAACATATGTACAATAATACTCTTAAGGTAGGGAAACTCCATACATATTGGTGGGCTAAGATGCCCAAGTATTCAACATATGTAAAATAATACTCTTAAGGTAGGGAAACTCCATACACTGCTCCTTAAGGAAGGAGTAACTCCACAATTTCCAAGTATGGGATCCATTTCGAGGGGGACACCTCTAATATACCTCTACCAAGTATAAGACTCAACTCATAAATCTATTACCTCTCTCATAATGATACTCATATCCTTTATATAGAAATGCATTACTCTTAATGGATGGGTAACACCTAATCCCAATGTAAGTCGGCTCATTACCCAATATAACCAATTCCTATATGACCCCATTTATTATAAACATATAACTAACTAAGGGGGATGTGTGCCGCATGTCAACATCTCCATCAACCCATATACATTATAATATCATATCCTAAAGTACATAGGAAAGAAACTAATTGGGAATGTGAACATTTTTCTTATCACATGAACAAATCCAAACTCGTCATTGCAAATGATAAATTACCAAATTGAGTGTCTACATTTGCCCCATTTAAGTGTGAAGTTGAAAACTACATACTTAAAGGAAAAAAATATTGAAAGTATTTTACATGGAAACTATTTTGTACATTTTAAACTTTGAATCTAAAATTATCAAAAAAAAAAATGGAAGTAAAAAAAATAGTCTAAGCAAAGGAAACTAATGTTAAATGACAACGATTGGGTTGGCAAAACTAATTGTATTTAAATTTGAATTCGTATCAATATAATGACTTAGAAAGCTTCACATAATCTTAAAATGGGAAAAAAAAAACCATTAAACATTATTTAGAAGTTTTGGCTTTGCCATTAAAATAGCATCAAATCGGACAAAATATAGGAAACATCAAATGTAAAGTAATTTGTTTCTCAAATATTATAGACAAACACACGGCAAGCAGAAAACTAATTTGTAACCAGAGCTGTGAATTGTATTTTCGCAATTGCTTAAGTGATATGTTGGCTAAGGGTTGAAAGGCACGTGGAATTCTCTTTGAAGTTGTTTTGCAGAAAGAGGTATAAGTTGAAAAGTTGAATATCAAACTATTCTTGGAGTTGAGCAGTTTCAAAAAATTGCACATGTCAAGCCCTTTTCTAGTTTAATCGGTTATCATCGTAATCAATATCACAAATCCAGCACAATTGAGTTCAAACTAAATGAATTGGGCAACCAAGTATTGCATAGTATTCTTCATGTTCTGCAAGAGTATTGCAGCTCTGCTCAATAGCTTTCTTAGTCGGAAGCTTGAGAAATTGAGGAGGAGAGTATATAGCATGTAACGAATGTCATCTGGAACTCTACCGATTTGAGCACCTTTAATGTTTAACCTAGATAAGAAAATATTACTTTTCACTGGAACAGAAATAACATTTAAGGAGAAGAATGATGAGAGGGACTTCACGTTTGTCATTGAAAAATTTGGTAATCCAATTTTATTTTGAAGCAATATTGTCTTGAGGTTACAAGGGGGATGAACACAAGAATGCATTTAGGAGGGACTTTCCTGTAATGTTGGGTGTGTTGGTTCTTATTAAATTTGGAAGCAATTAAAATCCCTACAAAGGCATCATAAAAGTGAACCAGACCTTGGGTACTGTACTTCGTGACTGGATAAGGCCTTCAATTCCAAAGGAACTACTAGATCTAGAACAAATTATTGTTTACTTGGGTTTTCTAATGAGCAATCATATGCTAAATGAAAGGACAAGTTTTGGTCAGCTTCTCCAAGACAAACTTTTGTGATTGAAAAGAAATTTCATTGAGAAGGTCCTCCTCTTGGCATTTGTAATGAGTGATGAAGACTTGGATCAAGTATAAAACTTATTTGAATTTAAATTGAACAAAACATGAAGCAGAGTTCTGTTTTCAGTTGAAGTGTGGAAAGATCTATGCTCATCAATCTACAACGAAGGAAAAAAGTATTCAAGTAAAATGTGAAAGCGATAGTAAGAAAATATATGTACCCCCTTATTCATGAAAAAAAATCAGTATGAAATTGAGGAGAAAATATCTCAAAACAGAGGAATGAGGATAAGTCTACATACTCTTGTATTAACACATTGCAAAAAAATGATTGCAAACAAATCAATGCTAGGCACGATTTTCAAAAGAATAGATGTAAATAGCGACGGACACTCTTTTTTATGAATTTCGTAGGGGCTGGTGTGATCGTGTTCATTGGCTCTACAAAGGCTACAACTGTCTCTAATTGCTAGCCTTTAATTGCAATGTGTGTCAATGTTTCAAAAATCGGAACCGGACTCGGAACCGGTCGAGGGTTGGACCGGACCGGAACCGGAACCGGACCGGTTCAAACTCTATGAACCAGTTTACTAAAAAACACATAAAAATTACACTTTTAAAGAAAACAATATATTTGAAAAATTAGAAACCATGATTCCAACAATTACACACAAAATATTCAAAGTTTGCTCATGTATATAGTGATAGTTGGAATGCTCGCACTCGGCAAATACTCGGCAGACCCCAAAAAAAAACTTGGCAATATTTGGCCAGAATACTCGCCGAGTTTTGGAAAGCTATCCAGTATTTTTAATTACTAATTTGTCTACAGGAAATCAAAGCTCATGATTCTTTCAGAAGATTGCAAGACACTGCTTGGTCCAAAAAGGTGCAAAAATGGATTTTATGAAAATAAGAAAAATATTGCCATCAATGCGTAGAGCTCAAGAAAATATGCACTTTTAGAGAAAACGACACCTGAAACGGAGCCATAAAATGAAAGTTATGGCACATGCAAGTTTTGACCGGTTTCGGTGCTTTAAAATGTTAAACCGGTCAAACCGGCCGGTTCCGGTTCTAGTTTGACCGGTTTTTAAAACACTGAATTGTGTGTAATTTCTGATTACCAGTAAAGCAAAACTCAAAACAAGGAGACTCTACCTAGATGATGTTTACTAGATGAGATACCTAATATGAGGGCTGAAGCAAGACCAAAAAGATGTAGGACCTATAATACGGCAAATTACACTTTTATGGCTAACCTTCAACGCTATTTTGAGCCTGATGTATGTAAAGAAGTCCAAGATAGGCTAGAATGAGAAAACACTGTGCAATCCGAATATGAAACTCTGATGAAAATACGAACATGGGTCCTAGAAGAGCTACCAACTCAGTACAAACCCATTGACTGTAAATGGGTATACAAGGTCAAGTATAAACCAAGATGAAACACGATAAACCTAAAGCAAGGCCAGTAGCAAAGAGCTTTGCACAGAAGGAAGAGACTGACCATGAGGAGATGTTTGCTCCTTGTTTCTAGCCATGGCAGCACGGTTTGGCTGCAAATTATTTCCAATGGACGTGAATAGTGCCTTCCTCGATGGAGATCCAGAAGAAGTATATACATGGACCAACAACAATGATTTCAGGTTACACAAATGAGCATATGGCATGTAGATTGAAGAAATATCTTTGTGGGTGAAAACAAGCTTTCAGGGTTCATCAAAATTAACAGATATTTACGAGAATTGGGATTCAGAAAAAGTCCTCTATGTCAAAATCAAGAATGGTGATTCTCATGATATTGTTGACAGCATCATCATCACAGTAAGTGAGATTGGAGCAAATGGAAAGGGAAAATCCTATTTATGTTCCAATTTTGACATGACAATTTTGGCCTCCAACGTTACTTCTTAGGTGTGAAGTCTAGGAAAACAAGAATCATATTTTCTATTCTCAAACAAAATATGCAAAAAGCTTCTCCGACAAATTCAATATCATAGATTGTAAAACCACATCTACTCCTCTAGAGACAAAGCTGAAAGCCTGAAACTTTCAGCCAAGCCTAATTCAAAAACAGTAAATGAATAAATCTACAAGAAACTAGTTGGAATTTTGATATATATCATACAACCACTAGCCATGACTTGAGCCATGCAGTCATCTACATCTCCCTATTTATGACACAGCTCCAAAAGAAGAACATTGGACAACAACAAAAAGAATGCTAAACTTCGACATTCTTTATGTTCAGAGTTGTGTGGATATTCAAACTCAAATTGGGGAAAACATCTTTGTCTGATATGAATTCTACATCAGGTTATGTGTTTGGTCTTGGAACACAAGCAATTTCTTAAATTGAGAAGGAACCTGTGGTTTCACTTTCCTCTCCGATCGCATTTTGGCTAACATGAATGCTGGAAGATCTACAGGTTCAACAGACTGAGCCCAAACCACTTTTCTGCAATAACTAAGTCATTCTCCAGTTGGCAAAGAATCTCATCGTTCATGAGTGAACAAAACATGTTCACGCACTTTGTCACTTGAGTCGAAAGCTTGAAGAAGATAGAAAAGTTGAGCTAGAATATTGTTGAAACTGAAACCAGACTGTAGACATTCTCACCAAGTATCTTGGCCCAGATAAATTTGTAAAATTTAGAAATAAGCTATGTGTATTTTCTAGAGTTACCGTTAAGGGAGGATGTTAGAGTTTGTAACATAATGTCTTAGAGAGAGGTTTAGTAATGAGACTTTAGTTTTCTCTATCAAATAACATAAATGTGAATTAATGTTCACTTTAAATCATTTTAGGATTTAGTGTCTCTGTCACTCAAGTATAAAGGTTTATGGTGTTGCTGACAAGAATTACTGTTTTTAGGAACCTAGCAGAGAAGTCCTGCCTATTATAGTTGAATAGAGTGTTCATTTTGCATTGAAATAAATGCAATTAAGCAACCAACTGATGACTGTTACCTGGAACAGAACAATCTTGATTCAAGTTAATATATATACCCACACCAATCTTGATTCATTTTCCCCACTTTACAAGCCACCACATAGGAGTATGCAGTTTTTTTAATTAAAAAATGATATAAAGGGTGCCACAATATAGGACATTTTCTATGAAGGTGACAAACTAGCACGGTCTGCACAGAGCAGGCATATTTCGAGCATGATGGAAATTCTCCACCTGGATAAGAGTTATAACGAGTGTATTTGACCGCTCTTGGATGTTGTTGATACACTTCAAAAACTGAGAGTGATGAAGGCACACAATTGCCTAGTATTGTTGTTGTGGGAGACCAGTCGTCTGGTAAATCCCGCGTGCTTGAATATCTGGCAGGTATTAGCCTACCTAAAAGCCAGGGGATTTGTACTCGATTCCCCTCATCATGAGGTTGCAGAGTTCTAAAATCCAAGATACTAAGATTTTTATAGAATACAATGGAGTGAAGAACAAGATTTTTTAGCATGAAATTACAGAAGTTCTAAATGCGGCTACAGATGAAATTACAGGAGCCGGGAAGGGTATCAGTGACACCCCAATTACAGTAATAAAGATAAAGACTTGAATCCAGGTGGGAATCAGCCCTAGTTTGTGCTCACTTAGGGTTAAACTAGCCTTTTCTTATGTTAACTCGGTTGAATTAGCCCTTCACTTAGGTTTGAAACATATGGTTTAATTATAATTTTAGAATCAAAAGTTCGTGATTATATTCTGGATTATCGTCTATTTGGTGTTTTGGATATATATGTAGTTTTTATGTTACTATTGGATTAGGACCTATATCTGGTATAAAGCTTAGAATCAAAATTGAAAGCCTCTTTTGAATAGATTGGAGACTAATAACAAATTTTGTAACATGTCTGGGGAAAACTCAAGGAATTGGTAACAACCACTTTAAAATTAGTACACGTCTCATTCTTTGTCTACCCAACCTAAGTAAATCTATTAGTTCGTTAGTTTTTCTGGCTTGTTCTTCCACTTGAGCAGGATGCTGGTTTGGGAGGATGGGTTTTGTGACTTCAATAATGGATTGCACCCTGGACTATTCTTCAAAATGTCACATGAAATTTACAACTATGGGGAAGGGTGAGTACTTTCAATCTTTTCTTCATTCTGATGCACTTCAAATAAGGCATGATAACTTCACATGTAAAATCAGATGCTCATGATAAACTTCATTTGATTTAGTAGTTCAGTAGTGCTTACAGCGGTAAAGGTCCTCTCTCTGGACATTGACACACTTACTGTTCAAATTTGGTACGCATAAAATAGATTCATAGCCCACTGCCCTGTCAGACTTTTATTGTTTTAACTTTTCATTACAGAGTTCTCAATTCTAGGAAGAAATGGAAAAAAACATCTAGCATACAACTCGTTCAAGGATATAAATAAAAAATAGTATATCCACATGGGGGCATCCATAACAACAATTTTAGAGCTAAATTTGGTACGCATAAAATAGATTCATAGCCCACTGCCCTATCAGACTTTTATTGTTTTAACTTTTCATTACAGAGTTCTCAATTCTAGGAAGAAACGGAAAAAAAACATCTAGCATACAACTCGTTCAAGGATATAAATAAAAATTAGTATATCCACATGGGGGCATCCATAACAATAATTTTAGAGCTAAATTTAGTTTTACTAATCATGATTCCTATGTTAATCCAATTTTTCATTGTGAGGTGAACAGTCTAATGGGCAAAATGGCAACAAATCAGGGTCATACATAGATTTACAGGGACCAACTATCCCATACCAAACTGAAACATCTATAGAATTCTATATGTTCTGTTATACAAAAATGTCTTTTCTTGTCCACCCTCCTCCACTCTTTTAAGTTCAATATCATAAAATTTACTGTGACATTGATCGCATCCTCGGACGTGGGAGACTCAGTTCCATTCAAACATACAGGTAGTTTCTTACATTGAATTTGTGGGTGTTCAGTAGCAGAATAACAAGTAGAGTTGTTTCTTTGAATTGTAATAGACCATTACGCTGGTTGCACTAAAGGAAGAAGTCCTCCAATTGACAAGCACCGAAATGCAGACAAATTCATGTATAATACTATAACCATAAGGACAAGCACCCAAGAGCAGCCAAATTAGAATAAACCCTACTTTTAGTTAAATCAGAAAAGCATTCTATCAAATGAGAAGTGTTTGGTTCAAGCTTACCTCAAAAATACAGTGCAAGAAAGCTTAAAAGCATAGCAGTTACGAGGATGTAAATGAAAAATGAAATGAAGAATGAGCAAGAAAGCTCCAGAAAGCCTTGATAAAATGTAAATCCAAATTCCACAACCTTTGTGAGCATCCTCCTAGCCTATGCTGAAAGGGGAGTTTTGGAACAGGGTATGGACATCAATCAAATCATAAAGGATAGAGGAATATTGTCAGATGTTGTAACTGCAATGGCCCATGCAGACATGCATGCAAAATATTGAAGCATACACAAGGCACATGAACTATTGGACAAAATGCCTCAAAGAGATCTTTTCTCATGGACAATGATTGCAGGCTAAGCACAAAACGGACTTTTTCAAAAGGCTTTAGAAACTTTCAAGAAAATGCAATTAGCATGTGTCAAGCGAAATTCCACAACCTTTGCTTGTGTTCTATGTGCATGCAACCATGCATGTTACTAGATGAGGGTTATACATACTTCAATCACATGACCAACCCTTATTACATTACACCTACAATTTATCATTATGTGTGCATGGTTGATCTTCTTTCCCATCCTAGATATCTTTAGGACACCATAAACTTTATTAGTGAGAGGCCAATTAAACATGTACACATTTGTAATTAGAGTTATAATAAAATAGGATTATCCTTCATAACATGTACACATTTTGGTTGAATATATCTTAGTGACTTATTAGTAAGATGTAAGGTCTTCAATACTTAGTTTTAAATGCTTAAAGAATCCATCATACACAATATAAGATATTTTAATGGTTTCAGCAAGGTAATCATCAATATACAATTTAAAAGGTACAATTTTATTTCCGATCATTTTACATAAATCACATTAAAAATACATTGGTACAATTTTTACCTCAGATTTTCAAGACACAAGAAGTAGAGGACCATTTTGTTCTCCAATTGCATCGAGAAAAATACCATCATCAGAGCGCTTTACCTCCAACCACGAGCCATACGGATCCCCGCACACCTCTCAAATCGTGAGAGTGGCCCTATCCTTCACGAGAAAGAAGATGTGGTGATCAATGAGGAAAGAAAGAGTTTCATGTGTAAGTCATTACCCGATCAACTAGTAATTATCGATGGGGTGGGAATAATATACATCCTAAAATCATAACCCTATGATTTTGCTTTTGGCCAAAAGTCTACGGATAACAATAGGTACCCACCTAATCCCTGAAATCCAACCGAATGCTAGAGTATGAATAATCTTTGAGAGATAACTAAAGAGGGTAGTTTGTGTGTCAATCCACTACCTACTCTGTGTCCCCTCTTAACATTCGTCAAGTGTGATTCTATGCACTAGGTTATCTATCACCTTAGTACTATCACCCCCTAAACTTAACACATCTCACATTCCCACTCCTTATCCCAACAATTGACAACAAAACATCGTTTTCTTCCAGTTATAGTATAGTTAACAAAATATGCTAGAATCCTAACAACCCTATTTCTTCTTAATGTCCCATACCACCCGTAAAAAAAAAGAGGTCCTAATCTAATTGCTAATCTCGGATGACATAGCAATCCACAGACAGTATTCTTAGTTCACGTAATATTCGTTTTCTACCATGATTATCAATGTTTATTATGTGATAGCTCATTTCTTGGTTTAAATATTATATTTTATATTTAATCTTCGTGTTATAGTTGTAATCCACGCTTCCTGTTTAGCTCCTCATCATGGATATACCTCGCTTAATGAAATAATTATATTTAATTATCTTCTTCTCTCTGTCTATGTAAAAAAAATACATAATAAGAATATGACAAGTAATTCAGATTATAGAAAACCCCATCAAAGAATTAATTGTAACTTTTCTTCCGTAAACTGGGTTTGAATAAAATTTAAAGGGTTTGTAAACAAATATGTATTGAGTGAGCTGTCCAAAATTTAGTTCCGCTTAGTTTTCCAAATAGGAGACATCTGCATTTGAAAATCCCTTACGGAGTGATTTTTCATTTAGTGTCTAGGCTTGAAATTTGGTTTTTTGGTGTCTCAGAATTAGTTATAAC
This sequence comes from Taxus chinensis, assembly GCA_019776745.2. Classification (NCBI taxonomy): domain Eukaryota; kingdom Viridiplantae; phylum Streptophyta; class Pinopsida; order Cupressales; family Taxaceae; genus Taxus; species Taxus chinensis. The sequence continues at coordinate 592,138,594 of CM034154.1, read as the reverse complement.
TTATATCCCGTAAACTGGTTTTCAATAAAATTTAAAGGGTTTGTTAACAAATATGTATTGAGTGAGTTGTCCAAAATTTAGCTCCACCCAGTTTTCCAAATATGAGAAATCTGCATTTGAAAATCGAGTTCAGAGTGATTTTTCAGTTTGTCTCAATTCATTTAAATTTTATAAGATGTTATAGATCATCGGGTTAGGTCGACTTATTCGATTTTTTTGTTTTTATGATATGATCCTCTACAATTTACGATAAGGTTCAATCGTGAGTTCAATCCTCTTTATAAATATAAAGAACGTCAATTTAGTCATACACTATCTTTTTAGTATAACGTGTTTTATAAATCCATAATGTTAAATTGTATAATTCTTCAAAGTTTAAGTATTATTTGGTAGACTATCCTAGATTTCTCACGCCATAATTTATGGTTTCTAGCAAGTATATATACATATTATTATATATATCTCATTCATGTATTACTAATTTTCATTTCAGCTCTTCCTTTTATCGTTATATATTAATTATTTACATCCTACATTTGGGCAGCAGTTAAAACCAGAAAGGACAACGGAGTGTACAAGATATTTAAGGATAGAGATTTGTTAATACATAGGATAAATTTAACAAAAACTATATGGTTGTGGGTGGTCTTGTATCCAAGTTCTATAATTTTCTTCCTCTAAATTTATTTGAATGTAAATTATACTGTGGAAATTTAATAAGAAAGGAACTCATTCCAGCATGAAAAGGGAAAAAAAAATTGGAACCTGATTCAACATTGTTGCATTGTTCCTTGTCTGGTTCTCTTCTTCTTCGCACTATGCATTCAATGTCTGTGTTTTCTTCTCTGAGGCACCGCCTTCCTCCCGGACGCCGGCTCCCCAGGAATTCCACAGTCTCCGCTTCCTGTTGTCGACGCACTGCGAGTTACTTTCATCCGGCCTTGTGCGTTAGGTGATGTTGTCGGAGATGTTGCTCCTTCTTCCGCTCCCTCCCCACACTGTCATCTCTCTCCTCTTCGTTCCTGGTCTCTCGACATCTGCTGTTTCCTTCTCCTCCTCTCCTTCTCTCATTGTTTTTCGGGTGACCCATTTGGGTCCTCTTGCTAGGTTTATTTGCTTTGTACTATGCAGTCCCATTGACCTACTTGTGTGGTCATTTGTTGGACATTAATATCATTATCTTATCTTATCTTATCTTCTCTCCCTGCATTCTCCTTTTTCCTCTATCAATTATTTTCTTCCTGTGATTATCCTTTTTCCATGCTTATGCCTTCTTCTTTAAGGAATACTCTGCCAGTTCTAAAATCCCCCTCTTTAGTTAACTTCCCATTCCCCATTCTTAATTTTTAAAAAAGTATCTTCTATAATATTCTTTCTTTATTTTATTTTTAATGCCTCTCCTCATTTGCTTCTCCAAATTATTCCCTATTTTAATCCTTTTAAAATGCAACATGGGGAGTGGATTATCCACGTGGGAGGAGGGTGTTTAGCTTAACTCTTGTTCATAATAAATTCCAAACTTTTAACTATTTGGTATCTCCACCTTTTACTTATAAATATTTTACTTTTTCTTCATATAAATGCGTCCGTCTATTAAATGGATTACTATATACTCCATTAAATGGATTACTATATACTGATTTTATTTAAATAATCATTTATATGTATTTGTTTTCTAAGTTTTTTTAATAATTTTTTTAATGAAATTGTTATTATTATTATTATTTAATTCGATTTGATTAAATTTTTAATTATGCAAATCCTGCAATTGGTTAATTACAAAAATAAAATAAAATTATTATCGTAACAAATGATAGTGTGGCCTTCAATATAATAGTCAAAACAAATTAGATTAATTATCATCCTTTATATTGCGATAATATGTCGTAAATATTTATATTATTAATAGCTTCATTTTTTTTTGGAAAAGATGTTTTCGTGACCTCTAAAGGATGTAACGACATAAAGATAAATGAGACAAAATAAATGAATAGAATCTATTTGCTAACTTAGGGCTTAACTCATTTTTCAAGCACTGACATACCCATGTAACTCTTTTTCGCGATACCCATCACAACATCTTTTCTTCTCTCTCCGATGATGACCTTTCTCATTTCCCGAGAACACTTGCACATGCATCGACAACAATACCCAGTGCATTAAATGTTCAAAATAATAAATCAACTTCTTTAAAATCAATAGCGACATGTTACTTCCAACAGTAATCAATAATTGCAATTCAACATTTAATATTTTTCAAATAATTGCTCAATTATGAAAAATAAAAGTTTTTGTCCGAGACATCTCTAAATCCAACTCAATCAATCAACAACATACTATCTCTATGGAAACCCTCAACTCTCAGTTCTCCAAATGTATCAAATAATAAATGACTAGTTTGCTCTTTGAGACAGTTTGGTCAAATACTATCTTTATTGTCTCAAAACACTCCCTTCGTAGTATTGTCTTCTTCCATTTCGTCGTAAGTTTATTCATTAATTACAAATTTAACATAATATATATAAAGGATTTAACAAAATTCTGTTCATGTAGGAGAAAGAAAAAATAAAACATAAAAGAAAAAGAAAAAATTTGGAAGACGAAAAAAATGTGGATTATGTCTTAAATCAACCAAAAAATCATCTGACGCAAGACGGTAAGGGAATTCATTCATCGATTTCAACACAACTCATACTTTCTCACACAACTATGGGAGAAACGAAGAGCGAACACATCACCGTGACAAATACAAGAAATTGTCCAACAATGAAATGTATTTTTTTCTACGAATATTTAAAATAGTTAATAAATTTAGTTTTAAAAAATAATGTAGAATGTGTTAAAATGTTCAGACGCAGTCAAGACTTAAAAAAAAAACACTGGGAATGGTGGCAAAAAAATTAGTAGGCTGCTTCAATTTGCCCATGATTGGTCCAAACATTGAAATGACACAACTAACAACTCATGAGGAAGAGGGGGGTCATCCTTAAAACTATGTTTAATTCCATTTTGAACAACATCATCTTTAAAGTTTAAAATTGTTCAAAATTTAAAAGATGATGTTGTTCAAAATGAAGCTAAACATAGTCTTAAGAATGATCTCCTCTTCCTCGTGAGTTGTCAGTTGTTGTCTCATCTCAATGTTTGAACCGATCATAGGCAAATTGAAGTGGCTTACTGATTTTTTGGTCACCAGTTCTAATGTTTTTTCCAAGTCTCGTCCGCCCCTGAACATTTTAACACATTCTACATTATAGTTTAAAACTAAATTTAAATACTATTATAAACATTTGTAAAAAAAAATACATTTCATTGTCGAGCAATCTCTTGTATTTGTCATAACATTGTGTTTGTTCATCGTCTCTCCCATGGTTGTGTGAGAAAAAATAGACTGTGTTGAAACTGATGAGTGAATTCCCTTGTCATTTTGTGTAAGGTAAATCTTTGATTGATTTAAGGCATAGTCAACATTTTCTTCATGTTGTAAAATTCTTTTGTTTATTTTTTTTTCTGTTTTTTTTTCATTCTCTTGCATGTTGAACGAAATTTTCATAATTTTTTTACATATATTATGTTAAATTTACAATTAATGAACAAACTTACGACAAAATAAAAGAGGGCACTACTACAATGGGGGTGTATTGAGACAATAGAGACAATACTTGACCAAATTGTCTCAAATATCCAGGGGATCATCTTTACCTGCCATCCAAGCAAAACTTTTGTTTCTTTGTTCATATTCCTTACAGAAAAACATTGAGTTTACAAATTAAAATGGCAGTGAGAAATGAGAGAAGTGTACCGCTAAAAACATATCTCTAGTGATTAGAAAGTAACCAGACCAGACAAGTGCATTTAGGGTGTTAAAAATGGCATATACTCAACACTTTTGGTTCTGATAACAAATCCCTAAAATAAGAAACAAAATCATCAACCTTCTTGAAAGAAGCATTGTACACATTTTATAGCAATCTATACTAAGAAAAGAATAAGACTCAATACCTACCAAAGAAGTCATCGGGGAGGCATACATAAAAATGGAGAGGATCACACATACCCCAATGTTATCACCTGCAATAATAGATTAAAATATTTGTATCAACAATATTATAATTACATTTATAGATCCAAGTATAGAATCTAATAAACCATTAAATGTGTCCAAAATGTTTAAAGTTTCTATCTCATAAGTGGCATATAATAACATACCTTTTTTTTCTTTAAGGCAAATATCAAAAAGGATAGAACATAAAACATCTCTAAAATGAAACTTGCACCATTCATTGTGAGCAGAAAAGTGTTGTGAGGTTTAGCAAATAGGGCTCCAAAAAGTAGCCAAATAGCACACGTGAATAAGTTACACACATATGGAAGACCAGAGAAGTTTTGCATACACTTGAGCTTGTATATTCCCCAGAAAGTTGGCCTTCAATTCTCAAAACATGTGTTGACAAGAAATGAATATGTATTGAGAATGTGCAATAGAACAAGAATTATTGGTATTGAATCAAAGAAATATGATGACCACAGTACTAACATAGGTGACAAGAAAAGTGCCAGTGAAATTAGATTTACTACACAACAAACCACCACATTACCTTAGTTAATATGTAATCTTTGTTCTTTATTCCAAGGAACTATGAGCATGTTCAACCGATATAAGGCCACAGAAAATTTTTGTACAAATTCTACTGTGACCTTACATAGCCCCATAGATCCTACAACTAAAATATTCTATTCACATCATATAGGTAATCGTATAAAAAATATTTATTCCTAATAAAATAATAATATTAGTTAATATTCTCATAATCGTTTTAGTTGTAATTGTCATTAAATCATACAGGTCAGAAATGGTAGGTTACAAAAGAAGTAAATTCTAAACAAATAAAAAGAATAATGGCCACTGGAAATATCTTACAACTAAAGAAAGGAAACAAACATTAGTAAATTACATTCAACAAACCTATGAGAGGGGAACAAAATAGAGGCAATATACCAGTTTCATCACAGATTTATGTGCTACCCTTGAAGACAAGGACCCCTAACAATATAACCTATTTATAAATGCAACACCTCAAACACAGTTAAAGGGACTGTACAATTCTAATCATTCTACAAGATCATCTTTGAACCACATGGCATATAAATAATTGATTAAGTTGGTAAGAAAAAAGGAAACAGGATATAAAATATACCAACCCCAGTTACTCCATGGCTCAACACAAAGGACGTGAAGAATATTGTACACGTCCTCCAAATTATTCTGCAACAGTAACAAACAATAGAATACTCAAGATAGGCAGAATACAAGCATTTCACCAATAATATATTTGATTTTTAAACATATTTTCCCTTAGACTGGACAAGTAGGTTAGATTTACCTTTTTTTGAAGGTCTGATTTAACGCATAATGGTGCTAATTTTAGGACAGCTATTAGCGAGAGTTGTGTTTAGCAGAGTTCCCCGTATCGTTCTTTGTTACCCATTTATTAGTGGCATTGACCCTGAATATGTAAGAACATCAAGGATTAATGAGAAATCTGATGTATACGGTTACAGAATTGTTCTCTTCGAGTTGTTGACGGGAAGGAAGTTGTGGACAATAACTCAAATTTGCTTTAGTTGGTAAGCTTTTTGTTAATTTTCTTTCGGAGCTTATGGTGTACACTGTTTAATTATTTCTAAGGGTTTTTGTCTAAAACATGGAGAAATCAAATGTGGATGGAGTTGTCTTTGAAATTGGCATGTGAACACAAATTCTATATGGAACCGGCCGAGTACTCCTGGTGATAGGCAGTACATCTCAAATCATTTTAAGTTCTTTCTTTTAAAGTACTTGCCTACAAAAATTTCTGACAGTCATTTACTTAATGTTTCTCCTGACACTGCCAAAAATATTCTCATTAACTGTAAAATTAGTTGGTATGTCAAGGTTCACTATTATGTGAAGACTACCATTTTTCAGGAGACAATAGTGCAGTCATGGAAACTGTTGATATAGAAGTTGCAGAAACCTTGAAATAGATAGAAGTGTGCCCAAATTTCTTTTTCAAGAGGCAAAATTGGCTTTTGGGCATTTTGTTCCTTTTCCACTTGCCCAAGAGGAATGTTTTCATCAAAGCTAAATCAAGCCACTTCCGATACTAGTAGTAGTACACTCTTATGTTGGTGCCCGAATTTCTTTTTGAAGGGATCGAATTGGTTTTTGGGCATTTTGTTCCTTTTCCACTTGCCAAAGAAGAATGTTTACGTCAAAGCTAAATCAATCCACTTCCTATACTAGTATTAGTACACTCTTATGTTGCTGTTAAATTAGGTCCGAATGCACAAAAAGGTGATAAGAAGGTTTTATATCAAGTTCGGATAGCATTTAAAGAGAGGCTAAATTAAAACCTTATGTAGTACTTCCATGATCAACAACAAAACCATTTATTAACTTCTGATGCACCTCCACTATAGAAGAATCTGAATAATTTTCAGATTATTTAATTTGTAAAAGAGGTCCTTTTCCACAAACTATGAGCATGCATTGAAGAATAAGGCTGGAGGAGATATACCAATTATGCCCATTTTATCTTAGGTAGCAAACATTCAGAAACCAAGATATACAGACATATGTCAACCCTTCTATTTCCCCTCTAATTGAATACAGTAAAAATAACTGACATGCTTCTATTTTGGAAGTAAAAGGTTTTTTGAAAAACAAAATACTTGTAGTTATACCTTTGATCATGTTCTCGCTTCTTCCTCATATCAGCTTTTCTAGCTTTCTACTCCTTTCTACTCATTACATGTCCATAATTGTGAGTACCCATGCTATAGTCCATATAATCCCTGAAATCAAAATAGCTTCAATTAGAGACAATCTCTTTACTCCATTTATACATATAATAAATTTAAGCATGTTTTCATCAATTCTATATAGGAACACCTTACCTTTGAGCCCACATACACGATTGCCATCAACTAGTGCGAATTGGGGTTCAATTAGCCCCAATTGAACACCTTATTGAGTCAATCAAGTAATTAGTTCAATCAGGTGAGTCAAACTGTAGACAAATGAATCCATAATACATATCATTACAGAGGGCTAGCTCTTACAGTGATTGTGAGATTCACGCTTTATTTATCCAAAGTTCATTTATTGAAGGAAAATTAAAAGGTATAACAATATTGTTGCTTGTAAAGCTACTAAGATGTTAAAAATGCTCATATACCTTATTGATAAGACTGTCATCAATAACAACACTGCTAAGTAGCTCATACAAAGCTTCCACCTCGCTCACACTAACTGAAAGAGATCACAAAAAAATCAATTTATTTCCCTCAATTTCTATGATTTTTGAAATTTAGAAACAAATTTGTGGCACGAATTGAACTTTATGAAGATGTACCCTATTTTTATATTTTGAGCATCTTAAAAAACATGTGTAAGCAAGAGAGAACTTGCAAACCATATCCCTTGCTATTTCTTCAAGATCTACAAGGACCTCAATTTTTTTGAAAGAAATAGATCCACAACACTGTAACAGACCCTCTAGGCACTGCAACATAATTTTCCAACTCGTCATCACACTCCATACCTGAGAAATAAGATGATGTTACTCCATATCCATCCAGCTAAAGTAATCAACCATAAATAAAACTAAAAGAAGATTTCCAATCATATACGATGCAAGATGATTACATAACAACCATAAAACATATGCATCTCCAGCTGAAAGATAAAATAGACAATTAATGCTAGCAAACAATATGTTTAATCGCAGCTTACGAAAAACAAAACCATATACTTAGGAAAAGATGGAGGTCAAGAGGAGAGGAGCTTACCGCCTCTCCCACTCTCTTCCTCTTGAATTTTTCAACATCATTTACTCATTAGGTTTCATGTCATTAATCTTGCATTTCTCCAGATGTTTTTTTTCATTCTCTAATGGACATTATTGGGGCTTGATCTACCCTTCCAAGAGAGCTCTCTATTGTTTACTAAACAATGAATGTCCAAGACAATGAGATAAAAAAGAGAAAATTAACTTTATTCATGGCATACATATGCAGATACAATTTTTAAAGTTTGTAATTGACTAAGTTGTGAGTATAGAAAAATAAAATAAAATTGAAGAACAGGTCACATAAGGTATGACTTTATTATATAGACACTAATGTTATGAGCATTATATTTATATTGTACTGTAACAGACCCTCTAGGCACTGCAACATGATATTTCCAACTCGTAGTCACACTCCATACGTGAGGAATAAGCTGATGTTACTCAATATCCATCCAGCTAAAGCAATCAACCATAAATAAAACTAGAAGAATATTTCCAATCATATACGATGCAAGATGACTACATAACAACCCTACAACATATGCATCTCCAGCATTATTTATCCAGAGTTTTAAACGTATATCAGCATGATTTCGTTTTGTAAAATTGTTTTAAGATTCATGCATTATTTATCAGGAGTTCATTTACTGAAGGAAAATTAAAAGGTATAACAACAATATTGTTGCTTGTAAAGCTGCTAAGATGTTAAAAATGCTCATATACCTTATTGATAAGACCATCATCAATAATAGCACTGTTAATCCTCCTAAAGGGTGGGTAGTTCATAGATTGAATCTCATGAAAATTCCAGACACGAAACTACTAAAACTAACCCAAATCAGCAAAAAACAGCCAATTTGGAAGAGGAGGAAAAGAAAAGACCAAAATGGTGGTACAATGCTATTGATGATGTTCACTAGATGAGATACCTAATATGAGGGCTGAAGGAAGACCAAAAAGATGTAGGACCTATAATACGGCAAATTACACTTTTATGGCTAACCTTCAACGCTATTTTGAGCCTGATGTATGTAAAGAAGTCCAAGATAGGCTAGAATGAGAAAATGCTGTGCAATCCAAATATGAAACTTTGATGAAAAAATGAACATGTGTCCTAGAAGAGCTACCAACTCAGTACAAACCCATTGACTGTAAATGGGTATACAAGGTCAAGTATAAACCAAGATGAAACACGATAAACCTAAAGCAAGGCCAGTAGCAAAGAGCTTTGCACAGAAGGAAGAGACTGACCATGAGGAGATGTTTGCTCCTTGTTTCTAGCCATGGCAGCACGGTTTGGCTGCAAATTATTTCCAATGGACGTGAATAGTGCCTTCCTCGATGGAGATCCAGAAGAAGTATATACATGCACCAACAACAACGATTTCAGGTTACACAAATGAACATATGGCATGTAGATTGAAGAAATCTCTTTGTGGGTGAAAACAAGCTTTTAGGGTTCATCAAAATTAACAGATATTTAGGAGAATTGGGATTCAGAAAAAGTCCTCTATGTCAAAATCAAGAATGGTGATTCTCGTGATATTGTTGACAGCATCATCATCACAGTAAGTGAGATTGGAGCAACTGCAAAGGGAAAATCCTATTTATGTTCCAATTTTGACATGACAATTTTGGCCTCCTACATTACTTCTTAGGTGTGAAGTGTGGGAAAACAATAATCGTATTTTCTATTCTCAAACAAAATATGCAAAAAGCTTGTCCAAAAAATTCAACATCATAGATTGTACAACCACATCTACTCCTCTAGAGACAAAGTTGAAAGCCTGAAACTTTCAGCCAAGCCTAATTCAAAAACAGTAAATGAATAAATCTACAAGAAACTAGTTGGCATTTTGATCTATATCATACAACCACTAGCCATGACTTGAGCCATGCAGTCAACTACATCTCCCTATTTATGACACAGCTCCAAAAGAATAACATTGGACAACAACAAAAAGAGTGCTAAGATATGTGAAGGGACCACCAAACTTTGACATTCTTTATGTTAAGAGTTTTGTGGATATTCAAACTCGAATTGGGGAAAACATCTTTGTATGATATGAATTCTACTTCAGGTTATGTGTTCGGTCCTTGAACACAAGCAATTTCTTAAATTGAGAAGGAACCTGTGGTTTCACTTTCCTCTCCGATCGCATTTTGGCTGACAAGAATGCTGGCAGATCTACAGGTTCAGCAGACTGAGCCCAGAACACTTTTCTGCAATAACTAAGTCATTCTCCAGTTGGCAAAGAATCTCATCTTTCATGAGTGAACAAAACATCTTCACGCACTTTGTCACTTGAGTAGACAGCTTGAAGAAGATAGTAAAGTTGAGCTAGAATATTGTTGAAACCGAAACCAGACTGCAGACATTCTCACCAAGTATCTTGGCCCAGATAAATTTGTAAAATTTAGAGATAAGCTATGTGTATTTTCTAGAGTTACCGTTAATGGAGGATGTTAGAGTTTGTAACATAAAGTCTTAATGAGAGGTTTAGTAATGAGACTTTAGTTTTCTCTATCAAATAACATAAATGTGAATTAATGTTCACTTTAAGTCATTTTAGGATTTAGTGTCTCTGTCACTCAAGTATAAAGGTTTATGGTGTTGCTGACAAGAATTACTGTTTGTAGGAACCTAGCAGAGAAGTCCTACCTATTATAGTTGAACAGAGTGTTCATTTTGCATTGAAAGAAATGCAATTAAGCAACCAACTGATGACCGTTACCTGGAACAGAACAATCTTGATTCAAGTTAATATATATACCCACACCAGTCTTGATTCATTTTCCCCGCTTTACAAGCCGCCACATAGGAGTATGCAGTTTTTTTAATTAAAAAATGTTATAAAGGGTGCCACAATATAGGACTGTTTCTATGAAGGTGAAAAACTAGCACCGTCTGCACAGAGCAGGCATATTTTGAGTATGATGGAAAATCTCCGCCTGGATAAGAGTTATAATGAGTGTATTTGACCGCTCTTGGATGTTGCTGATACACTTCGAAATCTGAGAGTGATGAAGGCACACAATTGCCTAGTATTGTTGTTGTGGGAGACCAGTTGTCTGGTAAATCTAGCGTGCTTGAATCTCTGGCAGGTATTAGCCTACCTAAAAGCCAGGGGATTTGTACTCGAGTCCCGCTCATCATGAGGTTGCAGAGTTCTAAAATACAAGATACTAAGATTACTATAGAATACAATGGAGTGAAGAACTACTAGCATGAAATTACAGAAGTTCTAAATGCGGCTACAGATGAAATTACAGGAGCCCGGAAGGATATCAGTGACACCCCAATTACAGTAATAAAGATAAACACTTGAATCCAGTTGGAAAACAGCCCTAGTTTGTGTTCACTTAGGGTTAAACTAGCCTTTTCTTATGTTAACTCGGTTGAATTAGCCCTTCACTTAGGTTTGAAACATATGGTTTAATTATAATTTTAGAATCAAAAGTTCGTGATTATATTCTGGATTATTGTCTATCTGGTGTTTTGGATATATATGTAGTTTTTATGTTACTATTGGATTAGGACCTATATCTGACATAAAGCTTATAATCAAAATTGAAAGCCTCTTTTGAACAGATTGGAGACTGATAACAAATTTTGTAGCATGTCTGGGGAAAACTCAAGGAATTAGTAACCACCACTTTAAAATTAATACGTGTCTCATTCTCTGTCTACCCAACCTAAGTAAATCTATTAGTTCGTTAATTTTTCTGGCTTGTTCTTCCACTTGAGCAGGATGCTAGTTTGGGGGTATGGGTTTTGTGACTTCAATAATGGATTGCACCCTGGACTATTCTTCAAAATGTTCCATGAAGTTTACAACTATGGGGAAGGGTGAGTACTTTCAATCTTTTCTTCTTTCTGATGCACTTCAAATAAGGCATGATAAACTTCACATGTAAAATCAGATGTTCATGATAAACTTCATTTGATTTAGTAGTTCAGTAGTGCTTCCAGCCTTCCAGTGGTAAAGGTCTTCTCTCTGGACATTTACACACTTACTGTTCAAATTTGGTACACATAAAATAGATTCATAGCCCACTGCCCTGTCAAACTTTTATTGTTTTAACTTTTCATTACAGAGTTCTCAATTCTAGGAAGAAAGGGAAAATACATCTAGCATACAACTCGTTCAAGGATATAAATAAAAATTAGTATATCCACATGGGGGCATCCATAACAACAATTTTAGAGCTAAATTTAGTTTTACTGATCATGATTCCTATGTTAATCCAATTTTTCATGATGAGGTGAACAGTCTAATGGGCAAAATGGCAACAAATCGGGGTCATACATAGATTTACAGGGACCAACTAGCCCATACCGAACTGAAATATCTATAGAATTCTGTAAGTTCTGTTATACAAAAATGTCTTTTCCTGTCCACCCTCCTCCATTCTTTTAAGTTTAATATCATAAAATTTACTGTGACATTGATCACATCCTCGGACGTGGGAGGCTCAGTTCCATTCAGACATACAGGTAGTTTCTTACATTGAACTTGTGGGTATTCAGAAGCATAAATGCTACAGAAGTAATAACAAGTAGAGTTGTGTCTTTGAATTGTAATAGACCATTACGCTGGTTGCACTAAAGGAAGGAGTCCTCCAATTGGGTTCCACCCAAAAGGTCATAATAACATGAGATGTCGGAGAATTGACCATGTATAATTTTGATCATGTAAATAGTACTCTCAGGACCTACAGTCACAAGTTCAATAAAGATATGCATTATTTGCCTTGGATTTGCAGGTAAATGAGGATTTGAAGTATGTAATCTTCCTGTAGAGAGTGTTTAAAGACTTGCTGAGCACTCCTGGCGTGATTCCACCACAGCCATCTTCTCAAGCACATGGCACATTCGCCACAGTTCTATCAAAGGATTCAACACGGAGCACTCATGCGGATGGAGAAATAATTTCGTCACAGAATCTATAATCCTCGGAAGACTACAGGCATCTACAGAATATGAACTTAATAGGAGGACTTGACCAGGATTACAATTTCCAGGCTTGTGGTGGAAACCTGAACTTGGCTTACAACAATGTTATACAATGGAATGGAAATGGAATGGAATGTTTAACTTTTTGTAATTCCAGCAATATCATAAATGACTTCCTGCAGCTTAAATATTAGAGCAGTGGCCCTCTCAATGACACTCTGCTTTCATGCTTATACCTTGTTGACATTGTGAATGTTATATTTAAAAGTATGCAATACCATAATTGTATGTGTCAGAATATTTGTGCACCTTGGGACAACCGACACCCATAAGTTCTATTCTTTAGGAACCTATGAAAACTTAACAACAATGGGGGAAATATCACTCTGAATCAATTAATTTTAGAAATCGTTAATGTGACCCATATTTGCAGCTAATAGTAAACATATAATGTGGTCGATGACTGTCAATTAGGACCTCTTCTTGAGATCGACAATCGACTCAATTTGCAAAGCCGGGTTTGGAGAAGAGATGAACAATTTATCAAAGTCGAACGCTGGCCCAGAAGTTCCTTTCACAAGGACTTTTGATATTGCAAATAGCATGGTTTTATGGCATTATCTTGACATTGCTTGGAAAATTAAATAGATATTTCAATATTGGTTCGGAGGCCATCATGAAGGAGAGAATAAAAATTGGAGATGATTTTGTCTACAAGACCATTCAAAGTAGAAGACAAGACAACTCTACTGAAAACAGAAACGGAAGGAAATATTCACAACCACCTTGAGAACTCTGCATAGGTAATAAGCTAGCTATTTTCATTGGCTGCCATTATTAATAACTATGTTTCTTTTCTCTTCGCCGACTTCCAAACTATTTTACAGTAAAACCCAGATATAATGTCTCGCTTAAAATAATGGACGGGCCTTCAAACCTTGACACCTATACCACCGGGAAATTCCCTAAACAATATTATTTAAAAACCGTTTTTGACCCTTCTAGGAATAGTTACCATTTTAAATGGCCCTAGATTTTTCGAGCCCATAGAAAAATCATTCGATTCACAAAAGACAATGTAGGAAAAATATAAAGCCTAACTGTGAAGCAAAACAAACTCTAGAGCTATCGCAGCAACAACAGAGATAAACTAAAACCATAAAAAAGATACTGCATAGCCGCAAATCCAGCGAGAAACCTATTTGTCTATAGCTAGCTTGGCCCTTTATTAACAAGAAAAATCAGCACACAAAGGAGATGTCATCTTGGAAATTTTACAGGCAAAGAAACATTAACATTAAAAATGAAAAAAAACAGATCCCAGCAGGAAGCAATCACACGCACATAACAAAATCCCAATGTCTCACCGTTGCACACCTAGCGAAGAAAAGTCACTCGAACTGTTTGACAAAATGCCTACAACATATTTGGTCTTGCTGACTACAATGATTGCACGGCATACATAAAATGAGAGCCCCGATGCAAATACAAAAAAACAGGACTTTGTTGGTCTCTTACAGCAGAATAATGTTTGGGACTTTTACTATACCCGCTGCACACTGTATGCGCCGAAAAATGTAGAGGTCGTGGGGATTTTTTCATAGGGTTTTGCCAGGAGTCAAGAATCCAACATGCCAAATGAACGGAAAAAGATTATAAAAGCCAAAAGATTCCAAAAACAAAACCACCATCCTGAAAACAAATCTTTGAAAACGAGTCTCCCTTGAACAATAAATATACGTGGGAAATCACTGCATAAACGACGCACACAGGTTTTTACGCAGCTCAAAAACAAATGATGGGCAAGAACTATACCTACAAGCCCACAATGACCAACTTTGCTCTGCCTGTGGCTGCTTCACATGGGAACACCAGAAGAGTTGTTTTGTATAATCTGAAACCCCAAAAAAGCCTGCTCCCAGTCTGGAAACCCAAAAATTATGCTCCCAGTCAAATTTAGATGGAATCATCATTGAAGACAGCATGGGATGAAGCTATTTCGCCGGAGCTTAGCACCATTCGAAGGAGGCACGGCTTTCACACCACCCTCAAGCTCCGTGGAGCCACTGTGCAATCACAGCAGAGAGGAAAAAGCTACCCGACCTCTGAATAGTGTATGCGTTGCTGGAGAGAGTCGCATCAATGAGAAATCAACAACAGTGGGATCAGCGGTCTTCAAATGCCCTCACAAAAGTAGCAGAGTAGCAGCGGAACAAACGATGGAGCATAACATATCTATGTCGATAGTACCCTACAGTAGTGTATTAAAAAGTAAAAAGGGGCAAAATTTTTGAGACGAAATTATATTTTTGAGTATAATTTTGTCTCTATGTTTTGTCTCAAATGACCCCCCTTATAGTAGTGATGTCGTGAAATTGATTGCATATCTCGAATGAATGTCATTATAAGCATTGCATTCACCCACCACACCCTATCCCACCCCTCCCGTACTAGGATCTTCTACTCATGATTTTTGCTACATGGAAAGTAAACTTTCCACAAATCACTACGTAATGATCACAACCAAAACCAGTCTATGCACTTTTAATGTTTATGAAATTTACAGAGTTGGCTCTTGAAGCAGTTAGTTAAATTTATTAAAAAGACAAGATCGTGAACTTGTTATTCCTTTTTTTAAAATAGAAATCTTGAAATATAGATTATTTACTATTAGGGCACTATCCCAACAATAATCTGAAAGAGTTATTCCTACAACATCAAAACTATACTTCTATTATGTTAGAAGTTTCTTAAATATATTGAATCAGAGTGTATGAACATATTATCATAATAACATATTTAAAGCATGCATTAATGTTAGTATCAACTCTACAACGGTTCCAACTATAACATATGGAGGAACATTTTTAAAAAAAGGAAAATACATATTTAGAAAATCCCATACATACTCAAAACAAGTGAAATTTTGGAATCTAATACATCCTATTAACACTAGACGTGCCATATTTGATGAATATATAAAAAGAAATCAACACTATTTGAAATTTACATTTCCCCTGACATGTAGACAATTGTCATCAATGTTTTCCATGTCATTATTCGATATCTATGTTATCATTGTAAATGCATTAAAAATTCCAAACAGTAGTTTTCCATTGGCACAAGGGAAAATCAGATGAATTTTATTTTAGGGTAACAAATAATTTAAATACAGGACAATATAGTCCAACCTGTGTCAAGAGATGATTTTTTCGCCGAAGTTGCACTGAATCTGCTGGAAATACAAAATTGAGCTGTGTTTATAAACTATATAAATTTGGGCCTTAAGTGGCTACACAAATGCACAAGCAAGGGTTCAATTTATAGTAGATAGCAAAATTCACCTGGTTACAAGATGATCCGCTTGAATAAAATTCTTAGCAGTAATAGCTTTGTCTCCTGAAATGTTGGAAATATTAGAAATGGAAGAAAGAAAACATAATTCACGTATTACAAGAATGAAATGTGCAAAAACACATACTCTGCTGCTGCTACTCTGCCTTTAATTACATAACACCTGGTAAAGAGGGCAATAACAAGTTTTCCAATATCACCCAATGCTCTGCTTTTATTATTCTGCCAAGCCATGCCCATATAGCATTAACCTCTCCGCCCTGCAGGAACCGGGACTCGGATTGGCATTCATTATACCCATCAAAATAAGCTAAATCCGAATCAAAGTAAACCATCCAAATCCCTCATTTTTAGGGACATAGGAATACAATCAATAAATAAAAGACCCAAATTCATGTATAACCATAGGACAAGCACCCAAGTGCAGCCAAATTAGAATAAACCCTACATTTAGTTAAATCAGAAAAGCATTCTATCAAATGAGAAGTGTTTGGTTCAAGCTTACCTCAAAAATACGGTGCAAGAAAGCTCAAAAGCATAGCAGTTAAGAGGATGTAAATGAAAAATGAAATGAAGAATGAGCAAGAAAGCTCCAGAAAGCCTTGATTTTCCTTCTGAGAGCCGACTGCAGAGCCTCTGACCACCGATGCTGGATATGACCATCCCCTCACAGACTTAAAGTCGAGTGGGTATTTGAAACTTCCTGATCTGACAGGTCGAATCCCACAAGCTATTCAAATCGTCTACAGTGCAAGTAGATAGTGAGGGACTATGGTGAATGATATGATTTTGAGCAGAGGCAGAAGCGTGGGAGGTGCTGCCTGATTTTCTTACTTTATTTAAGGCTTTCATTTTTGTCTTCCGCCCAAGCTTCAAATGGTGATTAACATCAAAGAAATATGTCGATCCAAGAGATAACCCCGTTCAACTCAATGCCAAGACCTAGGAAAACAACATGGGTACCAGTGGAACAGTTCAAAATCCTTTCCAGGAGAACAGAGAAATAAAAATATTTTTGGCTATATAGATTGCAAGCATTGCAAAAATCTTAATGTGAACCCAAGATGAAGAAATGTGGGGATCTAAGCTGTCGTTACCTGCTATCTCAGTACTGAGATGTTGAATGATATTTGACGGTGATGATGATGGAAATCTACACAGTCCGCTTGATTTGGTATTACAACATCCACAAAGCTTCTCCATACAAGATAATAATAATAATAATAATAATAGGTTTTTACAGTCCACGATGAAATGGGGCAGCCTGTTTTTGGGTCTACAAGCGGCTTATAGAATATGGGAATACCTCCTACTCACATGCGGGAGGCAGATAAATTTACTACAAATGAGGCGTACATACCCTACCCCCTGCAGGATTTGAACTTGTGACCTCTATTTCAAGAGCTGATGTTCTTCACCATTAGGCCAACTCAGGTGTACAAACCCCCAAAAAATCTATCATCTTGTGAAATATACATAAAATTAAACAAATTTGTAAAGAAAATAAATCACAGCTGAATAACATCGAGTCTGAGCAACAAAGACATGATGCATCCAGTTAGTGCAAATCAGCAGCACCCCTGGATGTTTTCTCAGATTTCTAGTTTGATAATGGGCATCCAGTGTGATTGCACAACATGGAATATTTTCCCCAAGTGTGGGACTTGCAAAAATGGGAAAAAAATCTCCAGATTAAAGGTTGGTTCCTCTACTCCTCTGATCAGATGTATGCATGAAATTTATAGAGGTTTAACTCAAAATCCTACTCTAATTCTGCCAAGGAGACAAGGATAGAAGAGAGAAAAGAAGATAAAACTAAACTAACAAGGTGATACACCAAAGGAGTGGTGAACATCTATCTTCTGTAAATTGACACAGATTATAAAAATGCAACACAAATCATGCACAAATTGCTAAAATTGTAATGAAGGATCAAGATAGAGCAAACAACACAAGAAAGGATTGAAAATTCATTCACAGAGCTTGCATTGTCATTTCCATTTTTAAATATAGTGCATTACAACAACAAGGAGGTAGAAAACATGTTGCAGTCTTAAAAAGGTTATGATATTCCACAAATCCACTTGCGAGGGTGAAGGAGGGAGCCTGCAGATCATAAAAAATGTCCAACCCTTTACAAATGAGCCAAATCTAGCTTTTAACAATGAAAACATGAGTTTAGGAAGGAGAAACGTGGGAAAAATGAAATGAATGGTTCAACCACCAACCAAATCCATCAAAATAGCATGGGTACCCTTAAAAGTTCATTCCCCAAGATTTTCGACCATGCTAGAGAAGAATGGAAGCCATACTACATTAAAAATGGTGGTTGAATGTCGATTCTACTCTTTTCCCCATGCCAGAGGTTTTTTCTCATTTTTATCTCACTAAACTCTACCAAAAAACAAAATTGAAGATTCCATCGTGTAGAGGACTTCAATAGCTTTCCAATGACACCAAAATCAAGAAAAACTGAGCTCTGGATCGAAAGATATGCCCCTCTAAAGATTTAGGGAAAAATTGGGGCAAAAATCAGGGTCGGCGGGCCGAAACCTAAAAATTTTCCCCTTTTTTGAATTTGGGAAAAAATTCTCCAAAAATCTCAGCTCCCTGTTGCTCTACTGCCACATGGCACATTCCTATTGGTTTGCGGGTTCAAATGGCCATTTTATGCCTTTTTGAATTTTGGAAAAAATTCCAAAATTTTTTGCACCCCACCGCTCCGCACATGCACCCTCTGTTGTGGGCATGCGCTCCAAATTTTTCCATTTCTTCCTTAGCGGGCTGCAGGCCAATTCTTTCCTTTGCAGTTCTTTTTACACATTTGGCAAATTTGCCAAATTTCCGCGCCTCTGACTTCTGCCTCCAACTGGACATGTGTCATCCTCCGGGGTTTGCAGGCCTTCACAAAATTTTTCTCCTTCTCCTTGGCGGGCCTACCTAGTTTTTTCCTTTTCACCCCTTTGGGCAAAATTGCCAAAATTCCCTCCACCCCTCCAACCTCCACCTCTGACTAGACACATGGCGCATTTTCATTCGACGCGGGGCTTCTGGGCCAAAATTTTTTCTTTGTGCCATTTTGGAATTTTTTCCAACTTACCCCCCCAGTCCGACCTCTGACCGCCACGTGGCACTCCTCATTCACGCAGGGATTCAAACCATTTCTTTCCTCTACGGGCCCACGAGAATTTTTTTTTGTGCACCCCACCACTCCTTGGTGAAAATTTTTCCAATTACCTCCGCTGACCCACCATTCCACCACCACGTGGCACATTCCTATTGGTTGCAGACCTTCCTAGGGAAAATTTCCCTCAAAAACTCCATCGAGCCATAACTTGCAAAATACAAGGAGTTAGAAGGAAAATTTTACCTTTCTGGAAAGGTGAGAAAATTCTCTATCTGATGAAGCCATTTCCAGATAATTTTGAGTGCCTGAAAAGTGAAAAAATTTGACTGAGGCACAAGGAAGGAAGGAATGAAAGAAAGTTAGTAAAAAATAAGCAAGGGGCTTATTTTGGATAACAATTTTGGTGACTCAGAGGGGTCATCTGCCTGCTGGATGAAGTGACCAGCTACCTGAAGCAATCCATTGGGCAATGGAGTCATCAACTTAACTGCTTGGTACTCTCAACTCATTAGAAAATTTCTAGAAAGAAGATTGTGAGAGTAGAACATCACTTGATCTGGAACATGGCCTGCAAAGATGCATCCTTGGGACAACAAAGCTTGTGCCAAAGCACTTAGGGAAATGTAAAACTAAGCTACAACAAAAAAATGTGCACAAGCACTTGGAGGAATGAAAATCTAAGCTAATATGTACAAGGTGAGGAGTTTCCCTTCTAGTAGTAATGCTTTAGATGGATTCCATTAACTGGAATATGCAGTTCTTCACCATCCAATGTAGATAATTGGAAGGCATTGTTGTTCTTACATTTTGTGACCATGTAGGGGCCACTCCAAATGGCATCAAACTTTGAATGCCTTCCTGGCTTTTCTCGGTCTGTATCCCATTTCAACACTAAATCTCTAACTTGGAAGGTTCTAGCCTTAGCTTTCCTATCAAAGGTTCTCTTGATCAAGGCTTGGTCCTTCTCCATTGTTTGGGCTGCATGCTCTCTGATTTCTTGGAGTTCCATCAATTATGCATATCTAACCTCCATGGGTTCAAACTCCAACAATTCCAATTGCTTCATGAGTTCCAACGTTGGCAACTCAAGTGACATAGGCAAGATTGCCTCTCTTCCATAAACAAGTCTGAATGGAGAGTTACCGGTGGATCTCTTGGGAGTTATCCTATCAGCCCATAAGGCTGATTTAAGTTTAGTGTGCCAAGTCCTCTAATTTTCATCAAGAGTCCTCTTGATGATCTTTAATAGGTTCTTGTTGGTAGACTCAGTTTGGCCATTACCTTGAGGGTAATAATTTGATGAAGTGCTCAGATAGATCCCATTCTTAACAGCCCATTTAGTTACCTTTGATCCTATGAATGCCAATGCATTATCTGATATTATAGTGGCAGGTATACCAAATCTGGTTACTATCCCCTCATAGAAGTCTAGAATGCTAGATTCATTTGCCTCTTTGAGTGCCACCGCCTCAGTCCATTTGGTGAAGTAGTCTGTTGCTGTTAGAATCCACTTGTGTCCTTAGCTTGAGTTTGGGTTAATGACTCCAATGAAGTCCAAACCCCATTGCATGAATGGCTGGTCAACTGAAATTGGGTGCAATGGAAGGGCTGCTAATCTTTCCTTGCCTGTGAAGAATGCACAATTTTTGCACCTCTTGATCCATGCATAACAATCACTAAACACCTTGGGCCAATAATAGCCAGCCTTCATAATCTTGAGGGCTATCACTCTTGGAGAAAAATGACCCCCAGCTGATCCATCATGGAACTCTTCTAACATTCTCTTAATTTGATTTGTCCCAATGCATCTCAAAAGCACTCCATTTATATCCTTTTTGAACAAGACACCATCAACAAGTGCATATGGGATAGCCTGCAATCTGAAGTGTCTTCTCTTGGTTTTGTTCATCTCTGGAGGGCATAGGCCTATTTGTAAGAAGTGCATTATGTCTTGGGTCCAACAAGGAGTGAGCATACCACCATTCTCTTCTTGAATACCTCTTTGTTCTTGGTTGTCTTGCAATGCCAAAACAACATCCTTCCCATTGCTTGCTTCCATTGATTTTCTCAAGACCAGCTGCTCACACAATCCCTTTCCTTAGACCAGCTTGGTGACTTTGATCTCAATGTCATACTCCATGACATAAGTAATCCACCCTACACATTTTTCATTTAGGTCTTTGTTGAGGAGGAATTCCTTAACTCCCACATGAGAAACCAACAGTTGAACCTTGTTGTTTGAAACTAGATGCTTAAATTTCTTCAAGCTCCTAATCACTACAAGAACATGCTTCTCAATGAAGGAATACCTCACCTCATAGTCCTCCAAGCTTTGGCTAAAGAAGGAAATTGGTTGCTCTGCATTTTCTTTGTTCTGCTGTACTAAAATTATAGAAATTGTATCATCACCGCCAAATGCATAAAGGATAAAATCCTTAGAGAAATCTGGGTTAATGAGAGTTGGAGCTTGTGAGATAGCCTCTTTGATTGCCTCAAAACTTGCCTTACCTTCAGCTATCCATTTGAAAGCCATACTTTTCTTCAACATCATAGTTATTGGCTTGACAAGGGCTGCAAAGTCTGGAACAAACCTTCGAACAAAATTGATTCTTCCTAAGAAAATTTGAAGGGCCTTCTTGTGACTTGGTAATGGAAGTGATTTTATTGCTTCAACCCTCTCTAGATCAATTGCTAATCCCTCTTTGGAAATAATGTGGCCTAGGAGCTTTCCTTCATGAGCTAGAAAAATACATTTTTTGGGATTCAAGGATACCCCAAATCTTCTACATCTTTGGAACACTTGTCTCAAATGAAAGAGATGATCTGCTGCACTTTTAGAAAATACAGTAATATCATCTAGGTATATCAGCACTATTTTGTTGATTAATCCCTTGAACGCCATATCCATTGCCCTTTGGAAGGTAGCTCCGGCATTAGACAGCCCAAATGGCATTTTCCTATATGCATAGGTTCCCCATTTGGTGGTGAAGGCTGTTTTGAACTGATCATCCTCCTTTACCATGATCTAATTATACCTTGAATAACCATCTAGCAATGAAAACCTCTCAGAGCTGGCAACAACTTGCAAAATCTACTCCATAGAAGGAAGTGGGTAATGATCCTTGAGGGATGCTCTATTCAAATCTCTAAAGTCTACACACAATCTAATTTCTCCACTCTTCTTTCTAACTAGAACCAAGTTTGCAACCCAACTTGAATGCTTGATGGGAAATATGATACTTGCCTCTATTAACTTATTCAATTCCTTCTTCATGAGAGGCTCCATGTGTGGATTGACCGGTCTTTGTTTTTTCCTGATGGGTTTAGCACTTGGATCTAATTCAATTGTGTGTTGAGCTAGCTTGGGATTGAAACCTCTCAAGTCTTCATAGCTCCAAGCAAATATATCAGGGAACTCTTGGAAAAGTTGCATGAACTCATACCTTTCTTGCTTGGTTGTCCACTTTACCAATTTGAAGTGATTTGCCTTCTCCCACCGAGATGGGCACTGAATCTTCTCCCTTGACTTGGATGTTTTCTTTCTCCTTCCTAAATTGATCATTAGGATTAAAGATGGACTCCAAAGTGACAAGTCCTTTTGGCAGTTTGTTGGTTCTCAGCTGTACCACTTGATCACCATATTGTTGTTCTAACTTTTCCTGATTTTTGGCTGAGAACTCAACTTCTTCTTGCAAGAAATTGATGATTTTTTGGTCACTTTCAAACACTTGCCAACTTACATTATTGTCTGGCACTGATGGCCTTACAATCACATGAATGTTTGGCTGCACTTTATCTTCCTTGATACTCTCCACAACATCAAAGGCTGCCCCAACTGCTGCAAGCCTATCAGCAGCTTGGTTTTCTTTCCTAGGGATGGAGTTGATGCCAAAGCCTTCAAAATCCTCAATGAGGTCCCACACCCTATTCTTATAACACTTGACCAAGTCATTTTTGGCAGCATGTTTTCCTTTAACTTGATTAACAATCAGCTCACTGTCACCAAAGACTTGTAAGTTTTTGATACCTCTCTTTCTTGACCAATGCAATCCTTGTATCAAGGCTTCATATTCAGCAGTGTTGTTAGAACATGCAAACTGAAATCTAAAAGTTGAATAATACTTAATGCCTTGAGGTGAAACAAGCATAGCTCCCCCCTGCACCTTGTCTACTTCTTGATCCATCAAAGAATAACTGCCATACCTCATTGTCATCTTTATGGTCTGGCTTGGTGATGCTAGGAATAGGCTGATTTTCTTCATGCATGTAATAAACTCCTAGTTCAGATTCCTCTATTTCCTTGTAGGGATCAAAAGCATGTACCTTGCTTGCCCATTCATCAAGAGTCAAATCTGGGATGCTTTCCAACTTTGGTGTCAGCTTCATCTATGCCTGGATAATCCTCTTGATCAAATGCTGAACAGTTGGCATTGATTGGGCTTGGAGTATGAGGCTCAATGTGAAAGTTTGCAATAGGTTTAGACCTGATTGTGGCCTTAGTTCCATATCTGGTCCAAAATAACATGTGTGACCAATCAGTAGATAAATAGCCTCCAATTCTAGCTGTGAAATCCCTTGACAAACATAGGGCAAAAAGTGGTGGTAAATCTATCACTGACACATCTTGCAAAACCGTGACATTGGGGCATGCATGCAAAGTGAGGCTCAAATATTTAATTACCCCTACTGTTGTTACTACTGTCCCATCTAGTTGTACCACCCCTTTGGATATGACTTCATATTGGAGGCCCAACTGATCAGCTATTTGCTTGGGCATCACAGAACTACTTGCCCCAGAATCAATCATACAATTGTGTACTAGTTTATCCCCAATGATCAATGAAACATAGAATGGAGGGGGCTTCAAAAATTTACCTTGCTGTCCTCCAAGCTTCCCCTTAGGCTGAGTAGCATTTGTGAGTACCTTTCTCTTACATATGAGCTTGCTGATTTGAAGTTGACCAATTCTTCATGGCAGCTTGTAGTAGATCCCTTTGGCCTGGGATGGATAGTGATTCCCACATAGATATATTCACATTTGTCTTCTTCATTTATTCAATGATGTTAAATGGGGATGAAACATCTCTTTGTTTGCCCCTTAGCTTGCACATTCTTTTCTTGTACATGGGCTGCAACAACTGGCATTTGAGCTGGTCTAGAAGGTGGCTTGGGCTGTCCTTGCACATTTGGAACTGCATTTTGCTTGCCAACACTTTGTGGAGTGATGGAAGGTTGTGGATCACCTGGAGCTAATGACTGCCCTTCACCAATATTCCTCTTCTTTGACCGTGTGTTAGCTGCTACATTCTGAGAAATTGTTTGATTCATACCACAAAAATCTTCAGCCTGCCAATTCACAAGTGTAGTCTCATTTGGAGTTGTATTTTGCTGAGATGTTCCTTGTTGTTGGTTTATTTCTTGACTCACCTCACTCTCTACGCCAGTTGTTGTCACCATCAAAGCTTGGTTCAAAGCACCATTGAAGCACATAGACTAGTTGTGAGGTTCATTGCATGGGAAACACCAATCATACTCTTGAGCTATATTATTTTGCACTGGCACTAAGGCTTTAGAGGTAGATGCAACATTGGGGTTATAGGGCTGAAATGGTCTATTGGTAGGAGGCCTTACTTGATTTTGATTTGCAGCTGGATTGGGTGGCCTATTAGGCTGATATGGTTGCCTATTAGGCTGAGTTTGAGACTGATAAGAAGGTCTAAAACTTTGGGCTTGCTGCCTCTTGAGTGTAACCAGCTCATTGCCTAAATTTTGTAATTGTTTCATGACTTCTTGAAGTTCATTTGAGGCACTAGAGGATGAAGTAGAAGTTTCATTTGAACTCTGATTTCTAGGAGTGGGAATAGGAGCTAAAGTAGGTGCTTGACTAGTGCTTGGGATTTTCCAAGTTTGGATATAAGGGCATGGAGGCCTAGGAGCCAATTTACCAGCTTGGATCAAACAATTCTCAGCCCTAATGGTAATGTTATAAACTGCAGGTATATTTGCACCTCCCATGGATTGGATTAACATAGAAATATCAGAATTTAAAGCTTTGAGATAGTATAAGAAAGCACCTTCAACTGTTGGCCTTACTGTCACTGGGATTCTATCCCATGTCCTTTGAAATCTGAAATTGAAGTCTGTTAGCTGCTCATTGGGAGCTCTCTTGATAGTTGTCAGTTGTTCCAATAGAGACAAATTATCTCCCTTTTCTCCAAACTGCTCATGGAGAGCTATACACAACTGGTTCCAATTTTGGATAGAGCCTGCCCCAAGGCTTCTGAACCATTGCAAAGCTTTCCCTTTGAATGAAGATGCCAACAATTTGACAGCAATTTGCATCTCAACAATCTCATGGATTGCACAAACATTAGCAATGTCTTTGACATGATCACCAGGAGTGGTCTGATTTTCCCCAGTAAAGTATGGGATGTTCTTCAATGCTGCAACTGGAACTGGGTTTTGTGCATTGAGAGAAAGTGGGCTGCTGCCAGTGAAGTTGACATAAGGGTTGTTTTGTGCCATTTTGATTGGCCTGAGAACCCTTGTTGATTGGGTGAAAGGTCTACCAGGTGGAGGAGTTGATAGAGTTCTGTTTGGTGGAGATGGAGACCTTTGAATTCTTCTTCCCCTCTCTCTTCTTCCTGGGGATAACTGTAGATACTCAAACAATCCCTCTTCTCTAGCCCTTGACCTTGTTTGGATCCTTCTCATGAATCTTCAGACTTGGACTACTGAAACCAATTGATTTTATCTCTTTGGAGTTGCCAGATGTGCAAATCAGAGCTCTTTTTAAGCAAGAAACTTACAAAAAATGCACATCAAATTTGTTGTAATGAAGATGAAGACCTCTAAGGTCCCACCGGGCATGCCAAAACTATTAGTGCAAATCAGCAGCACCCCTGGATGTTTTCTCAGATTTCTAGTTTGATAATGGGCATCCAGTGTGATTGCACAACATGGAATCTTTTCCCCAAGTGTGGGACTTGTAAAAATGGGAAAAAAATCTCTAGATTAAAGGTTGGTTCCTCTACTCCTCTGATCAGATGTATGCATGAAATTTGTAGAGGTTTAACTCAAAATCCTACTCTAATTTTGCCAAGGAGACAAGGATAGAAGAGAGAAAAGAAGATAAAACTAAACTAACAAGGTGATACACCAAAGGAGTGGTGAACATCTACTTCTGTAAATTGACACATATTATAAAAATGCAACACAAATCATGCACAAATTGCTAAAATTGTAATGAAGGATCAAGATAGAGCAAACAACACAAGAAAGGATTGAAAATTCATTCACAGAGCTTGCATTGTCATTTCCATTTTTAAATACAGTGCATTACAACAGTAAGGAGGTAGAAAACATGTTGCAGTCCTAAAAAATGGTCTGATATTCCACAAATCCACTTGCCAGGGTGAAGGAGGGAGCCTGCAGATCATAAAAAATGTCCAACCCTTTACAAATGAGCCAAATTTGGCTTTTAACAATGAAAACCCGAGTTCAGGAAGGAGAAACGTGGGAAAAATGAAATGAATGATTCAACCACTGACCAGATCCATCAAAATAGCATGGGTACCCTTAAAAGTTCATTCCCCAATATTTTTGACCATGCTGGAGAAGAATGGAAGCCATACTACATTAAAAATGGTGGTTGAATGTCAGATTCTACTCTTTTCCCCATGCCAGAGGCATTTTTTCATTTTTCTCTCACTAAAATCCACCAAAAAACAAAATTGAAGATTTCATCATGTAGAGGACTTCAATAGCTTTCCAATGACACAAAAATTGAGAAAAACTGAGCTATGGATCGAAATATATGCCCCTCTGAAGATTTAGGGCAAAATTGGGGCAAAACTCGGGTCGGCGGGCCGAAACCTAAAATTTTTCCCCTTTTTTGAATTTGGGAAAAATTTCCAAAAATCTCTACGCCCCATGTTGCTTTACTACCACGTGGCACATTCCTATTCGGTCTCGCGGGTTCAAAATTTTATTTTACACCTTTTTGAATTTTTGGAAAAAATTCCAGAGTTTCTACGCACCTCGCCACTCCAGCTACATGTGTCACCCTTCTATTAGTTGAGGAACAAGACTCCAAATTTTTCCATTTCTTCCTTAGTGGGCATGCAAGCCAATTCATTTCCTCTACGGTTTTTTTTACACTTTGGAAAATTTTCCAAATTCTCTCCTATGCCTCCGACTTCCTCCTTGGACTGGACACGTGTCATCCTCCAGTTGGTCTGTGGGCCTTCACAAAATTTCTTCTCCTCCTCCTTGGTGGGCTTGCGGGCTGATTTTTTCCTTTTCACCCCTTTTCTATTTTGGTAAAAAGCCATAAGGTTTAATCTCCACCTCTCCAACTTCCACAGGTCTCCACTAGATACGTGGCACATTTATCATTTGTCACGAGCCTTCTGGGCAAAAGATTTTTTTTTTATCGCGCCATTCCTTGGAAAATTTTGGAAATTTTCCCCCTGTCAGTCTAACCTCTTACCACCACATGGCACATCCTCATTCGATGCGGGCTTCATACCACTACTGGCCTCTGTGGGCCCACATGCAAAATTTTTCCTTTGTGCCCCACCCGATCACTCCTTGGTGAAATTTTCCAAAATTACCTCCACTGCCCCGCGATTCTGCCACCACGTGGTGCACATTCCTATTGGTCGTGGACCTTCCTAAGGAAAATTTCCCTCAAAAACCCCACTAAGCCATAACCTGCAAAATACAAGGAGTTAGAAGAAAAAATTTACCTTTCTGGAAAGGTGAGGAAATTCTCTATCTAATGAAGCCATCTCCAGAAAATTTTGAGTGCTTGAAAAGTGTGGAAAATTTTGACTGAGGAACAAGGAAGGAAGGAATGAATGGAAGTTAGTCAAAAATAAGCAAGACGCTTATTTTGGATAACAGGTTGTCTAGATGTTTTCCGCTTTTCATGGCTATTTTTAATGAATGAAAAAATAAATAAATTAAGGAACAGTAAATGAGGGCATTCGTCGATACAAAGAAAGAAATTAGCGTATGAATTTTTTTAGGGCTTCCACAGCTGTTACCACTGACGGCGCCACTACTACCTGTAAATATTTGGAGTAGGGAGGAGAATGTGCGTGGGGTTTCGTATGGTCGTATGTGCGTGGGGCTTCATTGCTCCATTAATTCCTATGGACGCTTTTGCCAGGGACTTTGCATGCGATTGCGTCATGTTTTGCTGTACAGTTTTCTGGATGGCACCCAAAGTTCATTTTAGTAGTGATTATAGAGAAGCATACGACTGCAAGGCTGATATTTGGTCATTGGGTATAACTGCAATGGAGCTTGCTCAGGGCCGCCGGCCATTTCCTTAGGCGAGGCCAATGGAATTTATTCATTAGCTTAGCAAAGGCATGGTTCCCAAATTATCCGATTCCAAGTTTTCAAAATCGTTTCAAGACATGGTGAGCATGTGTCTTGTCCTTGACCCACACAAAAGATCCAGTGCAGAACAATTGTTGAAGCATCCCTTCTTTAAGAATCATGCTAGGAAACCCAATTATCTTGTGAAACATGTATTGGATGGACTGCAGTCACTTGCAGGAAGGATCAATAATTTCAAGGAGGAAGAATATGGTCACTATTAAACCAAAGTCCTTGGTACAGTACAATCCTTGTCTATTCAGCCTCTTCATCCACGAAAGGAAGGAGAATATGAGAAGTGGGATTTTAGCTGATATGTTTCCAGTTAAAAGCATGATTAATGGTGTATTTTCCCATTTTTGAAGGGTTGGAAGGAGTTTGTTTGTTTGTTGATTTTCATATAGAACTTGGTGCATAGATTTTGTAAATAAGTGGAGGCTGTTTCCTTCCTTCAATTTTGATGTATATACATATAAAAAAAATCTTTTCCTATTGTGCAGTCTGCATGCATCTCTATTTGTGTCTGCAAATCTTTATATTCTTTCCTTTTTTCTGTGTGTGTCTGAGGAAGATGTTGCTATACACAGAGTAAATAAAGATCATTAATAAAATATAGTAATTAATGAAAAGCAGGATGCCATAGTGCTAAGCATTCTTAATGCATATTGTTTTCTTTGGGGGTGCATGATTGTAGTCTTTTGTTGTGCAGTAATACTATAATTTAGCTTTGAATAGTGGTTTAATTTATGGGTTATAAATTGTGATCTAGCCCACATGGAGATGTCCTTCCCAGTGGGGGTGAGGAATGATTTATTAGTAAAAAATCACATCCCACCCAGCATACTCTGAACTTTGGGGATTAATTTCCAATAGACATTTCTGTAGAGTTTTCATCCAATAAGTATTTTTTGAAGTCTTATATAATGGTTTGGAATTTAATGATTATGACAAAATCCAGGTGGGCTAAGTTTTTAGTAGAACCCATATAGTTTGTAGTATGTTATGGAGCACGAGATGTAGTGTCATGGACAAGTAATGGACATTGTAAAGAAGCCCTCGAGTTTGATGATTTGCAAATATATTCTAATTACCCAGCATCTACAACCTCTGCCAACATCATCTTGTCCTCTATCCAAATGTGATATTTGGCACAATGCATTTCTCCTCAAGATCCAATATGGAGATGCCTAAAATGATGGAAGAGGAGTGTTTTATGTTGTTGTTTTGAGTTTTAGTGTCATCTCAAGTTATCTTCTAAAAACCCACCAAAAAAAACAAAAAAAAATGCCACAGGAAAGATATCATGCCTGCAAAATGTGGAAGCATGTGAATTGTTTGACAAAATGCCATCTCAAATTGTCTTCTAAAAACCCACAAAAAATAAAAGAAAAAGAAAAACACCATAAGAAGGATATCATGTATGCAAAATATAGAAGCATGTGAACTGTTTTACAAAATTCCATTTCAAAATGTCTTCTAAAAACCACTAAAAATAAAAATAAAAACATCACAAGAAAAGTTTTTCTGCAAAATACTAAAACATACACAGACATACAAGTATTAGCATTTCAGATCATGACAAACATACAAGTATCAATTGTGACTTTTCTCTATTTAATTTGTAGATATAGAGAGTGCACTCCGTTGAAGCAACAAAAAATATGTGAAGTTTATAATGTTGCTCTAAATAAATATTCAAAATAGCACAGGACATGGTTTCTAGAAAGATAAAAAGCAGTACATTTCTTGTAATCATTTCGACTAAAAAAAGTTAAGCAAGATAGAAAACACGTGTAAGATTTTCTCATCCATATAAATAATCAGCTGATAAAAATACGCAGAGCAGGATAAACTTGATCCCTGCAACACGTGACATAAAAAGAAACTTAAAAAGTACAGGGACCGTCAATTCTCTCAGTTGCCAGATACCAGTAATTATATAAAACTACATGAAAAAATCAGAGTCTTCATAGCTGCAAAATGACTTACGAATTTCTAATATTTGGGGATTTGAGGAAACAACTTCAATAGGTTTAAGCAGAAAATGTTGGCAGAAAACAACCATAATAGAAAATGACGAGAATAAAAGGGCAAAGAGAATTTTTCCAAAAAAAATATGCAAGTGTTTTTTAGATTTTCACAAAAATTCTTAATGGACATCAAATATTTTTTATTTCCAAAAAGAACAAAAAAAGACGGTCTAAAACTATTCGATTTCCAAAAACGAAAAAAAAGAAACTACTTACAATATCTGGATTTTCACAGGTAACTCCAATGCTAAAAAACGTATCAATGCACTTTGACATTCCCTGAAACCCAAGAGAACGAAGGTTTTCTTTTGCATCTTGTTGTACAGTTGTGTTTGCGGATAGCAACTCTTGAACATTTGGAACTTCAAAATCTAAATGCGGAGCTTGTGGATGCAATTCTCTAGAAACCGTTTTATGTTTAGGATTTGGTACGTGGAAAAGTAGTCAGGTTTTATGGAATGTAAATGAAAAAGAGATAAAAGGCTCAAGCAAGGAGATAGTTAGGGGGATTTCCACGTGAGTTTAGAGGAAAATGGGTAGGGAAGAAGTTTTTGTATTGAAAAAGACACGGGTCAATAAAGAAGGGTGCTCTGTTTTGGCTTGACGGTGAAATTCTTGACTGTGTTCGTTTTGGTTTAGCAACTTGAGAATAGACAAGTTTAGATAGATCCAACAAGTTAATTTGGAGGCTTCTTAACCATAATGAGTATAGAAAAGAGACGGTATACTCTGTTTTGTCTTAGAGATCCATAAAAGCCTGAAAAATCAGTCTCCTACAGGCCTGCAAAATTCAAATGTAGATATTTCATCATTTTCAAAATCTATTGATCAATTAATCCTCATTGGTAATTTAATCACGTGGAAGGGACCTAGATAGACCTACATAGAGATTTGGATTTTTGAAATTGATTAGTTTGCATTTTATAAGATTTTTAGCTTATTCGGGTTTCTCATAAACCCTATCTAAGGTTTGTCTCAAAAGTTGATATTGAAGCCTTTACCCTTTATTCCAAAACATGAAAACTTATACAAAACATCTAAAGGATACATAGAGATTGTTTTTCAAGGTTTTGAGTGTTGAGAAGCTACCAACTATTGGATATCTATGACAGTTGTCTGTAGGAGTGACTGTGACAGTATAAAACCTTTTTGGGGAAACAAAGATTGTTAGAAACTTGATTTTTCTTTTATTCTTGATTTTGATACTTTATAGATTGCATATGGAGATTGCAAAGTGACTGGTTTTGAGTGTTTAAAGTAGTGTTACGCGGGGACGCGTCCCAGCGATTTTCCTCGCGTCCTGGACGTCCTAGGGACTTGGGGACGGGGACGGGATGTTTCCTTGCCGTCCCTAATTTCCAGAAAAAAAGGGGGATGTCCCGGGGAAGTCCCCCACAAACCAGAAATGCACCCAGGATGTCCCCCAACAAAATCTGCACTTTTCCAACATTAAAACATGTGAATTTCAGTTTTATAATACTTTTTAAAATAATTTTTTTAAACTTTTAATACGTTCTAGTAGAAAACAACATGCAGATTTCTCATAATTACCATAAACTGCAGAAGTATTGTTGCTCCTCCATGTTATGTCTGATGATATGAAGTAATGGTCACAAGTCGAGTTTTATAAATTTTCAGTCATACACTATATAGCTAGTGTTTGTTAATTCTTCGTTGCTGGTTATCTGGAGATAGTTTATGGTTCTTATTGTTTCAGTGATAGGACATTTTGTTTGTTTGTTGCATAGTTAAGATTTTATATATCGCAAAATTTTTTGCTTCAGACCCATCTGCATGTAGCAAGGATCAAAATGTATGTAATCCTATTCTCAAATATAAAATATAATAGTCACATTTTTTTTTAAAAGGAAAAAGTAGAGATTATAGTTTGTACAATGTTGTGGCATTCAGAAAAATGAGTAATATTTATGCTTGCTTAATTTTCTATAAAGATATTGTAGTTTTATGTGGACTTGCAGCAGACACTAACTAGATATAGCTAGCTTAGTCGAGTGTTAGCATTTGAAAATCATGAGAACAATGTAACAGTTACTCTTGTTCTTGTTATGTTCTAATCAGTGGCTTTGTAATAGGTACGTTAACCACATATAGATGCATTTACCCATGTAGTAGTGGATGAAATCACATTACAAACGTATTAATTTTCAAAACATATAGATCTACTTAAATGGGAAATAGAAAAAAGTAAAATGAAAAAGCTCAAATAAAGACTCTTACCTCTTAAATCAACGTCGAAATCTTTTGAAGCTGATGCAAATGAATAATTGGATTAATCATTAATGGTTTCAATCTTCAAACTTTCAATTTTAAGTCTTAGTTTATTGAATTATTCATGTTATATTTGTAAAATTAATAAATTATATATATTTGTTATTAGTTGTCCCCTTGCCGTCCCCCCGTCGTCCCCAAATTTTCAAAAAAAATTGTCGTCCCGGAGTCTTACGTAACTATGGTTTAAAGTGCTAAGGAGACGATAATTGCAAGAAATCCTTGTCATTTGCATTTAGAAGGATTACCCTACCCTGTAGACCTAACTATAAGAGTAAAATTGCTAGGAAAGGGATTTCTGTTTGGAGTTTGGTCGTAAAAGTTTGTAGACCACTATAACATGATAAAAGGTATGTTAAAATAACTCTAGTACAGTTGGACACCAGTCAGAACAACTTTAATGCTTGAAAATTCAAGATTGCAGGGCTACAAGAGACTAAGTTAACAAGAGAAGAAGGTGGTGTTAGAAAAGTGACTTGTCTTAAGAATTGAACCGTAAATTTCATCATACACCATGAGGGGCATAATGGGTGCTTGAAAGTAATCTTACTTTGTATGCACTTGCAAGATTTTTAGATTGTTCCAAACATGAAACTACCAAAGACCTTGTTCTTAAGGGCTAAATGAGACAATTTTGACAAAGGTGGAGACATTTGAGGTTTTCTTTGTTTTTGATCATTGTGAAGGCTACAATATCATTAAATTAACCTTGATAACAGAGTACATTGATGGCTTATGTCAGTTAAGACCAAAAAGACTAAAATTTGCATGTTGTTACTATCCAAACTTGAGAAGCTTGTAAGGACAGTTTTGAGAAAAAGTAAAGGAGTTTGTAATTTTCCTTGTTTGTAACCATTTTGAAGGTTGATCTACCATTGAGAAGGAGGATAGAACATGATACATTTATTGAAAAGGTTAGAATAAGATTAAAAGATCAATCTTGCATGTTTTGTGCCAATTAGACAAATGGTGTGGTGGATCCTCAAATCAGAGCTATAGGACAGTTTTTTGTGGTTGATCTAGATTTGTTCATTGGTTGCATAGGTTTCATGATGTGCTCTGCATCAGTGTAGTGATCATTACAAGGCATACAACTTGTTGGATGTCTCTACCAATAAAGTGATGGTAGGGATGTTTGTATGTCTGTGTCTGTGGCAGAAAATTACAACTCATAAAATCTGCATTGCATGAGACCGCCAAATAAGGAGACCTATTGCTTCTAGTTCTAGGTCACTTTGCTAAAAATAGTTTAAAATTGCTTTTAAAAGCAAAAACGTTTAAAGCAGCTAACTGTTAGTAGTTACTAAATGTTATCATGATCATCTTATTAACTGTGAATTAAGTAGAAGTCACTTTTAAAGTACGAGTACTTAAAAAGTAACGGTTTCAGGAGAGGGAATTAATCTTTAATTATTGTAGTGAGATCTTTAATTACCATTAGTTTTAATTGTAGTTAGATATAGTGAGATATTTAATTATGGTTGGTTTTAATTTTAATTAGCTATAATGACATCTTTAATTAGCATTAGTTATTAATTATAGTTATCTCTAATGAGATCTTTAATTACGGTTAGTTATTATGAGAAGCTGAGCAAGAACACAGGTACGTGAAATTTGATAGTTATATGGAAAAATACTCCAAATAATTTTTTTACAACCCTTCGAGTCTTCTTAATAAACAACTATATTGAATGGATAGCCGTCAAATTTAGAACCTACCTCTATTTGTACACACATTATTACTTTTGTTTCTTTGAAAGGTCATATTCTTACGTTGATGGCTGCCAACTCTCAAATCTCATTTTTCTTTCCGTTTCTCTTGAGGCGCGTTAGGGGAAAAGTGGTTTTACATATTATTCTCACGGGCTTCCGCCCGAGATGGAGCTCCTTCTACAATGGGTAAGACTTGAAACTTCATTTAAGATCTTTCATGGATTACTTGTTTTGAGGGGAAAACATGGCCTAAACACAAGGAAAGTGCAAGTGGATGGAAAATATGACACTATTCTTTCCCTAGATTATTGTAAATGAGTAGATGAGCCCAGTAGTGAACTTGAGTTTTAAAATAAAAATTCATCAAGGGTCAATGTGTAGAAGAAGGTTCTCATAACAATGATTTTTGTCAGCAAGAAACAAACTAATTAAGACAATGCATTTACAAGATAATTCAACACCCAATCTTTTACAAGGAATAAACGCTTTGAATATACATAGGTACAAGGAGATTTTGTTACTTGAGATTAATTACTCACAAGAGGAAAGTTATGTAAGCATCTTTAAGACTTACTAATACAACAATGCTATGTTACAAACAATAGTTTAGACAAATTGTAGTATAGAGATCTAGAACTCAAGTACCAAAGAAGAGGTTCTCCTGTGCACAGTTTGATGTTCTATGCGATACATTGAGCCAGTGTATCTACAATCCATGAAGCTCAATATATAATGAGGGAAATATCTCGTAAGGAAGGGTATATGATCATCAACAAGGTTAGTACCCAAATAAACCTTGAAAGAGACGGTTAAAAAATATTTCTACAAGGGGTACTGGTGGGTAATGGGAAGTGAAGGTGAGCCTGTTGTTAACAAGTTGTTAGATATTTTCTAAGAATTTGGAAAATGGAGGAATCCTCTTAGATGAAATAGAGAACAAATTAGGCCTTGGGTGCTTATGAAACCCGCCCTTACAAATTAGCACACTACCATCATAATTGTATCTAGTTATTTTTGAAAGATAAGCCTTGATTTTGAAGAAAACATTGAAAAATATCATGACACTTATTTAGAACAGTTCTTCATATTTGCTAATGAAGTATTAGGAAACAAAAGGATTATTCAAACACCAAGACCAATAAGTTGGTTACAACATACGAAATAAAAAGAGAAACTCGGACAATTACATAGAACTATAAAGAAGGTGAGTTATGCTCCATTTATTATATAGACAAATGTTGCCCACCAAAATATTGATAAGTAACTGGTGCTATTATCACTGGTATAGGTTTCACACAAGCTTTCTTTTACCATTAGGTTGGGAAACAAAAGTTCTTAATTGTCTTATGATTGTATTTTAAAACTACTGAATATGGCTAGTGAAAAGGAGGCATTTCATCAAACACGTTGGGTGCCCTATTCTAAAAATGTGGAAGCGTGTGAGCTATTTGAAAAAAATGCCTTTAAAATATGTAGTTTCTACATTCCTGAAAGGACTATGTTGCATAAAAATATATATATCCATAGCATACCCACATGTTTTTTCTAATTGCAAAAAAAATTAATAAAACATGAGGACTTTGATTGGAATTGAACCTTAGAAAGTTCATGTCAGATTCAATATTGCCAATAGGCTCCAAAGGGTCAAGAGAGATGAAAAGGACATCATTTGGTTGACTTACTATTTTGGGGCTTTGTTGTTGCTCCTCATGGGTTCTTTATTCTTTAGTCAATTTGGAAGGCATGGAAACAAGGGAAGAACTTGGTGGTTGGGAATCCTATCTTCTCTTCCTTTGAAACTCTACAAATTGATTTCATCGAATCTGAAATATTAAATTCTAATCTATTCATAAATACCTCCTTTGTATACATAAGAGAACATATAAAATTGCAGTCTTTGTGTATTCATTCATCATGTTGTTATTGGTTTAACACATTAGAGGTGTTTACTATCTCAAGTGATCATTAATAATACCTTATAAACATTACAGACAATTTCACAATTTTGGGGCTGTCCATTTTCTCACGGTATATTCTACGATTATCCAACCCAGTTTGGCATTCTGCATTTTTATTTTCTTATTTGCTTCATTAATTTTTTGAACTTTACATTAGAGGATCTTTTCTATTTTTGAGTTTCAAGATGAGCCATGCCTATATTGCAGATGCTTAGCAAATAATATAAATTTTCTTGTCTGGTCCTCGAGAGATTATGTATGATCTATGTGAATCGATAAGTAAGGTCATTGGATGCAACTCGTCCTTATGGTTAATGAAATTTTCCTCTGATTGCGGGGTCTGTAATAGAGATCCTACAAGATCTATATGGTTGACTAAGTTATAGTATATTTTATTAATGAAAACTAATTTTGTTAATAGAT
Source organism: Taxus chinensis (assembly GCA_019776745.2). Lineage (NCBI taxonomy): Eukaryota > Viridiplantae > Streptophyta > Pinopsida > Cupressales > Taxaceae > Taxus > Taxus chinensis. The sequence continues at coordinate 592,101,518 of CM034154.1, read as the reverse complement.
AGTTGCAGTGCTTTTGTAATATGGGTAGATTTTTTCTAAAGCCATCCATAGTTTAGCAATCATGAATCCCAAAACCCCTTTAGCCATATGATTCGAAGTCCCATTTTCAATAGACACAATTCAGATTAAATTTATTAGTAATTTTTGTTGAAAACAAATTGTTATTATAACTAATTTCTCTTATAAAAGGCTGAAGCTGAGACAATGTTGGTGTTTGTAGTAACATGAAGGTGAGAAATTGGTGGTGTATATAATCACACATCCATTCTTAAAAGTTTCTTCCTCTATGTTGTCTATAATAAAACCTTTACACGAATTTTAAAAATGGGCAATTATCACTACTACAAAAAGGGAACATATGACTTTTACTACCTTTGCCTTAGGAGAATAGGTGCCTGTGTCTTGAGGGTTTTCTTGTGATTCTTGATGTCTGTGTCTGTTGCGTATGAGAGCCTAACATTTTGAATATCTTTATTCCAATGAAAAATATAAATAAATTTTATGCTTGATTACAGAATTTCTATTGTTGTCAACCCAATCTGTAGATGTTATTTATAAATGGAAATGTTCTCAACTTCCACATTGTTGAACAAGATTATGAAAATAAAAAAATTGAATGAAAGAATTGCCATGCTTTTTGGGGGAGTTGTAGTTATACAAGTAAAGTCAATTTATTGTTAGAATGATGTGAATTATTTTATCTTTTCTTTGTTAATAGGTTTTTAGAGAAACCAACCTAAATTTGGCTATCAGAAATAATAGTTAAGAAATGCATTAATCTTTCTCTATGACTATAAGATAGGAGTGAAAAAAGTTGGGTGGAAAATCACTAATTTGTATTAATTAGTAATTATTATTGTTGATAGCTAGGAGCACAAACTGAGATAAACTTGAAGTAAAAGAAGCTAAGAGTGGATGATTCCTTAAATGTAACAAAGATATTGCATTCATCATGTGAATTTCTATGCTATAAAAATTTAATTGAGATTGCGTATGGAATGGCTACTGGTGTGAAGGAGACAAAATATCACTACTACAAAGGGGGTTAATTAAAGACAAAAATTAGAGAAGAAATTAACTTGCCTGCTTATTTACATTTTCTATTTTTTATAATATGTTCACTTTTGTTAGTTGGGACAAAGTTGAGACAGAGTTGGTGCATTTGGCTTTGCACGTACTGCAAATTATCCAAGATGCCAATGTTATTATCATAGAAGGACACTAGCATGGCATAGTTATAGATCTAACAGAATAAGAGCTAGATGCTTATAGAGAAAACACTTTGAGGAAAATAGTTGCCATGCTATGAATTGTGGTGGTAATGTTGGGACAAAAGAGATATTTGACCAAAATAAGGGAGAGAATATAGCACGTAGGGTCATAGCTTGCAAAGGGGTTTCCCAAATGTATGACACAGAAAAGTAATGCACCAAACCGATGGTGTTATAGTAGCTATTATACTATTGCATTTGTATGTTATTTTCCAAATTCTAGTTGATGTGGGATATGCAGTTAGTAAAATCTACAAAATATGTTTAGCATATGATACAAGTTTACTTTCTGATAAGCGAACTATTTATGTGGCAGAATTTAAATTATTCCTTTTTTTCTATTTTTTTTTTTTTCCAGTTGGTAGTGCATCCATAGAACATTTTCTATAGTAAAGTCTTATAGTCAAACATTTCTTTTGTAGATACAATAAAGGCAAGAAAAGGATGGCAAGCCATTCACATAGTGGTGCATAACCTACAAATAAATGAATAAGTCTTCAAGATTATGTGAATATCCTTATTGATAGGAGTGCTGCAAATGGTATGTAATTCACTTCATTATAATTTATCTTTAATTTTTTTTCAATTATTTGCACTGCTATAGTATATTAATATTGTCTTGTACTTTAAAGGAAAGGGGGTTGAATGGAGAGTGTATTGCATTTTCTATTCCCACGAATCTCTATTTATTCTTCACTTGAAATAGACACATACATTGATAGATTTTGATTGTAGTTTGTCAAACAGAGTTTGTTTAATTATGTTCCACAAGGTACAAAATGAGATGTAGTTAATTGAAACTGTTGGTGGTTCTTAATATAAGTAAAAGACAATTGAAAATCATAGTAATCCTAGAGACTTGTAATCATTCATCCATTGCAGTTTGAAATACTTCTCTTTATGTGATGAATTATTTTGAATTTTCAAGTGTTGGATGAATGCCTTCTGTATGTATCTTGATTGTCATCATTTCATTAATTTCAAATTTGTAAGCTATGCAAAAACCCAAGAGGTTTTGATGTATTAAGACAACAAATATGGATGTTTAACCTCTTGGAATAGTTGTAATACGATTTTATCCATAGTGGAGGGGAACACAAAGATGTTCAATTGTAGAGATTAATTATTTGTCTTCTATCATTTGGTCTTTGAGGCAGAGGTGTCATTTTTGATGTCAAATTTTGACATTTGTTTTGATCATTACAAGAACTATTTTCAATTGGCTCCAAGTAGGAGATAGATTTATGCTTCGCATCCACATCCATAAATGGATTTTGTTATGGAAATTGTACAGGTCTTTACAGATCGCTTGGAGATGATGTTTAGTGCCGTATAGTCAGGCTTTGAGATCCTCTTAGACAACACATCATGTTATTGCTGGTTATGTTTTTATGACGCCAAATTTAGATTTTTACATTGTTGGCAATATACGCGAAAATGAGGCATAAACTATTTGGTCACCGATCACATTGAAACAAGGAGGATAAACAAGTTTGGGATGGGATTTGAACTGGTATGTGAACACTATCCTTTTCTTATTTATTGCTACAAGGTCCAATCTACAAGACAAGAAATAGAAAAACAATCCTTAAAAAGGGCGTATTTGAAAACAATTCCTTGATGCACATGTTTCAAGGATTATAATTTTCTTTAATTTTATGGTTCATTCTTAACCTCCAATATACATAAAAGTGTAAATTACACTAAATTTTAATGCACTTGCATCTAATGCGTGAGCATCTCTAGATGCTCTGTTTCCAATGAGCCTTATTTTTTGTCTTTTGTTTTTGTGCATCTGCTATTTTTTTAGAAAAACATGCAGGAGGAATATCTGTACCATGAAACACAATAGTCACCATAATTGCTATGCAAACTATCCACAAGGAGCATATCTTAACCACCATGCTAACATGGGTTCTACAAGGAGTCTATCTGAACCACCAGACTAACTGCCAAAGTCAGGAATAACGTAGTTGGGATTTTAAAGGAGTGTATCTTACCATCCAGCCTAGCCGCCGAAGGCGTTGAAAGCAATTTTTCTGCCAGAACCAAATTGCAACATTATATTGCTCATTACGTACCTTCTCTGTAACATCTCGCCAGTCATGCTTCTCAACTTCTGATCTCCCAGCTTTACCGACATTCAGTCAAAGTTCGGGAGAGTTCAGCAGTAGTTTAACTTTACACAAATGGTCATCAATGTCTCTAGGAGTAAAAAGAAAGCATGTCTTTCCCTCTTGCTCAGAAAATACGATGTCTAGAATTCCACCTAAACTTGATGCTACAATAGGAACCCCAGAAGACATGGCTTCCAAAACAACAAAACCTAAGGTTTCTGATTCTAAAGGAGTAACAAAAACATCCCCAGTAAATACAATATGCATGCCTGCAAACATTTTTTCAAGTTCCATCCTGTATGAAAAGCCCAAAGATTTACAGGCAAACAAACATAAGTTAGCACCCATCCCTACCATCAAGGAAGCATTTTCAATTTACATTCAGGTCTTTAGGCCTGGTGCATGCACACTTTTACCTATATGGTCCATCTCATATAAATGCAAGTTGCACATCAAGTAGTCTATCCACGAGCCTACATAACACAGAGTTGTTACACGATCTGAACGAACCAACTGACCCCTAGTAATAATTTCAAACCACATCAACTACGAAAATAATTAACGTATCCTTCCATAATCAAATAACTTATACCATTCAGCGTTCACATTGCAATGTACACATGCGATTGCTAGTCTTTAGCCACTCCTTCTCATCCCGTCGTATTAAGTCCACAAGAAATCTTGAGCCGCTACTTCTTCTCATCCATAAAAATAATTTGCACCTTCCTCTTTAGCCCTGCATCGAAGAAAGAGTAAACCCGTTGATTCTCGATTACCAAAGAAAAATAATATTAAAAAAGAAAAAATTAAAAGAGAGGAAAATTAGAGGAAAAAATATGGGGAAGGTAATTAATTAGAGACAAAAATATATTATATGGGGAGGGTATTATATTTTTGTCTTTAATTAACGTCAAAAAACATTCCCCTTGTAGTAGTGCGGGATAAAGGGATGGAATTATGTCAATATAATTCTCCATTTTGGAAGTGTTTCAGTTGCGGAGAAGTAAAATGTTATCCGACACTCAATAAATGTGGAAGCCTCATGACTGCACCTTGTTTTGAGTTGCAAACATAAAATATTATCTGGCGCTTAGCAAATGTGGAAGCCTTGCGACTCCATCTTATGTGTAAAATATTATCCGGCACTCGGCAAATGTGGAAGCCTCATGACTACATCCTATTTTCAGTTGCCAGGGAAAATATTAATAGTGTCATGCGTTCAAAGTCTCACGACTAATTTAATTTGACGTGCAAGGGTGAAAGACAATAAAAATCATATGGCGTCTGCTTTGGTCATGCCCATTTCGTTTACAGAAGCATGTTGCAGTAGAGGCTGATATATCCTATAGAAATGCTAGGAAATGGATTTGATCTTTGTAACCTCTAAATGCAAGTCTACACTAAAACACTAATACTTAGCAATCATCATAGCATTTAGTTAACAAATCAAACCCTCTCAATCTTTCCTTTTTTCTCTTTCTTTTTGATGTATTTCAACCCCCAAGAGGAGCCCCTTTGATAGTCACTTGAAGTTCTAAGTTTTGAATTTCAATTAGAGATTGCACTTTGTTAGACTCATATGTTTCAGATTCATGGGTTTTCTTCATTCCTCTATTGGAAGTTCTGTTACAATTACCTCCCTTGAACAAAGATCCTCCATAGAAAACACTTCTTCCAAGGTTTCTAATGAATAATTTAACTCTTCATTCCATAATTTTGCGCCTTCAACTTTGTTTTTCTCTACCTTCGAGGTGTGTACATCTTATGTATTCTTGTTAACTTCAGCTTCTGAAGGAGGAGAAACAAAACTTTGTAAACTTATAGGTTTGATGGAAGACCACTTTTTCCTTTTAGGTAGCCCTTGTGCTTGAAGGAATTTTTCTTGAAGATGTCCTGTTTGATGACAAAACATGACACCTAAATGTCATAGTTTCATAATCCAAGATCTGGATCCATTGGAAATTACCCTACTTTAGAATCAACATGTATTGGAAACCTTTACTGAGGTCAATCTCTGCAAAAATTAGAGCATAGATAAAAATACATTACACGATCCATTCGTCATCTAAATTTATAAAATTTCCCAGTGTAATTCCAGTATCTTGAATGGCTATATGGTGCCAAAAAGGAATAGGTAAATTTGGGATTCAGGCCTAGACTATCATTTTAAATACCACCATAGTGGAGGAGTTAAACTCTAGGAACCAAGGGGTGATTAAGTGTCTCGCCCTTCCCCAAAACCAGGGCCCTTCCTCAAAGACTTCATTATAGTCCTCCTCCACATAGAGCTAGACTATAAATAAACCTTTGGAGCATAAAAAGATATCACAATATTTGGCCCAATTGTAGTGAATCCAATGATAAATATTTATATATTTCAGTCAAAATCCATTAAATCAACATATTACAGCTAGAGAATTAAGGGTTGTAGTAAATTCTTGAATCACTAGATACATGATCTCCAGAGCAGGCACCTCTTCTGACTTCTCTAAAATATACAGGCTTGATAAAGAGGGGGATTATGTTGAAAGGGGAGATCCCTTAGATTGGAAAACATCCTTGAAGGATTGGGAAAGCCCCCCAACCTCCCATTTCCTACACATTTCCCCTATGTAAAACTTGCCATGCTACTATTGTTTGTGCCGAACTAGCTTGCCTCGTCTAGCTAGCCCTTCACAATTGTGGCCATCAATGCCCCAAATGCTTAGGGTTTTCTCTCCCACCACATCCTAATATTTTTTTAAATGACTAGTCTATTTCACCCATCTTATTTTGAATACACAATGATACACCATTTATCTCATTGGGGTGTTATTTGTTTGGCACATTCCAATAATCTATAAAATTATTGTCTTTATTTTTTGTTGTTTTCATCTCTTCACTCCATTCCATTCTTTTGTGAAGATCTTTAATTTCCCCCTTTCTAATTATATATGTATTTATTTATTTTTGCAATCAAAATTGTAAATATCTCTTGTCTTTTAGAAAAAACAATGTGGGTGACATTAGTATCAAATGTGACACTTTGCTTTGTGATGGTGATTGCAATCCACATTTTTACATTTATGCCTCCCCTGCATCTTTTTCTATTCAATAAGAATATCTTATCTTTAAGAGATGATGAGAAAATTTAGTATTCTTAGTTGTTTCTATAATTTATCGATACTTTCATTAGCTAATACTTTATCTTATAGTCTCCTAATTTGATTCTACTAAAAATATTTGGACTGGAGTGTTTTGTAAGGCACTTAATTTTTTTAGACTTGTTAACATCAAATCCAAGGTGCTTGGCAAGGAACTTACAAAATGTTGACTTGTTATAGCTTCTCTCAATTGGTTTCTTCACATATACATGCCATTTCCTATTAGGATTTGATCTTGGGTTGATTAACGTGTAAATGTAAGCCTACACCAAAACTCCAAACTATGGTGCTTAGCACTCATCATAGTAATTTTTTTGACTTGTTAACATCAAACCCGAGGTTCTTGGAAAGGAATTTACCAAATTTTGACTTGTTATAACCTCTCTCAAGTAGATATCTAAGGTTTTTTTTCATAGACATGCCATTTTCTATTGGGATTCAATCTTAGGTTGATTAACTTGCAAATGTAAGTCTACACAAAAACTCCAAACTATGGTGCTTAGCACTCATCATAGCCTTTCTCAAATGAAGGTTGAAGCTTATATGCATTCATTGAATTACATGATGCCACAATGAAATTCCCCTTTCAATAACATACTCTAAAAATATGCATTTATTCATAAAACCAAACCCACATTTTAATTGGTTTGTTTGGTCTATAGTGACATATAAACCCCAATATATCATTTTCCTTACACCAATAGGGGTGACACCCCAATGGAAGTTTCCCTCTTACCAAAATAATGGTTGATTGGTTACAAGCTCAATATTTTCGTTTCTTGATCCTTCCCCTCTCCTCCCTAGTAGTTTTAAAATATCCCAAAACATCCTCTACAATTACCTCTTAATATATGTACTATTACCTGAGTCAAATATGTCTCTTTAATGCAACTTGCAATTACTTTTACAACTCTAAAAATCCTCCTTTAATAAAAAAATTAACCCCGTATTGGTCGGTTGGTGTTGCCATGGTAACATATAATACCTAATAAATCATGATCATTATGCCAAAAGGGGTGAACCCACAATGAAAGTAACCCTCTTACTAACATAACATGTCAATAGGAGTAAAGCCTCATATTTGAATATCAATGTAACCATTACACCTCCATTTTGTACAAGTTATAGTTATTATTATTATTCTCTTTTTTTGTAAGGAGAGAAGGTTTGTGAGGGATGGGTATGAGAGGAAGGAAAAAATTCTCCAGTGTTTCTTTCACCAAATTCTAAATGATCGTGGGGATGTCTTGGCCTTCTCAATTTCCAACTCCAAAGAATAATTATCTCTTTCAAGTGGATCTTGAAGGAAATGAGACTTTACAAAATATTATTCAACATTGTAACTTTGAGGGCACTCTATATGATAGAAGGATGTGGAAGAGTTTAGGTATTCACTCCTTAATAACTATTATGGTTATATTAATATGAATTGGAACTTTTATTTCTCAGAATCCTAGGAGAATTGAAAACATCACCTCTCTCATATAATGGTGTCCACTTGTAGTAACCACCTTTTTCAGTGCTCTCATTTTGGTCGCATGTGACTCACTGTATCTATACTATCATGATGACATGGCTATTATTGTTTATTTTGTTCTTTTGATGGGACATTATCAGATGAAATTGTTTCTTAATAGGTATATTACTACTTTAGTACACTATTTGATATGACATTATTCATGACATCATATTACTAGCATTAAAATGCTAACTCTTGTTCACAGGTTGGTTATGGGGCACACGATGCCACTGTTCATTATCATATATTATGTTTTGACGATGATATCATGATTTATTACAGACATGTTTTGTATTGATATTGTACATTCATATTTAATGTATGATGACGATTATTTAATTTCATTCAGTGGATGTTTCGTGATGTCGATCAACTACTATCTTAGCATGGCCTGTATGGATGTTGATTTTAATGCATATGATTCTATCATATTATTGTTATCATATTGGGAAGATACGATGTTTGTATTGAGTTATGTAGGTGACAAGAAATAAATCATGAGGAAAACACGGGACATAAGGAACACATGCCCCTTAGCCTAAAAGGCCTAAAGTCCAAACCTCTTCTTCTTCTTATCAATTACGACGCCCCCTTTCTCTTGTTAAATTTTTTTGTGTTGGTTGCTTGGATTTGATGTTGTGAACCTTATCTTTCCTCCATCATGGTGATGAAATTTTGTATGTTTCTTATCTAATCGCTAAATTGTTATGCTTCCTTGGTTTATTGCTAACTAGTGTTAAATGTTACCCTTTCCATGTGATTCTAACATTTATTTTGGTTTGGAATGATGTTTTGAGGTAAGGTGAATTAGGCCACCTAATTTTAGATGAACCTCCCAATTGTCACATTTTTACCAAACTCGAATTTGGGAAAAGTGTGTTATTTAGAAAGGGTAAATGGCAAGCAATGGACCCCATTTGTATAGAAAAGAGGCCCTGACCTCCATCCCCATGGGTGAGTGGGATATTTTCAATCAAATAAGGCCCATTTGCTCATTCCCCCTACCCCTCCCCTCCACACTTCATATTTATGGGCTCTTTGATTTTTTGGGATTGTATGGGATTTGAGAAAATTCCCTCATGATTACTTGGGCTATTTTTATTTTTCCTTTATTCCTTTTTGGGTGTAGTTTTTTGGACTCTCTATTGGTTGGGGTTTTGGTAGAAGGTGACATTTCTCACCTTCACATTGCTTGTCTTGGTTTGATACTCCTCTTTTTAAACCTTTGTGTCCCTGCAGATGGGGTTATTTTGCTTGGAGAATTTTGGGAAAAGAATTAAAAGCTTGGTGGAGTTTTGAGTTATTTTGGGAAGGCATCCTTGGAATCTTGGCTTGTAAAACACAAGGTAGGGCCTTGTACACTTATTTTTTGCTCAATTTTTTCATATATGTTTGTGTGTGATCAATTGTATAAATCTACATTATGTGTTGCTCTTTTTGCTCCACCCACCCTTGAGGGATGTGGGTTTTGGGAGCTTGTATGGGAAGAGGGAGGAATTTTCCTCCACTCTATTTGGGAACCCTCCTACATTTGGTTTGTAGGTAGGGATGGATTTCCATTTGGGTTGGAAATTAATCCCTGCCCTCAAAAAGGAAACATTTATGTTTGAAAAGCCTTCTTGGGGGAGTTTGGAGGGATAAGAGGAGTTTTGGAGTGATAAGGAGAAGTTGAAAATATGGAGAGATAAGGGGGATTTTAATGGTTATTTTGGTATGATTTATGAAACATGAAATTAGGGTTTCTTGTCCCCTCTTCACAAAGCTAGAAGCTTTGAGCTTCTAAGCATGTTGTTTTTGGTTGCTTTATATTTTGAATGGCTTTCAAATGGTGTTGAATTGGTTATGTATATTAAAACTATCCCTATGTGTTAAGTGGAGTGAGTTGCATCTTTCCTATGGGCTTGGGGGAGGCAATCATGCAATGCTGGACTCCTTAGTGGCATTTAATGATACCAATTGGTTGGGTGGTCAACTAAGCACCTTTCTTGTGATTTGTAGATACCTTGTATGCTGATTTTAGAAGCTAGGTGGTGTGGATTAGAAGTGCATAGTTGCATATTTGAAGTGCATTTTTATTATGTTTTGAGCCAAAAAATTGGCATGTTGTCTCCTCTTGAGATGAGGGATTTTGTGCTTGCATTTTTCCCTATTTCTTCATTGTGAATGAATGTATGAATATGTTATGAGAGATTAAGTTATTTAAATTGGATAGTTGGAAACAAGACTTAAAATGTTATTTGAGCGTTCAAGTTTTAAATTGTCTCTTGAATTATCTGGATGTGTATCCTCCTTTTGGGAATGAAAATATGAAAATTAAGGAAAGGAAATTATGTATATTCAGTTACTCTTTCCATTGTGAAATGTTTATTAAAAAAGGGGGGGATAAAGGAATTGTTGTTTATGTTGAACTGATTTATTCATGCTGAAATATCTCTTCATGTACTAGTTTACTATTGGAATTTCTAATTTAAAATACATGTGATATCCTTGCTAAGGAAACTTAAAATAATTCTTTCTTGAATGAGTATAAGTGTTGTAAATCACACTTTAAGAAATCACAACTTCTGTTGAGTTTAGAAATCAAACTTATTTTTGTTTTAGAATATTAGTTTCTATGAAATGAATTAGTGAAAATTATTTTGGGGTCTATGGTTAATATAATTGTGTCTGAAATTTAATCAAGTTTTGAACTTGTGAAAATCTAGCGGTTTTTCTTTTACCAGAAGTGTTATGCGTGCGTGCGTGTGTATTATCTTATAAAAAAGAAATAAATGATATATTTTTCTACCTCTATGTTGAACTTATGGAAATCTTTCATCTCTGATGTTTATACCCTTCTATTCTTGTATTTGAAAATAAGTAATACTTATAAAAAAGATTTGATTTTTTGTTAAGGTTGTATGGCCAAAGAGATGGGATTGTTTATTTGAATATTTGTATTTGAAAACAAGGAATACTTATTAAAATATATTTTCTTTTTTGTTAAGGTTGTATGGCCAAAGAGATGAGATTGTTTATTTGAATCTTTGTATTTGAAAACAAGGAATACTTATTAAAATATATTTTCTTTTTTGTTAAGGTTGTATGGCCAAAGAGATGGGATTGTTTATATATATATATATATATATATATATATATATATATATATATATATATATATAGGGGGAGTGGGACGGCTATCCCACCCACCCCCCATTCCTTTGAAACCCCAATAGAGAGTTGTGGCACATGCCACAACCCACGAATCTGGCATGGGCCACAACCCTCATCCCCGCGTGGTAGCTCAGCCCTTGGCCACCCCTCTACTCAGGCCATATGACCTTAAAAAACATGCAAATCGCTACCCAGGGGCTTTAACATATTCAACGAGATTTAATTTTGTGTGTGTGTGCACCTATACGCCAGGCATATTTCTCTCTCACACACACATATGTATGTGTGTGTGTGTGTACAATGCTCTGTATGTAAACAAAAACAAAGAAACTCTTAGGAATTTTTCCTTGGTTGTGGGCTCTCAAAAAAAACTCCATAACCCTACAAATAAACTAGTCCAGATCTTGGAGATCCACCGTAGCAGTATGGACGAGTTTTTTTGATCCTTAAATCCTTGAGCTTGAATCCTTTCCTGCAAAAACAATAAAGTGATGAAATTTTAGAGAGATTTGAATAAACTTGGAGAAGGAGAAGAAATGAAAATAAAATGAAACTTAGGATTTTGAAATTATATCCTCATCTTTAGATTTTAGAGTTGTGATGATCTAAGGGCGGAGATCTCTTAAATCCTAGGGCCTATAATGAATGTGCACAATGACTTAAGTGTGAATTTTAAATAAATTAAATTAATTAACCTTGTTTGGTGTGTGCCTTAGGTAATTCAATGGTAGATTATTAAAGGGGTTTATTTATATGTTTTATTTTGGGGAGAAAACCTATGATTAAGTGGGTAAAAAATTAATAAAAGAATGTACATTTATTTTAAATCTACATTTTTAATTTTACGTAACTTCGAAGGCATGGGTCCATTTAAGAGACAAAATGGTACCCATGACCCTCTTAATTTAATTGTGACTTTCCGTCATTCAAAAATAAATATTAATAAGTATATACATTAATCGTTCTTGAAACGATTATTAACCTTGCCACTGTCACGATTTATTATTGTCGACATTTAAAATAATAATCATAATCATAAATAGTTTAACTTGGGGACACAACGTTAAGCCAAATTCTTGTCCCTCATGCCTTTATTACAATGTTTTTTTAACGGCGTAAAAATTGTTATAATCCTTCAAGTTGTCTGTGATTGTGGATTGGTTTCAGTTCGCCGTATTTTTTGACTTAGTCATGTTACCTTCGTAATCAGTAATCTCAACCATCGTATAATTATTTACCTTTAAAAAAATTATCATAAATTTTATTACTTTTTCCATCTTTGATCAAGATATTTGGTTGTCTTTTAACTTGTTTAGGAACTCGCGTTGAGTGAGGCACAACATCTAGTATTAGAGCTCAAGATCAACACTGTACTCTCTGAGGACTAGTTAATTAAGTATTGGGTAGTTAAATTTAAATAAACCACTTAGTTTTAATCATTACCACAAAGGTCTAATGTACCATTTTACCCTTGTGCAGGATGACAAGGCACATTACTAGACGAGATGCAACAATGAATCGGGGTCATGGGCGGCTACTACCGTAGGCACCTAGTATTGATTTTGGTCCGTAGATCTTAGACACACTACATCATATGATGGGGGTCCTTCAGGATCACCTTCCTACACAACCAATCTAGTGGTTGAGGACACACATCATGATAGGGAGGTACACTTAGATGATGACTCGTACTCTGTTACTCACATTCAAGTTTCTTTATAGCCACAGAGATTGCACAACCATTCAATTGAGCTTACGGCCTGACAGGAGAGGTCTCACAACCCTTCAGTGTATATTTAGAGAGTGGTTGAGACACACCCTCATGGGCAGGCATCAAGTGGTTCCATTCATGATCTCCTTCGACTACACCCAGCTATGTATGGAGGCATAATCTATGGATTTGGGGCCAAGTAATGGATCCTAATCTTAGACAGTTACTTTGGCTTGCATACTTATGAGAGTTATGTTAAAACCCACCTAGTCATACACCTCCTTTATGACGTAGCAGGCATCTAGTGGAGGAATAAGGAATAAAAGTTCCATTTGACTCATGAGACAGTCACTTATGAGCTATTTGAGGAGCGTTTTAGGGCTCGATACATGTCAAAGAACTTTATCCAAACGAGGATCGACAATTTTCACAATCTCCCACGGGGTTCCAGTTCTATGGCTCAATATGAGTGAATATTTTTAGACCTCCTCCAGTATGTAGACTATCTCCCAAGATGAGAAGTTACAGGTAAACAAGTTCATTCAGGGTCAAATTGCAGACTTGGAAGGAGCAGTGAGGATTTTATCTCCCTCGACCTAGGAGAATGTGGTGGAGAAATCATATCTCATAGAGGAGAACATGACCAATATGCAAGAGTCTCGAGATAGGAATTGGGTAAGTGTTATCCATATTTCACCCCCCGGGAAAAATATTGAATCGGTCATGACCCTGTGCGAGAAGAAAGAGTAGAAACGGCTCTGTCGCGCAAATCTATCTTAAATCTATTTGACAGACTTAGGCAGGCTCTAAAATAAAAAAAGAGGGGCTGTTGAAAGGTCTAAGGATCTACGGAGGCTGACAAGTGTCAACTCGATGCTCCTTCAAAGGCAAATTTTGAGCCATACTTTCAAGTAAGTGCGGTGCCTCCATGTGTCCAAACTTTGAAGGTGTATATCTTTCGACTCATGGCTTGAAATATTGTGAAATTTACACCATTAGAAGCGTCTTGACGTCCTCTATGCCATGAAAGAATTAAAAATCATTTTTAGGCCCTCGTAGGTAAAAAAATAAGAAGAGTCTTCCAGGACATTAACGTAGAATCTAATCTCTTCAACTACCATATTTGATTCGATTCAATCCGTTGGGGAAAAAGAAGCGACATATTGTGGGCAGATTTGTAGAAGGCATTGATATTTAGTGGTTAAACTTTCAAAGCGGGATTCAATGTGTATCTCATGGTGGTTGGAGCAGGATTCGATTTTACCCTCTTCTCTATATCTTATTCTTTCTATATATTGTAACATTTCTCATTTTGGAAAGGAGAGACATTTTGGGCATGGAGAATTTCTGTCAAATTTGTTTCTTAATGCCATTTTTGAGCAGGGAAACTTATCCCACTCATGGAAAATGTATTTGTGCCTCTATTCCAAAAATGTAATGGTCTGTGCACCTTCTAGAGCAATAAAAAAAGTGTTTTTGTTGTGTTCTTCAACGCTTTGCATCGTTTTGTTGTTTCTCCGTGCCTCTCCATTTCAGTCTTGGTTTTATATGCATGTATTTCACATTTACAGGTGCATGATTTTGTGTTTCATGGAGTTTAATGGATGATTTATAGATATGGCCCGTGTCACTTCTGTCTAACCTCCCTCATCTCCATTTTTTATGTTTCTTTCTCCCTCAACAAAATATATCACTTCCTTTGCTGGTGTATCACCGCTTTAGTGTAGGCTCTATTTTTTCCCTCTTTCTCTCTCCTTGGTTCCTTGGAATGGTTAGATTAGGTTAGATTTATTTTTTCTGCATTGGAGTAGCTCGTGGTAGGTAGTTTAGGAAGAGGAACCGACCTTCTCTGGAGGATCATTCCAATTTTCAAGTCCCATAGCTTGGGGAATGATCCAATGTTATGCAAATCACACCAAATGACCCTACCTTAGAAAAGTAGATCCATAACTCATTTGGGGGTGCTGTGATTTTGCACTAATAGTAAGTTACAAAAGTGATTTCACTTATTTCAATATCAAAGATCATGTGGCTCTGCCCCACCCCGAGAGGAGGCTTTCAACCATTTCAATCATATTCTCAACCACCTCCACACATCATCCCTCGCAATAGTGGACGACTAGGTCAGGCTAGGATATTAAGAGAGTTAGGGGCCATAATGGCCACATTTTGGATAGAGACAGGAGGCCGGGGAGCCAATAACCTAATCATGCTCATTCATAGTAGTGGGAAAGAGTGGGACCTTTGGGGTCAGTACATCAAAGCACATGAGGGTATTAGTCATATAGGAATACATTAATTTGTTTCATTTGTGGGGCCCTTGATCATTATGCTCGATTTTGTCCTTAGAGAGCATATTTTTTTGAGAGGAAAAAGGAACTAGGTTTTGAGCAGACAATTGGTGATGTAGGAGGCGCTCATCATGTCTATGCCAAGATGGTGAAATGTCTGGCCAAGCATCAGGCCACGACCATTGAGACGAAAGGTATGATTAGGGGCACACCTGTTACTATATTATTTGATTTAGGAGTTTCTAACTCATTTATATCACCCTCTTTAGTAATTAGGTATAGATTAGTGGCTTCTATGCAAGTATATAGGTGACAGGTAGAGTTGGCCATTGGGGTCAAGCTCATTGTAGACTCATATGTAGAGATTTATATTCTTGATCTAGGTGTATTCTCCACTACCTTAGACCTCTGAGTTTTACCATTGGGATCTTATGAGGTCGTTCTTGGCATGGATTGGTTTGATTCTCATCAAGAAAAAATAGATTACTGACATAAGTTTATTGAGTGTGTGGATGACATAAGAAGTTTTGTAGTTATATCCAAGGTTCAAAGACATGTGTCCCTGCATATCATTTATGTTTTACAGCTCAAGCGGAGCATACACAAGCGGTGTCAGATGTTTGCTATCACGATCAATGATAGATCAGAGGAGACTTTAGCGAGTTATCCTTTGGATGAGCATCCTATTTTGAGAGATTTTATAGATGCTTTCCCTAGTGAGCTCCCAATTATGCCACCGCAGAGAGAGGTGGACTTTACTATTGATATGGTTCTAGGTTCTACACCTATGTCCCATTTCCATACAGGATGACCACACCTAAGCTCAATTAGCTCAGGATTAAGTTAGAGGATATTTTAGAGAAGGGCCTCGTTTGACCTAGTGTGTCCCCTTGGAGTGCACCAATAATTTTTATGAAGAAGGATGGGTCCTTTCATTTGTGTGTCAACTTCCAATAGCTAAACAAGATAATGGTGAATAACCATTATCCTTTGTCCCATATAGATGATTTATTTGATCAAATGAGGGGAGCCAGAGTGTTCTCTAAGATAGATCTAAAGTTAGGATACCATCAGCTGCACGTTGCATAAGCAAACATCCACACGACAACTTTTCAGACTTAGTATGGGCATTATGAGTTCACAATAGTTCCTTTCGGTTTGACTAATGCCCTGCATTTTTCTTGAGCCTCATGAATGGGGTTTTTAGGAACTTTTTGAACATATTTGTCATTGTGTTTCTATACAACATCTTGTCATAGTCGCACTTGATTTAGGAGCACCAGGAGCACTTGAGGAAGGTACTACAGGTTTTGAGGGAACATCATTGTTTGGGAATTTGGATAATTTTTCCTTATTTCAATGTGAGATTTAGTACTTGGGGCACATTATCACTTGCGAGGGTATCCCTGTAGATCACTTGAAATCCATGATATTATTAATTGGCTAGCCCCCACCATAGTGACAAATGTTTGGAGCTTTATGGGGTTAGTTGGTTACTATCATCATTTTGTTTAGGAATTTGTTGGATTGTCAATCCTATTACTTCCCTTCAACACAAAGGGAAGAAGTATTGTTGGTCATAGAAGTGTGAGTAGGCCTTTCAGTTGCTCAAGGAACATTTCAATACGGTACCCATCCTCTTAGTTTCAGATCCCTTGGCCAATTTTATGGTTTACATGGATGTATCTATTGAGGGGCTTGGATCAATGCTCATGCAAGAGCATTGCGTTATTACTTTTGAGTCTCACAAGCTCAAGGAATACGAACTTAATTACCCCACCCATGATCTTGAGCTTGCAGTAGTGGTTCACATGTTGGTTTGCTAGAGGCATTTTCTTCTTGGGAAAGTGCTTTGTATTGAGGAAAAATCATTTTAGCCTTTAACATATATTTTTAGTAACCAACCAAAACTCCAAATAATGGCATTGGATGGAGTTCCTCAGTGAGTGCGAAATGGAAATCCAGTACACCAAGGGGAAGGAGAATGTAGTCGTTGATGCTTTGAGTAGGCAACAACATGATATTTCCTCAACATGATCATATCTCAGGGGCAGGATTCTTTAGTAGCTCCATGCGATATATTTTATGAGGGTGATAAATAAATGGTTGAGTCTTAGGGGCTTGTTATCCAAAATGTGCCCCTTGCTCATTTTGTGGCTAACTCCTTTCATTCTTCCCTCTCTTGTGCCTCAGACATAATTTTTTGCTTTTTAGTCACTCAAAACTTTCTGGAAATGGCACCATTGGATAGAGCTCTTTCTCAGCTTTCCAGAAAGGTAAAGTTTTCCTCCTAACTCCATGTATTTTTGAAGTTATGGCTCGGCGGAGTTTTTGTGGGAAATTTTCCCCTGAAGTGCCCGCAGCCAATGAAATGGCGACACGTGTCCAAGGAAGTGGCGGAGTTTCAGAGGAAAACTTGGAATTTTTACCAAGTGTTTGGTAAAGTTTTCAAAAGAATATTTTGTCTCGTGGGCCCGCTGGGTGAATCAGATTGTGCCATGTGTCCATGGGAGAAAATTAAAAATTTGGCTAAGTGTTGGCGCATGGAAAATTGAGGAGGAAGACGCCCGCGCCCAATCATATTGCGCCATGTGTCCTATGGCATCATAGTTTCAGAGGTCAGGGGAAAGATTAGAATTTTGGCGAAGTGTTTTGGTAAAAAGTAATGGAGAATTTTTTGCCCACTGCCCCCGCCGATCAATCATGTTAGGCCATGTGTCACCAGAGCCCGGAAAGGTGGAGCACGGGGGAAGATTGGGATTTTTTCCCAAAGTGTTGGCGCATAAGTAAAAAATGTTTGTGGAGGGCCCGTGGTGAATGAAATCAGGCCACGTGTCCCTAACCGGCGGAAGGTGGGGAGAATTTGGGAAATTTTCCGAAAGGAAAAAGAAAGAAATTTCAAAGGAAAAATCACCCCCTCGAGTGCGAACCAATCATATCTTACCACGTGTCCGGTGGCGGAAAAAAATATAGGACAAGCCCGCAAGGAAAATTCAAAGGGGCAAGCCCATATCTAATGGGGTTTTGCCACGTGTCCAGGTCAAAAATGGTCAAAACAGTGATGGAGAAATTTTGGAGGAAATGCCTGCAACCAATCCGCTCGTGCCACGTGTCCTCAGATCATTTGCTCGGCGGGGATTTTTTGGAAAATTTTCCAAAGCGCAAAACAAAGGAAAATGAAGCATTAAAGGCCCATGCCCATTCAAAACATACCACGTGGTAACCGAAATCGCAGAGTTTGGGAAATTTTCCCAAATGAAAAAAGGGTGAAAAAATTCAAAATTTTGCCCACCAATCCGATTTGGTCTTGTTTTGCCCTAAAATTTCAAATGGCCATATCTTTCGATCCAGTGCTTGGTTTTTTACGTTCTTTATATCAATGGAAAGATGGTAAAATTCTCTACAAAATTTCAGGGTCATTTTTGCATTTTTATGGATTTTGGAGAGAGAAAATAAAAAAATGCCTTTGGCACGTAGTCATGGACAAAAATGACGTTTCAACCACCATTTTTAATGAAGAATGGTTCGCATTCTCTCCCAGCATGGTGAAAAATGTCAGGGGATGGACTTGTAAGGATTCCCATGTTGTTTTACTACAATTTTGGTTGGTGGTTGAGGCTCTCCCACTTTTTCCCGTGTTTCTCTCTCCTGGGCTCGTCCCTTGCACTGTAAAAGCCAGATTTGGCTCATTTTTAAGGGTTGAACATTTTTTATGTATTGCGAAGTGATTTTGTGGAAATCAGACCTCTTCTAGGATTGTAACATGTTTTTTTTACCTCCCAGATGTTTTAATGCATGTATTTCGATATTGGAAATGACAATGCAAGCTCCGTGAATGAGTTTCAATCCTCCGCTTATGTTATTTACTTCCTTTCCAATATTTCATTACATGTCATCAGTTTGTGCATGATGTTTTGTTGCATTTCCATTATTTGTGTCAACCTGCAGGGGTAAAAATGCTCACCACTCCTTTGGTGCATCACCTTATTATCATTAGTTTTAGCTTTTTGCATTTCCTGTCTTTGTCCCCTTGGAATTTAGAGTAGGAACTAGGAATTTAAACCTCTGCAACTTGTAAGTGATATATCTGATCAGAGGAGTTGAGGAACCAACCTCAAAACTAGAGATTCTTTTCCCATTTTACAATTCCCACACTTGGGGAAAATATTCAATGTTGTGCAATCACACTGGATGTTCAAAGTCCCAAACCAGAAGTCTGATCAACATCCAGGGGTGCTGCTGATTTGCAACAATATGGCCCTTAATGGGAAATTACACAGGGTGCAATTCTGATTATGATGGTCTTCTTTAGTTTCAAAAATGCATCTATGTGCATAGTGTAGGTTATTTGCGCATGTTTTTTCTTTCTGAGGCACATCGGGCACCTCACTCCGCCCATCCTGGGGTGAAGAACATACGTGCAGAATCGAGGTAGTTTTACTTTTGATCGGGATTACACCGTGATATTGTAGATTTCATAGCCCGTTGTCTTGAGTGCTAGAGGGTGAAGACCAAACACTCTCATTCCACTGATCTTCTTTACCATTATGATATTCCTGTTAGGATTTAATTAGTTATTGCTCACATTATATTTATTAGTAAAGTTATTAATATTAAAAACCATGTAAATATGGTTTAATATGTTGCGAGTTATTTTAACAACTCGTCAATATTTGTAAGTGGTTTCCTATTTTATAGGATATGTATATCCTATACATACATACATACATACATACATACATACATACATACATACATACATACATAC
The DNA here is from genome assembly GCA_019776745.2 of Taxus chinensis. Lineage (NCBI taxonomy): Eukaryota > Viridiplantae > Streptophyta > Pinopsida > Cupressales > Taxaceae > Taxus > Taxus chinensis. The sequence continues at coordinate 592,081,545 of CM034154.1, read as the reverse complement.
ATACATGCATGCATGCATGCATGCATACATACATACATACATACATACATACATACATACATATATATATATATACATATATATATATATATATATATATATATATATATATATATATATATGTATATGTATGTATATATGTATTTTCCGGATGTATGAATAATGGAACATATTGAATATCATTTCTAATTATTTTATGTAACTCTCTTACCCATTCTCTTCATCTGGCATCAGAGTGAGGGGATTATTCTGCTTGTCATGGAGAATTTTGATGGGGAAATGTATAGATTGTATAATTTTCCCAGATTAATGGTTTGAATTCTTTGTTGCGGAATACAAAGATTTGTATAAGCATTATTATGTGTGTAGACACCTAAATTTTGCTTTTGCAATCTTATTGCCAAAAATATACTAATCACTCTCATTCTTACCAATTCTATTATAATTAGTGATGTTCACTAATTAACTAATGTTTCTTACCATTTTGGTCAATTAACAACTCTTTTTTGATTACCTAGCCTCTTTCACATTTAGGATTCTAATTTCTAACACATTGTAAGTTAAAATCTTCTTCCAAACAAACAATTAACAATTATTAGCTAATTAAGCCTATTTTACCCTTGCTTTGGTCAATAAACCCTATTATTGGCTCAAACACCTCTTCCAACCATTCAAAATCACCCCTTTTCCCTCCAAGACATCTCAGAAGGATTCAAAGCTTATCCTAGCCTCTTAATTGACCCTAAGTGGTTAATTAAGGCTTCTCACATATTAATCTCATGTTAATTCACTAATCATGATTAACAAACCTCAATCTACTTTGTGTTTTTAGTCCCACATGCACCAAGATACCTTTATTAGAGAAACTAAATTGAAATCTAAAGGAGGAGTAATAATTAATTCCAGTAACACCGAGGAAGCTATCCACAGTCTACATAATCTTAAAGTGGCTCAAAGGGATCTTTTCTCAACCCAGGAATTGGATGTTAAAACCCATTATTTTATGAGAGAGTTTGAAAACTACAAACTGACTGCTGATATCAATAGGCACAAAATTATCCTAAGCTCCATGGACCTTAAGGAGCTGCATGACAAAGTGGATAAAACATCTTCCCTTATCCTTAGTGAAAACCTCAAAAATGCCAATTCCAGAAGTATGGAAATGGAAAGTGAGTTGTTGAAAATGAAAGGTATTATTATGCAAATCAGGGATGCACATATCCTTGATGTGAAAAGTACTATTTACCATCTCAAACTGCTGGTCGAAATGATACAGTCCATGGAGTTGGCAAAAGGAAAGGAAAAGGATGGACCAAGGCCGAAGGTGGTGATTCAAGAACCAAACTACAAAAGACAATAACAACTCTGGTCAATGAATGGAATGGCTGTCTATAGACAGTGGAAGAACTGGTCAAAGAATAATGAAATTCAAAGGTTTTTTAATCTACTGTTCATTTATCCCTATGCTGTTAGTATAATCCTTTGGACTATTATATATTGTAAGTCCTATCTAACAGATATCTTATACTGTAGTCTTTATTTTTGATCTTTTGGAACATGAATGGCTTGTAAAGGTAAATCCATTGGCCAATATGTAAGTATGTTGTAACTCTTTGTAAGGGGGTAGGGTCCCCTCAACCCTAAATTTTACCTCTAATCAAAATAATAATAATTAATGCCAGTAAGATACACAAGGACTACACCTCCTCCTACTCCTTATCTGCTTCTTGATCCGTTAATTTTTTTTTTTCCAAATTCCATCCTCTTCTAGATTATTTGATTTCACCATACTAGGAAGGGGAGCATTTTCCTCATGCAAACAATAAATTCCAAGACCAGTTTCTTCCACCTACTGATACAGGTCAAAACTATAGCATCCATTTTCCCAATCATCAAGTAGTAAGTAAGGAATTCCCTCAATCTGAGTATCAGCTTCTTGAGTACTTGGACAATCCCCTTGATCAAAGATAGTATAATTTTCATTGATGAGATAAGCACATCAGGTTCTATATGATATGTATTAATAGGTTAAGATTTTATAGGAGCCTTAATGTCATACCTGGTTATGAAGAGTATATGTGACCAATTAGCTGATAGATATCCCCCAATTTTGGCAGTGAAGTCCCTAGAGAGACATATAGTGAACAATGGAGGTAAATCAATTATGAATATTTCTTGAGGAACTGACTAAATAGGGCATGCATGAAGCATTAAGAGTAGACCTTTGATATTTCCAAGATTTCTTAATATTGTCCCATCTAGTTGAATTACTCGTTTAGAAAGAAATTCATAAATGAGGCCTAGCTGATCCACAATCTACTTTGGCATCACAAAATTGTTTGCTCATGAATCAGTCATACAAATGTGAACCAAATGATTCATAATGGTCAAGAATACATAAAATGGTGGAGGTTTCAGATTTTTTCTTAGATGATCCTCCTTTTGTTGAGGTGCATTAGTAAGAACAACTTGGGCTTGTCCCTTGACTAACTCACTTGGGATAGACAAATTGGCCATAGCCACCTGTAAAATATTTATTTGTCTTGGGATTGCTAGAGATTCCCACATTTATATGCTCACATTAGTCCTCTTCATCTTCTCAACAATGTTGAAGGGGAGGACCGTAGATCTATGCATTAGATGTACAACATTCCCCTTGTCCTTGTGTTCAATTTTTGGAATTTCTTTAGTTGGTGGAACTCGTACATTTCGTGGATTTACAGTATCACATGGGTTTTGAATGTTATGTGGAAAATTTTCATTATGTAGATTTTGAGTAATCTGCGACAAGCTCTATAAGGCTTGAGAATTACCCAAATATGTGGACTAATTAAGGACATCATGCTGAACTGGAGCAATAAGAGGAGGAGACCTCACATCCATCTACCTTTTCTTTAACCTGGTGTTATTTTCCATATGGAGTTGCAGCCTGCCTAGGTGATGTACAACTTGGTTAACCTAAAAAATGTCATCCATTTTCCAAGTCATAAGTGAATTATCACTTAGGGGTGTCTCCTGAATTACTATTTGTTGTTTGTTCCTTTTGTATGTGCCTCTTGAGGAAAAAATGCACTTTTCACCATAAAATATTGGTTCAAAATTCCATTCGGGCATGTTGTTTGGTTGTGTGGAAGATGACAAGGTAGGTACCATTCATAATATTGTATGGGGTTATTCTGAATGGGAACCAAAGCCTTATATGAACTATCCACATTTTGATTATATGGTTGGAATGGTCTAAAAGAGGGAAACTGATTCTGATTCTGGGGAGTAGCTTGGAAGGAATGGTTGATAAGGGGACTTGTTATGTTAGTAGGGAGGCTGATAAGGTTTGAAATTTTGAGCTTGTTGCCTCTTTATGGATACCAAACCATTCCCAAAATTTTGCAATTGTTTTATTACTTCTTGTAGCTTAGTTGAGGTACTTAATGAAGTAGATGCTTGACTAGAACTTTGGCTTCTTGGGGATGGAATATGAGCTAATTCAGAGGCTTGGTGAGAAGTAGGTGTCTCAATCTCTGGGAATATAGGTATTGGAGGTCTAGGAGCATGTTTCCCAGCCTGAATAAGGCTATTCTAAGCTCTAATAGTGATGTCATAAGCACTTGGTAATGTTATACACCCCATAGACTGATTCATGACTGGAATATCACTATTCAAAGCCTTTAGATAATAGATAAATGCATGCTAGGGTGTAGATCTTACCACTTGAGGAATTCGATCCCAAATCCTTTGAAACATGATGTTAAAGTCCATAATTTTCTCGTTAGGGACTTTTTTTAGTTGTTCTACCAAAGAGGGATGATCTGATTTATCCTCAAAATGATTACACAGGGCTGCGCCAAGTTCATCCCAATTGTGAAATAAATAAGGTCCTAAACTCCTATACCACTAGAGGGATTTTTATTTGAATGATGAAGCCAAGATACTGATTACAACATCATCTTTAGTAATAAAATGGAATGAGAAAACATTAACAACATCTTAGATATGATCATTTAGGGTAGTATGGTTTTTGCCAGGGAAGAAAGCGATACTTTTAAGGGCAGACACTAGTATATAATGTTCAACATTGAGATCTAAAGGACTACTACTATTGAAAATTAGGAAGGGAATATTTATTTGACGTGTCATGATTAGGATATGTATTAGAACTCTAGATGATAACAAGAAGGGGTTACTAGGAGAAGGAGTAGAGAGAACTCTATTTGGTGGAGATGGTGATCTCCAAGCTAGTCTTCTTATCCTTCTTCTTCTTTGTGAGAGATGTAAGAAATCAAAATATCCTTATTTTATTATTATAGACATTTTTTGAATCCTTCTCATGAAACTCAGGTACTTAAACTATTGAAACCAGTAAATAGAGTGTTTGGAGTCTCCAGATGTGTTATTGCAAAGCCTCTAAAAGGCTAAAATTTACCAACATACACACTAAAAATCAGTGAAATGAAGAGATTAACTTCTAAACACTCCCACTACACATGCCATATCTGTTATCACCAAAAAAAAAACACCCTCTGATATTCATCCATGAATGATCAATCAATGTTTTTAGGAAACATGTGATTGTCTCCAAGATGTGGGACTTAATATTCAATACAAACCTCCAGAGAAGGATGGATCCTCTACCTAGTTCTATTGTTATATCTACTCCTAGGATGAGAAATGTAGATACTTAACACTACTCTAACATTTGAAAGGACTAGGGTGAGAAGGAGATGCATGAAATGAAAACCTAAGATAAGGGGAGGTGATAACACCATAAAAAGGGGGGTGAACACTCTCAGATAAGTGAAAATAAAGGAAAATATTCACATGGAGGGAAAATAAACATGTCACAGTTTAAAACAACACTAACACACTCACTTTCATGGAGTAAAATAGAAAAGAAACCTGCAAGGGACATGAAATATGCACAATAAACCAAAAATACAATGGAAAATCAAGAAGATACAACAAAATATGAGCTAGGGTAGAGAATACCTACAAAAAAAGACTTTTATTTCTTTAAAATGATGCACAATTGATTAAAATGGTGGAAAGAGGCAAGTATCCACATGAAAAGAACAACATTTAAGGTCTGCAACTCAAAATGTAAAGGAGAAACACTCTAAATAATGCCTTAACAAACTTAGAGGGTCCAACCCCTCTAAATGAGCACTGTCCCATAATATATAGAAGAGGGGAGGAAAGAGTAGGGAAAAGAGAGGGAACTCAGATTTCAATCTTCAACCACTGACTAAAGCTCTTTAATTATCTTATACAAGCACATGACTGCCTCTAGAAAAACATTCCTTCACGATATCCGATCTGTAGAAGGAATGGGTGTCGTTCCTCATTAATATTGGTGGTCACGTGTTTAGCACAATCACTTTTCCCTTAAACCCATTCTTTAACATTTTGGTCCTCGATACTACATTAATTTTTGAAGTTGTTAGCCCTAGAATGTAGCCATTAATGATACCCTTCCAAAAATATCAATCCTTCTTGATTTAGAGTTGATTGTAGTGAAAGATATGGCCAAAATTCCCCATTGTCTGCTCCACAAATTTTGAAGTACTCTATGAGATGTTAACCTTCGAAACACCTGCAGAACATTGAATTAGCATCCCATAGATCTGTAACTTTTCTGTGTTATTCATTTCTTTGCAAAAGGTAGCCCCGCGACATTTGAATTCCTCACTAGTTGACCATTTCTGCCTAAGTCATAAATTTCTCACTTCCTTTGTTTCGTGGGTTTGTTGAGGACCTGTAGAACACTATATTCCTAAATTCCGTAAAAAGTTGGATGAGAACCTCACAACTTATGTATAACATGAAAATGACTAACTCCATCTTGACGAGTTATGCAAATTTACAGAGGTGTAATTTTGGATAACAATTTGGTGACTCAATGAGGTAATCTGCATACTAGATAAAGATATAAGTGGCCTTGAAGCATCCATTAGACACAGGGTCTTGTAGGTTATCAAAGTTAATAGGAGTCAAACCTGGGAGTTCGTTCACTAACTCATGAGATATCATATCATATTATTTTTCAAACATTATGTCTAAAGTTTTACATGCTTCATCATGTGTTGTGGAAGACTTAGTGTGAAAGATAAGGTAAGAGAAAACAAACACACAAAAAAGACCTAAGGCTTCGTCACATCAGTTGAACCACTTGGATTTCTCATATTCATCATTGGGTTTAATTTCCACTCCCATAATGATGTGATACCACAATTTAACCCTTATTTTTATTATCATCTTGGATTTCCATTCAAATAATTTAAACAACATGAGCAAAGGAACAACACTAACATCCATCATGAGGAGAGAGAAATAAAAAATGCAAAAAGAAAGGAAATGCACACACCCCAGAACAATATTTTTACCCCTATTTGTAGCACTTTATAGCTTATCGTGTTGATTAAAATATGATGCATTCATGTGACATGAAATAGTTGTCAAATCACCTTATAATTGGTGAAAAATTGTGCAAGTATGGAGACCATAATAAGTTTCAAATGTGTGCAAAGAAACAACATTGTAACAAACACAAAAACAAAGTTGTAAATAAACAAGAAGGAAACAAAATCAGTTATGTGTGAGAAAATGCATCTCACATCATTGTTGGGGATACTTTATTGCAAGGTTGTGGCGGACGTGATAACTAACTTACAAGTAATAATAAGAGCACTAATACAATGTGGAGTAGGAAAAATGGCCCACAAAATCCCAATAACCGTAGTTTTAGACCAAATGGATAGAATCTCATCTTTTTAATGATTAAAACTAATTTTACCTTGATTAATTTAATCTAGTTTTATTTTTATTTTTTTAAAAGGAAAAAATAACTAAGAAAATAAAAAAATTGAAGGTGCTTACCTTAGGGCCTAAGCATCTAGCCCAACTCAACGAGTTAGCTAACAAACTCTGGTGATAATAGGCTTGGAGCTGAGTGGTCTAGCTAACTGAGCTCGTCATGTGTTGAGTTGGGCACAACAAGGCCGAAGAGTTGATGCACCATGCGAACCAAATGATACAGAGTTGACTAAGTAGTGTGGCCTCCCTATAAACCGAGTTGGTAAGGTAGTTTCCATACATCGAATCAACAATTTGAGCTCACAGATGAAATTGTAATGTAGGGTTCTTAGTGAGGGCTCCGAGATAAATGGATTAGTGCGGCGAGTCATACTTCGAGGTAGATGTGATGCATGAAGGGAGAGAAAAGAATCCAATGCACAATACATGATATCGAATACAAGGATTATTTGACACCAAATGAGCTAGGGGAGAAGGAAGAGTAAGCTCAATGAGTACAAAGAAAAATGGTCAAGGGTCATGGAGAACTCTACATGGTCGAGGTCCCGAGTGAGCTAGGACCACAAGAACACAAAAAAGAGTGATTTAGGGAAAATGTAGGGTAGACCAGGTAAAATCCAAGGGCAACCTCCATGAGAAGATCGACCGATTCAGGGGTTCACAGGAGATTTGAACCAAAGTCAAGTGAGCTAAGAGTGAACTTGGGCTTGGTGATGTGATCACAAGGAGCTAAGCTAGCCATGAAGCATAACAAGGATAATTAGGCAGACTTGAGGCAAATATGAGAGCTCAGAAGAGCTCGACACATATATGTGAGCAATGGTGGAGCTAAGGGCAAGGTTCGAGGTGAGTTAGTGTAACAAGCTTGGGGAGGTGGAAGCGGCAAACTCAGCGAGATGGATCTGAGTTGGTACCAAAGAGGAACTTCCACACACAAACTTTGATGAAATCTGCAACAAACCAAAATTTCCTACTACACTTTAGATGTGTAAATACACCTACAAACACATAAAGACACAAAAACCAAAGCAAAAGACCTTCTGACACACCATAATGACCAAAACAAGAAATTCTAGCACATTTGCTAATACGGTCCAAAACTTGCACTAAGAGAGAATAATAAACATGAAATGAAGAGTAATCGACAACTAGCAATGTGAGTGACATGATTGTTAAGGTAGATCTTTTATACCTTGAAATAGGGCTCAAAGATCTCATGGGATGGTGTGCACATCGATGGAGTTACACTCAAATGATAAAAAAAAAAGTCCCCCAAGTAATTATGAATGGAAGAAAATGGTCTAACATTCTCATAGATCATAAAAGATGAGTACATATTGGGAGTTTTGTGTAACTCCCATGCTTGGACTCTTCATACCTCTACACGGGAGAAAGGAGTTACAATTCAGAAATAGAATGCAACTCCAGTATGACATATGACATATATGATGAGTATGAAAGATTCTATGACAAAATATTTCATGTGTCATATAACTCCTAAAAGGCATATGCCAATGAGAGATGCTTCACCATGCGTGAGTGAAAAAATCCTAATAAACTAATAAAATGCAAAAATATACCTCACACCAACAAGATGATAGGGACATGTTTATTGGTGTCTAGCGGCTAACTAAATTATACACACACATTTATATAAATCATAAGATAATATATATAGTATTCGCTAGTTTGACTTACAATGTCAATAATATGTTTAAAGGCCATCATCTACAAAACAATGTCATGATTTTTCTACATAAATATAGATTTATGAAGCATTAATGCGAGTAAATATTGTTGTTGTGTACCTTCAATCTTGAAGAAGTTTTCTGAAGAACTCATGTGTTGTCTATATATACTTCCACATTCTACATACACGGATATCTAGGAGAACTTAAATCTACAACATTCAAAAAATATGGTTTCAACTAGTTTGATGGATCGATAAGTCATTTTCTGAAATTTCCAGCTTGACACATGTTAGGAGTATTATGGAAAATGCATGGAGATTTCATTTACAACTTATAATTAATATTGATTAAAAAAATTCTAGGACTTTTCAATTAGCCCATTTTGTACGAAAATAATTGCACTGCATGGCACCACATTTCTTTAAAAATATTTATATTTTTAAAGCTTTGTGAATATCAAAATTGTATGTATATGCTACAACCTTATTATTCCAACATTTTTATCTCTTTGAGTCATTTTTAAAGAGTTCACATGGCACAATGTGTATGCTTCCATATTGCAATCATGGATCAAATTTGAAGTCGTCAATGCCCTTCAAACGTATTTTAGCTTGTCATAAAAGGGTGATTAAAATTTTACACTTCAAAAAAAATGAAATTTTAAATTATACTTCAATACTAAAAGGCATTAAAATATTATAAATTTTCATTAGAATGGCTCACTAAAAAAATCTCTTGTTATTTAAATTATATGCTAGTTAAATTTTATTATTTGTTAAATTTATTTGAATAAATAAAGTATTAAATAATAATTAGAGAAACAAAATTCATGCTTGCTAACTTACTATTTTCTATGTTAAGAAAAATCTTGATTCACTTCACAAAAATCATGCACAAAATCACAAGGAAAAGGGATAAATCTCTAGAAAACAACTAATTACCCTAATCTTTCTATTTTCAAAATAGCAATATTTTTTATTATCTTTTTTTGGATTGTAAATATGTTTAGAATTTGGTGGTTTATTCGCAATGTCCTTATTTATTTTGTATACTCATCATTTAAATATTACTTGTTTCATAAATGTTTGATTACCAAATCCACATCCTTATGCATGAGTGAGAATTTGTACAAGAAACAAGTGAAGTCGATTTTTAGTGAGTTTTGTTGCTCAAAATAGTATCAATGTAAATGTGTTGGCCAAGACATTGTTTGATAAAAATACCAAATGTATTTTTGAATTTTGGAACAACTCTCTATATAATGTATACTTTGTTTAAGTACATGTCTATTATACACATTAGTACTACAATTATGCCTTTTTTATTTCTCAATATTTTTTCAATAGTAAATTGTTATTGTTTATTGTCTCTACGATATTTCAAGTGTGATGATATATTAATTGATATGTTTATCAAGAAGATATTAATAATTCAATGTATAAAATTCTATATATATATAATCTTTTCAATAACCTTGTACTTCTTGAATTATAAGTTTTGACAAATATATGAGAGGCATGCCCTAAATTCTACACAAATGTTCTAATTTTTGCCTTAGGAAGGTACAATCTAGTTTGAGAACAATAATCTTTAAATTGTAGATTCCTCAGTGTCTCCTTCATACCCATGTTTTCTATCGATTAAGACAACTTACTAGGAATGAAAATATTTGAAAGATGTGGCACTAGAATTACCTAAGTTGGTGAGCCTAAGGTTCATGTCTCATGTTCAATATTTGTTTTTTTATGGCCAACTTATAAATTTGTTACAAGGATGTGTCAAACTTATAATTTGTGTAATTACTTTTTTGAATCTTGATTACCTAGTTTAAATATTTTTCACAATTATTATAAGATGTTATATATTTAATAATTTAAAATTTTCCCATATTTATTTAATTTAAATTAATTAGATATATATTGAAAGGAAATTAACATATTCATTTTTTCTATTAAAGGGTAATGTGTTGTTTAATTTGTCATTTAGGAAAGGTAAATCTTAACCTAGCCCATCAAATTAAAACATGGGGAACCCTTCAAATTGATTGGCTGACTTGTGATTACATAGATATCGACATCTTTTCCCTTAAGAAATTGATTACACCATATGATTAAGCATACATCTATATCAATTTTTTCCCTCAGTTAAGTAGCCATGAATAGGGGGTATACAATCCGTCAAAGTCACCCAAGGAACGATCTTGGCCATATTCGCTTCGGGTATCTCCAAGCCTTACCTTAGCAAGACTTGGTCCTTGGTTGGCTCATTCCAAGCCATTCAACTTCACCAATGAACCAAGGGCCTTTCGATAACCCTTCAAATTTGATCACTGATTTGAATAAAATCTCACATAATATAATTTTTGTTATGCTTTGGCAGACATCTTTACACTATTCTAAAGCTCTCAAAGGTTGCAGAGACACCGAAAACAACCCAACTCCTCATCTCTCTCCATGATTTACCACCTAAAAACATCCCCACTTCGATGCAATCTTCGTCACCACTTTATCATAGGAATATCGCGACCATGAGGCACGATTGTAGTATTGTTGACAAAAGCAAAATCACATTACTTGGACTTGTACAAATAATTGGGCAATTCATGAACATGATTACCAGAATAAAGACCAGGTTGGCTTAGTAATGGAGGAAACAAACCAAACATATTTGTGATGATTCAATTGGAAATGATAAATAAAAAACATTAGTGGATGAAAAGATGGGTTTGGGTAGGCCTAATTACTCATTGAAACTTTTATATTTACTCGAAGAGATAGACAAACAAACATGTGTTTTAGGCAAAAAAATATGGTAAGTTATATCTATCATCTAAGTTGTGAGCATCTCCTCTCCTCCTCGGGACTCACGAGAATCGTTTGGTTTTGGTTTAGAATTACATACATTTGATCTCATCAACCAAATTTCTTGTATCATCGACCCTTTCCAGTTATTTGTTTAAACAATATGCATTTTTAAGTTGTCCCAGATAAAGAGTGGACTTTCTGTATCCCTCTAACATATATTTTCCACCTTTGAAATTAGTAGTCCATATATTGATAAATATTAATTTTAAGGTTATTAATCTTAGATTAGATTATATTTATGAATAAATAACATTTCCAACAAGTAGGTTTTTTGCATCATTGATGGACATCATAGGAAAGGGAAAGGATGGAATTAGTGCATTGTCATACAAGAGGAGGGGGAGTTTGATGATTCCAACAAGAAGAAGTGGCCAAAAAACTGTTATTTTCTTCTCATATTGTGTTTTTCATTGATTTTCACCATGTTTTCTCTCATCCTATGGGGTGCCAGTACACACTTCAAGCCAGAGATCAATGTGACGGCATGGTGAATGATTTTTTCCCCTTAGGACATCAAAGGAATTGTTGCAGATATCGGGTCTTGATTTTAATAGTCAAGGTTATGTATAATTTATATATATTTTTCTAATTTTTCATATCAAAGAGAGAGAAAAGAGTGCTTTTGGTTGTTAACAAAGATAGATAATGTATAAAATGTTGAATATGTGGTCATTTGGGATCAAGATTTATGCAAAATATCTGGATTTATGGGATAGTTAGAATAGTTTGATTAATGTAAGTCATGTCTTATTATTCCAAGGATAGAAATTACACAAAGATGAAATGGGACCACGTTACCATCATCATTGAAGTTTCATATATGTACTTGAAAATGTCCATAAAGGTTTTAGAAAATGCATTCGAACAAAACACAAATCAAGGACCTTAAGAAAAGTTACTTACATTTCGCTATAATATTAAATATATTATATCTTGGTAATGGTTTTCTTAGTTGTATCGATAAATGGTTTCTATTTTGATGTCTCATGTTACTCATTACTTCTTTCATCATGTCCCGCAACTGATATGCAACTCAATACAAAAGCTTATGAGTCACGTTCTTCAAATATGAAGAGAAACCATTATCGTACATGGACCTGAACATGACAACATTATGAACCCTTAATGTAAAATTGTAGTTTCTTTAACAATTGTTGACTTCCATATTGAAAAAAAACAAGTTTTCCTTTACACTATTCATTCATAACACCTTACTTTCTAAGATATCTCCATATCATGTTTCCACCATGCCCTACACATTGTATCCCACTTCTCTGTCAAATAATTGACAAAAAATAGACATGACACATATCTTCCTCCTCCAAAAAAAGATAGCTTCCACAAAATGGTCCCCCCCAACATTATCCTCTACCAATTCCTTTTCCTCCCTCTAACCCCCTCTTCTACAACCCTCTTCCTCCTTTATGTTTTGGTCCCTTGAAATCAACCTCATCGTAGACTTCCACTTCAGTGTTCACATCACACATTTCATGTATGATTGGTAGTGAAAATTTCTTGAAATATTTCAAGGTATTTTCAGTTAGCCTATGTTTTACATAAATAGGCACACCGCACGAGACCACATTTCTTTGACAAGAAATATAGTTTTTTCAATAATTCCATTTTGTGTATATGCTATGTAAACATAGAATTCAAATAACCCCATCTCCTTGAAGATTTTTTCTAAAGAGTTCACACGACATGGTGTATATGCTTCCCACTATAATTGAATCTCACAAAAATCTATTTTGAGTCACTTTTTGGTGGTTGTTTTCCTACTCATCTAAATCTATAAATTTCACAAAACTTTGAAGGATACATTGGTAAATTTTGTAGAGTCTAGATAATTTATACTTGGTAATTTCATTCGCTTACAAGTTTCGAAAATCTTATTGACTTCTATTGTGCTCTTATTTAGTAAACATTTGCACTTTATGATATTGACATGTGAACCACCCAAAATCTAATCTCATTCTATTGTAGCATAATCTAGTTTCATTTCCTCTTTAGTTTTAAGAAATGATCTAGTGAAAATTGTTTATATCTTCCCAAAAAATGGGAAAATGATTCAACAAATAATGTTGAATTGTGAATGTTTAGCCAACCATTTGCGTATTACCCATATCCATTGGTATATTGCCTTGAAAAATATCTTAGGGATTTTGTGTTATAGTGAATAATGTGTTTCATTAAAGAAAATATTCTTAAACTAATATAAATTCTTAAATAAATAAACATTGTAATTAACTTATAATTATGTAAACATTACCATGGGTAATCTCCCTCCACATAATTTTTTAATTGATGCACTATATATATTCAAATGCGACATAAATAAATGTATCAGAGACAAAATATATGGATTCCACCTTTGGCCCGAAGGGCTAGAGTATTTTTATCCTTTTTCCTCAAAGATTCAACATTACTACAATACATATTTTTACTTTTTATAAAGTCTTGTACAACCTTCAAGTTACATTTGGCTACAATTATCTTAAAATTTGATGTTCCTTTAACAAAAATTAAAGTTTGTTCACATCAATTTTACATATAAATTGAGCACCACATTCCTCAAGAACATTGTATTTTAAAAAAAAAAATAGAAAGCCTAAAATTGAGGCTCATTTTATATTTATATGTTATCCTTACTATGAGATTAATGGGTCAGATTACAGGTTGGGTGAGTGGTTTGAGGGTCACAGATGAGGTCTTGGTAAGATTTGGTGAAGTTTGGGTTGGTTTTAGATGATTAGTAAGATTACTGCTCTAAGGCATTTTTACCAGGCACAAGGACTGATGCTGGTCAGGGTGACTGATGTCACTTGACGGTTATTGTGGGTAATGGTAGAATGTCAAAACAAGGTATCTAGACTCTCTTTGTGTCTATACAAAGAGTTGGGAAGGTTTGTGGTGAGGTTGTAGGTGGGGTATCATGCTTGGATAAGGTTTGTGAGGTTTTTGGGGATGTTAGGGGTAGTTTAGTGAAAGTTAACAGGAGACATAGTAATTGATGTCTGTTTGATAACCAATGTTGGTACAGAGGGGGGATCGAAGACGGTTGAGGTGACTGACATCGGTGGGGGAAATTTGATGGTAATTTAATAAAAGGCAGAATCTGGACTTCTTTTTTATTGCACGTAGAGGATGAATGGAAGATAGTTGGGTTCGTAATAATGTCAGTAAGACTCATAGAATGCATATAGAAGTCAGGTATGGAGAGCCAGAAGGTTGTGGGTGGTTTGATGGGTAGATTGGTAAGGAAGGTGAGGAATGGAGGAATGCTAGAGAAAGAATAAGATCTAATAACAAAAGATAATGAACCTACACTTTAAGCAAGTACAAAATGATGAAAATCAAATACACTTACTTGTATTTGCAGTTCTTGTTGGTGAAGAAAGGAAATGATTGATCCATGAAGAAATGTTTTGGTCTGTGTCATGGCAATACTTCCCGGATTTCTCCCGTGAATGATCTAATGAATTTTGACGAATATCAGGTGCTTGCTTGGGCCTGTGGTACTGAGTGTATTATGTCGTTGTTAGCATGTTGAGAAGTCTCTGGTTCGTGTTTGAGTGCAATAGATCTCCCAAAACTCAGAATGACCAACCCCAGTAAAAGGTTACCATAACTATATATAAAGGTGACCGATGACGGTTAGGGTGACCGGACGCCAGTTGAGGGATTACCAACGTCAGTTAAGGTAGGAAATCCTAGGTTTGCCAAAAATAGGTAAATTGTTCATCTATTTTTGGTGTGCTTTGATTGTCAGTCCATGGGTATCAAGTAAGGGTTAGCACCTAGATAAGTGAGAGTGTTGTTGGAGAAGGAATATGACTGTTAATTTTTGGGTTTGAAAGAGTCCCAGTTGGTTAAGATAAGTGGAGGCTTAGTCTTAGTTAATTAATAGACTAAGAATAAGTCCATGGTGAGGTGCGTATGTGATGTGGCTAGGTGAGGTTCAAATTAACTCAATTAAAGTAATTAAATTAATTAAATAATGTGTAGGATGAACATTACATTTGATTGTAAGTAATTAAATTAATATGAATACATGGGGTAAGGGGTCATGGTTAGGTGAACACGTTACTTGAATTTATTAACAGGGACCAAGGCGAGTGTGCACCCCAAATTTGGTGTCTACATTTTACCCCTTTTTGTCGCATATCTTGTATTGGTAAGCAACGCTAACAAAAACATGAAGTCAGTTTTTCAGCTGTGAGTACGGAAGTTAGGTTGCCCCCATTAGGGTTGAAGGTGACTCCCCCTCAAAACCACGAATCGATGAGGTAGTAATTGTAGTTGGCGAGTGGTTTGATGCACATGTGATTGAAGAAAGTGAGGAGTCAGTAGGTAAGGGTACGGTCAAACTGGCTAATGGGTCACTGGGTAAGGGGTCATATCGGGTAATGGGTAGTGGGTAATAGGTAATGGGTAATGGGTAATGAATAAGGGAAATCTGAATGCACATGCACACATATATATTGTGATACGGTACCACTGGGTGGAAGAGCTTGCAAAATATACGTTATACAAGGTCGATAGGTTTATCCAAAAGAGTTCGAAGTGATTCAGGTATCCAAGGTATAGGATATGGTCCTGGAAACACAACTTAGGTTAGGTGCAGGAATGTTTAGGTATGATCTAGTACACCAAATGTATGGTCAGGATAAACATCATGAAAATAGGAAAGGTAAGGTTATTAGGCTAAACAACATGGGTAACAACATCGCAAGGTATAAGGAATACACAAATTTAGATCGGCACCAAGGTGATTTAGGTTAGAGTATTTAGGTCAAGGAATAGGTAAAGCCAGGGTATAGGTAAATAACACGTTCCTAAACGTAGTGAAGGACATGTACAGGTAAGTTAGGCTTGTGGGTGAGGTGTAATAGGTGTTGGTAAAGGTAAAAGGTATTTGGTTAGTAATTTTTTGAGACCAAAATGTGCATAATGTGGGTAGAATTTCTATGATGGGTGACTAATGCTGGTGATGGGGTAACCAACTGTCAGTTTTCTAGGGCACGACATGATTGACGTCGGTCATGTAGATTTGGGGTTAAAAAATGGAAATTTCCACTTTTTATAGAATTATTTATCATTTTCTATTTGTACAAAATGACATAGGAGACGAAGACAAGATGGAAAATAATTAGGTGAGGTATTGAGTTGAGGTTGGCGAGTTTTGTGGCAAGTGATTGGCTTTCAATCAGCGGGTCCCAGAGATCGATTCGAGTGATTTTTTTGGTTTGTAGGAGAGGAGTTTAGTTGATAATGACAGAGGTGGGAGAGGGTGCGGGAGGTCTGTTAGCACAGAGACCCGAGGTGCCACCATGTGGACGGCGTCGAGTAGAGGTAGGCTATAATTTGAATTTCTCATTTGGTTAAAAATAATGCTAGAAATGTGGTTTTATTGTAAATTTGGGGTCGGGGTTGTAAATTTAAATTTGTGACTAAAATTGTAATGAAATGAAGGGTAGGAAACATCATACGTAGGTTAAATATGGTTGGGGAATGAGGATAGGGAAAGACTTGGGTGGGTGGGAGTAGGTTTCTAGATTGTTTTGTGAATTCTTAATAAGGGAGGTGGGGATGAGTTTCAGTTTTTGGTTACCATGATAGAGACTGACGTCGGTCAAGTTTTGGCCGACGTCGATCAGGTGCTTACCGGCATCGGTCAAGGCTTAGGTGACTGACACCAGTTAAGAAGGACTGATGATAGTCAAGTTGACCGAGTGTCAGTCAATTTTAGGAATAGATAGGTAAAAATGAAGGCATATGTAGGGGGAAAATAGGTGCGGATGGGTAAATGAACGCTTATGTAGAGGGAGGAGGGTAACATGATGATGTTCACAATGTTGGGTGGGGAAGTAGGTGAACCGAACTAGGATAAGTAAGGATGATAAGGGGAAATGGGTGTAAAATATGCATTGGGTAAAAGGGGTAATCGCTAGGGTTATTGTGTTGGTATGGTGTAATAGGTAATAGGTATGTTGGGTAAGAGGTAAGTTGGGTCATAGGTAAGTCGAGTATTAGGTGTGTTGAATAATAGGTATCTTGGGTAATGGGTGTGATGATATGGTCAAGTCTTGACAATGAACTTGCTCAGGATGATGTAGGCTAGAGTACCACCTCTGGATTGCGTGATGGAGTACCACATCTATTGGTCCATACATGCGGTCCAGTGTGACTGCAGAGGAGTGGGAGCATATGAACTAAGGTTAGACTTATCGGGGTCTGACGTTATATGCGGATAGTGCTGAGATCATAGTAGGATGGTCGCTCTCATCGACAGATGGGATTCAATGACCAATACATTCCACCTACCAATAAGAGAGATGACTGTCACCTTGGAGGATGTGTACCAGATTCTGAGGTTGCCTATTATGGGGGAGCCAGTTTATTTGATCTCATCTGGAGGCCTCCAGTGGAGCTGATAGTGGCTGTTTTTGGTGAGGTGATGGGCCTAAAAAACCTATCACAGCGCGATTCTCACATATGGGGACATGTATGTAGCCTACCAACCAGGAGACGAGGTTGTCTGTACTAATGATGGAGGAGGTAGGTTGTTTTACACTTCCAGATTTTGAGGGTGGGAGATTCCCATGAGCACTGATGGGGTTGCTCCAAGATATGATGGAGGAGCGGATCTGCTTCGCTTGGGCACCAGACTTTCCTAGTGCAGCTATATAGAGAGCTATGGGCCTATGGGATATTGCGGCAGTTCGAGGATGTGTTGTACATTTTTATCCTACACTACTGGGCATACGAGCACATCATGTGTGTGTGCCCAGTGGGTCTTGCCATGAAAATATTGGTTCAGAGGGTGGCTTGCTGTTGAGTTGGACACAAATTTTGGGTACCAGTTGGTGGGCAGTCAAGGGTGGTGAAAGCCATGTATGATGTTATATAACTACAAGCGAGTTGCTGGAGGGGCTCTCAGAAGTTGATATTGTGTGGAGGCCATAAATTGGCTATCCCTTGTACAAGTTCATGATAGAGGAGTTGGAGGGATTATAATTGTTGTAGGTGGATTTAGGGGTGACGTGCCAGCGAGCATGAGATGATACCTGTAGATAGGGTTAGAACGACAAGTTTTGGCTACCATAGGACGTGCCTCCACCCTTCCCATAATACCGCAGAGATGATGTGGAGATACCCATGTCTCCACCATATCTGACTGACCCAAAAAGTGGTAGAGGAGCATGTTCGAGACGATCACATTGATGACGCGGGAGTCATCGATGGATACAGGCAGTGGCGGGTAGCACAACTACGAGCAACACCACCGAGGCAAGGGATAACAAAATCTTGTTACAGTCATAGTGCAGAGAGATTCCCTACAGGGGAAGGTGGCCACCCTACAGACGTAGATCACAGGTTTCCATGGTTAGTCAATAACAACACATTCACAGGTGGCCACCCTACAGGCCCAGGTGACAACCTTATAGGCCCAGTTGGCACAAGTATAGGCGTACCCGCACAAGGCTCGGTGCATAATGATGGGGCATAGATAGCTTCACTCTGCAGGACACAATTGCATAGGGTTACAGGGGCTAGCTGAGCAGTAGCCCAGGTACAAGTTGTGGCCTCTACAAGTTCAACTGGAAGCATAGGTACCTCTACAGGCCCAAGGAAAGGGTCCCACATTACAGGCATCATTGCGATGGGACATGGTCTTATCATACAGGGAGGAGGACAGGGATATGTGATTGTGAATTATACGGGACCAAGGCCATTCGTAGCAGGGTATAGTTCTTAGGCTCTAGTGAGACCCATGGCACCCCCAAAGACAATATCGATGGCGAGGTTCAGGGATGCCCTGAACGAGGCTCGCTACTACCAGGATCACCTAACGAGTGCATAGGTCTGGATGTTCCATATTATGTTGAGTTAAAGTAACAACAGGCCTTGAAGTGAGTAGGACTGGATTCCTGCACTCACAACTCAGTAGATCACAGGGGGTGAGTGAGCCCAGAGACAGGGTCAGGGAGAGGCTACTAGTTTGCGGAGGATAGCCCCAGGTGATGGCCAAGAGAAGAGTAAGATCAAAGCCTATGGTTGGTGGAGAGATGCTAGCAAGGCATCAGACTAAGGGAGAGGAGGAGGAGACAAATGAGATGGGTGTTGATGGTATCAGATGGGGAGATGATTGATACCCACATGTGATATAATATCACTATTTTGATTTTTTTTTTATACATATACTGACCTGCATGTCAAAGATAGGTTGTATACTAGAGTTTTGTGTTTTTGAGTTTTATACCAGCCTGCGTGCTGAAGATAGTGAGGATTGTATATGATCGATTTTGAGATAGTTTTATTCATTTGTATCTGTGTACATATGTATTGATACATAGACTCTCCCCTATGTATAATTTGATGATGTTTATTGGATGTATGATGTAATTATGCTTTAATTGTCCATTATTATCAGCATATTATGGAAACTCGGTGAGTTAGGCATGATAGATTTAGGTTGGCTAGGCATGATGGAGTCAAGTAATCTAGGTATGTTGCAGTTAGGTTGTTTTAGGCATGGTTGAGTTAAGATTTCTAGGCATGGTCGAGTTAGGTCATAGGCATGGCTAAGTCAGGTTGTAGGCATGATGGAGTTTAGGTCATAGGCATGATCAAGTTAGGTCATAGGCGTGGTTGAGTTCAGGTTGTTTAGGCATGGTTGATTTTAGGTCATAGGCATGGCAGAGTCAAGTGGTCTAGGCATGTCTGAGTCAGGTTAGTCTAGGAATGGTTGAGTTTTTGTTTTTGCTTTAATTTCCAAGTTATTGGTATGATGGAAAATAAATAATGATGTATATGTATGTTATGGTTTTAATTTTAAAAATGTTCGATATCTTAAAAAATGTTTAAAATGATTTAGGTAATATATGGTTATGGTGGTGAAATGGTAAATGTGATGGAAAGAAATGCATGTTTATTGTGGTGTATTAATTTCCAATGTCATTGGGTGTAAATGAAAACTAACTAGAATATAATGTGAACTGTAAAAGGGGGAAAATTTAATAGGGGTAAAAGGTATAGAAAGGGAAAAGATGAAAAAGATTAAAGACATGAGAAGATGAGGAAGGTGGTCGAGATAACCTCCAAGGGCCCCATGCCCTCAGAGTGCTGCCTACATAGCCCAGAATGAAAAGGGGCCTCAGACCGATGTAATTATCCCATAAGCTAGGGAGGAATATGGTGAGGTAAATGAAATAGGTTGGTAGGTTTTAGGCATTATTGAGTCTAGGTCATTCAGGCATGGTTGATTTTAGGTCATAGACATGAGTGCATTTTAGGTCATTTAGGCATGGTGGATATGGAGGTTGAAATAAGGATGGGTGATTTTGGTTGGTTTTGGTGAAAGAGGCAATTCAAAAAATTGTACGTGTCGAAGGTCTAGTCTTGTATAGGAGCATCAATAGGTAACAAAAGAGGGTGAACTCGTAAAAGATGTGGAATGCCTACAAATTAGAAAGGACCATTACCAATTTGATTACACCCACATATCAACTTATGAACGTAAGGCCCTAAAGGTGCTGCATGATTGACTATTCTAAGGGTGAAGACGATCACGATGATCATGAAGTGTCACCTTTACAGCCAGTCCCTTAAGTAGGTGGAAGAGTAGAAAAGGGAGATAGTGAGGTGAAACAAGTTAGTTTTTA
The DNA here is from genome assembly GCA_019776745.2 of Taxus chinensis. NCBI lineage: Eukaryota > Viridiplantae > Streptophyta > Pinopsida > Cupressales > Taxaceae > Taxus > Taxus chinensis. The sequence goes on along the minus strand of CM034154.1, from coordinate 592,060,518 downwards.
GCGTAACCTAGTGATGTGACATCATGCCTCTTTTGGCAAGAAACCCATGATCAAAATAGGAAAGTCCATAACGAAAAGGCCGTCTTTTTCTTTTTTCTTGTTTTTGTATAGACTGATCGATGCTGGAAGTATATGTGGGATGATTAGGGTATCTCCTTGAGGTATTTGTGAAGTTGATCAATGCGGGAAGCTTCAGAATATTTTTATTTTATTTTTGCAAGAATAGTTCTTCTTTTTGGATAGACCTAGGTATGATTTAGCTAGCTTTGCATAGTTTTCCTTCGAGGGAGTAGTCTATTTATAACAACAAGATAGAAATAACAGATGTCCTTTTTGAAGGAGTCATATTTTTGTTAGAAGTTTGACTCAAGGAGTTTAAAATTTGACAAATCTCGTATATTAATTTTGAATTGGACTTTTAGGTCATGGACAAGACTACAAAGAAGTATAGGCTTCTTTTTATGAAGACAAAACCATAACACAACAAGGATTAGCTATGAAAGAGAAGTTTTAAGTGATGAACAACCATGGGATTCCATCTTGAAAAATATGAAAATTATCCATGAGAATCATGCCATGAGTAGAGCCATGGTACTCATATTAAAGATAAGGCTGAAAGGGGATGGTAAATCACACAGTTCTTGTTTAGTCATTGATCCTTAAACGGGTGAGATGAAAGGAAATGGATACTCAAGGGATGAGCTTGTAATAGAAAAAAGGTGATCTAGGATTTGTTTCAATGGTATATATGGTCAAAGATGCAAGGCATTGAGGGGGCTCCATGTTCGGGTTTACCTTCAAGTGAAGATAAACGATAAACACCTGTTCCATAGGCATGTTTAACTATGTAGGGTCTAAGCCAATTAGAAGAAATTTTTCCCTGTTTAATTTTATCTGCTTTTGTTACATGTTGATTTTCCTTAAAGATAAAGTCACTGACCTGGAAGGTTCGTTCCTGGACACACTTATCGTAGGCACACTTGATACATTTTTGGTAGATTTGGAGGTGATAGAGAGTATTGAGACGATGTTTGTCTAATAACTCTAGTTGTGCAAAATGGTCCTGGTGAAAGAAATCATCGTTGAGCACATTTTGAGTGAGATATGAAGAGAGGGTATTTAGACTTCAAAAGGTAGGACAACCTTTGTACTGTAGACCAAACAGAAAGAGTGTGGTAGAAATTGAGGTACAAATACTAGTGTGATAAGCCCCTAAGGCAAAAGGAATGTGCATGTGCCAATCCCTTCCAGTATTGTCAACTACTTTCATCAGATTTTTGTTTAAGGTTTTGTTGGTTGATTTCTCTTGGACATTTGTTTAAGGATAGTAAGGTGAAGAAAAACTAAGTTGGATGCCAAAGGTGTCACAAAGTTTGTGTAGGGTTTTGTTTTTAAATTGTTTACCGTTATCTGTGATAAGTCGGTGAGGAACACCAAAGCGACAAATAATGTGATGATTAATGAATTCACATATTTTCTCAGCCTTAGTAGAAAGAATATATATGGCTTCCACCCATTTAATGCAATATTTAGTAGCAGTAATGATCCATTGATGACGTTGGGAAGAATGAAGATTAATCTCTCCGACTAGATCCAAACCTCATTGAGAGAAGAGCCAAATGTCTCTTGCAACCTGTAAGGCATGAATAGGGGTATGATGAAGGTTAGAAAGTTGCTGACACTTCACACAATACTTGAAATAATCACAAAAATCACAGTTCAGGGTCGATGAGTAATAGCCCAGCCAAAGAATGCGTTTAACGACAACCAAACTGTTGAAGTGGCTTCCAAAAATTCCGTCATAAACTTCCTTGATGGTGTAGGGAATTTCATAACTTGTAATGCATCCTAAGAGGATAACATCAAAACCACATTTATAGAGAATGCCACCCATGATGACGTAACGAGAGACACTTTTGAGAAAAGGCTTGTTGTCCATTGCAAGTAAGATCTGGAGGTAGAATAGAAAAGGAAAGATAGTCAACAAACTGTTTCTACAAAAGGTAATGTGGGTTAGGTTCAATGTTTTTGACAAGGTTGATGTCTCAAAATAGATAATAAGGTGATTTCAACCTTTGTACTGTGACAAATATTTTTGAGTCAGAGGGGGAAGCATGGATTTGAGAATCCAGACAGGCCATGGTATCCACAAATTTATTAGTGGAATGTGTGTGGTGGTTTGAAGTTCATAACGGTCTAATGTAGTCAAAAGTATGTCAATATGATGTTTATACTTTTGAAGTATCTCATTACAACATTGGTATATATCATTAACTTGGTTCACAACTAGTTGAGAGTTGCTAAAGATATTAATTGGTTTAACGTCTAAGGTTATGGCGGTTTGAAGACCTAACACAAGTGGTTCATATTCAGGCGATATTGTTAGTACAATCAAAATCTAGTTCGAAAGATAATGGCATAGGATCACCATCGAGACGAAATGAGGATAACTCCGGCACCAACCCCACACTGACATTTGGAACCATTAAAGAATAAGGTCATCTGGTAAACAATATCATTCTAAAGAGAGGGTAGTGATAGATTCATCAGGGAAATCAAAGTTAGAGGATTGATTTCTGGAGAGAGGTGCATCTGCGAGTTGGTCTGCAATGGTTTTTCCTTTGATAGATTTTTTGATGGGTGAATTTAAAGTCTAGGTATATAAGAAGCATGAGCCATCATGCATCAGGTTGATGTTGGTATGGCTTGGCGTACATGTAATGTAAGGGGTCAGTATTGGTGATGAAAAAGGTTTTATGGTTGAGTAGGTAATGATGAAGTTTAGTAATGACAAATACTAAGGCTAAACAAATATTTTTGGTGTGAGCATATCTAGTTTCGTAGTCTAAAAGAGTACAAATTATATAATAAACCGCTTGTTCCCTGTGTTTCTCATACCAATGAGCAAGCATGACACCCAGGGAGTGATCAGTATTAGAAATATAAAGGTAAAATGGTTGGTCATCCTTAGGTGGAATGAGCATAGGTGGTTAGAGGAGGTATTTTTTTAAGGAGTCAAAGGACTTTGTGACAGTCATCATCCCATTTGAAGTAGACATCCTTTTTGAGGAGGTGATGAAATAGGTGGCAGTGGTCGGAAAGCTACGAAATAAAGTGATGAATAGATTACAACTTTCCTTGTAAAATACGAAGTTGACGAAGATTAGTAGGTGGAGGCATCTCAAGGATAGCCTTGACTTTAGTGGGATCAAATTCAATGCCACACAAAGAAATGATAAAACCAAGGAGCTTGCTAGAGAGAACCACGAAGACACACTTCTTAGGTTGAAGGCGAACACAATACTTGATGAGATGGTCAAATATGACCTTAAGGACTACAAGGTGGTCAGACCTGATGTTTGGATTTGGGAAGAATATCATCTACGCAATCTTCTAATATGTGATGCATAATGTCATGAAAGATATAATTCATAGCCCATTGGTATGTAGCACCAACATTTTTAAGGCTGAAGGGCATGACATGATAGCAGAAGGTCCCTAAGGAGTAATGAATGTGATTTTGTGTTGATCCTCTGGGGGCAAGTAATATTTGGTTATAACCCGAGAAACCATGTCCATGAGTGATAACATCTCGTGGCCAACGGTGAGATCAACTAGTTGGTCAATACTAGGTAAAGGAAAGTCATCTTTGGGGAAAGCTAAGTTAAGGTCATGGAAATCCATGAAAATACAAAGTCCCCTTATCACTTTTGTGACAGGAATGATATTAGAAATCCATTGGGGATAATCAATGGGTAAGATTAAAGGAAACTGAAAGAAGGCATTGAAGTTCTTCTTTGACAAAAAGGGCAATGCAAGGATGCATTTTCCGCAGCTTTTGTTTCTCAGGTTTTGCTTCAAGAATAGTTACAATATTGTGGACCACAATGTTTGGGTAAATACCAGGGCATATCAGCATAAGACCAAGAAAAAACATTGCTATGATCCCAAAGGAAAGAAGTAAAAGCTTCCTGTTCAGTGAACATCTAAAGATTGGCCTATTTTTAGAATGTGCGAGGTCATCCTGAGTGTGAAAATTGATTTCAATGGTTGATTCATTCAACATGGTTGTGTCTCAGAAGGTAACGACCAATGAATATAAGAATCTTCCACACCAAGGTAGGTGAGAATAGATTCATCATTCATGACATTGAATAACGTTAATAGAAGGTGTATCATCATTGATCATGTCAGGATACAGGAAGGGAAGAGAAGAGGGAGCCTCACCATCTCATTGATAAGTTAGAGGTCCCAAGGAAATGGTGTTTACAAAAAAAAGGTTAGGAGGAATGGATTCTGGATCCATAGACTCTGTAGGTGAAGGTGGTGAAGTTGGTGAACGAGGTGGGGAAGGTTTATCATCCTCAATGAGTTCGACTCAGATCTTCTTGGGAGATGGTTCGGTAAAACCAATACCACTGTAGTCTTTATGCTTACGAGTGGTGCATGGGATGACAATATGACATGGCCTTGTTCACAGAAACCAAATCCAAAGCCCTTCCATGCACAATGATGGAGGAAGGTGTGGGCGAAGCGACGGTTAGTGAGAGATTAAAGGTCAAAGGAAAATGGTTGAGTTTGGGAAGGTGGCTCGGGTGAGTAGGTAGAAGCATCAAGTCCCCCATACATTAAGTTGGTGCGAAGGTGGGGAGGACCATAAGGGAAAACCTCACCTACGTGGTGATCATAGCGGGGATGTTGGTGAAGTTTACCATACTCTTATGGAGTAAGGAATGTGTCAATATTATAAAGGCGGTACCCCCCCAGAGTGAGGCATTGAAAAATACCTTCTAAGGGGTCAGTAGTTGGTATGTGGGTAGGGGGAATGGATGAACTATTGGATAGTTGGGCAGAAGAAGTGTTGGTTGGTTTAGAAGTAGATGGGTTGGCAGATGGGTCAGCTGTAGAAGTTGTGGCGGAAGTAGGAATAGGGGAGTTAGGTGTAGAAGAGTTTTCGGCAACATTGGTAGATGGGGCCATAGGTGAAGGAGTAGTGGTAGCAGTGGTAGATGCCTTAACGGGTATAAGGACATCATTGGGTCGATACAACATGTTACAGGTCTTGAATGGTGAAGGGTTGGTGAGAATAGTATAATTATGTCCTTCATGTTCAAATTTTAGATAATGGTGTAAGGTTAAAGGAACACAACCCATGATGTGGATCCAAGGTCAGCCAAACAACAAGTTGTACTGGAATTTCCCCTTCTAAGACATAGAATAATTCTGGAATGGTACAAGGGCCCACACGAATGTGGAGAATGATGGTGCCCAGGGTAGAAGTCATGGCATCATTGAATGAACGCAACATAACTGGGTTATTATGCATGAAATTGGTAGGGATGCACATTTATTTGTACGCATGGGAGGAAATGATGTTAATACTAGGCACCACCATCGATCATAACACGTTAAATGTGTATATTATCAATGTAGATAAAAATAAATAAGGGAAGGATCAGGATCATCTGATTGGAGAGGTACAATCTCATCATCAGAGAAACTGAGAGTGGCTACTTGATGAGAGGTAGGGGGTGTACAAAGGAAAGGGATTAAGTGGTAAGAGAAGCCACATGGTGAGGAGTGATAATGGATGCCACAGGAGTAGGGTCATTGGTAAAACCTCAATAGATTGCAAAACCTCCATGAGGGCATGTCGATGAGACTCAGAGGTTTGGACCAGGTCGTACAAAGTACATTTTGAGGGGAGACTGGTGTAATTATTTAATCATTTTATGATGGGAAACCCCATCAGAAATAGGGTAGGTGGGTCCACGGATGGTGATTTTTAGTGCAGGTGATGGTGGGATATTGGGTAAAAGAGTGACAGATGGGCTAGTTGTTTTCTTCTTTCCTTTGTCCTTCTGGGCATGATTTGCCACCTTGGATCATGTTAATCTAAGGAAGAGGGGTAGATGGAGAAGGTGTGTCATGAAAGGTATAACAACATGAGGGAAAAAAACCTAGTGTGGATAAGAGCCTTGTGAAATGAGTAGGGTGTAGTGACATTTTGGTGGGGTTTTGGATACTTCTCTTATGTGGACCATATTGATCTCAAATTTTAGAGGAGGGTAAAAAGGCTACAGAGGTGGAGATGAAGGTCATTGATTAGGTAAAGAATGAAGAGTTGTGGTGATAGGTGAAGGTAGAATGGGGTTCTCATCCAAGAGATCATCATCATCAAAATTATCTTCAGGAGGACACAATTGGAGAAGAACTGTCTTAAGAGCCTTACATTTTTCCACATTATGCCTTGGCACACGATGGTAAGCGCAAATTTTTGTATCCCCATCAAACCCTTCTAGTTTAGGTTTGAGTGGGTCGTAAGGTCGAAGTGGTGGCAATGTGATGATAATAGGTTTCTAAAAGATTAGCTAAGATATTGGCATAAGATCCTGCCAATGGATCACAATGTGAAATAAGTGTGGGTGATTTTGGTGGGAGAGGCGCCATGGGAATGGAAGTGGAAGTTGAGTCAGTCTGACCCGCCTAGTTTGGTAGGTAGTATGGTATTGGGTTTGGATTGTACCTTCTTGGGTAATGATGTAATAGATTATCTAACGGTTGAAGGTGGCATAGGTTTAACTATCTTTTGGGAGGAGAGTGGGTTTTTGGACTTTGGTTGCACCTTCTTGGGTAAAGGTGTAGAAGGAGTGTGTGATGTATAAGGGAAGGCATATGATGGAAGGGGATGAGTTAGCCAAGGTGATAATAGAGGTGTTCGGTGAAGGTTGTGGGAAGAGGCAAGGTGGAAATTATTGGTTGAAGATTGAAGGAAATATCAGAGGTAATACGGAGGATACTGGAAGTGGTGTGGTATAGGTGGTAGAAAGGATGCAGGTAATGGAGAAGGTGTATGTCATGTAGGTAATTTGGGTGTGAGTAGGGATCATGACGAGGAGGTGAGTTGTTATGGTTTTAGTTTACCTTGGATAGGAGGCTGTTTGGCCAAGGTTGATGGGTGAGGTCCTAGGATAGATGGAAGGGGTGAAGGTTATAGAGGGGTAGTGGGTGAAACTGGTGCATGCGGTCTAAGAGGTTGGGTCTTCCTCTTAGATGGGGGGGTAGGCTTTGTATTAGTTTGTGAGGACATGACTAAGTCAAGTTTGATAGGGGGTGAACTAGGCTTGATGTTGGTCATGACTCCCAATGTGGCCATGGGTTTGGGCATGGCGGAAGATAAAGGTATAGGTAAGGCTTTAGGCATTGGTAAAAGTTTGTTTGATGCTAACGTTTTAGGTGTGAGCGAGGGTGATGAATAATAAGTCGTTCAAAATGGCATAGGCATGGTTTGTTTGGTTGTCTAAAACACCTTTGCATAAATCGTGGAAGTATCAACAGACAACTCTTGCATCTGAGTTGAGAAAGGAAGCGAAGGTGTCCCCAAAGCAGGGAATTGTCAACATAATCTAAGCGGTCATCCAAACATGAAAACAACACTATTGTAGGGGAGGATGATGTTTATTTGGTAGTAATCCTAGTAAAGAATGTCTGTGAGATAGGGAAATGGTTGGATTTAGACTCTGTGGGTAGAATATCCGAGAGAAAATTGACATGATCCTTAAAAGCCAATGGAGAAATTGTCCCCAATAAGAAGGGCCGCTATTAATGGATCCTCTTTGGGTAGGTGAGATGACAAGTCAGGATGAGGTAGGTTCATCTTTCGGTGAAGAGGAAGGTGAGACATGACTCATCATGTGGGTAGGAGAGTTAATACTACGGGTTGTTTGTCTAGTTGAGAGGCATGTGGGGGAAGTGCAGTGGTAGATATGATAAAATCCTTCATGGGTGAATGGGGAGATAGGGGTGACTCCTCTATGGGTAAAGGAGTAGATGAGACATGTTCTTTTATGGATAAAGGGGCTCACGTAAAGAATCTCCTCGATAGATGGAGTAGGAGGAAAGTGAGGGAGAGCTGGTATGATGTCGAAAACAACATGAAATTCATGAATATTACTGTCATTGGTAGAAGGTTCGCTGGTTTGGTTAGATGATGGGTGTGATTTGGGAATGACTTCTTAAAAATGTGAAGGTTTTGATTAGCCAGTGCATTAGGGTTTTCCAAGATGATATCTCCATTATCTAACATTTCTTGGACAATATTCTTGAAGGTGATAAAGTTACCATTGGTTGTGACCTCGAATGCAAATGTAATTATAGTAATCATTCTATTTGTACCATGCAGGCATAGGATGAGAGGGGTCAAAACCAGTATGTGGTTTGATAGTGTGGAAGAGTGATCACTCCAGCATTTAGAATATTTTCTAAAACCGAAGAATAGGGTTCTCCTATGGGAGTGTATTTTCATTTTCTCCTGCTTGAACTAGAAAGTATGAACATGAGAAAGGTTGGAAAAAGATTTTGCTTGATTGGATGGGTGAGATGGGACAACTTTCAAAACCACTGCATGGGCAGATCCTTTTGCTATGGAGTAGTTATTTTGTGGTTTGGAAAAAGAATAGGTATCATTTGTTTTAAACGCAACGTTCTTGTTTCACAATTGTATCTTCTTCTCTTCAATGACATGAATCTCAAGTTTTTGAGCCATGGTGAACACCTCGTCAAACATGCGGAAGGTTTGAACTTCAAGAGTCGGCAAGATGTGCCTAGCACACGCCCTAGTAAAAAAACTCTATCAACTCAGTTTGAGGAAGTTGAAATATGAGCTGGTTGATTAAGACTTTGCGACCAAGTGACAAAATCTGTGATAGATTTGTCTTCATATTGTCGTGTCGAGTACAAGTCTATCATGGTGACCTTTTTGACAATATTGATAGAAAAATGGTTCAGAAAAGCTTGGGCCACTTGGTTGAATGAGAAAATGGAGTTGCTTAGGTAGAGCACTATACCAATTCAATGCAGGTCCTTTCAAGGACATTGGGAATATTCATAGGAGTAAAGCGTCATCATGAGCGATCAGATAACACCCATGTTTAAAAGACTGCAAATGTTGTTGCGGGGTATTATTTGTTGTTAAACCGATTGAATTTAGGAATTTCCCAATGCGTAGGGTATGGGTGAATGGGAATGGATGGGTGAATGAGCTCATTGCAAATCTCATCATATGTCAGAGAGTTACGTGAGCCAGAGACAAATGCTTCTAATGTGTACATCTTATCCATCATCATTTTGATAAGATCATTAGTAGGTTGTGATGGTTGGGTACCTCCTACAGTATAAAGGGGAAGATTATGGAGGTACGATGTGGATGACATCCCAATATGTGGTGGTGTCGAGTATGAAAATTTTGAGGGAGGGATAGATGCAAGTGGTAAGTATCCTTGAATAAGGAATAAATGAAATCGGATTGGCTGCTAGTAATAAGTGTAGGTAGGTGGAATGGATGTAATGAACTCTCATAGTAATCAAGAGGAAGTGACTGCGGGATAGAAAGAACGAGGTTTTGGAAGGGAGTGTGGGTTGCCGACATAAAAGGTGGCTGGGATGCAATAGGTATATGGGAAATGGAAGACATGGGTAAGATGGTATTTAAAGTGAGGGATGTAGGTGTGGTAGATGTGGTAAGGGTGACAGATGACTATGGATGTGATAGATTTCGTAGGTGAAGCAAATATCTGATGCAGTTGGGTCGAGTTGGGACACTACCATGTGTTAAGGTGGAAGACGATAAGGCCGAGCTAGTACTAGCTGATGCAGGAATGGGTGTGAGGGTAGGAGGAATGGACACAGGCATGTCGTACACAAGGTGACCTGATGAATCCTGAGTAGATGAATGGGCTAAATAATACTACAAAGCAACATGGTTTTGGTCGAGGAGTCTTGTGAACTCCTCATCACTAGTACTAATGATGATAGGCTGACTAGGATCCATAGGTGACAAGATGGAAGGCGACAATGGGATAGGTGGGAGTTGCTGAAGGCTAACATGAAATATGAGGGTGTTAGCTTGGACTATGAGTCAAAACCATGTGAGTTAGTGTAGACTTGGTAACTTGATCTTTGTAGATGACACAAAAGAACAAAATTACTATATTATTGTTTAAAACTAATTAGAATATTTTAACTTGTGTGAAAAAGAAACATACATTCATCCCTTTCTGATTCTCGGGTGGGGGTCTTTGGAAGCCGGGGCAAGGATTCAAGGGTCTCTAGTCACCGGGGGTCTCGCTCATTCGCCTTTGCGTGCACTGAAAGTTGGGTCAGTTTTTTGTGGGTTGCAAGGGGGGGCGGTCTTGCTCCCGGCATGTGGGACCAAATTAAGTGGTGAAAGCAGGTGACAGATATGGTCCTTTTGTATCAATTAACAAAATTATGCAGAATGGAATCGGGCGATGACGAGGCGCAATTATCCAAAAAAATTCCCATTGTGTGACGTGTTTTTCAATTTACAGAACTCAAATATTATCTGACGCCAACAAAACAAATAGGAAGACTGCCACAACTGCTCCTATTTGAGTTGCAGACGTAAAATATTATATAGACCAGCCTCACGAATGCTACCTGATTGAGTTGCGGACATAAAATTATTATCCGATGGCTCACAATCATGCCTGCATCCTGTACGTAAAATATTACCGCAATCAATAAATGTGAAGCCTCACGACTGCAGCTTATTTTTTACATTGTCAGGGTTAATAGTAATATTGTCCACACTCAAAGCTCAATTAATAATTTTAATTTGATGTGTCAACGATAATAGACAACATAAATCATATACGCCAGCGTAGGGGGGAGAGGGAGGGGAGGGGTTTGGGGGGAAACTATAGGGTGGTGGAGGATGTGAGGAGGTATAGGTAAGTATAGAGATCCGTATGGGGGTAGGAATGAAAGAGTGAAGGGATACTTGGGGGATGGTCGTCTTCTGTCGTGTCCAGGGGGGGCGGTGTAGTGGGTTATGTAGGGAAGGTAATGGTGTGGGTTGGGGGGGTGGTTTGTATGAGACAAGCATAGAAGGGTGGTTGGAGAGTGGAGGGGATGTCGGAAGTGGGTGGATGGCTGGGGGGGGTCTGAAAGGAAAGAAGGAGGAAGAGGGGTGGAGGGTGGAAAGTCATGGGGTATAAGTGGATGTTGTGAATGGGCGTGGACGAGAAAAGGGGGGGGAAGGTTTAAGTGATGGTTAGCGAAGAAGGAGATGGTTGGAGTATAAAGCATGAGTTAGGTTGTGGTTGCAGGGGGATAAGGTATGGTGTTTCGGGGTGTTGTGGGGGGTGAAAGGTAGGTAGTTGAGGTGGAGGGGTTGAATGGGTACGAGTCTTCGTATTAAACAGGTAAGTCAAGTACTGGAGTTAAGTTTGAGGGGGTGTTGGATGTTGGTTGGATGTGTTAAAGGGGGGGGGTAGGAAGTAGACGATATGAGATTGTAATTGGTGACTAGGCAGGGGGAAGAGATGCGATGGAAGGGAGTGTAGGGGGCGGGTAACGTGGGTGATGATAATAGGGAAGGTGGTACATACAAGAGGAGGGAGTGTAGTAAGCTATAGGGTGGGTTAGTGAGAGACAGGGGGGGGGCGGGGAAGGGGGAAAGGGGAAAGGGGGGTCAGGGGATAGAGGTGTACGAATGATGGGTGAGAGCTGGAGGAGGAGTTTTGATGGGGTGGTCAGGAATCGGATGGGTTTAAAAAGAGAATAGGTTAGTGGGAGATGGGCCGGCGGTGACTGGGAAAGAATGAGGGTATATGACATAGAGATTAAGATGAATGAAGTGCCCCCCTCGCCCCGGCTGCGGTGCGTTAAAGAGATTTGGATGGTAAGGGCGATGTGGGAAGAGGAGAGAGGGAACTAGTTCAAAGGGGGAACGGGAAAAGATCGATGAGGTAAAGGGCGGGAGGGGAGGGGAATGAGCGGTGGGAGAGTGGTGTGGGCTACGGGGAGGAATCTGCAGGGGATGGGAGACACATTGGTAGGGGGCAATGTTTTTGGTTTGTAGGGGGTGTATTTGAGGTAGAGCGATGATAGAGGGCGTAGTGTATGTCGCGGACCCTGTGAGGAAAGAGGATGGGTGTCTTGGTATGGTTAGTTTGTGGAAAGAAGTAGTAAAATGTGGTTAGTGAGGGGAGGATGTATTATAGGTATGGACGGTGTGGTAGTTGGGGTTTTTGAAAAGGGTGGGAATCCGGTAGGTTGTCCTTCTGTTTTTCCGACACGTCTTACACTCATCACTGTTTGGAGTGGGGTTAGAAGAAGGCGAGAGGGGGGATCAAGGGAACTGGGGGGGGTTATCTGGTTTGCTATGGATTCGGGGTGAGAGGTTGAAGAGTTGAAGAGGGGGGATTGGAGGATAGTGGGGTCGAGAGGGTTGAGATAGAGGGTTTAGGAGTAAAAGGCTGAGAAAGTTTGAAAGTGGTTAGAGACCGGAGAACGGAGGTGCAATTAAGAAGGAAGCGGGGGGAGAGAGCGCCATCTATATTTTTTACTTGTCAGGGTGGTAAATTATTAATATTGTCCCCACACTCAAACGCATCATGAATAATTTAATTTTGACTGTGCAACGATAATAGACAACATAATCATATGACGCCCACTTCAGTCATGCCCATATCATTTACATAAGCATTTCAGTAGAGGCTGATATATCCTATAGACATGCTAGGAAATGGATTTGATATTTCTAACCTCTAAATGGAAGTCTAAACCAAAACACCAATATAAATCAATTTCTAGAATAATTTCTAGAACAATTTCAAAGTTTAAGGATAATGTGGCTCAAAATGAAACTAAACATAAAATCTTAAGGATGAAAAGTAAAATGGAACAATTTCAAAGTTTAAAGATGATGCTGCTCAAAATATAACTAAACATAAATTCTTAAGGATTATCCTCCTCTTCCCCGTGATTTTTCAGTTGACGTGTGATCTCAATTTTCTAAATGATTGTAGGAAAATTGAAGTGGCCTACTAGTTTTTTTGCCACCAGTCCCAGTATTTTTTTCCAAGTCTCGGTCGCCCCTGAACATTTTAACACATTCTACATTATTGTTTAAAACTAAATTTACTAACTATTTTAAAGATTTGTAGAAAATAAAATACATTTCATTATCGAGAAATCTCTTGTATTAGTCACGACACTGTGTTTGCTCTTCACCTTTCCCATGGTTGTGTGGGAAAGTATGAGTTGTGTTGAAACCGATGAGAAAATTTGGTTACCGTCTTGTGTCAAATGAATCCTTGGTTGATTCAAGGCATAATCCACATTTTCTTTTTCTTCCAGAATTTTTATTTATTTATTTTGTTTTTCTTTCTCCTACATGTTGAAAGAAAATTTGTTAAATCCTTTACATATATTATGCTAAATGTGTAATTAATCAACAAAATTATGATGGAATGGATCAAGGGGCGGATAAGGGGACAAAATTATGCCAAAAAATTCCCCACTGTGGAAGTTTTTCAGTTGTAGAAATAAAATATTATTTGTTACTCAGCAAACGTGGAAGCCTCACGACTAAATCCTGTTTTGAGTTGCGGATGTAAAATATTATTCGAAAAGACTCACGATTGCATCTTGTTTTTAGTTACATACGTAAAATATTATCTGGTGCTCAGCAATCACGATTGCTTCCTATACGTAAAATATTATCCGGTGCTCATAAAATATGGAAGCCTCACGACTGCATCTTATTTTCAGTTGCCAGGGATAATATTACTATTGTTCGGCGCTCAAAGGATTACGACGAAATACAATAGAAATCATATAGTGTCTGCTTCGGTCATTCCCATTTCATTTACAAAAGCATTTTAGTAGAGGATGATATATCCTATGGACATGTCCGGAAATAGATTTTATATTTATGATCTCTAAATGCAAGTCTACACCAAAACACCAATACAAAACAATTTTTGAAACAATTTCTAGAACATTTTCAAATTTTAAGGATAATGTGGCTCAAAATGGAACTAAACATAAAGTCTTATTGATGAAAAGTAAAATGGAACAGTTTCTAGAAAAATTTCAAAGTTTAAAGATGATTCTACTCGAAATGGAACTAAACATAAAGTCTTAAGGATGATCCCCCTCTTCCTCATGAGTTGTCAGTTGTTGTGTGATCTCAATTTTACCAGCTGATCGTGTGCAAATTGAAGCGCGGCCTACTTGTTTTTTTTCCACTAGTCCCAGTGTTTTTTTTCCAAGCCTCAGCCGCCCCTAAATATTTTAACACATTCTACATTATTGTTTTAAAACTAAATTTACTAACTATTTTAAAGATTTGTATAAAAAGAAAAATATATTTCATTACGAGATAATTTTCTTGTATGGGTTGTGTTGAAACCGATGAGTGAATTCCCTTATTGCCATGTGTTGGGTGAATCATTGGTTGATTCAAGACACAATCCATATTTTCTTTATTTTACCTAATTCTTTTATGTTTTTTTCTTTTATGTTTTGTTTTTTATTTCTCCTGCATCTTGAAAGAAATTTTGTTAAATCCTTTACATATAGTATGCTAAATTTATATTTAATCAACAAACTTACGATGGAATGGAACAAGGGGCAGATAAGGAGATGTAATTATGCCAAAAAAAATCCCCATTGTGGAAGTGTTTCAGTTGCAGAAGTAAAATATTAGCCGAAGCTCAACAAATGTGGAAGCCTCATAACTACATCCTAATTTGAGTTACGGGCATAAAATATTATCTGACAAACCTCACGACTGCATCCTATTTTGAGTTGCAGATGCAAAATATTATTTGACACTTAGAAATCATGACTGCATCATGTACGTAAAATATTATCTAGCGTTCAACAAATGTGGAAGCCTCATGACTACATCTTATATTCAGTTTCCAACAAAAATATTAATATTGTCCCCCGCTCAAATCCTCATGACTAATTTAATTTGACGTGCAACGATGACAGACAACATAAATCATATGGAACCCACTTCGTTCATGCCCATTTCATTTACACAAGCTTTTCATTAGAGGTTGATATATCCTATAGACATGTCAGGAAATGTATTTGATATTTGTAACATCTAAATGTAAGTCTACACCAAAATACCAATACAAATAAATTTCTGGAATAATTTCAAAGTTGAAGGATAATGTGGCTCAAAATGGAATAAAAAGAAAAATGAAACAATTTTTGGAATAATTTCAAAGTTTAAAGATGATACTACTTAAAATGGAACTAAACATAAAGTCTTAAGGATGATCTCCCTCTTCTTCGTGAGTTTTCAGTTGTTGTGTGATCTCAATTTTCCAACAGATCGTGGGTAAATTGAAGCAGCCTACTTATTTTTTGACCATCAGTCCCAAAGTTGTTTTCCAAGTCTCAGCCACCCCTAAACATTTTAACATATTCTACATCATTTTTTAAAACTAAATTTACTAACTATTTTAAAGATTTTTAGAAAAAGAAACATACATTTCTTATTCGGGCTATCTCTTATATTTTTCATGGCGTTGTGTTTATTTTTCTCCTTTCCCATGGTTATGTGGGGAAGTATGAGATGTGTTGAAACTAGTGAGTGAATTCCCTTGTCATCTTGTGTTAGGTGAATCCTTGGTTAATTCAAGGCATAATTCACATTTTCTTCGTCTTGCACGATTATTTTCTATTTTTTTTCTCATGCATGTTGAACAATTTTTTGTTAAATCCTTTCAATATATTATGCTAAATTTGTAATTAATGAACAAAATTACGACAAAATGGAATAGAGGGTGGATAAGGGGACATAATTATGCCAAAAGAATTCCCCATTGTGGAAGTGTTTCAGTTATAGAAGTAAAATATATCTGGCGCTCAGTAAATATGGAAGCCTCACGACTGCATCCTATTTTGAGTTACAGACGTAAAATATTATTTAGCAAACCTTATGAATGCATCCTATTATTAAGTTGCAGACGTAAAAATATTATCTGGTGCTCAACAAATGTGTAAGCCTCACGACTGCATCATATTTTTACTTGTCATGCATAATATTAATATTGTCCCATGCTCAAAGCCTCGCAATTAATTTAATTTGATGTGTAACAACAAAAGATAACATAAATCATATTGCGTCTACTTTGGTCATGCCCTTTTTCATTTATAAGAGTGTTTCAATATAAGATGATATATCCTATAGACATGTCAGGAAATAGATTTGATATTTGTAACCTCTAAATGCAAGTCTACATCAAAACACCAATAAAAATCGATTTCTAGAACAATTTCAAAGATTAAGGATGATGCGACTCCAAATAGAAATAAACATGAAGTCTTAATGATGAAAAGTAAAATAAAACAATTTCTGGAACAATTTCAAAGTTTAAAGATGATGCTTCTCAAAATGGAACTAAACATAAAGTCTTAAGGATGATCCCCCTCTTCCTCATAAGTTGTCAGTTGTTGTATGATCTCAGTTTTCCAACTGATCTTAGGTTAATTGAAGTGGCCTACTGATTTTTTTGCCACCAGTCCCAATGTTTTTTTTTCAAGTCTCGCCAACCCTTGAACATTTTAACACATTCTACATTATTGTTTAAAACTAAATTTACTAACTATTTTAAAGATTTGTGGAAAAAGAAAAATATATTTCATTACCGGGCAATCTCTTATATTTGTCATGAAGTTGTGTTTGCTCTTCGCCTCTCCCATGGTTGTGTGGGGAAGTATGGGCTGTATTGAAAATGATGAAAAAATTTCCTTTCCATCTTGTGTGTAGGTGAATCCTTGGTTGATTCAAGGCATAATCCACGTTTTCTTCATCTTGTACAATTCTTTTCTGTTTTTTTTTCTCCTACATGTTGAACGAATTTTTGTTAAATCCTTTACTTATATTGTGCTAAATTTTTAATTAATCAAAAAACTTATGGAAAAATGGAATAGGGGTAGAAAAGGGGATGAAATTATGCCAAAATAATTCCCCATCATGGAAGTGTTTTAGTTGTAGGAGTAAAATATTATCCGGCGCTCAACAAATGTGGAAGCCTCATGACTGCATCCTATTTTGAGTTATTACAGTCATGTTTTGTGTTGATATTGGATTCATATTTGATGTATGATGATGATTATATAATTTCATTCAGTGGATGTTTTGTGATGTCGATCAACTGTTAGCTTAACATGGCTTGTATGGATTTTGATTTTAATTCATATGATCATATCATATCTTTGTTATCATATTGGGTAGATATAAGGTTTTCATTAAGCTGTGTAGGTGAAAGGAAATGAATCATGAGGAAAATGTGGTACTTAAGGGAACATGTTGATCGGTCAAAATCTGGCACTTAGCAAAGAAAATAATGAAGGTTCACATGGGAGAACAGAGCACATTCAAAGGCGCAGAAGTATGTGAAAAGATCATGCATGAAGAAGAGAGATGGGTTCGGGACTTAGCCATTTTCACGATAAGGATCTATTATTGGAGATAGCATGCGGAGCAGACCAACTAATTGGAAACTTGCGTGACATGCATTGCTACTCTTGGATGATCAGCTACGAAGCACTTTACATGGATTCGGGGCTGAGAATAGATCTAATACTAGGATTTAACTAAAAGTAGTCTATTATTAGTGCACTTGCATGTGTGGATATTTTTGTAATGATGCATGGCTAATAATAGCATACGGCCTATTTTGGGATTAGATAAGAGGTGAAGGGAAATTCCCCACCCTTATAAATATGTATTGAATTGTGTAAAGAGAGAAGAGAGAGAGAGAGAGAGAGAGAGAGAGAGAGAGAGAGGAGAGAGAGAGAGAGAGAGAGAGCATGTGTGCATGAGAACTAAGTTATAAAGATATTATACTACCAAATCTGATATGTGCATGAGTGTATACTACTATTATTGTAAGGAAGCTTTTGTGTATTACTGAATTTAATATACATGGAGATTATGTATTTAATCAAGGTTTTATACATGCTTGATTTCATCATAGTTATGTTTTAAGTTTATTATTCTCTATATCTAGGTTTGAACATGCACTGTAGAATGATATATTAATCATAGATCTGAATGATTTAAGTCTTCATCATGTTAACATCATGCAAAATCATCCCTAAAGAGGGGTTTGGTACCTTTTTGCACTTCAGGTGAGTGCTCACTCTAGGCTAAGTGATGTGCCAGCGCCCCTGGGCTTGTATTGGTGAATTTTAGGTTACATCATTAGTTCCATTGCCAGGACCTTTATTTCAGTTTTTTACAGGATGTTTCACAATGAAGACACATCGGTTGACCTTAACAAGTGTTGAGGATTGGATACATGATCTGGAAGAATAATACGCATTTCAACACTGGATTTGAGTTTAGCACACACATATAGGTGGAAAAAAAAATTGTATGATAGTTTATATGAGAGCTTCTTCACTATCTTTCTTGTAGAATTGTATGAGTGGCTGATTGCTTATGCATCTAAGCAGGATTGGAGGTATCGCACACTTGTTTGGATGTAGGAAGAATTTTAGGCTCTTTATGATGCTGACCTAATTTGGATTCACATTGTGGATATGTGGTTCCATGGTTTTTTGGACAATTATATCTTGGAGTACTCAATTTCCACTTATTTGTGCCCAAAGGTAGCTGAATTCCATTTTTTATGATTTCCAAGGGGAACTTACCTATAAGGAATTCCACTAGAAATCAAGATCCTAAAGGTAACTTTGAATTTTGAGAGTAAACTGATGGCTAACTAAACCCCACCATGCGTGGGGGGCAGGATCAGGGTTTAGTGAAAGATGCCAGACCTAGTTAATAAGGCACACAAGAGGGAGGTTGCAGAATTAATGTCATTGTGGAGAAAGATAGTTCAAGAAGGAGTTGAAGTTCATGTACAAGACATGGAACTTGAGCCTCAGTAACTCCCCCATTTGGGAAAACATGATAGGGAACCCTCCTTGGCCTCATGTAGAAGTGCACCAATAGATATGACCTGGTCCATGGGCATGCATCTGAATCCTCTTGGCAAGCTTTCCCGTTTTCTTGGTTTTCCATTATCTAGTACAACAAATAATCAGTAAGCTAATTCAAGTAGTGGGAAAGTAGGAGTGAGTCTTATAAGAGGCACAATGATGGTAGTGCAAAATGAATTTGTTGTTATATGGAAGCACCTATTCAAGTGTATCATCCACACAAAATTTAGGTGCAAAACTTTTTGAACTGTCCTCTAGGAGTGGTAATCCTTCATAGACTGTTGGGGTATAATTTAGTTCTACTATTAGGGCATAGGGAAACACATCTTCTTGTTTGACCCTAGCTATAGGTTCTATATTAGGAGGCATAGGTAGCTCTAGCTCTGGTGGATTTGGTGTTTCTTGACACAGAGGAAACACATGAGGTTTTGGATCAGGTGGGGAAAGGTCTACACCAACCCCATAATATTTACATGGAGACATCTCTTCATCTTCTAGAGTATAGGGGCATAGAAGATGCTACTAAACATGTGCATATGTGTGAAATATTGTGGCACACAAAAGGAATCATGGCTTCTGAGTGTATGGAAAGATAATTTTCTACTATGTTACAAGGGTGCGCACATAGATGGTACAAAAATTTTGAACCTGATTAGAATTGCATAGACTATACAGCTTTAAAAAATGCTTTCCTTAAAGAGTTTCACATCCTTGAATTTGAGCAAAAGAGTATAAGTTCCCTCAAAGATATTAAGAAAGGCACTATTGAAAGTGTTAGAGAGTATGATGCTCATTTTAAAACACTATTATCCAAGCTCTCTTATGATATTCATGCAAGCCAACATGCGCAATGGTTTGTTGGGGACTTGATTACCCCCTTTAGGAGGGAATTATCACATAAGACATACACTAACCCACGCATAGCACTCAAAGCAGACTTACGCACTGAGGTAGTTAGAAGTATAGATACTGGGGTGAGCCCATTTTTTTTAAGCACATATTGCAGCTATCGAAAAGTAGTTGGAGAAACTATCAGCAGATTCAGCACATGAGACATGCATAGGGATTCAGTGCATAGATTTTTAAGTAGAATGTCACACAAAGGATAGTTTTTCCTTACATATCAATACACTCATTATTGTTGGATTGTGATATATTCCATTTATATCATGATGCTAGCCATTGCCCATTACTACAACACATGATAAGGAAAAACATTTCAAGCTACTAAAAAATATACAGGTGAGTGACTCATGACATAGAAGACTGCTGGCTGATTGGTCAGATCCATGATGCTATAGATATTGGTGTATGATAGATAGGAGTCTCAGATAACTTTAAAAGAAATAACAAGCATTAGGACCAAGATCAAAATCAGGCATGCTATGATCAGAATGAAGGTAATTTTGAAGGAGGTCATGGCAGGGGTCAAGGGTACCACGGTGGATTCAAAGGACGAAGCCGTGGTGGTGGAAGAAGTGAGTTCCCTTGAGGAACATGTTATACACATGGATCTCCTGACCACTACAAGCATGAAATTCCTCATAATCTTACATGTTCTTTTTGTGGAAAGAACCATAGCTATGAGGAGTGCTCGAACTTGTATGAGCATCTTAGCATGCAACATAAACAAGAAAAAAAAATGCACATGGATGGTTAGGATACAATGCATTGTGGAAAATTAGTGGATGTCTAAGTTAGAAGAAGAGTCCAAGGTGTTGCAAGAAAAGATCACGACCCACGATGAGGTGGCACACACCAGATAAGCATTGCAACATAATCTTACCATCACTAAGGAGGAATTTATTCATGCACGGTACCCTAAAACCCACCCATCAAAAGGAGTTTTATCAGGAAACCATGTAGGTACTCAGGAATCTTCAGGGTGAGATATAATATTTAAAAGAGAAATCTTAGAAGTTAGAACAAAATAAATCATCGAGACTGGTCCAAACTGATATGGATGACTTGAGATAAGTGTGTAAAATGTTACACCAGAGAAATATATCATTCCATTCTTAGGGAATTTTTTAAAAGGAAATGCTCTGCACATAAGTGTTGAGATTAGACAATAGATCCTACATGCAAATATTCCCCCTCATAGCCTAGATTATGATAAGGAAATCACTCTGGATGTTGTTGTGGATGGGTGGCTATTGAGTAATATATTGATTGATTTAAAAGTGGAAGTCAATGTTCTTACTTTAGATGCATTAGTACAAATGGGAAGACCCCCATTACAACCATCCTCTAATGTATTTTTCATGGGTTACCGAACTAAGGCCACTCCCATCGGATTTTTGAAAGATGTATACATTACCATAAAAGGATCCAAGTTCACTGAAGACTTTGAGGATTTAGCATTGGTAGATTCAGATAGCTTCCCAATCTCTATTGGGGTGTCCTTAGTGCTATGAAAATAATGATGATACTTTGGTTCAACAAGGGTTATATCAATTTTTAAAATAAGGAGGAAAGAGTTATTATCCCTTTAACAAATGGAAAATATACGCCCTATGTTGAGCCCTTGAGTGAAGAAGACCTAAATAGGATTTAATGTACGTGTCATCCGGGATCTAGCAGTACTTGACCCATGTAAAGAAGGAATCATTCAGTGGGAGGATGCACAATCTATTAGCGATACTACAAGTGTTGCTTTTGATAAATGGACTCATAGACACCTATGTTAGTTGGTAGGGCGTGAAGTGAAAAGCATATTTCCAAGAGGAAACAAACGACGTTATGTTAGGAGGATAGGTAACAACTTGGTACCTTATAACATCAGAGAAGGAGATCCTATGGTATTTTTACACGACATGGATGGAATCATTGGATAGGACCCATTGGAAAGAAGAAATAATACTAACATATATGCTATGTGGGATAGCATCACACTGGTGGGTGGCCTACAAAGATAATCTTGTAGGATGGAATGAAATTAGGATTGCTCTTGCTACTAGGTTCTTCAGAAGAAATGCACCTACTCAAATTTATGCACTTATCATGGTAATCAACATGTTCAACACCGTGTTCTGAAGTGTGAGAGACTATCGGATAGAAGGGTAGGAACCTTTACCACCTTCATTATGGGTGCACAAGTTTTATTATACTTTACAGGGATGTGTGTGTGCTTGGTATGTATATGCAGAGCTCCATAGAGAGAATAGAAATTGGTAATATTTCATTACAAGAATGACCCAAACATTTGAATTCTTCCCTACAAAGTCTTCGGTGTAAGAAGCATTAAAATTTATAAAGCATTTAACTATGGGAGATAGCACAAAAGGCTAAAGAACTCCTTCAGGATTTATTGGATGAAGGACACTTAGGAGCATGCATCTTGTTGAAACAGAGGTTGATGCCACACTACTTTGACATGCTTGCCTTGAGGAAAGAAAAAGGAAAAATGGTCTACTTAGTGGATGACGAAGAAGTAGAAAACCTAGGATGTAAATCATTCAACAGGTAGGCATGAGGTGTTGGATAGTGTAGATAAGACCATGCGTGCCTATCATGAACCTATGAAGACCAAGAAAGTAAATATTGGATCGGATACTGAGCCTAAGGAAGCCATAATTGGTGATTATTGGTCATACTCTGAAAGTGGTAAAAATCATAGAGCTGTTACGAGATTATTAGGACTTATTGCCTAGGGAGGTACCATGAACTTAAAGGCATGCATGAATCATTAGGCGAGATGAGGATAAAACTTAAAGAGAGTGTGCATGCCTATTTAGATTGAGACCTTACAAGATGAACCCCAACTTGCGCAAAAGGTCAAAGAAGAGATTGAAAAAATGTTAAAGTATGGGATTATCAAGCCCCTTGACGAGTCAGAATGGGTTAGTCCAATGGTGATCAGTATCAAGAAGGATGGACATTAGGATCTGTGTGGACTATAGGGAGGTGAATGATGCATGTGTGACTGATCCCTTTCCCACGCCATTCACTGAGGAAATACTAGAAGGCATTGCAGGGCACAAAATCTTTTCATTTATAGATGGGTTATCTGGGTATCATCAGGTTAGGATTACCCAGGAGGATTAGGAAAAGACTATGTTTACTATTGAATGGGGTAGCTTCACCTATATTGTAATGCCTTTTGGTCTAAAAAATGCACCTACTGTATTTTTACGCATAGTTGTTCAAGCGTTCAAGGAATTTATTCACAACTTCTTACAATTTTATTTAGATGATTAGACGATGTATGGATTAGTTAAGGATCATTGTGACAATCTGTGCTTAATGTTTAAAAGATGTAGAAAGTTGATTGTCTCTTTTGAACATCAAGAAGTGCATATTTGCTACACCATTTGGAATACTGTTAGGACACATAATCTACAAGGAAGGTTTATTGGTTGATCCAGCCAAGGTTGCAGTCATTATAGGCCTAAGAGATTCTACCAGTTAGAGTGAAGTGCATGGATTTTTGGGTCATACAAGATATTACAAAAATTTTATCAAGGGATATGCCAAAGTTTCCACACCTTTGGAGGAGTTACTGAAAGGGAAAGGTACGTTCTACTAGGGAGAATCACAGCAATGTGCATTCGAGACATTAAAGGAGAAACTTACTACCATGCCTATTCTATGTTTCCTTCATGGGACCAACCATTTCATGTACATGTTGACACCTCTGGCATGACCATTGGCACGGTATTGGCTCAACCTGGAGAATGTATTATAGATCATCCTATCTATTTTTCTAGTAGAAAGCTGACTCCTGCAGAACCGAATTACACAAGTACAAAGTGTGAAGCTTTGTCAATGATCTATGCACTACATAAATTCTCGATAGTACCTACTAGCCACACCATTCATCTTTTATACAGATCACATGGCATTGAAGTATTTAGTAAATAAGCCCATTCTACAAGGGCACATATGTAGGTGGGTACTCTTATTTCAAGAATTTGATTTCACAGTTGTGGTAAAACTAGGGAAAAGTAATTCTGGACCAGACCATCTATCCAGAATACAGTCAGGAGAAGAAGCACAAGGAAATTGAAGATACCATGCCAGATGCACAGTTATATAGGTTACAATGAGCTGCCATCAGAACTAGAGGACATTGTTGTCTTTCTACAGAACAAGTATGGCACCAGAAGGAATGAAATCCTTGGAGAAGAAACAACTTACTATACGCATATCACCCCTATATGTTAATTAGCGGTGACCTGTACAAATTAGGTTGGGATGAAGTATTGCATCGTTGTGTATTGGAACATGAGCGTACAGATATTATGGAAGAAGCTCATGGTGGTATTGTAGGTGGCCACTATGCAAGGTGATGCCACTATGCGTAAGATTCTACTTGCTGGATTATGGTGGGAGACCCTGTATAAATATTGTAAGGAATTTTGTAAGGCTTGTGATCATTGTCAACATCTTGGAAAACCAGGTCAATGGGATGAAATGTCCTCTAAGACCTATTACTAGTGCAGAACCATTTGAGAAATGGGCTATAGATTTTGTGGGTCCTATTTCACCAGTTGCGCACAGAAATGGATCGTGCTACATCATAACTTGCATAAACTATCTGACAAGGTGGGAAGAAGCAGCACCTACAAAGGATTGTACAATAGCTATAACAACCAGGTTTCTATGGGAAAATATTATTACAAGGTATGGATGTCCTTTAATTTTGACCAGTGATAGGGGCACACATTTTCTTAATGAGACAATCAAATTTTATTGGATGAATTCATGATTGCACACCATAAGACTACACCCTATCATCCTCAAGAAAATGGAACTGTTGAGGCTTTCAACAAAAGTTTGAGCTAGACATTGACAAAAATTTGTGATGTTGGAAGAAAGGATTGGGATGATAAAGTATCTATAGTACTTTGGGCATATCAAACAACATATAAAAGGTTGAACAAAGCCACACCATTTCAGTTAGTGTTTGGTGTAGAAGCCAGTTCTTCCTATGGAATTTATGTTACCTTCTTTGTGTATTGCGCACACTGGAGGTCTAGCTGATGAGAAAGCATTAGAAGAATGGATTGAAAATTTAATTAAGCTGGATGAGTGATGAGCCATAGCACGTTGGAGTCAAAAACAAGAGAAGGCTAGGTAAAAAGCATGGCATGACAGGCACATCAGGGATAAAAAGACTTGAGATAGGACAGATGGTGCTCCTTTATGATTAATCTAAGTTTTTTGTGCCATCTAGGAAAACTCAAGGTACATTGGTTGGGGCCGTATGTTATCACTCACATACTCGAATCAGGACGCTTTTCAATTAGAGGCACTTGATGGAATACAGTTACCTGGTTACTTCAACGGGAGTAGGCTGAAGCCCTACTATAAATAAGTCTTCTTAGTGTTTGTAATAAGGTAGTGTTTCCATTTAGATTAGGTTTTCAATTCTGTATTTCCTTAATGTGTTTCCTTCTTTGTTGCTATGCTTTTTCAATTTAGTTGGTGTGTTTGTGTAATAAGCACATTTACATGCCAGAAGCTAATTACTATTTGAAGAATTTTTATGTGACAGAGGACTGCACATACCCTTAGTGTGGGGTAGGTTATTGATATCTAGGTATAAGACTGATTGAAATAAGTACACATGAAAGGAACAATCTACGAGTGCTATTCAAGGTTTGAGAATTTGAAAAAAAAGATTGACTTCTGGAAACATGAGGACCATAGATAGAGATGAATGAAGAAACAAGTATAACGCGAGGTAAGCAGAGGCCATGAGAACTACCAGTGGAAGGCATAGTGATGAGGTACTCAGATGCATGGAAGTGCACTGAAGAGAAATCTGTAGCCAAAAGGTAGGAGGCGCGCTAGAAGGTTATAGCTTGGGCACAAAGATGTACCGCGTGAAATAATGAAAATGGTCGATTAATGAGAGGATTGTTGGTAGGTGGAGGAGCAATAAATGCAATAAATTTTTGAAATTCTATATAAGGACAGGATGTGAGTTCATTTTTACCATTGCAATTGAGAGAATTTGAAAAGGGCTAAGTGCGAACGAGCTGAGCAATCATGTTGAGGTGTGAAGAGTGTGAAACCAGACGTGGAGAGAAGGTTTGTGCGAAAGAAAAGCTTATTCCCATAGGTGAAGGGTTTGAGTGAAGTAGACATGTTATAAACAAGCTAGGGCACATGATTTCCACTAGGGCATGAAGATTTAAACTAGGGTTTCAACTTGCTCGATTACAGAGGGAAGAAAAGAGAGATTTTTCAAATGGCACCAAAGAAAGCACCCACAGCAGGAGAAAAGGGGAAGAAGAAGGTTGAAGTGGAAGAAGAAATTTCTCTCAGAGAGTAATTTATCAGAAATGTAGTATCTAGAGGGCATGATTGTGGGACAAAGAATGGGATTCCCATGTCCAGTCAATGTAAAATCAATGATTACAACCATCGAACATCAGATAATAAGAAGGATCTCGATGCGTTGTTGAAGCACAAAAATGAACAAGCACACAACAGAAGATATGCCAGTATACGATGACACTGGTGAGAAGTTACTGAAGCAGAATGGAGTCTACCAGTTGTATGAGCTGCCATACTTTGGAAAGTATGAACCATTGTATCGATGGTTGATGAGCAGAGTCCATGAGGACTTCTTCTACTTCGCCAGATGGAGGGTTAGAATCACAACTGCTTTGATTTCAATAGTGACAAGACTAAGGGCCTCATGAGTGGATCTGGATAGTGATTTAACTGATAAGGCTGCAATCCTGGAGACAAGGAAGGAACTGGGGTATAACAAGGGTCCACGTGACATGGACATTGAAAAATTAAATAAGTACCCAGAAGTGCAGGCAATTGCACATCTTGTAACAAAGCTGAATGACCAAGGAAGATGGTCGCATGTAAACACAATGTGGCTGCACGTCGCAAAGAAGATGTCTTAAGGAGTGGTCTACAATATTGCAGATCACATAGCAAAGACAATCATTGAAGAAGCACGACAAGTGACAGAATAAGTTTTGGCACTGTGTTATTGTCTTTGGTGTTTATGGAGATTGGAGTGCCCGATGGGCCAAAGGAGAAGATTTGGGAGTACCCCACGAGAACAAAAGTCACGTGCGGAAAGATTTGGCAAGTACTTATGTGATGGATCAATGAGTGGACCATTCAAGCAGAGGGCAAAGATGTGGTATGATAGACTTTATGAGCGTTTGAAGAAGAGTGGTGCATACCCAAGGATTTGCCTTTAGTGGTGGGTAAGAAAGTTTAGTTTGTAGTCTACCAGCATTTTTGCATTGCATGATTTCCTATGAAGGACAGGGCTTGGATCCCATGGTGTAAAACTTTCATATGCCTTCATAGAAAGGTATTTCCAGGCATCAGTTCACCAGTTTTTAGATGCACGCCACCTAACCTTCAATTAGACAAGGTATATTGTGACTACCACACTCTGAGAAAGAAATATGTATATCCAAGGTGGAATGCCTACATTTAGAGGCTTATTTCAGATATTATAAGCATGAAGCCTGTAAGATTGGCAGTTGGGGACACTGGAGCAGCGCTTATGTACCTATAACTCAAACCCAAGTTAGAGAACACTAAGTATGTGGAGAATGAGTTCGCACTCCCAGGGCCACCAAAAGGTAAGCATACAATGGAGAATGTTCCAGCGCCTAAGCCCATAGAAACAATTCAAGTAGATGATGAAGAAGAGGAGCATGAATATAGTGGTGGTTTGGATCACAGAGGCAGAACAAAACCTCCAAATAAGGAAGAAGCTAAGTGCACGACTATACCACCTCAGCCACAAGAGGGAGATGATGAGGACTTGGATGTAGTCTAAGGAGAGCACCGTTTTAAGAGAGTATTAAGGAGAACAAGGACCCAAGGTTTTACTCCATAATTAGTGCGCAGATTGCCTCGAATCCCTCCATAGAAGGAGATAACTGAGAAAAGAAGAAGGAAATTGAAGCTGAATGAGGAAGCAGAAGAGTTTGAGGAAAGCGCACCCAATTCCCCTACACCTCCAGAGAATGTGAAGAACAAAAAGATGAAGAAATGAAGGATGGAGAAGAGGGAGAAAAGGAGCAGATGAGAAAACAACCGAGACTGCTTAGGACATAGTAGCACAAGTTCCAAATCTTGAAGCCCAAATTCCTAAGGGGCCTAGATCAAGAAGAACAAGTGGGGAATATATTCCACCAGTCATGGGCTACACTGAGGACACAGGTAAAATTGTCTGCGCTTGTTTTCAAAGCACAATGACACAAAAGGAGTTGTATGGTTGGGAGTTGATGGATGAAGATATGGCAACCATGTGCACAAGGAAGCAATTGTCATGGTCGATGCACACACGCACATGGATAACCAAATTTTGATGTGTGTGAGGAGTCATGTGTATCAAGGAGGTTGAAGAAGACACCTCAGGCCAGACACATAACACTAAAGCCTACTATTATGTCAGATGAACAAGTGAGAAATGCTTTGGTGAAAGTCTTGACAGAGGTGACATGACAGAATATGGATAAAGCTGCAACAATTAGGGTGCTAAGGGAGGAGATCAAGACTAAGGATGAGGAAATAACGTGCCTAAAGTAGGAAAAATACTTGGCACAGAAGAAAAACACTATTTTTATCAACATGGTAGAGGAGATTGGGGACAATGTCATGAAGGCTAGGCCACACTTAGAGCCAAAGGTACCCAAAGATGTTTCCTTCGGAAATACATTATGTAAGTACCTTGGTGGACTTAGTGCTTGAAGATGAACCTCTGCGCATATCAGAACCAAAGGATCCAACATAGGAAGCAGAGCGGGAAAAGGCTTCAGTGATGCTGAAGATTGCATCATATGAGGGGTTGCTTCAGAGCTTGCAGGAGGAACTAAAGAAGGCAGATCAAGCACTGAATATTTGTACAATGCCAGAAGCCATTATAAGAACCATGACCATTTTAGAAGATAATGAAGTCCTGAAGGCCATGAAAGATGAGACCTTGGGCCACGCAAAATGATTAGCGCTTGTCAAGAAAAAGCGTGAGGCCCTTACAACAACTCAAGAACCACACAAGGAAAGGTTGGATGAGCTTGGGAAACTCATCACGCAAAAGATGAACCTTACTAGAAGGGAGAATGACTACCATGTCCAACATTGTGTTGGTATTGCAGAATGAGAAAGGAGAGATTGCAAGGGATGAGTTAGAGTCAATTATAGTGGATATTCCAGAGAAGGAAGAGGTTGTGACTCAATGATTGGAAGACTTTAGAGGTGGAGATAAAAGAAGAATATCCCAAATTGATTATTCAGGTTGAAGTAGAAGATACTGTAGGGTAAAGACATTCTTTTATTCATCAAAATTCTTTCTATTTTTCTATTCATATTCTTTGATTCATTTTGGAGACAACCATTGTCGGGGTGAAAATGCAACTAGTGTGGGGTAATGTTGATCAGTTAGAATATGGCACTTAGCGAAGAAAATATAGAAGGTTCATGGGAGAGTAGAGTAATATTCAAAGGTGTGGAAGTATCAGGAAGGATCATGCACGTAGAAGAAGAGAGAAAGGTTCGGGACTTAGCCATTTTCACGATGAGGATCTATTTTTGGAGATAGCGTGTGGAGCACACAAACTAGTTAAAGACTTGAGGGACACACATTGGCTATTTTTGGAGGATCGGCTACGAAACACTTTACATGGATGTCAGGATAAGAATATATCTACTACTGACGTTAACTAAAAGCAGATCTATTGCTAGCATTCTTGCATGTGTGGCTATTTTTGTAACGTAGTGTGGCTAATAATAGCATGCGACCTATTTTGGGATTAGATAAGTGGTGAAGGGAAAGTCCCCACCCTTATAAATATGTAGTGAATTGTGTAGCATAATATAGCGTGTGAGAACTATGTTATAGTGAGATTATGCTGCCAAATCTAATGATGTGCACATGAGCGTATACTACTGTTATTTTAAGAAGCTTCTGTGTATTACTGCATTTAATATAATGGAGATTATGGACTGAATCAAGGTGTTATCATGGTTATAGTTCAGTATGGCATGCTTGATTTCATCATGGTTATCTTTTAAGTATGTTATTCTCTAGATCTAGATCTAAACATGCACTGTAGAATGATATATTAGTCATAGATCTGAATGCTTTAAGTCTTCATCATGCTAACATCTTGCATAAGCAACAACCCTAAAGAGGGGCCTGGTACCTTTGTGCACTTCGGGTGAGTGCTCAATCTAGGCTGAGTGATGTGCCAGTGCGTGCCTGGGCTTTGTATTGGTGAATTCTAGGCTACATCAGAATACATGTCACTTAGCATAAAAGGCCTAAAGGCCAAACCTCTTCTTCTTATTATTGATTATGACGCCCACCTTTCTCTTATTGTGGTTTTTCATGTTGGTTGCTTGGATTTGATGTTGTGAACCTTATCTTTCCTCCATCATGGTGATGAAATTGTGTACATTTCTTATCTACTTGCTAAAGTGTTATACTTCCTTTGGTTTATTGCTAACTAGTGTTAAATGTTACCCTTTCCATGTAATTCTAGCATCTTATTTTGTTTTGGAATGATGTGTTGAGGTAAGGTGGATTAGACCACCTAATCATGGATTAGGTGAACCTAATCACCCCTTCTAAATGTCACATTTTTCCCAAACTCGGATTTGGAAAAAGTGTGCCATTTAAGAAGGGTAAATGGCAAGCAACGGACCTCATTTGCATGTAAAAGAGACCCTAACCCACATCCCTATGGGTGGGTGGGCTCTTTTCAATGCAAATGAGGCTCATTATCTCATTTCCCGTCCACCCCCCCACACTTCATATTTATGGGCTCTTTGATTTTTAGGGATTGTATGGGATTTGGGAAAATTCCCTCATGATTTCTTGGGCTATTTTCTATTTTTCCTTTATTCCTTTTTGGGTGAAATTTTTTGGACTCTCCATTGGTTGGGATTTTGGTGGAAGGTGACATTTTTCACCTTCACATTGCTTGTCTTGGATTTCTACTTCTCTTTTTAAACCCTCACTTCCATGGAAACATGGGGTTATTTTCTTGGAGAATTTTGGGAAAATCTTGTAAGCTTGGTGGAGTTTTGAGCTATTTGGGAAGGCATCCTTGGAATATTGGATTGTGGAAACATAAGGTAGGGCCTTGTACACTTATTATTTTGCTTCAATTTTTCCTTACGTGTTTGTGTGTGATCAATTGTGGAAATGTACATTATGTATTGGTCTTTTTGCTCCACCCACCCTTGAGGGGTGTGGGTTTTGGGAGCTTGTATGGGAAGAGGGAGGAATTTTCCTTGACTCTATTTGGGAACCCTCCTATCATTTGGTTTGTAGGTAGGGATGGATTTCCATTTGGGTTGGAAATTAATCCCTACCCTCAAGAAGGAAACATTTATGTTTGAAAATCCTTCTTGGGGGAGCTTGGAGGGATAAGGGGAGTTTTGGAGTGATAAGGAGATGGTGAAAATATGGAGAGATAATGGTGATTTTATGGCTATTTTGGTATGGTTTATGAAACATGAAATTAGGGATTCCCATCCCCTCTTCCCAAAACTAGAAGCTTGGAGCTTTTTAACATGTTGTTCTTGGTTTCATTATATTTTGAATGGCTTTCAAATGGTGTTGAATTGGTTATGTATATTCAAACTATCCCTATGTGCTAAGTGGAGTGAGTTTCCTCTTTCCCATGGGCTTGGGGGAGGATAACATGCCAACTTGGACTCCTTGGTGGCATGTAATGATACCAATTGGTTGGGTGGTCAACCAGGCACCTTTCTTGTGATTTGGAGATACCTTGCATGTTGATTTTGGGAGCTAGGTGGAGTGGATCATAAGTGTAGAGTTTCAGTATTTGAAGTGCATTTTTACTATGTTTTGAGCCAAAAATTTTGGCATGTTGTCTCCTCTTGAGAGGAGGGATTTGTACTTTCATTTTACCTTATTTCTTCATTGTGAATGAATGTATGAATATATTATGAGAGATTAAGTTATTTAAATTAGATAGTTGGAAACAAGATTTAAAACTGTTATTTGAATTGTTATCTTGAAATTTCAAGTTGTAAATTTGTCTCTTTGAAATATTTGGTTGTATCCTCCTTTTGGAATGAAAATATGAAAATTAAGGAAAGGAAATTTTATATTCAGTTACTCTTTATCATTGTGAAATGTTTTATAAAAAAAGAGGGAAATAAAGGAATTGTTGTTTATGTTAAATTGATTTATTCATGTTGAAATATCTCTTCATGTACAAGTTTATTGTTGGAATTTTTTATATTTAAAATATGCGTGATATCCTTGCTTAGGAAACTTGAAATAATTCCTTCTTGAATGAGTAGAAGTGTTGTAAATTACACTTTAAGAAATACACCACTTCTGTTGAGTTTAGAAATCAAACTTATTTTTGTTTTAGAATAATTAGTTTCTATGTAATAAATTAGTGAAAATTATTTTGGGGTATATGGTTAATATAATTGTGTCTGAAATTTAATCAAGTTTTGAACTTGTGAAAATCATGGCAGTTTTTCTTTTACCAGAAGTGTTATCTCAGCTTGTTCATTCTCATATATTTGTGTGTATGTGTGTGTGTGTGTATATATACCTATATCTCTATATATACATACACGTACACACGCGCATATATACACAGACACCACACACACACACACAGTATAATATTTAAAAAAATAAATGATATCATATATTTATTTCTACCTTTGTGTTGAACACATGGAACATCACACACACTCTCATGTGTTATACCCTTGTATGTGTGTATATATATATATATATATATATATATACTATATATATATAACATATATATATATGTATATATATATGTATGTATACTTGTGTATGTGTGTGTATATATCGTATGTAGTAATACTTATAAAAAAAGATTATAATTTTTTGTTAAATATAATGGCCAACATATAATGGGATTGTTTATTTGATTACAGGTGTATTCTAAAACAAGTGATAAGTAATACTTATTAAAAAAGATTTGTTTTTTTGTTAAGGGTTTCGGACTTGTCCCACCCACCCCCATACCTTTAAAACCTCCAATAGAGGGTTGTGGCACATGCCACAACCCATGGACTGTGACATGGGCCACAACCCTCACCCATCACATGGTAGCTTGGCCACCATGGCCATCCCCCCCTGTACTTAGGCATTACGACCTTTAAAAAACCTTCAAATTCACCTCGTAGGGTCTTTAACATATGTGTGACCAACATATAATATTGTGTATGTGTGTGTGTGTGCCTAACACCATGAAAATTTCTTATGTATATATAATATTTACATCTCTGTATACAATAAAATAAAAAAAAGAAATTCTCAAGAATTTTGCCTAGTTGTGGGCTCTAAAAAAGAAAACATTAAATAGAAACTCTAACCCTACAAATAAACAAGTCCAGATCTTGGAGATCTACCATAGAAGTATGGAGGAAGAACTTTATCCATAAATCCTTGATATTGAATCCTTTCCTACAAAAAAATAAAGAGAAGAAATTTAGAGAGAAACTGGAATGAACTTGATGGAGAAGAAATTAATGATAACAATGACACTTAGGTTTTTGAAATTATATCCTCATCTTTAGATTTTAGGTTTGATAATCTAAGGGTGGAGATCTCTTAGATCCTAGGACCTAGAATGGATGTGTATAATGACTTAAGTCATAAGGGTGCTCTTTAAATAAATTAAATTAATTAACCTTGCTTGGTTGTGGCTTAGGTAATTTAGTGGAAAATTATTAAAGGGGGTTTATTTATATGTTTTATTTTTGGAGAGAAAACCTGAGATTAAGTGGGTAAAAATTTAATAAAACGAATGCATATTTATTTTTAATCTACATTTTTAATTTTAAATAACTTCAAAGGCATGGGCCCATTTCAGAGATGAAATGGATACGCATGACCCTCTTAATTTAATCGTGGCTTTCCGCCACTCAAAAATAAATATTAATAAGTATATACATTAATCGTTCTCCAGAACAATTATTAACATTAGCGCCATCATGATTTTTATTATCATCGACATTTAAAATGTAATAATAATGAATACTATAATAGTTTAACTTGGGGACGTGACATTAAGTCTGAATTCTTGTCCCTCATGTTGTTTATTGTGAAGTTCTTTTAATGGTAGCAAAAATTGTTATAATTCTCCAAGTTGTTCGCGATTATGTATTGGTTCCGTCTTCGCCATATTTTGTGACTTAGTCACGTTACCTTCGTAATGAGTAACCTTAACCATCATATAATTATTTAACTTTAAAAAAATATTACCACCTTTATTACTTTTTTCCATCTTTGATTGGGATATTTGGTTATCTTTTAACGTGTGTTTTGGAACTCGCATTGAGTGAGGCATGAAGATCTGGTATCAAAGCATCGGTTTCAACACTGGATGCTATGGAAAATTAGTTAATTAGATTTTGGGGTAGTTAAATTAAATAAAACCAC
This sequence comes from Taxus chinensis, assembly GCA_019776745.2. NCBI lineage: Eukaryota > Viridiplantae > Streptophyta > Pinopsida > Cupressales > Taxaceae > Taxus > Taxus chinensis. Next base: position 592,026,329 of record CM034154.1, on the reverse strand, counting down.
TTTTTTTTAATCATTTCTGTAAAAGTCTAATGTAACCATTTTTCCCTACGTGTAGGATGACTGAGCGCAGTACCGAGATGAGGTGCAACAACGACTTAGGGTCATGGGAAACCACTTACCATAGGTACCTAGTACTGATTTTGGGCCATAGATCTTAAATGTACTGCACCAGATGATGAGGGTCCTTTAGGATTGACTTCCTGCAAAGCCAAAGCTAGTGGCAGAGGACATTCAACCTGACAGGGAGGTACACCTATATGAGGAATCACACTTTTCTACTCACATACAGGTTTCTTCATAATGATAGAGATTGTGCACAACCATTTAGTTGAGCTTTCCATACCATAGTCAAAGAGAGGTCTCACAAGTCCTTCAATGTATATTCTAGAGAGTGGTTGAGACTCACCCTGCATGGGATAGGCATCAAACGTGTGCCATTCATGATCTTCTTCAACTACACCCACCTACATATGGAGGCATAATAGATGGATTTTGGGACTGAGTCATGGAATCATAAGCTTAGATAGTTTCTTTGGCTTGCATCCTTACGAGAGAAATGTCCAAATTTCACCTATCCATACACCTCCTCTGTGATTGCAGCAGGCATGTCTGGTGGAGGAATGAGGAACATAAGCTCCATTTGACTTGTGAGACTGTCACTTATGAGATATTTAAGGAGCATTTCAAGGGCTTGATACATGTCAGAGAAACTTTATTCTAGAAGAGGATCGACAAGTTTCAATGATCTTTCTACATAGGGTTCCGGTTCAGTGGCTCAATATGAGTGCATATTTTTTTATCTTCAATATGTTGACAATATTTCCCAAGATGAGAAGTTGTCCAGTGAAGAAGGTTCATTAGGGGTCCTGAATGCAAAATTGGTAGGAGTAAGTGAGGATTTTATCTCCCCTCAACCTTAGAGAAGGTGGTGGAGAAATCTTATCTCGTAGAGGAGAACAGAGACCAGGATGTAGGAGTCTCAAGATAGGAACCAGGGGAAGTTATACGAATGAAGTTCACTCATTTCAGGATCAGAGATCATGTGGTTCTACCCCACTCCCGAGAGGAGGGTTTAGACCATTTTAATCAACTTCATGACCATCCTCCACACTCATAATCAGACCTCTTAGTAGTCATGCTCCTCAGCAGTAGAGGACTAGGACAAGATAAGGATAGTCAGATAGAAGTAGGGGCCATAATGGCCACATTTTTTTTGACAGAGACAGGAGGTTAAGGGCTAGCGATAAACTTAATCAGGCTTGTTCACAGTATTTAGCCTAGAGTGGGACCCACATGGTTAGTACATTACAGATCATAAGAGGGTCTCAGTATACATTGGGTTGTACTCAGTGTTGTTTCATTTGTGGGGCCCTTGATCATTATGCTCAATTTTGTCCTTAGAGACTATATTTTCTTGAGAGGCAAAATGGGCACCTAGCTTCTGATGTAGATAGTTGGTGACACAGGAAGAACTCATCATGTCTACTTCATTGTGGAGAACCATTAGGGCTGAGCATCAAACCATCGTCATTGAGACGAACATGTATGATTAGGGGTATGACCTGTTACTGTACTATTTGATTCAGGAGCTTCTAACTCCTTTATATCTTCCCTATTTAGTGAATAGGTGTGGATTGGTGGCTTTTAGGTAGGAAGATAGGTGGAAGGTAGAGTTAGGCCATAAGGGCTAAGCTCGTCATATACTCATATGAAGAGAGCTTGTATTCTGGACCTAGGCATATTCTCCACTACCTTAGACCTAATAGAGATTTACCCATTGGGATCTTATGAGGTCATTATTGGTATGGATTGGATTGATTCTCATCTAGGATAAAACTAGATTACCCTAGACATAAGTTTATTGAGTTTGTGGATGACATAGGAAGTTATGTAGTTATATGCATGGTTCAGAGACCTAGTGTCCCTACATATGATTTCTTGTATACAGCAAATAAATCAGATGCATGCATGAGGGGTGTCATATGCTTCTCTATCACAATTAGTTATATATCAAAGTATACTCTAGTGAGTTCTCCTTTGGAGTGAGCACCATATTTTGAGAGAGTTTGTAGATGTTTTCCCTAGTGAGCTTCTGGGTATGTATGACCAGGGAGAGAGGTGGAACTTTACTATTGATCTTAGTTTTGGGTACTACACCCATGTCCCATGATCAGTAAAAGATGAATACACCTTAGCTTCATGAGCTCAAGATTCAGTTAGAAGATATCCTTTAGATAAGGGCCTCATCTATGACTCTAGTGTTTCTACTTGGGGCATGCCAATATATTTTTGTCAAGAAGAAGGATGGGTTGCTTAATTTGTTGTGTGAACTTCTGACAGTGGAACAAGGTGATGGTCAAGAACTGTTATCCATTACCACATATAGATGATTTTTTTGATCATACGAGGGGAGCCAAGAGTGTTTATCAAAGATAGATATAAAGTGAGAGATACCATCAAATTGCGCATCACAAAAGAAAACATCCATAAGACAAATTTCTCGAATTGGTATGGGCATTATGAATTCACATGTAGTTCCATTTGGTCTTGACTCAATGCACTTGAAGTTTTTTTTGAGCCTCATGAATGAGGTTATCAGGACATTTTTTGGACATATTTTTCATTTGTGTTTCTAGACAACATATTGATATATTCATTATCGTTTGATTGAGGAGCACCATGAGCACTTGAGGAATGTTTTACATGTTTTTGAGGGGGTAGTATTAATTGTTTAGAGAATTTAGATAAAAATTCCTTATTTCAATTGTGAGATTAAGTACTTGGGGGAAAATTATCACAAGAAAGGGATATCCCTATAAATCCCTACAAAATACATTTGTTGTCAATGATTGGCCAATCCCCACTATAGTGATAGAGGTCAGGGAGATTTATGTTGGTTTCCTTAGTTACTGCCATTATTTTGTTCATGAATTTTCTAGGATTAATCCAATCCTATTACTTCCCTTCAGTTGAAAGAAAAGAAGTTTTTCTTGGTTGGAGAAGTGTGAGAAGGCATTTTAGTCTGCTCAAGGAGTAAATTGACTACTTCACTTATACAAATAGCTCCAAATCCTCTGGCTAAATTTTTGGTTTGTCACAGATGCATCTATAGAGGGACTAGGAGTGGTTCCTCATGCATGAGAGCATCATGTCATTTATTTTGAGTCTCTGGAAGCTCAAGGACTACAAAATTATTCACCCCCAACCATGATCTTGAGAATACAGTACGGTGGTTCACATGTTTGTTCACTAGAGGAATTTCCTTCTAGGAAGGCCCTTTGTATTGAGGACAAATAATTTGATCCTTCAGTATATCTTTTTGCATCCCAACCTCAACACCCAACAATGGCGTTAGATGGAGTTCCTCAGTGAGTAAGCCATGGACATCCAGTACATAAAGGGAAAGGAGAATATCGTCGTTGATGCTTTGAGTAGGCGGCGACATGATATTTCCTCCTGAACATTATGATCATATCTTAGGGGCAGGATTCTTCAATAACTCCATGTGATAGATTCTATGAGGGTACCAAGCAAATGGTTGAGTCTCAGAGGCCCTTAGAAGAAAAGTACATAGGGTGCACTTTGGATTATGATGGTCTTCTTTAGTTTCAAAAATGCATCTATGTGTATAGTGTAGGTTATTTGCGCAAGTTTTTTATTTCTGAGGCACATCAGGCACCTCACTCCGCCCATCCTGGGGTGAAGAACATACATGCAGAATAGAGGCAATTTTAATTTTGTTTAAGGTTACACCGTGATATTGTAGATTTCATAGACCGTTGTCTTGGGTGTTAAAGGGTGAAGGCCAACCACTCACATTGAACCGGTCTTCTTTACCCTTACGATATTCCTGTTAGGATTTAATTAGTTATTACTCACATTATATTTGTTAGTAAATTTTTTAATATTAACAACCATGTAAATATGGTTTAATATGTTGTGAGCTATTTTAAAAACTCGTCAATATTTATTAGTGGTTTCCTATTTTATATGATAAGTATATCCTATATATATGTATGTATTTTCCAGATGTATGAATAATGGAACATATTGTATATAATTTCTAATTGTTTTCTGTAACTCTTTGATCCATTCTCTTCATTTGGAATAAGAGCAAGGGGATTGTTCTTATTGTCATGAATAATTTTGATGGGAAAATGTATAGATTGTATAATTTTCCTAGATTAATGATTTGAATTATTTGTTTTAGATTACAAAGATTTGTATAAGAGTTATTATGTGTAGTGGATATTTAAATCCATATAATTTTTTAGGACTACTTTCACAATGAGGCTTTCATAAAACATCATAATATTGTGCTTTCTATTCAAAAGGAAAGTGTTGGGAGAGGTCTGTATACAATTTTATGCTGATAGAGATGACTGCTGCAATCATTCACATTGTTGCATGTTACATAACCAACAAGGATATGCTATCATTCACATATAATTTTCAAAGGCATTGTTTCTTATGTTTTTATGCCGCCAATAACATATCATTTCTTACATTTATTTACACATATTTTCTCAACATTTTGTTCTAGTAATGCCACACTATTTATAGTATATTTGTCATTGATTTAGTATTGGATGATGTTCAGATCTACCAAAACTCCCATATTTTGTCTAATATAGTTGTGAGAATATTTGATAGATTGGGTGCAATATTTTGATGCCTTATCATTCCTCTTGGCTATGATATTTTTCCAGGATCGGTCACTAGGCACAAGTCTACTCACAAACCACTTAACCTGCTTTTAATTCAATCTGATTATTGTGAAAATTGGAAAGACATCATTTCTACACTAGAAAAATAAAATTATTCTTTATTGAAATCTAGTAATGATTCTTCATTCCTTTAGTTTTATTCTACCCCACTACATGACTGCCTCATCTCAAAAATTCCTGGTGTATGGTCAAATAAGTGATGAGAGATGTCTCTTTATTTTGTTTTAGGCTTATAAATTACAAAATTTGTCATTGGTAAATGTTAATGTCTTCACTCTAAGGATAAAATGTATATTTGTGCTAGTCTAAAATAAGTATTGTCATTGTCAATTAAATGCTTTCATCATCAATTGTTGTTTGTAATATCTATGAGAGTAAAAAAAGTGTATTACTAGTGAAGTGTCAGTATGTCATTTTAAGTCGTCAACATCAAAAGTATCAAGTGTAAACAATTTAAGTCATGTTGTCATGCCCAAAGTATATTTGTCTTTTGGAGTTAAAGTTGTGAAAATAAAAAAAAACATTCCTTACAGATGCATTTTCGGTGGAACCCAATGCCCTAGGAAATAAATGTTTTCACATTGCGGGGGATATAAAATAAACACAATATGGAAATCATTGAGCTCCATGATCAAATCTAGATGAGTTAACAACATCAAATTACAGGTTGGAGGAAATGTTGGATGGAGGGCGATCACACCTCTCATTAGTCACCAATGAAGGGGTCACATATAACACTGGTGACACCTTTTATATTTGTTCAGTTGTTTGCTTTGTGTGGTGTGTATAGAATAAACTGGCGTGTGATTTCCTTCCCATGTTATGATTGAAATGGGGAGAATGTACGTTTTGGGATCTAAGAAAAATTGCATCGGAGGGGAAATAAATTTAAGTAATCCTCTGACTGCTGAGATTCTTTGACTATCGGACTTCTTCATCAATCATTCAATGAAAGAGCATTCACTGGAAGTGAAAGCGGAAACTATTGAGTTCACATATGTAGGTGTATTGGTGGAAGTGTGATCATCCGGTAAGGGATTCACTATGGTGAACCGGATAGTTCATGTGTAGCAAGATCCAGACATCAAGATCCAAGTCAACAATATGCAAACCTAAAAGTATACAGAGACATGGATTTTTTTTTCCAGTTCTTCAGATGTCTTTTCTTCCCATGTTTACACTAAGTGGGGGAATGTTAGGATTTAATTAGTTATTTCTCACATTATATATGTTAGTAAAGTTGTTAATATTAACAACCATATAAATATGGTTTAATATGTTACAATTTTTTTTAACAACTTGTTAATATTTGTAAGTGGTTTCCTATTTTATAGAATATGTATATCCTATATATATGTATTTTCCATATGTATGAATAATGGAGCATATTGAATATCATTTCTAATTGTTTTTTGCAACTCTCTAATCCATTTTATTCAATTACGGAGTGGAAGTGGGACGTGGTGTCCATGGATTTTATTTTTGGTCTTCCCACTTCCTTGTTTCATCATGACGCCATTATGGTGATAGTGGATAAGTTGACCAAGATTTCCCGCTTCTCTCCGATGAAGGTATCTTATAATGCAGTTATCATTACACATGTATTTATGGATGATGTAGTGAGATTGCATGGTATACCTAGGATGATCATTTGGGATCAAGGATTAGTTCAAACTTCTGAGTTTTGGACCTCTTTTCAAGAATATTTGGGGACACAAATCAATTTCATTTTAGCATATCACCCTAAAAGAATTGGCAGACAAAGAGGGTTAACTAAGTACTTGAGGGCATGCTTCAAATTTATGTGATGGATCAGTAGAAAAAGTGGTTGCATTACCTTTATTTGGTCAAGTTTACTTATAACAACAATTTCCACAACTCCATCGGCATGGCACCTTATCAGGATCTGTATGGGAGACCTTACAAGACACCATTGAGTTGGGAGATGTTAGATGACAAGATTGTTCTTGATCCCACATATCTTTAGGATATGGAGCAATAGAATGTTCTTATTCTATAGCATTTAGAGTAGGCTTGTCCATGCCAAAAGGCATATGCTGACAAAAAGAGGGTAGAGCTTCACTTCCTTATGAGTAACAAGGTCTTTATTAGGGTGCGTCTGCACAAGAGTATGATCCATTATTGAAAGGGATTTAACTTATCTCATCTTTTTATTGGACCTTTTGAGATATTAGAGACTATTTCTCTAGTTTCCTATCACGTAGATTTTCCACCATGATAATAATGGTATAGCTCTGATACCAAATGATAGAATAGAATAAGATTGCAATGACCAAAGAGGGATGGAAACCTCAAAAATATTATTGATCATGAAATCAGATTACATAACAATGCAAGAGCTGTAATATTTATAGATATTAGACAGCCTCATATGGATAGACATGACACCCTATCAGGAACCAACTACAAGATGATAAGACCCATCTCACATGCACATATAATTACTACTAATACCAATATTGAATGTTATCCAACATAACAATATTGAATGCAAGTCACTAGACTAGAGTGCACATGTTGCACATTATTAAATAAAAGACAATGCAATAAAATGTAATAAATATGCCTATGCTAAATTGTGCTAACATTCCCCCCCTTAATTTTTCATAGTTTCCAATGAAGTGGAGAGGAACTCTCTGAACAGTGTGAATTTGTCATGTGCAAGTGACTTAGTGAAACCACCTGCCTTCTGTTCAGCTGTAGGAAAGAACTGGAGCTGTATGTTGTGCTTCAAGACATGCTTGTATATGAAATGAACATGTACTTCAATATGCTTGGTTCTCTCATGAAATACTGGATTGCAAAAAATCTTCAAAACTCCTTCATTATCAACATATACCGGAGTAGATTTCTGTTGTGGTAGACCAATTCCTTCTAGTATTCGGCATAACCATATTGCTTCACAAACAGCTTCACCTGCAACTCGATACTCTACTTCTATCGAAGAACAAGAAACAAAGTTGTGTTTCTTGCTTCCCCATGATAACAGTCCAGATCCCATAAAGAAGATGAAGCCTGATGTTGACTTCCTATCATCCATGTTTCCTGCATGATCTGAATCTAAATATCCTGTCAAGAAGAAGTTGTCGTTCTTCTTGTACTCTAGTTCAAGGTCAACTGTACCCTTTAGATATCTCAGTATTCTCTTTGCTACTTTCCAATGACATAGTTTCGGTTCTTGCATGAAGCGCGATAAATAGCTGACTATAAAGTTGATATCTGGTCTAGTATATGTCAGGTAAATGAGACTCCCGATCAACTACCGATAGAGAGTTGCATTCACCGGTGGTGATGGATCGGAACGAGATAAATGAAGTCTCGCTTCCATAGGTGTAACAATAGGAGTACAGTCCATCATCCTGAATTTCTCGAGTGTTGTCTTGTTGTATTTCAATTGTGACACAAATATATGATTCTCTTTTTTCCATACTTCCAACCCAAGACAATAGTGCATGAGCCAGAGATCTGTCATGTCGAACGATCGATTAAAATCCTTCTTTGTTGCATCGATCATTGTCACAGAACTGCCTATAATGACTAGAATGTCGACATAAACAACCACAATGACAATCTCCCCCCTTGATTTTTGAGGTAGAGATTGGGGTCATAAGGATTCCTTTCGAATCCATGACTTATGAGATGCTCATCAATTTTGATGTACCATGCCCGGGGTGCCTGTTTTAGGCCATATAGAGATTTTATGAGTCTGCATACCATCATCTCTTTTCCTGGTATTACATAACCCTCTAGTTGAGTCATATAAAATTCTTCTTGCAAATCTCCATTAAGAAAGGCACTTTTCACATCCATTTGGTGGAATTTCCAACCAAATTGTGTAGCTAGAGCAAAGATCATCCTGATTGTCTTAATCTTGGCTATTGGAGAAAATGTCTCCTCATAATCAATGCCTTCTTGTTGTGCGTACCCCTTTGCTACAAGCCTTGCTTTATACTTGTCAATAGTCCCATCTAATTTGTACTTATTCTTGAATATCCATCTGCATCCAATGGGTTTCTTCCCTGGTGGAAGGTCGACAAGTTGCCATGTGTTGTTCTTCATCACTGACTGATACTCTGAATCCATGGCATCTTTCCAAGATTTTGATTGTAGGGATTCCTGAAATGTAGATGGCTCAACTGTTTCAATAACTATGCTCATTAGGGCATAATTGACCTCTTCACGAGCTTGACTGCGAGTTCTAGGTCTAGGATTGGATGATGTGCTAGGTGCCTCATCCAAATTTGCATCTCTTATTAATTGAGTATACCATTTAGGTAACTTCTTAGCTGTTCCATTGGCTTGTGGTGGATCCAAGTTTTCACCATCATCCAATTCATCACTGTCATCTTCAGTGGGAACATCAAATTTTGTCTTCACAAGAGGTGTATTCTTCAATGTCTGTTGAGTCGTTGAGTGGAGCATCTTCTTGTTTCTTCTCAAAGAACTCAACATCCCTACTTATGTATACTTTTTTTACTTTTGGATCCCATAATCTGTACCCAAGTGCTTCTTCACTGTATCCAATGAATATCAGTTTCTCAGCTTTTCATATCCAACTTGTTCCTGTTCTTCTTGGGTATGTGCATGCTAGCTTTACACCCAAATACTCTTAGGTGTGTAATTGATGGTTTCCAATTTGACCATGCTTCTTGAGGTGTCACTCCTTCAAGAGCTACTGTTGGCACTCTGTTCAACAAATAGACTGCAGTTCTTGTAGCTTCTACCTAAAATGTCTTTGTTAAACCTGAGTCGTCAATCATACATCTCACCATTTCCATGATAGTACGATTCCTTCTCTCAAATATACCATTCTGTTGTGGTGTGTGAGTAGGAGGCATTTGTCGACGAATCCCATGAGCTTCCAGGTAAGTCTTGAACTCATTGCTTATGAATTACCCCCCTCGATCTAAGTGGAGAGTTTTGATCTTGTGACCAACTTCATTCTCAACAAGTGCTTTGAACTTCTAAAATGTCTCAAAGGCTTGACTCTTGTTTCTTAGACAATATATCCACATCTTTCTTGAGTAGTCATCAACACAAAGCATGAAGTATTTGTTGTATATATCTTCCCCCCGGGTAGATATAGACAAGCGGAAGATGGAGAAATCAAAGAAGCTCAAATCCATGACACTCCCAAGGTGCACAGAATGGGCGCACGACACAGAGTGTTGACAGAGGAAATGGTGCACCCAAGGCGCACAGAATGGGCACACGACATGGAGTGTCGACAGAGGAAATGGTGCGCCCAAGGTGCACAGAAAGGAATGTCAACACGAAAATGGATGCACCAAGGCGTAGGAAAGTGGCGCATGGAAAAAGGTGTTGACATGCAAATGGATGCGCCAAGGCGAAGGAAAGTGGCGCATGGAAAAAGGTGTTGACATGCAAATGGATGCACCAAGGCGCGGGTTTTGGGCGCACGACACAGAGTGTCAACATGACAAAAGGCGCGCCAAGGTGCAAGTAAGAGGCGCATAGCAAAGGATGTCGACATGAGGGAATTTGCGCCTTTGGCGCATGGAAACAGTTGTCGACACAAACATAGACGCACCTTTCGCGCACGGAAGTAGTTGTCGACACAAACATAGATGCGCCTTGGCACACGGAAGTAGTTGTCGACACAAACATAGACGTGCCTTGGCACATGGAAGAGGATGACGACACACACATGAATGCACCCTTGGTGCACCTTCAGGAGGCGCAACATTCTGAGTGCTGACAGGAAGCAGACCCTGACCTAGATATTCAGATGGCCATAACTTTTGACTGGGAGCTCCGATTCACACAAGGTTGGACTTTTCAGAAAGCCTATGAGGTCCTCTATCCAACTATGATTGGATATCTTTAATTGGGTGAGAAAAAATTCTTAGAAATTAAAAATACAGTTCGCCACTTTTGGGGGTCGCTAGGGTTCTCACCTACCATCATTATGAGATGAGTTAAGTGCATTCTGGAGGTGGTTGGGGCAGATTTTGAATTCCTCTCTCTTTTCTCTCTCATTCTTCCTATAAATTGTAAGGAGGGGCTTCTTTCTAAAGGTTGGACATTCTTGTTTTGCCCCTCCCTTCTTCTCTTTAGCAAGTGAATCTATGGAGTTAAAACCTCCCATTTAAAACTGTAATGCAACTTTGCCTCTTGGCATTTTGTAGTGTGTTGTATCAATCTTTGGAGAAAATTAATGCATGTCTGTGAATGATTATCAACCCTCTAAGTGTTTATTTACATATTTCTTGATCTTTCACTGTAAATCTTGTTATCTGTGCATGATCTTGCATTACATTTTTATGGTCTGTGTTTATTAGCAAGACAGGTGTTCTTCATTCCTCGGTGCATCACCTCTGTTAGTTTAGGTTTTATTTTCTGCATTTTCTTACCCTTGTCTCCTTGGAAAATTAGATTAGGTTTTGAGTAGACCCTCTACATTTTTACGTGTGCATCTAAACAGAGGAATAGGAGCCGGCCTTCATCCGGAGAGATTTTCTGATTTCGCAAGGTCCCACACTTGGGAAAAGCTCCATGTTATGCAATCACACTGAGAATCTACAACCCATCGACTTACAGAGTCCCAAGGGTGCTGCGATTTCACATCAACAGTATTGACATCCAGAATGACTTGGTTTCATGGGCCCGCAAAGATCGGTGTGCACCAAATCAAGCTTTCCCTTAGCTCTATATGTGTTCTTTTGGAAGGGTACTCTGTGTTGCTTTCCAACTAGGCAATTGTGACATGTCAGTGTTGTGCTTGAGTGTAGGAAATCCTTTCACCATGTTGCCATTTTGAAGTGTTTGGAGATAACCAAAACTGATGTGACCATATCTGCGATGCCATAGTTATGTAGATTGTGTGTCTTTGGCCACTAGAGCTTGATCATCCTTGTGGACAAAATCAAGTTGGAACATGCGTCCCACATTAGAGGCTCTTGCTACAATCTTGGAACCTATTGACTTATCTCGTATCAAGCACACTTTTTCTCCATTATTACTGTCAAAATCCAACTTCAAGTTGTGATCAAGGAGTTGACTAACTGATAGCAAATTCTTGGTCAACCCAGGTACATACAATACATATGTGATTTTACAGTTATGATTTCCAAGAGGTAGTGAAATGTTTCCAATCCCCTTGACATTGTATGATGAGTCATCACCTAATGACACATGGTTCTTGTTAGGTGAGTCACGTAGTGTGTAGAACCAATCCTTACGTCCAGTCATGTGTCGAGTTGCACCCGAGTCAACATACCAGATATCTTTTGTGGACTTGGTTTCTTCATCAAATTGAACAGAATACATGTGGTGTCCTTCATCTGAATCATCCTCATGTTTAGAAATGTACTCTTGTTGTTTGAGTTTTCTTTGACAATTACCATTTTTCTGCCCTTGATTGTTGTTGTTGTTCGACTTCCCTTGATTTGAATTATTGTTACCCTGTTGGTTATTGGGTTTTGAATTGCTTAATGAACCCTTTTTATAGGAATTGTACCAACAATATTTGATGTCATGTCCCCCTCTATTGCAAATGGGACACTTCTTGGTGTTGTCTCATTGACTTTGGTCCCTTTGTTGACTTTGATTTTGTTGGGACTTCTTATGATTGGACTGAAATTTCCCCTTTCCTTTATGATTGGAAGATAGTGCTTGCTCATCTTCATAATCTTTGTTGTTCATTGCCTCTTCTTGTTGGAGTATATTGACCAACTTCTCAAAGGTGACTGTGTGTTCATTCATACTGAAAGTTGTCACAAAGATTCTATAGGAAGGAGGAAGTGCTCGCAACACAATTGGTACGAGGTCTTCATCACTTATCTCTTTTCCCAATGCCAATAGAGATGCCCTCAAAGTAGCAACTCGTCTCAAAAAAACTTCAACCTTCTCATTGTGCTTGAACTTGAGAGTATGCAGTTGTGATAGTAGGTTGAGGACGGCATTCTTGTTCTTTGCCTCATAGACTGTGCTCAACTTATCCCATGCATCCTTGGCCAATGTGGCATCTCTAATGTGGGGTTGCACATCGTCTGTTACGCTAAACAAGATGATCAACTTGGCCTTTTGATTGGCTCTGTCAAATTGAACTTGTTGTCTTCCATCATCAGTGATCTTGTTGTTTTTCCATTTACAACTGTCCATAGGTCTTCAAACTCAAGTAACATCTCGATCTTCGATTTCCATGTAGCATAGTTATCTCCTCTAAGCAGTTGTGAATCTAGAAAGAAGAACTTTGGTGCTTGTGCACCCATATTTGCAATCTGAATTTCTGACACTTTGAATTTCTGACAAAGGGTAAGGCTCTTATCACTCCAGGTTTATGGTCTCCCTCTCAATATACCGTCAGGCTGATATACCAAACCTTTCTATATATGCTCCCTTCCGATATACCCATCGGTACATGGAAGAAGATCACCCTTTCAATATACTCATTAGTACGGAAAGAGGTGTTAACACACGTGAAATAATTTAGTACGTGGTACGTAGATAGTACGGAGAGGGGTTTGTGCAAGCACAAACGGATGGGAGGGCTCAAATGTGTGTGTATTGTGTCCTTATTACTCCCCGTCGATTTTATAGGGTCAATGCCTAGACGAAATTTAGGTAGCTGTGTTAGTTGTTAAGTGTAGTAGTAGTCGCAACGACATCACCTGTAAGCGCTTCCCAGAGGCATCGTATATACCGAACGCTGCTATGAGATCATAGATCTTGTGTGATAGAACCAAACATAAAATAAATAAATTTTACTTTTTTTTTCACTTTATGCACCAAGATTAGTACAAAATGCTCCAAAATTACATCAAAATGAGATTTTTGTGTTCCCCCTCTTTAGAAAAAAGGGTCTAGAATCACAAAATACACAATTTAGGCTAAAAATATTTTTTACCCCCCAATAGGTGTTTTTTCGCTAAATTTAGTGGTGGCTCTAAATGTGTTTGGTGAGCTTATAAGTTTGGAAATCTCCCCTAATTTAATAAAAAATATGGAGAGAGTGGGAATTGAACCGCTGACCTATTTGTTCCCAAGATCTAAACAAATAATTTGAATATTGTTTTCACCTTTTCTCACAAACCGTGATATGAGTTTTTCTAAAATTTTGATAGAAGCATCATAAAATATTTTTATTGAAACCCAAAAAATTTCAGAAGAATCAGAATCTTAGTTTTTGAGATCTTACCAATTTACCAGCTAGATCTGATTTTTTTTTTCAGAAAAAAATGATCCGAATTGTACAGAATTTTCGTCACATGTAGAGGCCAAATCTGAAGATGATGTAAACTAAAAAGTTGTGCGCCTCCTTCTTATATTTCCAGAAAAAAAAATGGAACATCAATCGGACATTTTATGAAAAAGTTACATCCTTTTTTCTAAGAGCTATCTGCTGGAATTTTGTTGACGGGACTACTTCAACCTTTGCTCCCGAATTCTTCACACCTCCACTTTCAGATCTGATTTTTTCTTTTCACTTTTTTTTTTTTAGATCTGCAATTTTTTCCAAAATCTTTCTCCTTTTTTTTAAGATCTTTTTTTTTTAAAGATCTCCAAATCTTCCAAATAAGTGGATAGGTCAAATTTTAGTTGAGGGATGCTTGGAAGGAATGGAGGCTGCGGGATGCTTCAATGAATCTCCTTTGATGTAGATCTTCTTCTCCAATGGATCCTCTCTAATAGTGTTCCTCTTCAACCTTACTTAGATAGAACTTTGTCTGATACCAAATGATAATAATGGTATAGCTTTGATACCAAATGATATAATAGAATAAGATTGCAATGACCAAAGAGGGACAAAAGCCTCACAAATATTATTGATATGAAATCAGATTACATAGCAATGCAAGAGCTGTAATATTTATAGATATTAGAAAACCTCATATGGATATACATGACACCCTATCAGGTACCAACTACAAGATGATAAGACCCATCTCACATGCACATATAATTACTACTAATACCAATATTGAATGTTATCCAACATAATAATATTGAATGCAAGTCACTAGACTAGAGTGCACATGTTGCACATTATTAAATAAAAGACAATGCAATAAAATGCAATAAATATGCCTATGCTAAATTATGCTAACAATTTTATTGGACCTTTTGAGATATTAGAGACTATTGCTCTAGTTTCCTATCACGTAACTTTTCCACCATGCCTATCCGAAGCACACAACGTGTTTCACATCTCAGTGTTGTGGAAGTATGTTCCTGATACATCTCATGTTTTGGATTGGATGGCCTTACAGGTGGAGGCCAAAGGCTAATGGACTTTGGAGCTCGTGCATATTATGGAGTACATGAGGTTTGCTCTTCGAGGGCATGACTTGGACCAGGTTAGAGTTCAGAGGGACAGTTACGATGAAACTGTAGTTACTTAGGAGGATGAAACACCATTGCGGGTCCAATATCCTTTCTTCTTTCAGTGACTTCCTAGAGGAAGTTTATTCCTAGGGGAGGAGAAGTAGTGACCACTTTTTCAGTGCTCTCATTTTGGTCGTGTGTGACTCATTATATCTATACTATCATGAAGTTAGGGAAATTATTGTTTATTTTGTTGTTTTGATGAGAAATTATCATATGATATTGTTTCTTGATAGATATATTACTGCTTTAGTACAATGTTTGATATGACATTATCCATGATATCGTATTGTTAGCATTAGGATGATAACTCTTGTTCATAGTTTCATTATGGGGCACACGATGCCACTGTTCATTATCAGATATTATGTTTTGATGATTATATCATGAGTTATTATGGACATGTTTTGTATTGATATTGGATTCATATTTTATGTATGATGATGATTATATTGTTTTATTAAGTGGATGTTTCATGATGTTGATATACTACTAGCTTAGCATGGCTTGTATGGATGTTGATTTGATGCATATGATTGTTTCATATTTTTCTTATCGTATTGGGTGGATATGATTTTTTCATTAAGTTGTCTAGGTGATAGGGAATAAATCATGAGGAAAATGTGGGACTCAGGGAACACACACTGTTTAGCATAAAAGGCCTAAGGGCCAAACCTTGTCTTATCCTTATCGATTACGACACCCCTTTTCTCTTGCTGTATTATTTCATGTTATTTTCTTGGATTTTATGTTGTGTAACTTATCTTTCCTCCATCATGGTGATGGAATTTTTCATATTTCTTTTCTACTTTCTAAAGTGTTATGCTTCTTTGGTTTATTGCTAACTAGTGTTAAATGTTACCCTTTCCATGTGGTTCTAGCATCTTATTTTGGTCTGGGATGATGTGTTGAGTTTAGGTGTATTAGGCCACCTAATCATGGATTAGGTGAGCCTTATCATCCCTCCTAATTGTCACATTTTCCCCAAACTCAGATTTGAGAAAAGTGTGCCATTTAGGAAGGGTAAATGACAAGTAAGAGACCTCATTTGCATGGAAAAGATGCCCTAACTCCCATCCATTTTTGTGGGTGGGATATTTTCAATACAAATTAGGTCCATTGGCTCATCCCCCCTCTCCTACACTTCATATTTATGGTCTCTTTTATTTTTTGGGATTGTATGGGATTTGGGAAAATTCCCTCGTGATTGCTTGGGCTATTTTTGATATTTCCTTTATTCCTTTTTGGGTGTAATTTTGCGGTTTCTCCATTGGTTGGGGTTTTGGTGGAAGGTGAATTTTTTCACCTTCCCATTTCTTGTCTTGGTTTTCTACTTCTTTTTTTAATACCTCACTTCCATGGAGATGGGGTTCTTTTGCTTAGACAATTTTGGGAAAAGCTTGGAAGTTTGGTGGAGTTTTGAGCTATTTTGGGAAGACATCCTTGGAATCTTGGCTTGTTATGTGTTGCTATTTTTGCTCCACCCACCCTTGAGGGGTGTGTGTTGTGGGATCTTGTATGGGAAGAGGGAGGAATTTTCCTCCACTCTATTTGGGAACCCTCCTACATTTGGTTTTTAGGTAGGGATGGATTTCCATTTGGGTTAGAGATTCATCCCTACCCTCAAGAAGGAAAAATTTATGATTAAAAATCCTTCTTAGGGGATTTTGGAGGGATAAGGGGATTTTGGAGTGATAAGGAGATGGTGAAAATATGGAGAGATAAGGGGTATTTTATGGTTATTTCGGTATGGTTTATGAAACATGAAATTAGGGATTCCCATCCCCTCTTCACAAAGCTGGATGCCTGGAGCTTCTTAGCATGTTGTTTTTAGTTGATTTATATTTTGAATGAATTTAAAATAGTGTTGAAATGGTTGTGTGTATTCAAACTATCCCTATGTGCTAAGTAGAGTGAGTTGCCTCTTTCCCATGGGATTCAGGGGAGGTTAGTATGCCACCATAGACTCCTTGGTGACATGTAAATATGTCAATTGGTTGGGTGGTCAACCAAACACCTTTCTTATGATTTGGAGATACCCTACATGCTAATTTTGGGAGCTAGGTGGAGTGGATTATAAGTACATAGTTAGAGATTTTAAGTGAATTTTTACTATATTTTGAGCAAAAAATTTGGCATGTTGTTTCCTCTTAAGAGGCTAAGAGGAAGGCTTTTGTACTTACATTTTACCTTATTTCTTCATTGTGAATGAATGTATGATTTTTTATGAGAGATTAATTTATGTAAATTGGATAGTTAGAAACAAGACTTAAAATTTTACTTGAGTTTTCAAGTTGTAAATTGTCTTTTGAATTATCTAGTTGTTTATCCTCTTTTGGGAATGAAAAAGATTAAAATTAAAGAAATGAAAGTGTGTATATTCAGTTACTCTTTCCATTGTGAAATGTTTTTTAAGGGGAAATGAATGAATTGTTGTTTATGTTAAAATTATTTATTCGTGTTAAAATGTCTCTTCATGTACTAGTTCTGGAATTATAGTTTAAAATGTGTGATATCCTTGCTTAAGAAACTTGAAATAATTCCTTCTTGAATGAGTCTAAGTGTTGTAAATTACACTTTAAGAAATTACCTCTTCTACTGAGTTTAGAAATCAAACTTATTTCTATTAGAATATTACTTTCAATGAAATAAGTTAGTGAAAATTATTTTGAGATCTATGGTTAATATAATTGTACTTGAAATTTAGTCAAGTTTTGAATTTGTGAAAATACGGTTTTTTTTTTAAATTTTCCTAGAACTGTTATCTCAGTTTATTCTCATATATGTATATATATACTCTAAAAAAATGAATAAGAGATTTTTCTACCTCTGTGTTGAACCTATGGAAATATTCCATCTCTGATGTTTATACCCTTGTGTGTGTGTGTGTGTGTGTGTGTGTGTGTGTGTGTGTGTGTGTGTGTGTGTGTGTGTGTATTGGATGGTTTTCCCACCCGCCCCCATTCCTTTGAAACCCTAATAGAGGGGTGTGGCACATTCCTCATCCCATGATTGTAGCATAGGCACAACCCTCACCCCCAAGTAGTAGCTCGGCCCTCTGCTGCCACTCTACTTAGGCTTTACGACCTTAAAAACCTGCAAATCACCTCCCAATAAATTCAACATATGCACCAAAATTTAATTAATTATATATATATATATATATATGTATATGTATATGTGTGTATATATATATATATATATATGCATATATATGTATGCATATATATGTATATATATACACTAGGAAAATTTCTCTCTCTCTCTCTATATATATATATATATATATTCAACTTTATATATGTAAACAAAAACAAAGAAACTCTAAGGAATTTTTCCCTAGTTGTGTGCTCTAAAAAAATGTGTTACCCTACAAATAAACCAGTCCAGACCTTAGAGGTCCGTCGTAGAAGTATAGAGGATAGTTTTTGATCCATAAACCCTTGCCCTTGAATCCATTCCTGCAAAAATAATAAAGAGATGAAATTTTAGAGAGACTCGAATGAACTTGGAGAAGGAGAAGAAATGAAAATAAAATGAAACTTAGTGAAAACAATATAGAAGATTTGTAAATAGATCACAACAAAATCCGAATGATATTCAATAAGTTCGTTCAATCTTTCGAATTACATACAACCATTTATATAGGAAATAACTTTCCTAAAATATAGGAGGTAGCAATAAACTCTCCACCCTATCTACATGAGTTGTTAAAACTCACACACCCATATTTGTTATAAGTTGTTTTATATAACTATATAAAAAATTACTAACTCAAAATTACATTATAATAATTACTAACGTAATTATTGATTACCAATGGAGCACTAACAATAAAATTTCCTAACATTAACCCCCTTAGTAGGAACATGGGGAAAACTTTCCTTGTACTGTAATGTGCCACTTTGTAGCTTACTCGTGATCTAGATGGTTTTCCCAGTGATTTACCAAAAACCACAACTATATATAGTTTTCCCAATGGATTACTAACAACCACCACTATAGATAGTTTTTCCAGTGGATTACTAACAACCATAATTATAGATCATGGTTTTCCAGTGGATCCAACAACCACAATATCATGATACTAGAGTAGTATCATCAGATCTCATCACTATCTCACTTCAGGGAATAACATAGGAAAATATGTTGAATTTTGATGCTCATACACACAAATTGAAAACTAGAAATGGAACATTAGATCATGTTCCCCCCTCAATGTGAAATTTCCACTCATTCTGCAAACAAATAAACTAGGAACACTGCATACAGGAATACTAAAATCTAAAGCACACCACATGAAACAGAAATCAAACTGAAAAAATATTACCAAACCTTTGATGTGGCCCCGTAGTTGGCGAATGACGAGAGGTCGTTGATTGAACTCCAACCTCTGATGCCTCCATCCTTTAGTGACAGGTTGCTAACTTGGTCAGATGTGATCATGAAGCTCAAAAAATAACCTCCACAATTTAGACGTTGCGTACAAGTGAAAATGCATCCAATTATTGAAAAGCGGAGTAATTTTTTATTTTTTTTGGACTTTTAACACCGACCCACAATGAAATTTTGATGAGACACTCGATAATGATACATTTAGTGAAGACAATAATGACATTAATTTTACTAGATGACACTTATGACTTGACTCACAAAGACACTTGACACTATAATGACCAACTATGACATGAAAACACACAAAACAACTAAAAATAATGTTTAATGTATTTTGATAATAATACAATAATGGACTAGTCTTGAAAAACTTTATAACAATGACTTGTAACAAAATTTTGAAAATAAAAAAGACATTTTGCTGACTCATATGTCACTTACTCTCACCACAGAGACATTTAGATAAATAAAAGGAATCTTATAATAACTATAGAGACAACTTACTTATAATTTAAAACCTTCACATTATAATTAAAGTGACTTACCAAAACAAGACTTATCAGACTTGTAAGACAAATGAAGGAAAATGCATGAAGGTATATGGAGAAACCAAAGTTGAATATATACTCAAGTTGATGTTAATGCATTGGCGTTGATCAAAATATGTGAAGAAAATGATCTCTGACCGAGAGAAGAACTTTGCAGGTGGTTAGTGGTATGGTGGAATGTGCATTATTCCAACAAGCCGTGAAACGGACACCATAAATAATGTTATCAAACATTAATGATGACCTTTTTATGGTATTTTGCAAGAGGTAAACATGGCATGTAAGAAGTCACATTACATTTAGAAATGTAATTATTGCCCATACATTCTCGGTCTACTTCATGTGTAGGTTTTTGTTTTGATTGTTTTGCACATTCAAGTGATTGCATGAGTGTATCACGGTGATTGGAGGAGACAAAAAAACCCAGAATCAAATCCATGATCAAAGATCAAAATATTACATATGGATCAATGATCCAACAATGTGAATGTTGTCAATTCCAACCTACGCTATAATACAAACTGGTAAAACACAGATATCAATGCCCAACACTGTAGTGTAATCTCTTCTCTAACAACTTCAGATCTAAGATGCAAAACTGGCATGATGTTGATTGAATCTTGAACCGCAAGCTTCAATGTTAAATCTAGGCAATTTGGAGGTACTTGTGTTCAAACCATACTAGCATTGCCACAACTACCCATGCAATGGAATCGATGCAATGTATAAACATGTGAATTAAGCTCAAATTGATTTATAAATGACTACATATTTTCAAGGCAGGTGTGTAGAACTAGATGTAGTCACATGTCCTTTCTTCACAAGGTTGGGCACCCAAATAAATGTAGATAAAAAAAGAGGCAAGAAAACAAGAGAAGAATTCCTTTTGTTGGACTTACACGCTAATAATAATAATAATAATAATAGGTTTTTACAGTCCACGATGCCGTGGGGCGGTCTGTTTTTGGGTCTACAAGCGGCTTATAGCATATGGGACTACCTCGTACTCACATGCGGGAGGCAACTAACTTTTCTACAAACGAGGCGTACATACCCTACCCCCTGCAGGATTTGAACTTGTGACCTCTATTTCAAGAGCACATGTTCTTCACCATTAGGCCAACTCAGGTGTACAAACGTAATCTTTTTTTTTTAATTCATCATTTTTGGGGGGTAGAGATGTTTATTGTACAGTATTTAGCTCACCTTCTTTTGTAGAGAGCAAGGTCACAAAAAATCAAAACAATATAGCATATTTGTAGAGAGATCACAAAAAATCCAAATGATATTCAATAATCTCCTTCAATATTTTGAATTACACACGATATTTTATATAGGAAATACCTTTCCTAAAATATAGGAGGTAGTAATAACCTCTCCACCCTATCTACATGAGTTGTTAAAACTCACACACCCGTATTTATTATAAGTTATTTTATATAACAACTATATAACAAACTACTAACTCAAAATTATAATAATTATTAATTACCAATGGAGCACTAACAATATAATTTCCTAACACTTAGGTTTTTGAAATTATACCCTCATCTTTAGATTTTAGGGTTATGATGATCTAAGGGTGGAGATATCTTAGATCCTATAGCTCAGAATGGATGTACACAATGACTTAAGTCATAAGGGTGCACTTTAAATAAATTAAATTAATTAACCCTTCTTGGTGTGTGCCTTAGATAATTTACTGGAAAATTATTAAAGGGGGTTTATTTATATGTTTTATTTTGGGGAGAAAACCTGAGATTTAGTGGGTAAAAATTTAATAAAATAATGCACATTTTTTTAAATCTATATTTTAAATTTTAAATAACTTCAAAGGCATGTGTCCATTTCAGAGATGAAATAGGACCCATAACCCTCTTAATTTAATCATGAGTTTGCTCCATTGAAAAATAAATATTAATAAGTATATATATTAATCATTATCATAATGATTATTAACCTTGCTGCCGTCACGATTTATTATCGTCGACATTTAAAAATAATAATAATAATAATAATTGTAAATAATTTAACTTGTAGACGTGGCGTTAAGATGAATTCTTGTCCCTCATGCCATTATTGTGATGTTTTTTAACGACGTGAAAATTATTATAATCCTCCAAGTTGTTTGCGATTGCAGATTGGTTTCGTTTCGCCATATTTTGCGACTTAGTCGTGTTACCTTCGTAATGAAAAATCTTAACAATCATATAATTATTTACCTTTTAAAAAAATTTACCACCACTACTATTAATTTTTTCATCTTCAGTCGGGAAATTTGGTTATCTTTTAAAGTGTTTTCAAATTCGCGTTGTGTGAGGCACAACACCATTTTTTAAATAGTTTTTTGGGTTAAAAGTCTCATGTTGATTAAAAAGGGAATTTAGGTGATCTCTGACATTTTTTACAAATGAAATAGAGATTATCTTCTTAGCCCTCTCTTAATCCTAATTAGTTTCAACTCAACACTGGGGATCAATCTTCTATCACTAAGATCCAACAAATAAACACCCGTGAACATATCCACAAAAGTGGAGTTCAACCTCCCTCCACATGGTGAAAAGATATGAAGTTCCTTCTAGGGTTTTCCTTCCACTAGTATGTACCCCAAATTGGTTACTAATTATTCTTTCCTCATCTCATTCAATTTGAATCTCAAAATGCTTGCTAAAAGGTTAAATCTAATGCTACTACTTAGAGCCATAGGTTTTCAAATTGTTAAAAAAGACCATTAATCCCAAATCGTCTCACTTTCTCTAGTGTATTCTTTACCGAGGATTATTGATAAGAAACATGCTTGTTCACTCAAGGGTTATTGATCCTATTTTCCCCTCTTATCAAAACATTGAGGTTCTCAAGCATCTCTTTTGGTTTTTCTGATACAACAAATCATCTTGTATGTGGATTCACATCCTTTCCTAACCATCTTACCCATATTTTTATTATAAAATTATTATCTTAGGGGAATCATCCTTTCTTCTTTTACATCACAACCAAATAAGACAAATTTTCATATGTTAAAAAGTATGTTTAGTTATGAAAAGAAATAAATAACACATTTTAAACCATTTTTATCTCTTAATGATTGTTTTTCACTGCTTATAAAGTATAGGTAATATCCACAAGGGATTCACTATGTAAACTTATGACCTGTCATGTGCATTTATAGGATAATAAATACTACCACTATTTCCAAATCTATATATCAACCTTATATTACTAATACCCCTCCCAATACAATTTTTCAATTATAAAATACCTATTATTAACCATATCCAAACTACCCATTATCCCTATGATTATTATAACCCTTTTTTATTTCCACCTCTTTATTATTGGATTTAATATCTTACAATTTTACAAAATTTAATTATATCTCAACTTAAAAACTTAATAAAATTCATATCAGACTCAAAAAGTACAAACCCTCGATATGTGTAATTTGATGTCTCTCTTCCTTTCTTTTCTATCTACATTTGTCACACTAATCAAACTTTATATAGTAATGTGAAGGGTTATGAGTGGTTGAATTACTATGTTAAAAGTATAAATCTTCAGGGAAATCATTCTCCAAAAAAATGAATCAAATGACAATAAATATACTTTAGCAATAATGCCATATATGATGTCTGAAACAACTTTTGAGAGCTACGTAGTGCTATTATTTTATAAAAACATGTTGCTTCTCTACAAACTATGCCTCTAATTTGAAAACACACAAAATACAAATGATCTGAATGTAGGGTATCCTAATCTATCTCATGACTACTTCTCCTCCATCCTCCCTACTACTCCACATACCCTATTGTACGATAGAAAAGTGACATGCAAGCATGAGAATCTACAAGTAGCCCTTCTTCGTATCCAATCTCCCAAGGTCGTGCCAAGATAGCCGGTGGAAATGAAATATATGTGGGTATAGACAAACTAGCTGGGAAATCTTATATCCTCAACACACAATAATGGGATATGCGAGTCTAAGGCAAAGAAATCTCTCCTAACCTAAATTGGTGTAATGGATCATTCAGATATAATAGCTTCTCGGAGGCTCCAATCAATGTCAATCTCTTCCGAGATCCTATCTATTGGTTGTTGGATGCGTGGAAAGTGACCTATAGGTGCTTCATGTATATTTCCAGACAAGGTCATGGAAAATGGTAGTGAGAGGTGTAGTGCATTTGTAAGAAACTATGGGTGGTTTTCTGGTCTATCCCAGAAAATATTAGCTTGATTGGCTTCTATGAATAATGCAGAAAATTGTGTTATGATATCTAGTGGGAGTGGCGAGGATCTAAATACCAGCGTAAACTGGTGTCAATGTTTAACTGATTAACAGGTCCATTGGGTTGTGGGACCTGGGGATCACAACCATGAGTTTGTGGTTGTTGTGGACCTGTTATGGTCATGTGAAGGATTAATCTCTTCTTCCAATTATCTAATAGTCATAAGCCTTTTCAATTTCTATGTTTAATATCAGGAGTTGTGCGATCTTCTCAAAATACCTTGCGGGTGTTCTAGAAACTTGTATATGTAAACCTGTATCTATGTCAATGAGAAGGTCTCCTACATTTGGTTGCGGAACTAATGGTCATAACCAAATATTTTCTCTCTTTTGGGTTCTTGTATGGTCATGCGGATATCCTATCAAGGCAGTCTATAGTTGGGTTGACTTGACCAGAATGCGTATGCTTTGTTGTCTTCAATATTCTATTCTCTCAATTGTTCACTAACTGCTTGTGGGTTTGTTGTCATTTGAAAGACGTGAATTCTAAGACCTTGATCTATATATGTTAATGTTTTGAAGAGATTTGGCTGAGGTATTATGGGTTCGAATACGTAATCCCTGGGCTCTTTGGGTCCCATAATTGTCATGCAAGAGATAATCAAACTTTAACTGAAATAAGTAAACTAATTATGAAAATAAATCTACACTATGCTTATATACACAGTATTTATATATTTTTTGTATTTTCAAGGATGTGAATTTGAATGAAATTTAAAGAGCAGCTATTCTAATATATTCAGATAACTAGAAATTAATCTAACAACATAATTAAAACAAGTAAGGTAGCCTAATGTAGCTATTTGCCTATGCACTTATGAATGTATCCTAAATATTAATAAAACTAACTAATTTAATTGAAAGACCTTCAATCTTACCTCAAAAGCGAGGAATAAATCACAGCTTCTTAGAAGCTATCATTCCCCATAGCTTCCCTAGTAATACTGAAAGTAAGCTTAACTGAAATAAAATGATTTTCTATTCTATTTGATATATTGTAACTACAACTTTGATAACTCAAACCTGGAGTTTACAGAACAATGAAAAATCCAGTTGTATTGTGATTTGTCCCCTCAATGTGATCTCTTCGTTCCTTCGTGTTCTTGTGAATCCAGAAAAGTGGGAATGTCACAGTGGCAATATGATAAGATGTTCAAATGCTGGCAGCTTAGACATAAGCCAAAAAAAAAAGCAAGTAGGAGAGGGATAGTGCAAGAGAACAAAGCTTGACTATTCAATTCCTAGCAAGATTGTTACAGGGATATAATGCAAGCATACCGAAATCTATAAGACTTATGATTCCTGTGATAAAACAACAACCTATAATTCTAAGCAGAATCAAGATTCAAATTGACATGATCTAGAACTAGAACTATGGAGCCTTGAACTAAGAGGCTAAAAGCTTTACAAAATCTAAAATTGTTGAGACTTATTGGAGAACTTTAAAAACACACTGAATAATAATTCATAAAGGGAGAGGGGCCATTTGCTTGTAAACAAGCTTGGTATTTATAGCATTTTGATTTACCAGAGGGTAATTTTGAATTGAACTCTTCTATTACAAACAAAGAGAAATTACTATTTACCATGTGACTAAAACTTAAATGCAAGCAAGAGTGGTTGAGAAACGCTAGTGCCACTTGATTTTTTACGTTGACGAGTCAGAAAGTTTTGGAAAACATGCACATGACCACCACCTTGTGTAGGGCAGCAGTTACAGGACCGCCGCCCTGTCCTAGGTGGTGGTCACGGGACCACCGCCCAGGCAAGGCGGCAGTCCTGAAACTAAAGACCAAAATGCAAGAAAAGAGCGGAACATGGTTAGAACAAAGCATGCGGAGGCTGGATAAGGAATTTTGGGATGCAAATGTATACTTAGCATAATTTTTGGATTCTAAACACCTTACAAAGAGATCTGAATCATCATCGGGGTTTCTGTAACCTCTTTCCGGTAGTGTATTACATACACTTTTGGGTACGTACACCTACCCCTAATATAATTTTAAAAAACTTTATACTTTAACCACTTAATATGGGGCAATATATTGAGTCCATTTTAACTAATATTTGAACCCCCAATATGAACTCATGTGATACATAATGCTTTGTTTTTTAATCTCCCATGGTGACATTTAAAATCATGTTAAAGATATATGTGTAGGAAAAGAAAGTATACGAGATGAAACATCTCTAATTTATTTTGTACAATTATGGTAGTTCCCTATGTGTTATTAGTCAGGTTCCTTTAATGTCTCCTCATTGATGGTATCCTTCCCAAGGATGAGACTATGAAGCTCCTGGAAAACAATGCTTTAGGACTAAACAATGTGATTAGAAGTCCCTTGTCTAGTCACATCTCTCGCATTGGTAGTTTTTGTGGGTCACACAACTCACAATAAGGGATGTTCCCTTGACTTTATTTTATTATTTATCCTTCAAGGAAATATGAAGGTGAAACAAAGATAAAATTATTGATAGGTGGGAAAATTTACCTAATATTATGAATCCTTGTTGATAGGGTTCTTCATTAGTTTTGGAAAAGTGAAAGGGGAGAATTAGAAAATTTGTGGATCACTAAATTTCAATAAACAAAGGAAAAACTCCACGATAAAGGACAAAACCACAAGACATTGAACAAATCCATGGATCATTGAAAATATTTCTAACACCACAAGGATCTGTAGAAAAGTAGGGAAACCTCGAGATGAAGATAAAGGCCACAAATAAAGATGCAAAGTCACTATCGAAAGGGGAGACTATTAGTTATTATTGTCCAAAATAACCCCCTGGCTATTTGATAATTTACAAAAATCAATTTCAGAATTAGAATTTTTTTTGGACCAAGTAAAGTTTTTGGCAAAAAATCCATGAAACACCAGATTGTAGTATTCTACAGACTAAGGGAACTTAGTTATCTATTGATGCAGGAGCATCTTCTCACAAACAAGCCAATTTTGAGTTTTTGATCAAATTATACAATTTTGGGTTGAATAAGCTAAAGTAAGGATTAAGGGATGTCAGTAGGGTCATAGTGGGTCCATTAAAATGCCTAAGTTGGTCTAGGCATGCAAGAAATTTGAATTAGGAGGTTTCCCTCCAAAATGTAATTTTAATTATCAAAAGGGCATTTTAGTGGTTTTTGGCTTCTAAAAGGAGTCTAATTCATTGTAAAAGCATGGTATAGGTGAAATAAGGACTTGTAATTCATAATAAGTCTAATTTGTGTCATTATATTAGACTTAAGGTTTGGAAGTCTAGTTAGGGTTTATGTTCTAAGTGTGTAAAAGGCAAATATATGGTTAAAAAGGCTAATAAATCCTATAAAAAGGTTGGTAACTATCTTAGAAGGATATAAAATACTCAAATGTAACTGATTGAAGGTCCTCCTGGAGATATGGAGTAGAGAAACTCGAATGGGAGGTTGGAAAAATGAGTTTATTGAAGAAGGAAAAACCCATTCTTGGTGAATAAATTTTGTGTGTTCTTGTAAAGAATGTTAGTTACATGATGGTAAATTCATCGTAGAAGTTTTGTTTTTGTCATGAAACTTCATTGGAGAAAGTCAAGTGAAGGTTTGTGAATAGGGAATCTAATGGTAAAAGTATCTTTATACAATTGATTTTGGTTTTTGTATAAGAATTCCTGTGATGGAAATAGATATTTCTGAGTATAAACTAGCATTTTCCTTGATATGCATCTCCATGTATTAGAGTTGATGCATCTGTGAACACTCTATAGGAATGATTTGAAGTTATTGAATCCACCAATATGGTTAGAGACTATGAAGTCATATTCCAAGCTTGAAGTTTGTGTAATCTAGACTGTGGAAGAATTAAAATCTAATGAATGATCAAGCCTTGTGTGTTAAAGATATTTCTTAGGTAATCCCTTGCTCCACTATCTATTATATGATGGAATAATATTGAATTGCCTATCTATATGTGAAGGAGAATAAGGAATACTAGATGTTCATCTTTTTAACAAATGTCAAAGTCCTTGAATACTCTGCCTTTAATGTTTGTCATAGTCATTGCATGTTGGGTTGATGTAGGTTTATATAATTATTCATTGATAATGATGGTCAATATATGATTAATAATTGACATAGAGATTATGGTACATGTGGAGAGGTAAGTGACTTGAAGCTTAAATTTCAAAATCCTTGAAAGGAAACCCTCAAGATTGTCTTATACACAGTTTTACCAGGAAGAGAAGAGAGGAAATGTGTAATTAATAGTTTTCTTCGATAAGATTATATCCATTGGTAAGATAGTCATTTGGAGTACTTAAAAATATCTTGATCTTGCCTCAAAATTTAGCAGGTTTTAATCATTTTCCATCAAATGTTAGTACTAAAGGGAAAAACATTTGAATCCCTTAACCCTTTATATTTTGAGTTAAAATTAGGCATGGAATGGTATGTAATGAGGTGTATTAGAATATTATTGAAGAAAATTAAATGTCCCACTGTACAAATTTAGGATAAATTCTTTGACAGTCAGGCCTGGGATGAAAAACACAGTCTGTATACCTAATTTTGGAGGTAAATTTACAAAGGACTTAAGAGTTATCACTAAGAGTTGGTCCATGAAATTTCTATGGGATTTTAAGGGACCTATTTAATGTCCAAAATATCCATTCTAGTGCATATAAACTTACCATAAGCTTAGATATTAGCAAAAGTAGATCTTGATAGGCCTAGTAAGGCTTAAGAAAGCAAATTTACTAAAATTGAAGAACTAGGAGTTATAAGGAGTTAGGACATCCAAACTCAAAGAACATGTTAAAAGTATAAAAATGATAATATAGGAAGCATTTTAAAGGTATATGGTATACCTCAAGAAATCATTCTCTTATGATTGTTCAAGAATATTGCTTGAGATCATGATAAGGTAAAATTAGCATGTTTTGGAAAAAAGAGATGAAATGGTGCAATTTTATCCTATTTTGTGAATGAAAAGATGTGAGAATGAATCATTTAAAGTCAGGTGCAAGAGCAATGGAAGGATTATTAAGACACAATTTTGATAATTCTCTAGAATTGAAGACTATGCTCAAAGGACTAGTGGAGCAAATACAAGGTATGAGAATGGTATACCTACTTTCAGGTCTATTGACATCAAGTTGAATGATTTAATTTGGCATGGTTTGATAATTTTGAAGTAGAGTATTTGTTTCTTGATTACTTTGTGCATGGTTCCATTCCTTAAAGGTGTTATTGAAGGATTTAAGGCAACTTGACAACTAGTAACTAGTCTAGTTCAAGCTATTGCAAGTTTTTCCTAAAATGATTAAGGAAGGGAGTTGAATGAAGGGTCCTCTACACCATTTTTGGTATCAGAGCTCAAAGGCATGAATAAGGTTTAATGAAATTATTTCTTGGATCTAATAGGATTGAATTTTTAGATAGATGTTGATGATATTTCTTTGCCATGAATCCATTAAGGGACTAGCAAATACAGTTTCTAAGAGCTGATTTGAAGACTCAATTTACCAAGAAACAAATTGAAAATTTCACTTATAAACTAACCCATAAAATTTATTGGGCATGAGGAATACCTAAATTATTGCTTATCAATTACCTTAGTTATGGGTTTTAAAACTTGAGGACAAGAATAAAACACTTGACAAGTTTTTCTGGGACAAGACTAGTGAAAGAAGAATGTACTAGGAATTGAAAGGTTGGATCGTGAGAGAAATAATAAGCGTTTGAGGCCTAAGATATTGTGAAGAAAATAAGTGGAATCTGGAAGAAATGTCATGAAACCTATAAATAAGCTCATTCTGGGAGGTTCATTACAAATGCCTTTAGACCTATGAAGACACCATGAAAGATAGTCTTAAGAGGTTTAAGAAGATAGTATGAGAAAAATGAGGTATAATATGATATTTGAACATCGTGACCAGGATCTATAACTAAAGGTTATGTATACAAAATCTAACTAAGGGATGTTGAATAGGTTACTAATAATTTTTGGAGCCAAGGAAGTCTTAAATCCAAAAAAGAGAAGGTAAAATTGCATGGTAAGACTAGTAAAACCAACAAAAAAGTTACTAGAGTATTTCAGAACAAAAAGAAGTATGAATGGAAGAAGTTATTGTGAAAAAATGACTATTTGAGGACTGAATTAGTACATTACAGACAGTGCATAAAGGGTAGGAAAAAGAGTACATTGTTTGTAAAATCATTTAAAGGCAAGCTAAGTTCCATTTTCACAATATTAGCCATTGTAGGATCTTGAATATATCTACAAGGCAGGAGATTAGGTTGAGTTGATATAATTGAAATATGATAACATGATGAATGGAATACAATTGGTTTAGGAACTAAAAAATTACATTATAAAATTTTTGATGAGAAGTGTGTAGATCAAGAATATGAAAAGCCAAGAAGAGACTTTGTGAAATAGCTAAGGAATATGGGTATGTGGTACCCAAATGGCTTAACAAAGTGAATGAGGGAAAGCACAAAAATCAGACTATGAGAACTAAAGAATAAAATTTGAAAGATACTGAGGAAGAAGGTGATGAAGAGATAGTGAAGGAATTGCTAGTCTTGATGAGTCAAAGAAAGAAAGAAAAGGATGAAAGAGAGAAGAAAAAAAGAAGAGAAATGGAGAGGAAAAGGAAGTTGTGGGAAGAGGAAGAAATCAAAGAGTTAAGGAAAGGAATGAAGTAGTTAGAATAATTAGAGAGGAAAGTAAGAGAGATGCAAAAGAAAGCAATGAAGATAGAGAAGAAAGTAGTGTTTGAAGAAGGTGGTAAAGTGGCCTCTTAGGTCACTTATAAAGAGAGAGAAGATATTGCAGTTGAGAGAAAGAGTTAAAATGAAGAAGAGGAAAGGATTAAAGGAATGAGAAGAGAAGAAGTTTAAGAAAGTAATCCTAGAAGAGGATAAAATAAATGAAGAGGAAGAAGTCATAGAGAGATTTTTGGCATCTCTTGAAAAGAATGAAGAGGAATAAAGCTTGAGTCAAGAAGAGGAAGAGGAGCTCATGCATGAGGCTTCTAGAGGAGGCTATATGGCCTCAATATTTTCATTCTAATGTTGCATTTTATTTTGTGAATGCAGGTGAAGAAAGTAAAGACAAAAATGTCTTGGAAAATGTCTTGGAAAGAAGACCTAGAATTCCTAAAGGAGCATGAAGAACCAAAAATTGAAGAAGAGGATGAATATTACAGACTGAAGAAGAGACTATTGTGGCAATAAATTATGAATGAACCAAAGGTACAAAGTTTCTTTTAAAGATGAAGAAGAATATAAGAAAGTAGAGGTTGAGTTTATGAGACTTTTTCAAGAAGAAGGTGAAGACCAAGAGGAAAAATTGCAGCAGTTTAGAGAAGGTACAGTAGTTTGAGCCCTATGTGAAGGTTCAAGAAGCACAAGAATGTGCTAAAGAAGGATCACAAGGAAGGTTGATGAAAAATGAGGAAGATAGAGAGGAAGAGAGTTGTGAAAAAGAAGGAGAAATAAGTTTGAATTGCAGGTATGAAAGGGATGAGAAGAAGATAGAAAAGGAAGAGTGGGCATGGAAATTAGCCCTTGAAGACCTCATGGAAGATGAGGAAGGTAAAAACGATGTGAGAAGAACAAGATAATGAAGAAATGAAGTCAGGTTCAAACCAAGAAATCATGCCCAAGAGAGAGGTACAAGGAGGAAGAATGGAAGAGGAAAAATTTGCCTAAACTAGAGGCATTTCAAGAAAAAACAATTTTTTTCTAATTTTCAATGTTATTCATTGAATGAGGACAATATTTTAGGTTTGAGAGGACAAGGAACATACACTTTTCAGTGTTGAAAATGATAAGGTGAAGGAAATTTGGTATGCACAAGTGAAGATAAGCAAGCAAAATGAATGTTTTAAGGAAGAATATGAAGAAAATCACCAATTTTTGGTGATGGAAGCAGCCAAGAACAATACAAGAGGGAAAAGTATAGAGGAAAGAAGAAAAATAAATGTATTTTTCTAACATGTTTGTTCAATGTGCAGGTATATAAGATGAGAAAGTTGTATCTTTATCTTGATTTGAACCAAGAAAGCAAGAAAAAGAAGAAACAAGCCAAGAAGAAGAATGAACAAGAACAAGAAAAGAGGATGAAGAAATTGAAGAGTAAAGAGAAGACTCAGCCAAAGAATACAAAGAGGAAGATATACAAGAAAGTGAAGAGCAATTGGAAGAAGAAAAAGAAAAAGTTATGAAGCATTTCTCTTTCAGGTTGGGAGTATGATGCAGGAGCATCTTCTCACCAACAAGCCAATTTTGAGTTTTTGATCAAATTATGCAATTTTGGGTTGGATAAGCTAAAGTAAGGATTGAGGGATGTCAGTAGGGTTCTAGTATGTCCATTCAAATGCCTAAGTTGGTCTAGGCATGCAAGAAATTTGAATTAGGAGGTTTCCCTCCAAAATGTAATTTGAATTCTCAAAAGGGCATTTTAGTGGTTTTTGGCTTCTAAATATGGAGTCTAAGTCATTGTAAAATCATGGTATAGGTGAAATAAGGACTTGATAAGTCATAAGAAGTCTAACTTGTGTCATTATGTTAGACCTAGGGTTTGAAAGTCTTAGTTAGGGTTTGTGTTCTAAGTGTGTAAAAGCAAATTAGATGGTTAAAAAGGCTAATAAAGCCTCTAAAAAGGATGGTAACTATCTTAGAAGGCTATAAAAGCCTCAAATGTAACTGATTGAGGGGCCTCTTGGAGACATGGAGTAGAGAAAACTTGAATGGGAGGTTGGAAAGAAGAAGAGATTTAGAAGGAAAAACCCATTCTTGCTGAAGCATTTTGTGTGTTCTTGTATTATAGATTTTTGTTATTACATGGTTGTAACAGTCATCTAGGAGTATTATTTTTGTCATGCAAATCCTTGAGATATAAGTCAAGTGAAGGTTTGTGAATAGTGGTCTCTAATTGGTAAAAGTGTCTTTACTCAGTTGACTCTGGTTTTTGCATATGTTCTTGTGTTGGAAAAGTGTATGTCTCTTTGAGTAGAAACAAGCATTAATCATTGATATGGGCTTCTCCATGTATTAGAGGATGCATATTTGAACACTCTATATGAATGATTTGAAGTTATTTAATCCACCAATATGGTTAGAGACTATGAAGTTCATATTCTAAGCCTGAAATTTTGATATAAACTGGTCTGTGGAAGAATGAAAATATAATGAATGATCAAGCCTTGTCAAGTGTTAAAGGTATTTCCTTGGGTAATCCCTTATTCCAACATGGTCTTTTATTGGTGGAAAATATTGAAATGGTCTATCTATTTGAGGAAGAGGAATTTGATGTTCATCTTATTTATGGTTCATTGAAATGTCAAAACTCTTGAATACTCTACCTTTATGTTTTTCACAATCATTGCATGATATGATGTTGGAGGTTTATAACCCCAATTCATTGATAATGATGGACAAAAAATGTTTAATAGATGGAATGACTATATTTGACTAAGGGTGGAAGGAAGAGTTTACAAATCTTAAATTTCAAAACTCTTTTATTAAAACCTTCAAGATTGTCTTATACACAAGTTTTACCAGTCAAAGAGAAGAGAAAACGTGTCATTAAAGGAAAATGTAGGTAATAAATTCAGATCCAATGGTAAGATTTTTGTGCACGTTAAAATAGAGGTGAAGCTTCATGCCAAAATTGGGATCTTGAAACCGTAATGATAAAAATTTATTGCACATTATCATCTTCTCGGGTTTTCTAGGTATGTACAGTCAAAGTTGAGCTAGGGCAAGGCATTTGAAGCTCTTAACCATTTAATTTTGAGATAAAATTTTGAGGAAAGGTCTGTATTGAGGTGTATTATAATATTATTGAAGAAAATTAAATTCCCACTGTACAAATTTTAAGATAAATTCTTTGACAGTCAGGACTAAGGATGAAAAACACAGTTTTGGGCCTAATTTTGGAGGTCAATTTACAAAGGACTCTGAAAGTTATACTAAGTGTTGATTCATGAAATTTATAAGGGATGTTAAGGGACTTATAATATGTCCAAAAAAATCTTCCATAGTAGATAGAAACTTATTCCATAAGCTCAGTTACTCAGTGAAAGTATGATCTTGACAGGCCTAGTAAGGCTTAAGAAAGCAAATTTACTAAAATTGAAGAACTAGGAGTTATAGAAGGAGTTAGGAACCTAAAACTTGGAGAGAATGTTCAAAGTATGGCAAGAGGAAATACCATGAAGTCATTGAAAGGTATCTAGGTATACTTCAATAACTCATTCTCTTATGACTGATCTAAGAATCTTGCTTGAGATCATGATAAGGAAAAATTAGCATGTTTGGGTAAAATAGAGATGAAATGGTAATTTTATCCTATTGGGTGAATGGAAACATGTGAGAAAAAGCATTTAAATGAAGGTACAGTGTAGGGGAAGGATTATGAAGACACAATGTTGAGTAATTTCTAGAATTGAAGACTATGCTCAAAGGACTAGTGGAGCAAATACAAGGTATGAGAATGGTATACCTACTTTCAAGTCATTGAATCAAGTTGAATGATTGAATTTGGCATGGTTTGAGACTTTTGAATTAGAGTATATGTTTATTGATTACTTTATGCATGGTTCTATTCCTTAAAGGTGATATTGAAGGATTCAAGATAACTTGACAACTAGATAACTAGTCCTAGTGCAAGCTATTGCAAGTTTTGCCTCTAATGATGCAAGTAGGGAGTTGGATGAACGGTGTTCTACATCATCCATGGGTTATCCTGACCTGTGGAACAAAGGAATTGAGATAAGAAGGACTTACAAGTATTTTTGAAGATACTAGTGCTCGGTGACAATTTTTAAATGTATGTTTTCTTCCCTTGATGTTGCGATGTATTAAGGAGAAAATTTTGAGGTCTACGGAGTAATGGTTGCAAATTTATGGTGATGGAAATTTTGGAGGCCATAAAACATTATCTCTATGTTCTATGGGTTTCCAATGGTTCAACAAGTTTCATAGGTCGTATCAACAAAAATCCACACAACACTTGGAATGGTCCGTGGAGGTCACAACGGGCACAAGAAAAATGGTTTTGCATGTGTATTATAAAATCAAGTCCATGTAACAAATCAAAATATTCCAAGGCCTTCAAAGTCCACAAAGCTTTCAAATGCCACCAAACATGAGAAAAACTATGAAACAAAGTAGAAAATATCATAGTGCAAAACAAAGCAAAACCAATCTTTTACTCATAAATTTTGATAGGGAGCTCCAAGTTGCACAATATTGGTGGTGTTGGAAATGTATTTATAGGGGTTACATCATTACATCAAGAAATTTATATTTTTAGAGATTTTAGGGTTAAAAATTCAAATATGGAATTACATGGGAAAAAAGTGTTTTTATTTTCTTCAAATGTTCAACCACTCCAATCACCCAACTTTAATGAAAAATGGCACCCATGACTCATCCCACAGGTTGAATACCATGGAAATTATTCTTATTCTAATACCCACGTGGTTTACAAAATTTATTTCATTTGGTGGATGGTTGAACATGGGATTTCACATTTTCCCTCTCTTTCCCTCCTCTTTCTTCCCCCTTCTTTATATAATTTTACATTCTCATTCATAGTAAGTATTTGGATGTTCTCATAATGCAAGGAATCCATGCCAAAATGGTTGTAGGAGTGTTTGTGAGTTTCAAACATCATATTTGGTATCTACATATGTGTTTTGCACCTTTTTACCACTATAAAAAGGATAATGCATACTTATTTCGTAAGGAAATCACATTTTATGGATATATTTCTACCCTAGCTTGCATTTTATTAAATTATCTCCTCTCTATTTTTTTGTGATGTGTAGTGTATGCGTTTCCCATTTGCAAGTTTCCACTTTTTTTGTGTGTGAAAACCGGAGGGTTAAATGTTGTTTTTGGTCAATGACACATCTTTTCCCTCTCTTTATCCATTTCCTTCCCCCTTTTCCTACATGAAGAGTGTTCATACTCTTTTATTTTATTTTATCACATTTTTAAGATTATGATTTTATCTTATGCTTACTTCTAACCATCTCTCTCTTACCCTTTTCCATGTGAATGCTTATATTAGGATTAGTTAGTTGTGTTTTTAGTTGTAGGAGTAGTGTTAAGATTAGTTTTAGATGAGGACTACTACCTATTTGAAGGTTGATCTCATTTTTAAAGTCCCACATTGTTGAGGTTATCCTGTGCTATCCAAAATTATTGATCTTTTATGATCAAATCCTAGGGTGTTACTTTTGTGTGTTAACAAATATTTCTAGGATTATATACTCATTGTAATGATTTTAATAATAGGGGATATATAGATATTTATGTATAGATGTAAAGGAGTAGAAGATTAAAAAAGTGGTAGTATAAGGTGAGTGAGGAGTGTGAGAATGAAAGTAAGAAATCAATCGAGAGTGGAGATGAATGAATAGATAGATAAAAGATTGAATTCTGCATTATAATTGATTATGAATATTAATATATTAACAATGTTATCTTTAATGTGTCTTTGTGTTGATAGTTTATATATTATGTTATAATTTTCTATCGAGTTCTATTGTTGCCAGTCTCTAGCATCATCGCTCACCCAACAACCAACAACTTGACATCATAATTGTATCGATACTTAAGGTCAACTATCATCCTTATAGTAGTGTTGGTGGAGGGGGTGACAAGTTGGATGACACTATGCCTCTACCAACTACTTTGATTTCTCACGTGGCTTGATGAATCCTGCCTTGGCTCTCACAAAATAATTATTGATATTTATCTGCTATATAACAACCTTATCAACTAACTCAGTGAGTGTCATACCATCATCCATAGTGATCATTAACAAGAATAAGTACACACATTCTTTCTTGAAACTGCCCTTCATTTTTTTTAAGGAAATTGACTCTAATATGCAACAATTGGATCTTCTCAAGCTTAGCCTTTCAACATTTTCCACATGCCCTATATTCTACTCTTTCTCAAGGTCCTAACCCTTTACTCATTATTTACTCTCAAGCCAAGAAACTCAACAACTTTATTTTAGCTCCCACAATGTCTTGTATGATTCAATTTGGCACTTCTATCTCAAGACAATAAGCTTCAAATTAAGTCAAATATGAGATTTTTTCCCTTATTGCTTTTATCAAACATTTTCTCATGTCCTTGGACCTTCTATCATGCCAAATATTCCACCAAAATTGATCAAAATCAATCACTAGCCTCAAATTCACTTATCTTCACTAAATTGTCCTTATTGCTTCTTGAGCAATACCTTTGGTCATTTCATGGTTTGATTTTTCAATACTACCCACAAAAAACTATAAATTCCTATAAATACCCTTTGGGCTAAAAAAGGTGTGTGCCAATTTTTTGAGGATAACTCATCAATCTCCTATCATAATCCCTCTTTTTATCTCTAATGTAATTAGGCCTTAACTAAAAGAGTTGACGAATCGTATTAGAAGCTATGCACCACGATGAAGTTGCACTCTAGTTGAATCATAATGGCTCCAATGTAATCAGAAGGAAGAATCGATCAAAAACTATATAACTTTCATAATAGAACAAAGCTTGCACATGTAGAGAAAGACAACGAAGTGTCTTGGCATCCTCATAAATGTCAAATGAAGGGATACATATAGGGTGTTGAGTATCCCTAGTGCATGACTCATAAGAAAACCCTAAACCTAACCCATGTGAGATTACCCTCCAAATGTGACTGGAGGACATGTAGGATAACTCACACTGACACCCCCCTTGATCGAAGTTGGGGTATCGGCTATGATGAGACAAATGGAAAGAGAAGACACTCCTAAACAACTAAGAAAGATGTGTCAATGGGACCCAACAACTAAAGACTTGCTAAGGTGCCCATATACAAACACCATATTCCTAGAAGAAGAAGAAGAAAAGGACTACATATCCCAAAGAAGATGAGCAGCTGTAGAAGAGCTCACCCCAAGAAGAGACCGTAAGTGAAGAAACTTCATCTCAGTGAAGGGCTTGGTAAATAAATCTGTAATCTGATCAGCTG
The DNA here is from genome assembly GCA_019776745.2 of Taxus chinensis. Classification (NCBI taxonomy): domain Eukaryota; kingdom Viridiplantae; phylum Streptophyta; class Pinopsida; order Cupressales; family Taxaceae; genus Taxus; species Taxus chinensis. The sequence goes on along the minus strand of CM034154.1, from coordinate 591,988,003 downwards.
TCTGAATGTATTGAATTTTGATGATACCATCATGAATAAGCTCTTGTATGAACTACATATGGATTTCGATGTGCTTCGTCTGCTGATGCTGAACTGGATTTATGAAAATAGAGATAATTCTCGTGTTATCACAGTAGATAATGGTAGGCCGCCAACGGTGGATGCCAAAATCTGTCAGAATACCCTGTAGCCAAATAGCTTCTGTGGTAGCGTTAACTAATCCTCTGTATTCTACCTCAGTAGATGATATCGCAATTGCATTCTACTTCTTGCTAGACCAACTAATAAGACCCAAACCAAGAGAGAAACTGTAGCCAGAAGTAGATTTCTGATGATCTAAGTCACTGACCCAATCAAAATATGTGAACCCAATCAAGTCAATATCCACCCTCCATGATAGTGAATGCCATCAGTATAGGTTCCACGAACATAATTAAGGATTTGTTTAGCTGCTTTCCAATGCAGCTCATGTGGCTCCTGCATGAATCTAGACACGATCCCAAAAACATACAATAAATCTGATTGAGTGTGAGTCAATTAAATTAAGCTCCCTACCATCTGTCGATAAAGAGTACCATCAACCAAGGGAGTAGAGAAATCAGAAACCAACTTAACCCCAGAAAGAAAACGATTAGGAGAAGACTTGCAATCGGACATCTAAAAATGAGCTAGCAGATCAAGAGCATACTTAGGTTGCGAAATCAAAATTCCCAAGTTAGATTCTGAAATTTGGATCCCAAGAAAGTAATGAAGTAGACCCAAGTTAGTCATGGAAAACTTGTTGGCCAACGCGATCTTCACAGAATCAATAATAGAGAAAGAAATTCATGTGATCAACAATTCATCAACATAGAGAACAAGAATGAGTATGGAGTCATCTTGCCATAGAATATAAACATTTGGATCAAAGTGACACCTAGTAACCCCTGATGTAAGTAAGGAGTCCATCCTGGCATACTAAGCACGAGGAGCTTGTTTAAGGCCATAAAGACACTTCTTTAACTTATAAACGATGGAGGGATCATGGACATAACTTGGAGGTTGTTCCATGTAGATCTCTTCCTCTAGGTCCCCATGAAGGAAGGCACTCTTAACATCCATTTGATGGAATTTCCATCTGTTTGTTGCGGCGATGGCTAGGGTCAGTCGAATAGAAGTCATATTCGCAACCAGAGAAAAGGTTTCAGTGTAATCAACCCTAGCTATTTTGGAGAAACCCTTAGCTACTAATCACGCTTTAAAATTTTTGGCATCTCCATCTACTCCATACTTTATTCGGAACACCCACTTACACTGAACGATTTTTCTTCCTTTCAGAAGAGGGATGAGATCCCAAGTATCATTCTTCATGAGAGAGGAATACTCCTCATCCATGGCAGAATCCCACTCAAGAATACCAAAAGCCTCCCAGAAAGACTATGGATCAGAAGTAGAGGTGAAGAAAGAGTGGGGTCAAATGAAATCTGAGTGAGTACGTCTCATATCCAAAGTATCTCCAACTAAATCTCTAGCACTTTGCATTCCTAGCCTAAAGAGGACCAAGAGGATCAGGCTCAGAGTCGGAAGATTCTTCACTTGAGTGAGAAGAAACATAGTCCTCATCATCACTACTATTAGAATCAGAGGACTCAGAGGTCTGATGGCTAGGAGGATTAGGAAGAGGAGCACGCTTAATAACATCATCATTTGATGATTCAAAATCTGAATCAGTGAGCTGAAGAACCTCATTAGGAAGAGAATTAGAAGTCAATGAAGACTCATCGAACTTAACACTTCTCTCAATATACAGGTCATGAGAAGTAGGATTCATCAATTGATATTCCTTCACATCATCAAGATACCCTACAAAGATACAAGGTTTGGATTGTGGTTCCAATGCATTATATTTCATTTTGAGAATCCGAGCCATAGCCTTGGATCCGAAGACTTGAAAGTGGTCAACATCAGGCTTGCATCCAAACCAGGCTTCAAAGGGTGTCATCCCTCTTACTGCCTTGTGTGGAACACGGTTCAGAATGTAATTAGCACAATTCACTTCTTCAGCCCAATACTGTAGAGGAATAGACTTTGAGTGAATCATACAAGTGGCCATCTCTTTAAGAGTACGGTTCTTTATTTCTAATACTCCATTTTATGAAGGGCTGTATGCAACTGTATGTTACAAGGAGATCCCTTTAGAAGTATAGAAATCCATGAACATATTGTTTACATATTTACCTCCATTGTTGGTTCAAAGAACCTTGATAGACTGTTCCACCTGTTTCTCAGCAAGAGCCTTAAAGTCCTAAAAATGTTCAAAGACTTCAGACTTAAGCTTAAGAAAATATACCCAATTATATCGCAAATAGTCATCAATGAAGGTCAACACATAAAGAGCTCCAGTAAACGAAGGAGATAGAAATGGACTAGATGTATCACTGTGAACAAAATGCAAAGGACGTGTAGCTCTCCAGGCTTTTCCTTTGTCAAAGGTTTTTTCAGGATACTTTTAAAGGGTACAACCCTCACAAAGACCCTTAGAAAACTTGACACGGGGTAACCCATTGACCATTTCATTTTGGATCAATTGTTCGAGGTAGTGATAATTTAGATGTTCAAATCACTCATGCAATAGCTTACTAACCTCATTTGCATGAGTGAGCAAGGCAGTGGGCGTAGAATCAAAAGTAAAGTGGGAAAATTTATACAACCGTGAATGGTGATCCACTTTTCCCTTAGCCACTGTAGTGTCATCGTTAAGCTCACGAATAATCACCGAGTTAGGACCAAATTCCACTTGCATTCCTTAACCAAGGTGAGTATTTTGGTAAACCGATAGGAGATTGGTAGAGAGATCAGGAACACTCAACACTTGGTTGAATGTTCCCCCATCCATCTCTACCAATCCACTACCGGAAACCGACACTGTTGTGTCATTACCCATCGTGATTTGGGACATACCACAAGGCTTGATGTTGGTGAACTCAACATGCGAAGAAGCCATGTGGTGTGAGGCACCAAAATCTATAATCCACATTGATGAAGGAGAAACTTTGGCTACAAGGGCCTTTCCTTTCTTCTTATCAGATTTTGAACCTTTTGCAGTAGAAGACTCGGCCTTTGGAGCAAATTGTTTGATAGACTTAGGAACACCTATTTGATTTTTCTCAAGTAAATGAGTAAGGTGATCTATTTATTTTTCTCATACATGTATGCTCTTTATTACCAAGCTTCTTGTAATAGGAGCACATATACATGTCTTTCTGTTCTTTAGACTCAGAATTCGAAGTGTTCATGTCAATTTTAGTTTTGGTCTTGGTTTCCTTCTTAATTTGATCCTTTTTTTCTTTCTTCTTTTCAATCTTCTTTTCCTTACTAGTACTTGCTACAAGGGCATGTGACTTGGACTTGAGAGACCCCATTTGAATGAGTTTGAGATGAATGAACAATATTTGTTGAACTTAGATATTTTAAACAAATTAAAATCCAATGTGAAAAATTTGGAAAATAAAATGGATATGGATCAATCTGATATACGACACAAATTGAAAAAGGCATGGGTTAAAATAAAAATTTGGTTTTTTGGTTTCCGAAAAACAATCGTTCAATTCATTATGAGGAAATTGCCATATTTTATGAAGGTTTTTATTTTAATAATGAAAAGAACATTTATTGATCTTAAAATAAGTGTTCTTAATCTCATTCTTTCAAATTTCCAATTTTTAATGCAATTTAGGAGGAATATTGCAGCAATTATCAGAATATTTATTACGAATAGAAATAGAATTATAAGAATAGTCATTAAGACAATTAAAGGAGGGAATATTCTAATCCTTTCCCAAGGTAGCTTTTGTACCGTAAAAAATTGACACAAAGATAGAATATTCAGGACCTAACTTAGAGAGAGTCGACAAGATCAGTTGAGAATCTTTCTTCTCTACTTGACATTCCTTTAACAATGATCTAGTATGGAAAAAATTCAAGAAGAATACTTGTAGGTTTTCAAAATCACTAGGATTTAACCCAAGCAAAACCAATATTTTACTCATAAATTTTGATGGGGAGCTCCAAGTTGGATAAAATTGGTGGTGTTGGAAATGCATTTATAGGGGTTACATCATTACATCAAGAAATTTGTATTTTTAGAGATTTTAGGGTTAAAAATTCAAATATGGAATTACATGGGAAAAAAGTGTTTTTATTTTCTTCAAACGTTTAACCACTCCAATCACCCAAATTTAATGACAAATGGCACCCATGACTCATCCTGTAGGTTGAATAACATGGAAATTTTTCTTATTCTAATACCCACGTGGTTTACAAAATTAAATCTCATTTGGTGGATGGTTGAACACAGGATTTCACATTTTCCCTCTCTTTCCCTCCTTTTTCTTCCCCCTTCTCTATATAATTTTACATTCTCATTCATAGTAAATATTTGGATGTTCTCTATTGGGCCCCTAGAATATTGACCAAGTATAAAGGCGTGTGGGCATGTAGGATCCCAGTTACTAGATGGTGCGCAAGGCAAAAGTGTGCAAGAGAAAGGCTTAAGGAGGCAAATAGTGCATGCGACGCGTGAAAGGAGGTTCGAGACTTATCCAATTTAAGTGCCCAAGGAAGAACACATGAAAAGCATGATCGGTTGCATGTGGATAAGATGCCAACCTAGCAATAGGTTGGCCCAGGAAAGAGCATGCCCCAGATGGAATCTTCTAGAAGATCATCATGAGATGGAATGGAGAGCTCAGGCCTGAAGGAAGATGCTCGCATGGAGGACCACATTTGACACTTGTCTATGGATATGATGATGTGGCAAGGTGAGTTGGTAGCCCGGGAAAGTGATAAATATAAGTTCCTGCCATGGGAAAAGATATAGATGGACGATAGAGATAGAGAGATATAGAGACATACACATGAAAAAGAAGGATATATAATCTAGATATACATAGGGAATAGCGGGTTAGAGAGTGAGTGAAACTCTACAGGAATTGCTGCGAGTGGATATTCTAGGTTCAGGAAAGGATGTACTAAGCATGGGGTTGTTATTTTTCTGTTTTTTGTTAGCTTAGCTACATACGTCCAGTGATGTGTATGACTGCAGTCTACACTCTGTGACACCCTGTAATGAATCAATGGATATATTGAGGTTACCTATTATAAATAGATATGAATACCAATGGGTTTAATGTATATTTCACTCATATGAGTTCTCTTTCCTTTCATGCTACGAATGAATGGTTGTATCTTTCTTTCTGCTATAGTATATGTTATGAAATCTGGTCAAAGCACTCGTTTTGAAGTGATTGCAAGGATATGGAGGCCGTTCTGAGCCCTATGGTTCTTGTACGTCCTCAACTTATTTCCAAAATAATCTTACACTAATCATAGATAATGCTTCCCACTAAAATCACAATAAAAGAGAGAACTCGAGCACCCGTGCGTGCCTCGGGTGAGCGTTCAGCTTCTGTTGGGTGATAAGCCAGTGTGCATGGGGTTCTTCATTTTGTGATAGGAGTAAAAATGACTACATCTTGGTTCTGTTACTAGGACCTCTTTTCGAAGTTGTAGTGGGATATAACATGCATCATGATCTGTGTAAAGAGTAATGACGTATCGGTTAACATTGGATAATTTTGAATCATGGTTCAAGAGCATGGAGGATGAATTTGCTTAGAGATTTAGTACTGGACCAGAGTTTAATACACATAGATGGGTAGAATAGAACCTCTACCATGATCTGCATGAGACTTTTTTCTACTTGCTTCCTCAGTAGATTTATATGGCTGGCTTTTAGCCTATGCATCTAGGTCAAGTTGGTGTTATGGATCATGGAGATAGACCAAAGGACACTACCAAAGGTTGCAGGATGTAGATCTGACGTGGACCCATGCTGTAGTTCATTGGTGGAGAGAAGTACTAGCTAGCTACACTCTAGTAGTATTCCATTTCTACGTATTCTTGCACCAGAGGTTGTTGGGTTTGAATTTCTGTGAGAACCTAGAGGAATGTTTCTATGTGTTATTCCTATAGCTATGAAGATATTGATGGTTACCATGAGTTTAGAGGCACTCCCAATGGTTGGCTAAACCATTTTAAGCATTGGGTAAGGAAGCTCAGGTGGAGGAAGATGGCAGATGATACGACAGAGAAGGAGAGGGAAGAAAGACGGCTCAAGTATAGAGAAGTGCATGAAAGGGAGATTGCTAGATGACGCAAGGCTACTAGTGTGATGGATTTATGGAAAAAGATGTTGTGGGATGGAGTTGAGGTTCACATGCAGAGGACACGGAAACCTGAGTAGTCTGTGCTACCCCATCTTGGCAAGCACATAAGGGAGACCCCTTCAGATTTTGGTGAGAGCTTGTCACATGGAGAAAGAAGAGTCGATTGGCACATATCTGAACCCACCTAGTGACCGAGACTTGGTGCTTGGTTTTCCTAAACTAGGAAGTAGTATTGATCCAGTTGAAACTAGTGGAAGAGACAGATCTGCATTCCTAGGAGGTACAATTTTCCATTCCCTTCTTCTATGACTGTGCAAATATTCCAGTATTATGGAGGAGTTTTTGGACAAGTGAAAAATGTACAAGATTTCAAACTCACATTAGGGAGTAGCCCAGGACAAAGTAGTGGTAGCAGGGCGCTATCACGAACCATCGATGTACAGTTCAGTGGGGACCGTGGAAGTGCATTCGACACATCTCCTATAGGCCCTATTGGACCCAGTGGTTCTGGTGGATCCGGTGGCTCTAGAGGTACAGGACTTGGTGGACTTGCTGGATCAGGCGGTGGAAGAAACAACTTGAGGTAACCAAGGCTCTGGTTCAGGACAAGGACCCCAGCCACCACCTCAAGTATTATTTGAAATGTCTCTGCATTTGCTAGATTACAGCAGTATTGAGGATGCTGTAGAACATGTTCACAAGTGTGAATCGCTATGGCACGTGAAGGGTATCACAACCCTAGAATGAAATGCTAGTCAATTTGTGACCACACTACAAGGGTACGCATGCATAGATGGTATAGAAATTATGACCCTCATCAAATGGCGGTGGATTATACTACCTTAAAGAATGTATTCTTGGAAGAGTTCCACATTCCTGAGTTTGAGTAGAAAATCATTAGTGCTTTGAAGGAGATTCGGAAAGGAATGGAAGAGAGTGTGCGGGAGTATGATGCATGCATTTTAAAACTCTCTTGTCTAAATTGTCATATGATATTCACCCTTCATAGCATACACAGTGGTTTTTGGAGGATTGATATGCCCCAACTGAGTCATATGATATTCACCCTTCACATTTTAGCTACTCCCTTTGGGCCTTTATCTGGGGCATAACATATGTAAGGAGGGCTTGCTGGTAGATCCCTCTAAGGTTACAGTTATTGTGGGGTTAAGGGAACCTACTAGCTAGAGCGCAGTGCATGGATTCCTTGGGCATACAGGCTATTACAATAAATTCATTAAGGGATACGCCAAGATCACCATGCCTATAGAGGAGCTGCTTAGACACAAAAGTGCCTTCCATTAGGGAGAGGCATAGTAGAGGGCATTTGGCACATTAAAAGATAGGCTTATTACCACACCTATTTTACGTTTTCCCTCTTGGGACAAGCCCTTCCATGTCCATGTAGATGCCTTAGGAACTTCCATTGGAGTAGTGCTTGCACAACCAGGTGAGGCGATTGTTGATCATCCTCTCTGTTTTACGAGTAGGAAGTTAACACCAACAGAGCATAGAATTATACCACTACTGAGTGCGAGGCATTGTCAATGATCTACGTGCTCTTCAAGTTTAGACAGTATCTGCTGGCAACACCCTTTGTATTCTACACCAACCACATGGCATTAAAGTATTTGGTGAAACAAGCCCGTTCTTCAAGGGAGCATATGTCGATGGGTGTTGTTTTTTCAAGAGTTTGAATTCACCATTGTAGTGAAGCCCAGAAAAAGAAATATGGGCCTGATCATCTATCAAGGATTGATTCAGGAGAGGATGCGCAAAGTATTGAGGAAGAAATGCCAGATGCCCAACTGTTTAGATTGTGGCGTGTGCCCTCAGATTTGGAGGAGATTGTAGTATTTTTAAAAGAAGGTGTGGTGCACCGGATGGAATGAAGACATTGGAAAATAAGTAGTTGGCCATACGCACTACATGCCCTACATGTTGATTAGTGGAGACTTATACAAATTGGGGACGTGATGAAGTTTTACACAGGTGTGTGTTAGAGCATGAGTTCCTGGCCATCATGGAAGAAGCACACGAAGGAAGTGCGGGTGGGCATTACACAGGTGATGCCACCACACGCAAGATATTAATGGCAGGATTATGGTGGGAAACCTTATACGAGGGATTGTAGAGATTATTGTAAAGCATGTGACCACTGTCAGCGCATTGGAAAACCAGGAAGGAGAGATGAAATGCCTTTGTCATCCTATCCCTAGCGTGGAGCCTTTCAAAAAATGGGTGATAGATTTTTGTGGGACCTATTGCACCAGTAGCACATAGGACTGGGTCACGTTATGTCATCACTTGCATGGATTATCTCACAAGGTGGGCAGAGGCAGCCCTAACTAAATATTGCATGGCAGCAACACTGGCAAGGTTCTTATGGGAGAACATTATCATGAGGTATGGATGTCCATTTGAGTTTGACCAGTGATAGGGGTACACATTTTCTGAATGAGACCCGTGAGGATCCTATTATCAGAGTTCATGGTGGCTCATCACAAGACTACGCCCTATCACCCACAAGCAAATGGAATCACGGAAGCATTCAACAAAATACTGAGTCATACCTTGACCAAAATCTATGATGTTGGAAGACAAGATTGGGATGAAAAAGTATCGGTAGTGTTATGGGCTTACCGAACAGCTGTATAAAAGACTAAATAAAGCCACACCTTTTCAATTGGTGTTTGGCGTACGGAAGCCATTTTACTGGTTGAATTTATGTTACCTTCTCTGGGAATAGCGCACGCATGTAGGAGGATTAGCCGATGAACAAGCACTGGAAGAAAGAATTGATGAACTAATGAAACTTGATGAGAGATGATCACTTGCCCGTTGGAGCCAAATAGCGGAAAAGGTGCAAAGCAAAAGGCTTGGCATGATCACCATATTAGAAACAAGAAGTTTGAGGTTGGGCAGATGGTGTTACTATATGATTCCAAGTTTTTGTGCCATCCTGGGAAGTTGAAAGTCCATTGGTTGGGTCCCTACACAATCTCGTACATCCTTGATTTGGGTACGTGCCAGTTACAAGTGCTGGATGGGATGAAGTTGCTTAGACACTTCAATGGTAGTAGGCTAAAGCCCTACTATAAATAATTCTTCTTAGTGTTTGTAAATAAGGCAGTTTTTCCAGTTAGTTTAGAAGTTTCCTTTATGCATTTCTTGTGTTTCCCTTTCACGTTGTTTGTTTTGCTTTGCGCCTTGGGCACCAGGTAACCTTATTGTCTATTTTTTGGAGAATTTGTGAGTGCGTGCAGAGGACCATGCATCGTTTAAGTGTGGGGTAGAGAAAAGTGAAGAAGCATGTGATTAAAGTACCAAGGAAGTTGTGTTAAAGAGCCTTGTTGTGTAGCCCGGTTGAAAGAGGTAGATGAAGAGAAAAAAATAGAATGGTTGGTGCCAGGATAAAGCTACTGGTAGATCCCACGTACAAAGGAAAAGGAAGCGTGCAGTTAAAGCAACATGAGGTAGGTAAAAGTAAGAATCTGGATAGAAGAAGTGCCTTCGGCGTAGGTTAAGCACGTGTAAGAGTCTCCTATCAGGTTGGTTTGGTTACGCACCAGAATATTGGAGGAGTTTTCACACAGAAAGGGCGCGTGAGTGAAGGTGCTGAAGACGGTCTTTGTTTGAAAAATATGCATTAAATGAACAAAGTATAGGGGTAGGTAAAGTAGCATTTAATGATCAGAAAAAGGAAAAACTATAAATAAAGGGTCTGGGGCACTCTCATTTTTACTTTGTGAAAATGAAGAGTTGGAGATATAAGCAAGTTCTATGAGCTAGGGTTTTCAGATTCAATTGAGTGGAAGATCTGTGTGATTAAAACATGAAGATCCAGTTTGAGATTGCGAACCAGAAGGAATTACACAAGGCGTGGAAGGAGTTGAAGAGATGTTTGTCTTGTGAAGAGTTTGTCTAAGTTAGGGTTCAACAAACTAGGGCACGAGTTTAGAAGAGTTATATCACAGGATCTGAGATCGAAGGTTGGGAGAAGAAAGATAGAGTAACAAAGAGAGGGTAGGAGTGATAAAATACCTCGACCATGGCACCTAAGAAAGGAAAGGGAAAAGCTAAGGCTAAACAACCAGAACCTGAAGTAGACACAAATGAAGAATGGTATGAAGAGATGCAATACCCAGATGGGGTGATGATGGGAAAGGAATGGGAATCCCACTTGAGGAAGCATACCTGTTAGTGACTATAATCACCTCAAAAACACCATAGAGAAAGAAATGGCATTGGTAAAAGTGGCATTTAATGCCCCACCAACAAGTAAACAACTATGAATAAAGGGGCAGGGCACTCTCATTCCCACTATATGACGATGAAGACTTGGAGATATAAGCAAGTTCTATGAAGGTAGGGCTGTTAGAAACGATCTAATGGAAGTTACCCTGTGATTAAAACATGAAGAAGGCAGATCACTTAGATTACCAACTAGAAGTTGATATCTACGGGTGCATGAATACTACTTCCAGAGGTGTTGTCTAGGCGCAAGATGTGCATGACTCCCCAGTTAGATTTCGACAATTTACTAGGCCTCGGGTATGTAGAGGGAGTTATATCACTAGATCTGAGATCGAAGGTTGGCGACAAGGAGGCTATTCAAGAGTACCATCACTAGAGGGTATGCCTGATAAGAAACCTCGACCATGGTACCCATGATATTTCAGGGACAAGCTAAGGCTACCCCATTATGAAGATGAAGTCGTCGCATTTGAAGAATGGTATGCTAGAGATTGCAATGGCCAAGAAAGGGTGGATGAAGGTCAATAGGAACCTTGGAATACCACTGTCTGCAGGAAGCATTGCAGTTAGGGGACTATAATCACCACAAATTACACCATAGTATATTGTAGATGGCGTATTGTTAAAAAGCATGTAATGACCAGGAAAAGGGAGAAAAGATCCTCTAAATGGAAATGGTCGGGCTCACTCATCAGTGTTCCCAGAAATTGGAGTGCCAAACGCACCATAAAAGTTTGTGTGGGAGTACCCAAGTTCTGAGGACTCTTTGCTTTTCGAAGATTCGTTTGAATGGAAGATATGCTTGCGATTACAACGATGAAGCTCCCCATTTGAGATTAGCACGACCAGAAGGAATTACACTAGTGTGATACGGACTTGAGGAATGCATTTTCTTGTGCAGAGTTTGTCCAAGTTAGGATCTCTAAACAACTCCTAGCAGCCACTGAGGTTTAGAAGCTAAGTTATGTGGTGCATATCTGAGCATCGACTGTTTGGAGAATATTCAAGACTTATTAACGAAGAGATGGTAGCACTTGGTAAGCAAAGCTTGACTTTCGCATAGCACTGCCCAATACTTCCAAGTGGAAAAGCTAAGGCTAAACAACCATTTAACCCGAAGTAGACACAAATGAAGATAAGGTATGCAGAGATGCAATACCCAGATGGGGTGATGGATTGGGAAAGGACATGGGAGATCCCACTTGAAGAAGCATGAATTACCCTGGTGACTATAGTCACCGCATAAACACCATAGAGAAAGTACATGTCGCATAGGTAGAGTAGCATTTAATGACTAGGCTGATGAAAAAACTTCCCATTGCTGGAGGATCTGTGGCACTCTCATTCTGTACATTGTGCATAAGGCCAAGAGTTTGAGATATAGGGAACGTATCTATGAGCTAGGATTTTCAGATATCCATCGACCTGGAAGATCCTTTGGGATTAGAACGTGAAGAGCTAGTTTGACATTGTAAACCAGAAGTAGATTACACGAGGAGAGGAAGGATTTGACCAGAGTGCGCCGACTTCTCAGACAGTGAGCATGTCCAAGTCTACAAGTGTCAAAAAACAAGGGCACGGGTTTACACATGCAGTTATATCACAGATCTGAGATCGAAGGTTGGGAGAAGGAATACAGAGTAACAAAGAGAGAGTAGGAGTGCGCCCGAGCAACATCGACCGTCATGCCACCCAATCGCCAAAGGAAAGAGGAAGAGCTAAGGCTCCAAGATGGTAGCACCCGTTTCCAAGTAGAGATTAAGGTTGTTGCCCAATGGTATGTAGAGATGCCACATATGACTACATGCGCAGATGATGAGATAAGGAATGGCGAATCTCACTTGAGAAGCACCACGCTGTTAAGTAGAGCTGAAAGAGTTTCACCAGAAAAGAACACCATAGGGAACAGAAATGGCATTGGAGATTGGTATGCCCCACCAACAAGAAAACTAGCTAAAGGTTTTCCCAGATATGACGATGACGTCAAAGGTTAAATTGGTGAAGGCACGGCTGTAAGAAGCTCAATTAAGTTGCCTTAGTTTGGGAAGCCAAATTTCTTGTACAAGTAGTTGATGTCTTTGGTGCACGAAGACTATTTCTACTTTGCTAGGCGCAAGATGCACGTGACTCCCCAGTTGATTTCACAATTTACAGGCGTCATTGGAGTAGATTTTGGACACTTTGGGTGCCTAGGGAATTGGCCTAAGATTTGATGAAGTAAGCACCCTGGTGGGTGACCTATGCAAGAAGGCGATGGGTGAGGTCAAAGTGTGGAACAAGCTGGAGGCAGATCTATGAAAGGACATTTCCTAGCCTATTGAATTGATGTACCCCCCCCTCATTCTTCATTATTTCCCCTATTATTTCATTCCTTATTCATTTTGTAAAGTATAAGTCTACATATTGGTTCCATAAAATAGCTTGCCTAGATTGGTCAAGTAAAATGTTTCTGAGGACGGAGAACAGGCATAGTGTGGGGTGATATTGGACCCCCTAGAATAATGACCAAGTATAAAGGCTCATGGATGTGCACGCACGATCCCAGTTATTGGATGGCGCACAAGGTAAAAAGTGCACAAGAGAAAGGCTTAAGGAGGAAAATAGTGCGCATGATGCACAAAAGGAGGTTTGGGACTTAGCCAATTTGAGAGCCCAAGGCCAGAACATGTGAAAAGCGTGATCAGTTACGCATGGATAAGATGCCAGCCTGGCAACAGGTTAGTCTAGAAAAAAGCATGCCCTGGATGGAATCTTCTAGAAGATCATCATGATATGGAATGGAGAGATTAGGCGTGAAGGAACATGCTCACATGGAGGACCACATTCAACACTTGGCGATGGATTTGAGGGCATGGCAAGGTGAGTTGGAAGACACGAAAAGTGATAAATACAAGTGCCTGTACCGCGGAAAAGAGATACACACACAAAAAAAGAAGGATATATCATCTGGATATACATAGGGAATAGTGGGTTAGAGAGTGAGCGAACGCTCTACAGAATTACTACGAGTGGATATTCTGGTTCAGGAAAGGATGTGCTAAGCATGGAGTTATTATTTTTCTTTTCCAGTTAGCTTAGTTACATACGTCCAATGGTGTGCATGACTGTGGTCTTCTCTCTGTGACACTCTATAATGAACCAATGAATATATTGAGGTTACGTGTTATAAATAGATATGAATATCAATGGGTTTAATGTATATTTCATTCATATGAGTTCTCTTTCCTTTCATGCTATGAATGAATGGTTGTATCTTTATTTCTATTGTAGTATATGTTCTGGAATCTATTAAAGCACTCGATCTGAAGTGATTGCAAGGATATGGAGGCCGTTATGAGCCCTATGGTTCTTGTATGTCTCAAACTTATTTCCTAAATACTCTTACTCTAATCATATATAATGCTTCCCAATAAACTCACATAAAAGAGAGACTCGACACCCACAGCATGCCTTGAGTGAGCACTTAGCTTCTACTGGGTGATAGGCCAATGCACATGGGGTTCTTCCTTTTGTGATAGGATTAAAAATGACTACATTCTCAGAATGTAAGGGCACCATGCCAAAATGGTTGTAGGAGTGTTTGTGAGTTTCAAACATCATATTTGGTATATGTAAATGTGTTTTGCACATTCTACCACTGTAAAAGAGACAATGCATACTTATTTGGTAATGAAATCATGTTTTATGGATATCTTCCTACTCTAGCTTGCATTTTATTAAATTATTGCCTCTTTATTTTTTTGTGGTGTGTTGTGTATGTGTTTCCCATTTGCAAGTTTCCACTTTTTTTTTTGTGAAAACTAAAGGGTTAAATGTTGTTTTTGGTCTATGGCACATCTTTTCCCTCTCTTTCTCCATTTCATTCCCCCTTTTACCTCATGAAGAGTGTTCTTACCCTTTTATTTTATTTTATCACATTTTTAAGATTATGATTTTATCTTATGCTTACTTCTAACCCTATCTCATTTACCCTTTTCCATGTGAATGCTTAGATTAGGATTAGTTAGTTTTGTTTTTAGTTGTAGGAGTAGTGTTAAGATTAGTTTTAGAGGAGGAATGCTACCTATCTGATGGTTGATCTCATTTTTCAAGTCCCACATTGTTGAGATTATCCCATGTTATCCAAAAGTATTGATCTTTTATGATCAAATCCTAGGGTGTTACTTTTGTGTGTTAACAAAATGTTTCTAGGATTATATACTCATTGTAATGATTTTAATAATAGGGGATATATAGATATTTATGTATAGATGTAAAGGAGTAGAAGATTATACAAGTGGTAGTATAAGGTGAGTGAGGAGTGTGAGAATGAAAGTAAGAAATCAATAGAGAGTGGAGAGGAATGAATAGATAGATAAAAGATTGAATTCCAAATTATAATTGATTATGAAGATTATTATATTAACAGTGTTATCTTTAATATGTCTTTGTGTTGATAATTTATATATTATGTTATAATTTTTTTATCGAGTTTTATTGTGGCCAATCTCTGGCATCATCCCTCACCCAAAAACAAATGACTTAACATTATAATTATATCGATACTTAAGGTCAACTATCATCCTTATAGTAGAGTTGGTGGAGGGGGTGACAAGTTGGATGACACTATGTCTCTACCAGCTACTTTGATTTCTCATGTGGTTTGATGACTCCTGCCTTGGCTCTCACAAAATGATTATTGATATTTATCTCCTTACATTTATCTACTATATAACAACCTTGTCAACTACCTTAGTGAGTGTCATACTATCATTCATAGAGATCATTAACAAGAGTAAGTACACACATTCTTTCTTTAATTTCCCTTCATACTTTTTAAGGAACTCAACTCTAATATGCAACAATTAGATCTTCTCAAGCTTAGCCTTTCAAAATTTTCCACATACTCCATATTCTACTCTTTCTCAAGGTCCTAACCCTTTACTCATTATTTACTCTCAAGCCAAAAAACTCAACAACTTTGTTTTAGCTCCCACACTGTCCTGTATGATTCAATTTGGCACTTCTATCTCAAGATAATAAGCTTCAAATTAAGTCAAATGTGATATTTCCCCCCTTATTATGCTTATCAAACATTTTTTCATGTCCTTGGACCTTCTATCATGCCAAATATTCCACCAAAATTGATCAAAATCAATCACTAGCCTCAAATTCACTTATCTTCACTAAATTGTGCTTAGTGCTTCTTGAGCAATGCCTTTGTTCATTTCATGGTTGGATTTGTTCAATAATACCCATCAAAAACTATAAAGTCCTATAAATACCCTTTGGGATAAAAAAAGGTGCATGCCAATTTTTAGAGGCTAACTCATCAATCTCCTATCGCAACCCCTCTTTTTATCTCTAATGTAATTAGGCCTTAGCAACCCTATCTGGGTAGTTTTATTGATGCATATTTTATTTTATTCACTCATTCAATGAAGTAATATCGTTTCTTGGCACCCATTTGTGGCTTCTACATGTGTACTAGTTTTTAGGACCACTTGCTTAACAAAAAAGCTTCCAAAATCCTTGTTTTAGTATTTAAATAGGCCTCCTTAGACTATGACATCATTGTAAACTCTCACTGTCATGAACCGTAAAATACTTGAGAGAAAAAAATATAAAACCACTAAAAACAGTAAGAGGAAGGTGTAAGGATGATTTATTCAAAATTTAAACCTTTGATTCAATTGTTTAGGCCTTCAACTTACAAACCCTCATTAAACCCTAGTAGGGTTTCTTATAAACCATGTAGGGAAGAAAATGCAATAAAATGTTATAAACTTCATTTCAAAGCTCCAAATTCATACCTTGTCTCTATTTTTTTGTCTTCCTCGTGTTGGTTTTACTAATAGGTCTCAATTATTCTCCAAATCCCATGTTTCATCTCAAGCACCATTGTTCTATAGTGAAAAGTAGGGTTTCCTAGCCCTGTCTAAGTTTTTCTTTAATCAATGATCCTTCTTTGATTATTGTAAACCCTATATAGGATTGGATGAAGCATGTAGATGATCCTCCTTTCTCTCTATATCAATATTTCACTCCTATTTGTCTAGTTCCTCTTGAATTAATGACAACATACTTACATGCAAAACTCCAAATGCCCTCCTATAGATTACACAGTCTCATCAAATACATGTACCAATATCTTTAAACAATAGAATAAATCAAGATCATTTAAACACATAAGAAATTATCTCTTACTAGTGATGAATCAATTCATAGATGCATGCATAAATCTTCTTGAGCATCACCAATGCCACATACAAATTGAAACAAGCAGAAAACTATTTGCAACTAGTTTTGATCCACAAATTTTCTTCTTAGAACTTCTCTTCTTAACTCTCATTCAAATGGAATGAGTGGAAACAATTATAATTTTCCTTTTATAATCCTCCATTCAACTTCTAACCGAATACAAGCCTTTAAACCTATTGGTCATATGCATGAATGCTACATTTGGAGGTTATTTATACAAGATGCTTAAGTATATAAAGACAAACTAACCTGTCATGACCTCTAAACGAATAAGAGTGCCTAATACATCCCTGTTATGCCTCATTTCACACTTTACATAACTTATTTTCTCCAAGAATACATTAAAGTAACTAAACCAAGCCAAAAATGGCCTTCACATTCAAATCTTGCATTTTGGAGGGAAAATGCTCCATTTAACAGATATAAGTGACTCCACCTAACCTCCTAGACCTAAAAATACAATATCAAGTCAAATTTACATGGTGCCAACCTTATGTACATACTAGATATGATATTCCTACATCATAATGTGTGATGCTAAAATACCACACATGATTTGTAATACTTTCCACATATCATTCCTAATCAACATTGTTTCCATTAGTTGAGATGATTAGTAAATAATTTTTTTTATCTACATATGACGATACATTATTTGTTTGCAAGCATGGTATAGTGTTTTCCACATGTCATCCATAGATCAACATTGTTTCCATTGAGATGATCAATATTGTAATATCTGCAAGCATGAAATTACACTCAATTTTTGATCTACAAAGAGTGGTACAATTTTTTGCAAGCATGAAATAATACTCAATTTCTAATCTAAAAAGAGTAGTGTAATTGTTTGCAAGCATGACATAATAAATTAACATTGTTTTCATTAAATCAACATTGTTTCTATTACATCAACATGAATGAAAAATTGTTGCATACATATGCACGGAAATGTTTGTACAAAATTAAATAACACAATAGTGGAATATAATTAATGTTTAGATACATTCATTGCAAAAAACAATTCAAAACAAAAATTTGTGTATAAATTTCAAAATGTCTCCTATTAAATACTCTCATAGTTAAAAATTTAAATGGGGGGATCCAATATTCATGTCCAATCCATAACAATTATAAGTTGGGTCATATTGGTGCACATCCCAATAACATTACAAAATAACACAAGGTTACATGATTTTATGGAGGTAACAAAATTTAAATGTTGGTCCCATATGCCACTTGCTTGGAGGTTGGTTCTAATCAGCTAAACCTGAAGTTGCATGAAATCTATCAAGGAATGTTGGTTGTCTAAATAAAAATAGCTTTTTTAAAATTTTCATGACCTTTTATAGTGAAACTCCAGTGAATTATTATGCTTAACAATACCATTTGGTAGTGAATGTATATCAATACTTTCATATGAAACATTGAAATTTTCATGAGAACAACGTATTTCAACAAACTTTTTACTATGAATCATGTTGTGGAAACTAAGGTGATTGAAAAAATTGTTTGATAAAAGGTGAATATTGTGATTATGCACTCAATGTGATTGCAATAATCCAAGGTATAAAGGTAATTCATTATGTTTACCATATTCTATAGAGGTGGTTAATTTAACAGTGACAACATCATCATCACCTTTCATTTCTAGAAGTTAGGAAATTGTGTGATTTTGATCAATTACAGTGATAAATAAAAAAAAATGTTTCCTCATCATGACTAGTTGGACCCCAACTTATTTTTGGAGCACGATTGTTGTTAGACCAAAACCCATAGGTGTTAGTCTCCACTACAATCGCCAGAGTTAGGATCTATGATAGGTAGTTAGTCCATGTCACGAAACTCATGGGGAACGTTGGAACCACATGCCAAGTATCTCCCCCTCAATGTTACCCGAGTGACTTTCAAACTTGAGACCTGTCACTCTGATGCCATTTTTTGGACCATGATTTCCATTAGACCAAAACCCATAGGTGTTATTCTTGGCTACAATTACCAGAGTTAGGATCTACGAGAGGTGGTTAGTTCATGTCACAAAACTCACGGGGGTTGTTGGACACACATGCCAACACTTATAATAGAGATAACCATTAAAATAAATCAACAAAACTTGTTCCAACAAACAAAGCACATAACAATAGTAAACAATTCATTTTTATGAATGTTACATCAAACTCCATAGATCATAAAAAGAGCTAACAATAAAAAATAACAATATAAATTGCACTAAAAAATAATGTACATAACATTATACAATTAGTTGATATGAATATTGTAATAATCTTAATCATCAATTAGAAATCATGAATTACAAAATGAATGAGAATATTCAAAAATGCAATATCACATTGTCAATCATTTCAATCAGTATCAGTAACCTTGGTTTTGTGTAAAACACTTCATGTGGATGCAAATTAACAACCTCAAGAAATTTGTGACCTCTACCAATAACATCCTCACGATTCAAAAATTCTTTCCCATAAAAAAATATAGTCGAAACATCTACTAAACACTACAAAACTTCTAAATGACATGGAATGCTTAACGAGACTTTTTAAGATAAGCCAAGGGGAAAATATTATAAATATGGACATACATTCTTAACTTGATCGTAAAATCTACTTGATTTTTAGGTTGGAATCACAATCCCCTCTAAATGAATGAATTCTTCTCTTCAATTTTCAAAAGATGGGGAAACATCTAAATTGGATCACATGTAATACCGTTGCTTAAGTACTCTAAATTATTATTTGTTTTGTCACCAAATGCTTCCAAATCAGTTATGTTCAAGAGAGGTTTTATTTCACAATATGAGGGATGATGTAGAATAATATTTCCCTCTTAATCCACCTAAACCACATGCACAAGGAAAATTTAATACATATTGTCTATTCACGAATCATTCATACCAAGAACGTAAAGGTTGGGATCATCATCACAATAGTCCAATTGTGCCAACTCAAGGTTTCATGTGTGAAAATTATGAATAAACATGTAGATAACTACATCTTATGAACCATATTGTTTATTTTAAGAAAATAAATAGTATTAAATGTATATATACCCCCTTCACATAATTGTTAGAACAAGCATGAAGATGGTACGACATGGGCTTCTCATTTCCTTCATTTTTTGAATCATTGTTAATGGAAGATGGAATTTTATTATCAAAGGAATATTTAGGGTCTAACAATGAGGTTCTTGACTTATTTCTTTACTATAAATATTTGGAAAAAGTAGCATCATTAGTAGCCACAAATGATAAATATTTGACGATTTGAAATTTAGTAACAATATCAATTTTATGTTATTTATTTTATTGTTGATAAAATACCCAAAGGGTGGCATTATCTGGAATCTTAGTACCTTTAACTCAATTATCACAATCACTAGCATAACATTATGCGCCAAATCAAAGTGTTTTCTCAACAACTTCATGTGAAAATTGAATGCTTGTTGAGGGTAGAAATCAATGCTGTTATGAATTACCACCCATGACTTATAACAAACAAAAAATAAAATTCAATTATTCCATTAAGGATTAGGTTAACAATTAAGTTGTGTTCATTTTTCCGAAATGAAGAAAAAAATCATTAACAAGGAATGTGAAGATAAAGAGAAATATCTCAATGGAATAATATAGTTGATCTATCAGGTATAAGATATTATTTTAATCTGAAAAAATTTCAAAATTTCAAAAAATGGTGAGAAATTGAATTGGGCGAGAATAGAAGAGAAATTTTATTGTATTTTTCTATTAAATGACTGGAAAACACAATGGAAAAGTTTTTTTTTATGTATGATAGGGCGAGTGGCGAACACAATAATAGTTTTGTTGTGTTCAAATGAGACGATCAACAAACATAATTACATTGTGTTTGTATAAGATGAACAAAAACATAATACAAAATCTTTTTAGGGATTTTTAATCAGAAAATCGGGGAAAAATGCATCAAAAAATAAAGGAACGGAGAGATACACTTAGAATAAAAATAATATTGATTAATCTCTTATTGTAAAAATTTGCATTAAACAAAAAATTTGCGGTATTCCCAACATCAATTTTTTCATTAAAGAAAATGAAAACAACCAAATATTGTCACAACATACCTACAACTATAGGTTGGCTATGGGATTTTGGTGCACATATGTAATGGGTACACTTTTTAAATTTTGGTTTTGTTTTGTTTCAAAATTGTTTTATTTGAGTGATTTAAATTTACATTTTCTAAAAGGGAAGGGGGTATTTAAAAAAAAATTGGACTCCATATTATAGAAACTTACATCTTAATATTTAATGCTTGAGTTAGAATATGGTTGACAAAAATATTTTCCAATTGAAAATTGTTTTAAAATAACATGAAATACACAATAAAATAACATAAAATAATATTTACATTTAATTTTTTGAATTGGAGAGATTTCAGTGTGTCTAATTTCTTATGAGTTTTATTCTAATAATAATGTCATCAATCTAACCCTAATTATTTACATCATTTTAGTTATTACTTTAATTTATATTTAAAAACTATTTCATAGGACACTGGAAAATTTGTTACTTGTTTTTTTTTATTGAAGGTAAAAGAGGGTTGAGGGGATCCTACCCCGTATAAGATAAGAAGTTTGAAAAACCAAAAAACAAGACCAAGGGTATAACCATTAAAGCCTAGTTAAAGAAAAAACATAATAAAACTAAAAGCTGATATAATCCATACTAGCCACTTTGAAAGTAACAACAAAAGATACTAACAACAAAGCAAAACAACATAGCAAAGTACAATATCTACTCATTCTTTTATCAAGTCTCCCATAGTCTGCATGTAATTGTTGTACTCTTTAACCAGAATAACAATGGTGGCCTTCCAATATTCATAATCAGGTTCAAGAATTTTGGCCACAATACCCTCTGTAATGCCCACATTATCAACACCAAAGTACAACCGAAAATTTTACAGAATATATTTTTTTACTTTAATTGCACGCTACACAATGGCACATGTGATCCAAATAGAGAAACTCAACATCACTTAGGACACTTACATAAGCATGGACCCACACAGACAACACGATAACATAGGGTACACATCAATGTCTTACTCAAATGGCATAAACCAAGAAAAAGTCCCAACTACGGTAAGGCACACAAGATATGCATACTCCACAACATGGCCTTTTAATCATTTACAAATTTATTACATTTAATTTTCCATTATATAACCTTAAAGGTTTCCAACGAATTAAACTAGTAAGGTTGTAAAATTTCCTTTTTTCTAAAACTTCAAATACTTATTTTCATATAACATTGGTCTTTAAAAGAGAATGCACTATTGGTTCCTTTCTCAATTTCCACTAATTATCCACAACTCATTTTTTAATTAAATTCATTTTAAACAACTTTGAGTCTCCTAATATTTAATTCTTATATTAAAAGTTTGTTTCTAAAAAATTGTTTAGTTGATTATAATTGTCTGAAGAACACATAACATGGGACCCTTCATTCCTTTACAACTAGGCTGCATGTTTTTATTTAACATTTCACATATAGTGGTTCCCTTATAATTTTCTCATTTATCTTATAGAAATAAATTTATATAGCTTGATTGTGATTAGGAACATATATACACACATGCACCTTCTATTATTTGACTTATGGATTTGTTTGAAAGAATCAAGTTTAATTGGTTTGGAAAAATTCTCTCGTTACAAGGAGGAAAATTCACAAGAAGAAAACATAAGGTTACTATTTTAATAGAAGACCTATCCCGAGTTCATTTCATATCATTGTTTGATACTGGCAATACAGTCTTTTCAACCTCTAGTTATTACAACCAACTATGTAGGTTAATTAATAAAATTGTATCTTTCTTGATTCACGATCCGTTGCCCCAATTAGGAATTCATATTTTTACAATAATATTTCACATGGAAGGGTACATTACACATGTTCCCATTATAGATATTTTTATTTGAATTCGAGTGACGAGTTTCACACTTCAAACTACATCTGTTTCATCACTTTAAGGATTTACTCCTAATAGCAACAGGTTAATTTCATGTTTCGACCCTAATTTCCACTTCTTGAGTGATCCTAGGTTTAATATATTCCTATTTGTGCCAAGGGTTCTACTAACTTTTACAAGTTCAACTAGAGTGTAATTTAGTTAACTCACAAGACCTTTCCTACAACCAAAGATATCTTAATCTCAAGGCTACATTTCATTATTTAATTAGCATAGTTTTTTAAACCACATTCATACATACAAAGTATGTGATCACGCATCATATTTAGTTTTCAAAATTTATTAGGTTGTATTATTGATGGAGCTCTAATTTATCACATTCATTTTATGATCACATTTGACATTTTAGTTGATTTTGACATTGCACAATGGTGTACCAATTTTGTAGCAGTCATTCCTTAGTTTAATCTTATTTACCATTTTTACTAACTACATTTACATGGTTACTTTGGTTCTATATTATCATCATTTTGGAACAACCATAATTCCTATAACACTGACGTAACACTTAGGGATTTAAGAGTACAAGAAGTATGACCTCGCACAAGATAAGTCATTTCAATGCTCTTGGACATGCAAGTATAAGTGTATATTGAAAGAGAAATAACCCACACAATCTTATCCATTTAAAAAGTCTCTTAAGGACCTACTTCAATTGTTGGCTTTTACACAAGTAATTTGAAACGTAGTGTCCACTCGCATTTAATTTATATCTCACAAGATATCCATCGTAGGTACAACAACCAACTATCTTGTAAGGCTTTGGCCACCCACTAGGGTACCAAGGGAAGTTACGCACAAGGGAGTTAACTTATTCATGATACATTCATACCTACAACACTTAGACATGATGACCTCGCTCGTCCAAAAAGATAGGTTTCACAACATAAAATCACTACCTCTTAAAATATTCAGGAAAAAGGTCCTTAATAAGACGTCTTAGGTACGAAACAAGGAAATTATTAATGAGGTCAGAGTATTTTATTAACACGATCAATGTTTTATACCGTGGAACAAGACTCAAATGGGATACGGAAGCATAATAGGCATTATAGCTAGTTATTTTAATTTCATTAGTTTTGATGAGAGGAGATTTTTCCTAGCATTGTGGGTGTTAAGGAAGTAAACCGATAATTAACATAACAAAATATTTGTTTGCTATCTTTATAACATAGGTGCAACATTGAGTACAACTTCACATCCAATTTGACACTATAAAATATAATTACATTGGTATTCCATTTTCAAAATATACCAAGAACAATTCTTTGAACAACAATACACATCATTATTCTATGATAATACATGAATTGCAAGATGAATATAACTTTACAATGATAACTCATTAATTACAACATATCACATCCAGAAAAAATCCTCTTGTTCGGAGTGCCTTCAACCAACGTTGCATCAGTCTTAGGATTGAGTATGGAAATCCCCTACACTCAAGCATAAATTCCACGCATCCATCATTTCAAACAATCAGAATAGACAATAGAGAGAGATAGAGATAGGGAGACAGAGACAAAAGAGTAAGGGAAGGAGGAAGAAAATCTAGAATTCATTTTCTTTTCAAATCACCGTAACATCCCATATCCAATTTTCATTTCATTTCAACTCATAAACATTTTGACCCATTTGTATTTTCAAAATCCAATCAATATTTTCATAATTATCTCTAGAGAGAGAAAGGGTAAGAGAGAGAAAGTTTGGATTTCATTTTCCTTTCATAATATCAAAACCACATACATCATCAAATTTTAATTTCATTTCCAATCCATGAACATTTATAACTCATTTACATTTGTAGAACCAGTCAAAATATCAGAGTTACTTGTAGAAAGAGAAAAAGGAAGAGAGAGAAACATCATACTTTCCCAAAAAGCATTCATATAATAATTTGATCAATTCATACTCTATAAAGTGTGGTAACGATATGTACAAGGTTCCACAGTTAGTCAAGAGTCAACAAAATCCCTTAGAAGGTGTGTTTAGCTAAAGTTGCAATTTTGGTGCAAGCTGGCCGAAACATCTAAAGTGATCACAAATTGGGCCTTGAAAGCACTCATTTTGATTTTGAACACAAAATTTGATGATTCCTATGTACTCTCCCATATACATAGAATTCATTGTGTTTGGCAGAATTTTAATATGAAGAGCAGAACTCAATTTACAAGGGAAACTCCGGGGCTAGTTATCATAATTGCGACAACAACTCTTGTCACTTAGCGACCAGTGGGCCCCAAATCCCACTTGTGACAATAGTGTCCGAAGGAATTTTCATTGAACTTTAGATGTGTTAAAATTCTCTTATTGGTTTTCTAGGGATAGGTGGAAGTGGTTTTCATTTCCACTCGAACTAAGCGGTAACCATAGGTCGAAATCAATCGCATTTTACTAAAAAGAGCATGTCACTACAAGTGACTGATAAGCTAAATGGGATTAGAAATTCAAAATGCAAGGGTGTTAATTAAGTTCAAACAACTTGGTTAAGTTTTCCCATATTATCTCATGTTACTAGGCGTCATGCATGGAGTTTCAGGTTTGCGGTATATTTTGGTGTGGCACTTCATGCGCATAACTTTTGGGGTCATAATTTTTTATGTTTGACAGTTCCAAATGAAAAAAAACAGTTTTATCATTGGTTGGAGTTACATTTCTTAATAATTAAAAAATAATTTCCAAATGCAAGAAATTATGAAAGTGGAATTTAGTGTAAGAAAAAAGGGGAAAACCATACCTTTTATGTAAGACTCGCGATCTTTGCATTCGACAAGACTGCATCAGCTTTAGGCATCCCAACAAGGGTGAGCATTGTAATCGATCACTGTGGATGACAATATTACATCAGTGATAGAAAATCACATGACAAGAAATACATCTAAATCTCAAAGGAAAAAGGTAGATATATTTCTCAAGCCTCCAAAAGAATGAAGTTTATACTGCCCCTAACGTTCACAACACCTACTAAGTAATAAGGATGGTCAAGCCAATATTCATACCTTAAGGCTGGGAAATAATGATTGCGAAAGAGGAGCAAATTTACCCACTCTTCAAATAGTTAGAGGTAGTAGGGCACAAATAACTATCTAGCACATGGAAAAAAGAATAGCTCAAAAATTGACTACCAAAGCAGGGGCACTATTCGTAAGGAACCAACGATAAACACAAGCTCCTGATATAGCAATTTCAACTGCCAATAATATTCCTAGGGTAGAAATAAGAAGAAAAGAAGAACAAAGGGCCGAATTTCTTCAGGGTAATAAAAAAACACTTACTTAAAATAGGTCTTGAGGTTATTCTTCCCTTTGGAAGAGAAAGGAGAATGAGGAAAAATTATCTGTAATCTATTTCTCTTCTCTACCATATATTGTATTCCATGTATTCATTTTAAAGAACATGACAAGTAACAACATAATTTAAAATACCTAGGTAATTGCAAGAGAAGGGGATGCGGGTCTCCCCACCGATCAACCACCAAGCTCCGAATGCAAGGAATGCAGCGGTAGCATGGTAAATTTATTTTGCTTTCACCCTGCGTTTAAGGAACAAGCCCATTCGTTTCCAGCATGGCTTCATTTTTGGTGTACAACTTCAATTTCTCCAAGAGTTACAAGTAATGAAATCTTGGAGATGAAGGAAAAAAATAAATGTTATCTTCCACATAGTTGAGGTGAAAGAGAAACGTGATGACCAAGGTTAATGCCTCTGATCTCAATTTTTTTTGGCATTATTATGAAAATGACATGACAGGTCTGAAAGGTTGCTTGGGATGTTCCACTCTCTGAGATTTGTAGCAATTTGATAAGAACTGACACTGACAAATACGTTGGAGTCAGGATTTACACCTGTCAACTGGATTGTGAGAGGTTTGGGGCACTACACCCTCCTCCAACTTCTTAGCTTCTTGCATGGTGTGAATCATATCGGCCAAGAGCTTCAGGTGATGGATAATGCTCTTCACATTCAGAAGATGGACATCCTTGATTTTCATGATGATTTTCTTCATTTTAACATTTCTTTCTGCATAAAGATACATCTTTCATTAGCATTTTTTAGGTCTTCACTGAGCACTATAGTAGTGAGTTTGTCCACTTTCTCTTAGAGCTCCCTCAAGCCAATGGACACCATACTAATCTTGTGCCTGTTGATGTCATTATCCAAGCGAAAATTTTCAAATTCTTTTAGAAAAACATTAGATTTCATTGTTGAATCTTGGGCCAAGAACAACTTTGAGGGAAACTTTGAGGTCATGAAGGCAAATTTGTTAGTTGTTAACAATGATCACTTATAATGTTTGATAGTAATAAATTTCAGGTATTAAATCTATTATTCTTAACATCAAATCTTTCCCTTCCTTACACGTAGACCCCTTTCGGCATATCATTAATTAATCTTCTAATTTCAAAATAACTC
This sequence comes from Taxus chinensis, assembly GCA_019776745.2. Lineage (NCBI taxonomy): Eukaryota > Viridiplantae > Streptophyta > Pinopsida > Cupressales > Taxaceae > Taxus > Taxus chinensis. The sequence continues at coordinate 591,960,864 of CM034154.1, read as the reverse complement.
GTTACTAGACTACTAGCTAATTTTTACAAATTATTCAAGAAATATGAACTAAACATTTAATAGATTGGCATGTCCATGATAAATACTCTTGTTGTTTCCAAAACCCTGTTTTACATGTACATAGCCTTCCATTTGCATTTTAGGACTAAATCAAGTCAAAATTTAGGGGTATTCACTTGTTAATTTTTTAATATATTCATATTTAAATGTAATTGTAACATCGACCTTGTTTACATTTAAGAGTTATTTACCTTTTTTT